>JAVFKF010000012.1:2500000-3750000 GCA_036926295.1 Pachydiplax longipennis | reverse complement strand
AACTATTTTTATTTTTCAAAATCAAAATAAATCTTGAATTATGTGTATGAAGGTCTCCGGAGATGCTAAAAGTTTCTCTTGACCCGTTTCCAGAAATAATCCAACGTTTACGACCTACTTAATGAGATTAGAAGCATCGCAAAATAACGCTAGCTTCAAATCATATGAAAATTACCATAACTAAACAACAACCAATGCAATTTCTCGAAGAAAACATAGCATCTGTAATTAATTTCAACGGAGGGATAATTGCCATCACTTGAGAAAATTATAACAACGCTCTTCTGCGAAGAATATTTCAGCCAAATAAAATAGGGATGGATGCTAGACACTTAAAATATAACGAAAAAATCGCGGTGGAGGAAAGATGACAAAAAACAGCGAAAGAATTTCGCGACTTGGTTGCGTTCAACGTGAAAAAAATGATTAATGAACAGCTGAAAACAACCAAGCCAATTAGGTAACGCAGCAGCTGAACTCGAAAAAAATTCCGTTGGTGTCTTGTCTCTTTTTGAGCTGTGGAATCCATAGTAACGCGTGTGTTGTGAGACTCTTTGGGTGGGAGAGAGAAAGAGCTCTAAAAAAAGTACGGATGAAGAAGACTGGTTATCTTACCCGAGGCGTGTGGCCCACACTCAGAGGAGACGAAAAAATGTTGTAGAAAATGCCTTTTCACACCCTCGCGAGATTTGAATCGTAAAACGAACAGAAAAAACGTTTTCTCGTGCGATGATTTAATGTGAATCTGGTGCGTTTTTGGGCGTAATAACAACAGTTAAGACGACTGATTTGAGAAGGTGGATAATTACTTCTATTCGTAATCTCCAGAAAAAGAACGGACAACGGAAAGAAATTAGGAAAACATATTGCATCGGTTTTTTTTAATTTCAACATTTTGCATCCTATATCATTATGATTACGAGATAAGAATAAATAACAGTTTGCAGTAAACAAATTTTAGAAACACATATTTTCGTATTTTTGAAGTAGTATTCCTCTAAGTAACGTTTCTAATTCTAACGACACGGCAAGCATATTAAATGTTAAAATTCACTCTCTATGATGTTACTTGATGCATAACACCGGATTTACTAAATAATTATTAATAAATAAATATTAATGTAGGATGGATTAAAGATAAATACAGGGTTATTTAGGATTTCTTTTAATTATTTCGAGTGCAAATTTCCCAATGATCTTCACATGAATCTCAAAAAAATAAATATCCGCCTAAATTAATTATAAAAACGTTTGATTAAATCATACTTAATTATAATGTTAAGCATTTTTAAGAATAGACAGAGAATTTTTAAGAATTTACTGATGTATTGTCTAGAATGGATATATCTCCTTTAGCTAACGTACTAGATATATATTTATACATAAACAGGAAACACTTTTCACTATATTCTATTTCGTAATTTATTAACTAAGCACAACCACACAGATGTTTTTCTTTCATAATGTTCAAAGTTACTCGTCATTTGGTTGATTTTATATATTAACATTTGATCTAACCCTTATCAATTGACCAAAAGGTGCATTTATTCTCAGCAAGAAAAATGTACTTTTTCCACAAATTAATTTTATTATAAACATAAGACTGTAAAACACTTGATGATGGAGATCAATCTCCGAAACTAGTCGTGTGTGTTTTACAGTCTTATGTTTATAATGAAATTAATTTGTGGAAAAAGTACAAAATTTTTCTTGCTGATCATGGAATATTTCCACAAGACAACGCCTGAAACTGTGAATTTTATGTGCATTTATTCATTGAAAGTTTTTAGAAAATACATAATGAAGCTCAGCTTGGTTATATAGCAACAAAGACAGTCGTAATCTTGTTATGGACATTTTTGTCTTTTGCTAGACAAACAAAAAAATTCCACCAGGGATTATCAACGGATGACATTTTATCGCTAAGAAATCAAGTTCCCAAAGTCTGCGGTAGAAACTGAACTTCGTGAAATAAGTCAGGTAGTATCGCTGACTATGAATTCGAATTCCACGCTATAACCAAAAGGCAAGGTCATTTTTCGCGCCACTTAGAAGATTGCATGCTGGGAAAATAAATGCGAAGTCATGCAACGAGTGTGTCGACTCGGATGGAAGGACCATATATTTTATTTAGCTCTGAAAGCACGGTTGAAATAGGTGCAACAGTTTCCACGATGCGTCTTTTTAAACCATATATGCTCTCGGATGACGATTTCCCGCTGACCTCACTCAAGATGAATCACCTCAAGTGGAGCTCACACCTCATGGCGAACGAGAAAAATGTTTCATAAAAATGTGGAAAAGAAAGAGGAGCAGAAAAATTAGGAAATCGAGGGAAAAATGATACGAATTTCCTCAGAAAAGTCTCTAGACCAAATACGAAGAGATGTAAATAGGCCAACCTTGCCTCTTGTAAGCTAAAGACAATTTGAGTAATAGATTGCATTAATTTGGATAATGAAAATACAGGCGGGTCTCTCTTTGTGTGTATTTCCGTGGTTATAAAGTTATGTGCTGCCGATTTCAAACACATTTTGAATTTTCGCTGACAAAATTTATATAAACATCAAAAGGTTACACCATCAAAACGTTTGATCAGTGACGATATTTTCAAAACGACCAAGTAGGCGAGTGAAAATGATTAGGACTGTGAAGAAGTTTTGTCTCTACCATAAACTTTTGATAATCTTAGTAATCGATGAAGCTTCGAAACAAACTTGTTTGTTGAAATTCTTATTTCCGTGTCTTCCTAAAATACGCATTTGTTTCTAATAAACTTTTTAACATGTAGCATTTTCGTTAAGCGATTGTAAAAATTCCGGCAAATATGACGGTTATCTCAACACTATTGAATCTAAGAGGCAGCCAGAAGCGATCCTGTATTTTTTCTGTGAAATCCTTCCGTTAGTTTTTTTTATATGATGAAAGCAAGCGCATTTTAGAATAAACAATACAGTTAAACCCAGGCTAACCGGATTTTACTATATACTATATTCAATATATTTACAAATTGAGATTGCAGCGAAAAATCTTAAGCCGTATTTTTACCATGTGTTTTATGTGAACTGGACCAGAATCGACAGAGAACCGCGTATTTTAGTGGAAGTTTTAAACGGGCATATGTGTGTATATATATCCATTTGAAGGTTTTCAGTTCAAATATCTGCAGAACCTATTCTCCGTATTAAAAACGTCATGACTCTGCTGAGACTAAGAAAATTAAACAGTTGATGCAACATAGGTCAAGTTCATAGATCGTTTTTATCACGAATATTCATTTGGTAGAAGAGAAATGTAAGTGATATGGATTTGTGGCGAAGAGGTCAGGTAAATGATTAATGATTTGAACAAAGTCAGTCGGTCGGAGTGTTATCGATTTTTGGACATTTTCGCTGTATATCATCCGATATTTGCTCATAGAAAAATATAAAAAACGGAGAATATTTCAGAAGAGTCCAAAAAATCTAGCATAGCATTTGGAAAAGTCCTTAGAAAGAAATAATTTTCCTCGCAGATTCTCCTAATTTCAAAGATAAGGGATACAAGGTGTACTAATCAGTCAACGAACTTTCTTAATGAAGTGTGTCACAATAATAATTCTTTCTTGCAAGTAAGCAGTATTTGTTTGCGTCGATAGCTTTTTCAGTTTTTATAAGCCTCTATGTAGCAAATAATGTCTTTCTCATTTTCTTTTAATACCTTACGCATGTTTTTCCCTTTCTCTGTATGGTATTCTTTTCGCAGTGAAAATATTTTCTATGATCACATAACATATTTTTTCGCCATACAAGAAAATTCTTACTTTCCTAATTGTTTCATTTTGCCTCCTAAATTTAAGTACTTAAATTACTACTATTATATATTATAAATAATTTCGCACAAATTTTTGACAACACGATAAATAACAGACGGTACTCGATAAGATCAATGTCGATTAATTTAATCTTCTATATTGTACCGCATCAATTAAGATCTGATCGTCAAATAATTCTTTGCGTGTTACTTACGGGTTTCACTGGATTTAATTATACGTTCGGTTTATGAAACTGCAAAATTTGAGGCAATACAGTAAGGTGTGGTGGAGGAAATAACGCGGTATAGTACAGCAATTTTACGAAGTTTCTTACTGCAAGATACTTCGTCCATCCGCCTGTAATCATAGCTTCGAATCTTGCGTGATTCAAGGTCACATACAAACGCAATATGACTTCAAATGCGAAATCGATAGATGTAAAAGAAGGAAATATTTTATGCGGGTATTGCGGTAAAATCCCCTTATCGGGGTTTTCAAAGTTCAGTTATGATTACAGGAAGGAAAGGCTTATTAAAAAAATTGTTCGTTCCTTTTATATCCTCTGTTAGATCATAGGAGTAAATATGTATAATACTGCGACTTTCAAACTGGTGATAACAAAAATTTAGATTTTTACTAATGATAAAATTGATGGTGATATTAATGAATTTTTCGAGGCATGCGTTTTCTCACTCACACAAAAGCTTGCGAGCGATTAATATATTATACAGAGAGGACGATCTTTATCCGATTTCTTTGACAAACCTCCCGGAAAAAGGTCCTATTTAATCGCAAAAGTTGCATTTCCTGAAAAAATTCCCGGGAAATGGAAAACGGATTAATGCGCCCAATTTAGAAGGATACGGAATATTCTCACGTGAGCGGATTCCGAAAATTTTGAGCGAAAGGAATTTTTTAAATTAAACTATTTCGGGCGCTTTGGGAGCGGATTTCGGAAATAAAATAGAGTGTGTGGAATGGAATCCGTGGAATGGAGAGGTGGCGAAGCGTGGGCTTCTGCGCATGCGCACGCCCAAGGGAATAAAATTCGCATCTTGTCTAATGAATGGACCAACGGCATTGTTCCTAGCGAATTTAATTAACTGAATCTGGTATTTTGATTAATCAACTCTTAAGGTAATGGAAACTCGACGGTTTACATTTCGATTAATTACCGTCGTCGATTACATTCATGATCAATCTATTTTTGAGGATTCCTCGACGAAAAACGTTAAATCCGACCATTGTGATCTTCGTGCGAAGGTTAACTACTCGGTAGTTATGGGATTAAAACCTTACCGGAAACATTCCTGGAATAGTAATGGAAAGATTATCGTAACAAAAAAACACTACACACGCACGCATAATTATTCAAAGACGACCGGTGTCGGATAAAATGACATCTTTTAATAATTTACAGGAGATTGCTCGAAGTCGGGACGATACGATGACAGATTTCATTAGAATAAAATTGATCTCGAAAGTGGTTTATATTATTTGCTGCATACACAATAACTATGCGATGCCAAACCAAAATTTCTTTTAGCCTCGTCGTTGAGTACTCGTGAAAGAATGGGAAAGGTGCAGGAATATTTTCGAACTTATGCAGCTGAAATATTATGAGAATGCATCTCTTGTAACAGTCGCCTGCAGCAATAAATATAGGCATAAATATTAGTTATCATAAGTTCCTGTGAAATATCAAGCTACAGGAGAACGAAAATTTTCGTAAACTTAAGCTTAAGAATCCCAAGGAAGAATAGGACCCGGGTCTCCCGATTGCCGGTCGGGTGCTCTGTCTGTTGAGCTATCTCGCCGGAACATTCTCTCAAGCCTTTGGGAGACTTTGTGGGCAAGGAGAATCCCGGGAATCGAACCCGCGAGACCCGGGTTCGATTTCCCGTCCCGTCGGACTTCTTTCAAGTCTATTCTTCCTTGGGATTTTTCCTGGGTGCACGCCCTTACGTGCCTAACCACCCATTACCCATTCTTAAGCTTAAGAATTGAAAAAAAAAAATCAAAAATTGAAATGCATCCGCTCAGATCTTAATCGATGAAATAAAATCGCATATTTCTAAAAATTAAGGTCAATAAAATTTGCAAATTAAACGATCAATCACACAATCAAGTTTAAGATATCGATTTCTAAAACTTTAAATGGAAATAATTATAATACGA
Source organism: Pachydiplax longipennis (assembly GCA_036926295.1). NCBI lineage: Eukaryota > Metazoa > Arthropoda > Insecta > Odonata > Libellulidae > Pachydiplax > Pachydiplax longipennis. The sequence goes on along the minus strand of JAVFKF010000012.1, from coordinate 3,744,029 downwards.
TAACGAGATCACATAGTGATATTAAAATATCTCCATCGCGTCAAGTGAATATTTTTATGTAGAGCAAAAATGTAAAATCAGCCGATTGCTACGAAAAAATCCTGTAGCTTAGTTTCCGAAATGTAATTACCTATTCTCATATGAATTTTACACGAAAAATATCAGTTACAGAACCTCAGAGGAAAAAGACAACATTTAATTTTGCAGTTAATTTTTAATATCCGCGATTAATTGTTTTTGTCGATAAAACGTTTTTCTTTCGGCCCTTTCAAATGATGTATTTTTAGAAGCCCTCGAGAAAACAAAGGGATGAAAGATAATGATTCGCACGTGCAAGAGTCCCGCATCTACACATTTCCCACGCGAACAGCAAAACAAAGCAAATGAACACGGAGATCCCAGACTGAGAGGGGTCGGAGTTATATTTTTCTATTCGTCGGAGAATTTAACGTTCGAAGAGAGGGAGGCTAAATATAAGACTTTGAGAACATCTTCGGCGTAGGCTGAAAACTGGTGAACAAAAACTTCTCATAATAGAGGAAAAGCCTCCTTTTAAAATACGACATGTACTTTGCCACTTCGATTCTCTATGCTCTGAGTGACATCTCTTCTTGATAGAAGGAATTTTTAACGAATTTCCACGTACATCCCGAATATACTAAGAGTAAGTCAAAGGTATTCATGTATTAGAAAATGCCTCGACAATAACTTTAAAGCAATGAAAAGCATGACTTCATTGAACCAATTTTAGTCTAATGTGATCAATCTTACCAAGTAAAATAAATAATAAGTACTAACAGAAAGAGTGACTTAAAATTCATAGATAATAAGATGAATTAAGTTGTGCATTTATAAAATTCAAGCGAAGCTAAGGAAAATACCTGCAAAGAAGAAAGTTTTGAAAAGGTACAGTCTAAGATTAGTTCTACTTTTAACGATGAAGTAACTGGCAAAAATTCTTTCCCTTCTTCAAATATTACAGAGAATAGTTTGGAATTTGTTTGGAATAGGAGTAAACATGGAATAAGTGCCACTCTATTATTTTTTATAGCTCACAGTACTTACTACTTTACATAAAATGTTACTGTTATATCATTAGAATAAATTACATGTTACGTGATACCAAAGGAATGATACATTTCATAAATAGCTACAATTATATGGTATATCATTTTTGGTAAAAATATCAGGGAGCGGATGAATCATGAGTTACATTGAAAAATATGCAATTCACATTTCCTAGGCATTTCATTCTCCATAACTGAAACTTTCGATATCAAATAAATCCAGCGGATATTAGTTATGATAACCACATTTCTTTCATCACACAAGGGATGAAAACGAATAAATCGAGAATAAAACTTTAGGGTTATCTCGTGGGCATGAATTCGCAGGAAGTCCTCAAATATCTGAAGTCTCATCAATCGTTTTCTTTACTTCTTGAGGTTGCGGTTCGAAACGTTCATTCTTCTCGATTTTAAATTGAAGGAAATTAAGAAAAGCATATTTCATGATGAATGTATCGGGTTTCTGTATGCCCTTTAATCACGGAGGACCTTTTTATTAGGAGGGGATTTCCTCTGAAAGAAATCCGATAAACAACGTAAAAAACCGCAGCACGCATCTGCAGTAAGAGTCGCAGACGACGCCATGAGACCACACACACTGGCTGTTGAAGGAATTTACCCTCCGTCACTTTGCTGTTGAGAGAAGCATTATAAAGAAAGGCAGTGGTGTAGAAATGAGAGATAAAAGGGGTTAAATAAGGCGGTATCGGAAGGGTACGCACATCAACGAGACTGGTTCTTCCTTTCTCCTCACCCTCATCCTCCTCCTTATTCACATGCTACTCATAAGAAATCCTGCTTATATTCCACACGAATTTCAGTTGTGAACATTTATTTCCAAGTTTCAGGTGTTTGAAATTTTTTACTTTAAAAATCGATGCATCTTAAAATTTTCTGATTTTTCCAATGAAAGATTGTCAGGTGTCATGCAATAATTCGCTCGTTTCCGATATCTTCCATCGAGTAAATCTCTAAGGTTACACTATAAATATGTAAATGAGATTCACCACGCACGCCTCCTAACGCTTTTACGGGTTTTCCAGTAATGGGTGATACAATTGCAGTTGAAACTAATCGCATATCTAATCCCAATGCAAATCCATCTATAAAAACGACTAATTTATCACATCCTTGCTTCAATATTTGCTTTTATCTATTTTATCATTAATTCATTGTGTTTTAATTGACAGCTTGTATACTCATAAGGAAAATCCTTTTCAAGACAAATCACTACCCCTGTAATTTGACGATGAAAATTTGTTGAAAGCGGACTCTGGTCTGATGGGAGCCCATATGTGCGAAATGGATTCATCAGGGTTCGATTAGCTGTCAAAAATACCACTAATTATAGTACAATAATAATTTCCACTGCGAGGGAATCTTTTTGTAACAAAATACGACTAAAGCCTTGGTCAAAATTGGATTTTAAGGAAATTTATAGCCACGGCGAATGACATGGAATAAAACTCACGATAATAATGAATTCATAAAGGGTTAGAGAAAAGAAGAAACTTTTCAAACCTTTTAGTTATCGAAGGTTCGGTTTGACTTTTGTTGCGATTTAATGATTCAGTCATTTCTTCGAACAACCTGCCTAAAATATCCTCATATGAATAAATCCAATCAAGATATATATCTGTTGTATATATGTATATAAATGTTGCCAAATGACCGTGAGTTCAACGCCAGGTGGGTGCGAAATTCTTCCATAAGAAATACATTGCTGTAATTTTTGAAAATTTTTTTCAATACCTTACCGATAAGCTGGAAAGATAAAACCCGGAATGGTGACAGAAGCTTTCAAAAACATTCTTTCACGAGGTTCACCGTTTCTCTAGTGGTGCTTGGTTCGATGCAAGAGCGTCATTCTGATTCTACCATGCATTTCAAACGGGGAAAACGGAATCTTATTTTAGGACATTCCCGATAAGCTATTGAATCGAAACTTTGAAACAGTTCTGAATGGCACTTATCTATCATTAATATGCAATTGTTTCGTACGATTGGGTACTTAGTTCGACGCCAGACGGTCTTTTGCGCGAAGTTTTGAACATTGTTTTGAGGCCTTTCTTAATACGATACTGCATTCAACTGATAACTTGCAGTATGCAAGCAACTTTTACTGGTGTGTGTGTGTGTGTGTATATATATATATATTAATATATATATATATATAATGAATCAAACAAGAGATGTGTAAATGTGACCAACGGTAATGAGATATGAATCCAGATATAGCTTTAAAAACGGAAACTTCAAATAGTACTTTTTTCCAACCCATTTCGTTTACGTCTTTCCATGCAATTTGATTACGCCAACGATCTAACTAAATATGAAGCAATCACATCTCATTTATTTATATGAAAAAGGCAATGCGCATAAATTTCTCTCCTTTTTTTATTATCTACTTTTTATAATTTTTATTCTCTTGACTTTTGTTTTCCCTTCTTCCTCAATGTTTTCAATTCTTATCTTCCCATCCCTTTCTCTAGCTTACGTCACTGTCATACCATCTCTCTCTTCTCCAATGTATATTTACACTTCCATGAGTATATTTCATTACATCTCCGAGAGAGCTGTCAGATTAGCCCATCCCTTTCTCCCTTCACGTACTTTCCCTTTCATTAAATGCTCTTCATATTGTATGCATCAACAAAGTTTGTAAGTTCACATGGAAGATAGACAATTACAGTTATAGGAAATTCATTTTCAGAAAGTGATGGCAGTTAACATATCTTGAGATGTTCACTTACTTATCTAGTTGACTTAAAACGGAAGATTTATGGTGGAGGTAATCTGATTCGCTGAATGGGCTTTTAAATATATCTATCTAGCGATGAATTTCAGTGAAAGTATATGCTCCATAAAAAAGGGAATTCCAGAGGCTGATTACATGTATGTACGTTTTTCTTCCTATCAAAATATATATATATATATATATATATATATATATATATATATATATATATATATCATCATCATCATCATCATCATCATCAGCCATTTTCAATCCGATGTCGGATGTAGGCCTCCCCAAGCGCTTTCCAATTCTCTCTATTCTGAGCTTCTCTTTGCCATGTCACACCTAATATATATATATATATATATATATATATATATATATATATATATATATATATATATATATATATATCTTATGTCTTGGTGGCAGCATTTCACTCGTTACAGTTCGTATAATATGGGAACTAGATCTCAATGTGAGTAAATGCTCCGTAGTTAATTTCTTCGAAAAGAAAGAATTGCGTCATAATTACCCATACGTAATAAATGGATTAGTCATAAATGTAGCAGAATCAGTTGAGTATCTTGGGGTAACTCTTACCAATAATTTAAATTGGAGCACTCACATTCGTAAAATCTGCGGTAAAGCTAGTAAAAAGCTCGGCTTCATAAAGCGTATTGTCGGTAGATGCGATGAGAAAGTTAGAGAGCGATGTTATTTCTCCTTGGTGAGGCCCCAGCTTGAATACGCGGCAAGTATATGGGACCCAGCGGATGAAACGGGTACCCGCGAACTTGAGAAAATTCAACGCAAAGCGATACGTTTCGTTAATAAATGCTACGAGAAAAAGGTAAGCGTCACGAAGATGCTCTCAGATACAGGTTGGGCATCATTGAAAGGAAGGCGGTTAGAAGCTAGGTTGCGACTCCTTAAGAAATTTAGAGAAAGCACGTTTTCCCATGACGTAGTTGATATTATGCGACCCCCCTGTTACTTCGGCCGATCCGACAATGAGAGCAAAATAAGAGAAATAGACGCTAGAACTAGTCGATTTAAGAACTCATTCTTTCCGCGAACAATACGCGATAGTAATAGGCTAAAAAAGTAGCTCAATCGATTAGTGTTTACACCCCCTGCCACACGCCGAAAGGCGGCTTGCAGGGTATTCATGTAGATGTAGATGTATAATATGTACAACCATACAAGTTTCCGTGTATATATTGAAAATGTTTGTATTTAAAAATCATGTACCGGTTAATGAAAATTACAATCGATAAAATGTAAATACATTAATTAATTTGATATGAGAAATTCCTCCTTAATTAAAGCTTCAAAATGTTGAAAAATAGCTGTATTAATTCGTCTTTTTCAAAGCAATATCACTGATTGTGATCCATGACTTCACTTACTCCCTCAATTGAAAAGATTGTTTCGTATGATACGTAATTACTCACATTTCCGCGACAGTTGTGGAGATGTAAAGGTTAATTGGGAGAAAGATATACCCACGTAATATCCTAAATAATTAAGACTAATCTCTCCCTCGAGAAAAAGGCTTATATTTTCGAAGATTAATCCATTAGAGATTTTGATAAATATTTTTGCAAACTAACCAGCTAAATTGACACATAACTCCTTCTTGACTTGCTTTGAATTGATGATGAACTAGCACCCAACCACGAAAAGATATTACTCAATTTACAAAGCTTTATAAACGGATGCCGAACGAGAGCCCTTCGGCGCGCTAATGTAATTGCCATTTTAAATTTTAAAATGCCCAAGAGAAATGTTTCCTAAATAAGAAAAACCATCAATTTAATTCCATAAGCTTCCAACCTTTTCGTTGGTATATAAATCAAAATCACCCTCTATCTTACGTCGCATTAATCTAATAAAACGTAGCCACCAGGATCATTAATCAACTTCCTCATAATTTTAGCGAGACATATTTCCTTTTATTTTCAATGAGGAAGGTCTTCCCGTAAAGTTGACAATTTGTCTCTCCATCTTCCTCCTTCGACTTAAACAGACACTTTTCTTCCCGTTGTTATGAGCCATCTCTGTCCCTCAGTCACAGACTATTTTGGAAAAAGAAAAACATTGGAATAAGAAATGTCTAGATGCCACACGAGTTGTGCATAGAGATTAAGTCTAGAATGTAAAGATAAATCGGTAATAATGGCTATGCGAATTTATTTTATAGTATCCGAAAAATTTCCGAATATATTTTGATGTGAATGCCTGAACACTTAGTATACTAATATTCCTTAATAGGAAAGATCCTGTATTTTCCCAGCGTAGCTGATGCAGGATGGGTTTTGCCGCTTAGCTACCGTTAATCCTGTCACAATTTATAACTAAACTGATACCCCAAAGTTAATTTGAAATTGATCTTAGTCATTCGATACGCAATTAGTATAACGAACATTGCAATGCAGATAGAATTTTAATTGTCTTGGTATTAGAAAGAGTTAAATAAAATAGTATGTCATAAAAGATACATTTTGAAGATGAGGGAAGTTATTTGATCCTCCATTGAGGCACATGTAAAATTTATAGAAATATAATGCGAGAAAAGGCATTTATGCTAACTCCAGATTCACAGAACGAAATTGTTATGATGGGAGTAAAATGAAGGTTACTAAAAACAATCCAAGAATTGATATTCTAAATAAATGAGTGCGTATATGTAGTGATTTGCAGATGTAACCCTCGAAATTGGAGAGCAATAAAAGCTTCCACTTTGACGTAAGCAATTCTCAAGACCTTTCATATTAGTGGTGCTCTCAATATATTATTGATCAGAACATCCCATTACAACCAAAAATTCAATAAGGACTATCCTTCAGAAAAGATTTTAAAAAAGTGAGTTGGATATTTGCCTATAAGGAGGAAAGAATGATAATTTTAAAGGTATAAATCAACGTTTAGGTTTAGATCAAATAGTCCAATATAATATAAATCTCTAAATGTAGCCGCGGACGAATACAAATCAGCACCTGGGAGTTTAATTCCGTACATACTTAAATTCAAATTAAAAACTCATCTACGAAGAGTTTTTGACTTAATTTTGAATCGTCTAGCTTTAGGTTCGTTAAAATTCACTGCCAAGAGAGACGTAATTAAAGTAGAAGGCGTCCAAAAACGTAGGTGTCACTGAAGTCAAAAGATTGAGAAATGCTTCTTTTAAGGTATTTGTGTATGCACTGGAAGGTTTAAAGTGCACAGGATAAAGCCTAATGGAGAAATTCTCCATGGTCCACCTCCTCAAAAACGTCTTAAGGATCACCAAGAAGCGCGGGCATCGATTATCGAAGACGCCTGTGTCTCAGAGGTTAGGAAAACGAGCTTTCTGCGGCATCGTCCTCAGCCATTATCCTCCGAGGCCTTCAGAACATCCTCTCGGAAAATTCTTCGACATTCAAATCCTCGGGTTTTCCCTACGGCTGCTTTAACCCTGTACGTCAACCCTCTTCCCCAGTTAACGATTTGTCAAAATCGGTTGCGAGTGTGTAGATGATGTCTCCCTTGCCAAATGGGTCATGTTTTTTCCTTCTTGTCTCTGAATGCAGCTTCTAATCACCCCTCTCCCGTTTCCTCCGCTCACCAACGAGTCTCGACTATTGCTACTCCCCCTGTCATTCCGCACATGGACTAGAATCGAAAAAAGCTGGCCGAGAGGCAAAAACGGTTTTTTTGAGAGCGGGTTTTGAAGCTTCGCAAATTTATTACAAAATGATTGAATTTTATGTTTCCGTTTGTCGTTTTTCAACATCTTTACGCGTTAAAAAGATACATGGCGTCAAACTTGAACAATTTTCACAGAATTGGGCAGTCTCGGATTTTTCGGACAAACGTTCAAGTTTGCTGCTATGTGGAGGGTTAAAAAATAAACTTTCGGCAAAAATAATGATGCAATAATCTACAAAAATTCTTTATCTTTTGACTGGTTGTAATTACCACTTTCAAAAATGAGGTTTTGCTCATTTAAAGCAACAAAATGGCGAACACCTTTTTCGGACAATTTTCGAATTAATTAAGGAATATATATAGAAAAACGGCCTAAGAGCATCAAGTATCTTATACCACGTGATATTCAAAAGTGTCTAGATGTGGAATCCGAAGAAACTGTTTCAATTCAGGTGCCTATTTGGGAATTAAGTCGATTTTTCGTAAGCGCGGCGCGGTCCGGCTCACCGCCGTGGAATCCCCGAATGCCGTTTCGCTGTATTTTCGGTGATACGAAGTCTAACGATTGGTCTCTTTCATGTTAAATTCTGACTAATTATCCTTAAAACATATGTGAAGACAGTTTAAGAGAGGAATTAGATACCTCTACTTTACTCAACGGACGTGGAATTAAGGAAAGTTTAAGATTCAGGTAAAATGCGTCTGCATTTTAATTTTAACCGTGAAAATACTTATAGCGATGTTTTCACCCTCTATATTGGTGGAAAATATGGTTGACGGAATTTACTTTGAAAAATGTTCACATGTGGTAATTTTTACCGATCCTTCTGTCACGGATTTGGAGGTAGTACGGTTTATGTCACTCTCGCAAACACTCCTGTGCATCCGCTGATTGGCTAGGGTTATTCCGAACGTGCCTTTTGGATTGTTAGGAAAAGGGAAAATAACTTTGTAGTTTCAGCTTTAGTCCATCTATGAAGACGGAAAGTTTTTCATCCAATCACGATTACGATTAAGAAATAATTCGTTACTTCGCTTGCTTTCTCTCCATTTTTTTAAGTATCGGGTAAAGAAAAATTTATTAAGGCGACATCCAAGAGGATCTCTCACACCAGGGTAACCTTATAAGTTCAAGCTGCGTATCAAAAAATTTAGCAATTAATTCTTTCGATGTATTTCGATTTAGTTTAGAAGAATAACGTATGTTAAATGATAAATCTAATCCATTAGTTCGATAAAGCAATATGTAACGTGAGCATCTAAGATTCTTATCAAATGCACTGAAAATTTTTGCAATACTTCTAAAGCTATTATTTACTCTCTTTTAGATATACATATATGTTCCTTATTTTGATAATATATCATTAACTTAAGTGGTATATCAGCTCAAGATATACAAAAGACTCTCCAAACTGGCGTTATATCTCGTGGAACGCTGAAAATACTGCTCCAGCAATAAGACATACCGACCCATCGTCATTTTTAATAAAGCTATTACGAGAGAAAGAACGAGAGAAAATAGAAATATCAAATAAACGATTAGGAAAAAATTATCCACAGCGGGAAAACACTCACTAGGAAGAGAGTTGTGAAAAATCGCGCAAACTTGACGGTGGTAATAAAAAGTTAAAGAAATAAAATAAGTAAATAAATACATCAGTCAAAAAGGACGTAAATTATAGGCAATGAAACGAATAAAAAATGGAATACATAGAATTACAGCGGATGTGGATGTAGAGAGAGCATTACCATGCAATGAATTTATTCCAAAAACGAATTTAACAGGTATGCGTTTACATCGTTCAGAAAGTAAATAAAAACCGAGGAAACCTCCCCATGAAACTGTTGCCACATTCACTGGAGCTAATACTGGTTAATAGCAAATCGGGTAAGCCTTCAGCTAATTCACACATTTCTTAACTCTGTGCGTTGAGACTTTTTCCGAAGGCATTAAAATTCCTCCATTCACTCCACGTTATCAGTTACTTTCGGAAACCCATTACTTCACCATGTATTATTTCCGTCAACTCCTATCTGAATACCTCTCCTTTTAACCCAGGGCATGTGCGGCCACTCGACTGTTCGTGCGAGAGGCCTCTCTTGATGTGTATCGATGGGTCTTAAAGGGAAGAGGCATAAAAACTTTGCTAGGAAGGCATACATAGACCATGGGTAGAATGGAAGAGATTGCGATTAAGGTTTACGTGTATTAAAATGCAGCGTGAGTGCTGAATATCTTTACAATCTAACTGATAAGGTAAAATGTGACGATTGAGTTACATTAGGTATAATTCATTTAAGGAAGAATTTAATTATAAAAATATAGCCATTATATTAAAACAAAAATTTATTTAATTTTTGTAGATGTATCTAGCACTGGGTCTATTACGACTCACAGACTCACTACCACACGCTAGAAAGTGATTCGTCATTAAACATCATTGTTTATTTAATAAAGGAGTTATTAGTTCTTTCAGTTTCATATCTCGTAATATACTGCTCAAGGGGCATCTATAAACAATAATTCCATGTATATCTTCAAAGTTGTCGAAATTTTCCTTCTAAGACAGCGATTAAATAGCTCTTCAAATAATACAAGTAATGAAGCTCAATATTAGGCTAAACGGAAAATTCTAGCGATTACTGAGCATATAGATGTTCGGGTTGAACACTAAATCTTGCATAATATCAGGGCTTACTGAGATAGAAATACAACGAATTATACATGGGTACGATTCTTTTGTAAATGGTGACAACTCATTTCGAGAGCTCTCAAGAAATCCTCCTTCTTTGCAAAAATTGAAATAATTTCAAAAAGAAACATTTTACAACAGATTTAATTTAAAAGTGCTTTAAATATCATTTTTCCCAGTGGAAACACTGTTTTCAAATAATAGGTTTCCTTAATATTTCCGACTTTTCTTTACCCATTTTAAAAATTTTAAAAAATCCCGGCGTATAAAAGGAACAAATTATGATGGTGTCAGCAAGGGAAGAAATAGTAAACTTTGGCCCGTCCATTTGGATCATCAAGCACGCGATCGATACTTGGCTGCCATAAAAGTCTGGTCAAAACTGCATTATCCTAAGACTCCCTAAGTGACAATTGGGATATAGTGCTAGTTTTGGTATTCCTGACGTGAAAAATAAACATCAGTTTTGTTTATTCGAAAACGTATTTTAATTCCAAATATGATTTAAATACAAATCAGAACCTAACCTCGGAATCTTCATTCTTTCACAAAAGATTTTTCGAAATATCTCGTTTTAGGATTTCTTTCCGCTTTTCGGTGACTCAAGCTAAAGAAAAACGTGTTGGGATAGCCACATAGTCTACATTTGCAAATTCAGAACTTGAAATGAAAACCTTTACCTCCTTATTTATACTTACTAAGCTCTGCTCAAGATACAAACGATTCAAACGCAGAATCACCTATTTTCTTTCTGTCGTTCCACTAACTTGCGCATTTACTTTGAGCGAGTAAGAGCAAACACCACTCATCTACACTCTAATTTCTAACAGCTCCTGTTTACGTTCTTAGCTGCAGCGAGAAATGAAATCTCCCGTTTTTGTATCTGATTTAACTGATTCTCAACGCGCTAAACTTAATGAGCAAACCACTTCATTTCTTTTGTGTCTTTTCTACCTGGAATACGAGTTCAGTGTTTGTCATCAAAGATCTGAATTGTTATACCCACGCATGGATAGATAGAAGTTTGGCGGACTCATTTTCGTACTAATTACCTTGATCAAGAAGGGGATATAGCAAGAACTAGGTTACAAGTTTATGTGCAAAAAAAGATTTTTTTGCATGCTCGTGAACTAAAACTATTTATCTCTGGTAAAAACAAACTGAGATTAACGAATAATGCATTTTAAGAACAATGACTTTGAAGACACCTCTACTGTTGATGTTTGTAGATTTTTAAAAAAGCACTAAATATATTCATTTTGTTTACGTTAAATTAGCTTCCCTTATAGATATCCTAAAATTATATCTAACGCCATTAATAATTACAACATTTCTTTATTATTTGCTTGATATTTATAAAGTAATTTAAGTAATATTTAGTATAATTACTCATTATCAAGTCACAGACTTCCAGCCGGTTACGCCTTTTCAAATTTACGATTCGAGGTTTTTTCAGCATAATAAGGTCATTTGACTCTATATTAATTACTGAGAGGAACTCATATCAAAGTCCGTATGTGGGATGAAAAACTGTTAAGATATACAAAGGAAGGGATAGCTTTAATCTTGTAATTACAGAAATAGAAATCTAGGAAACAATATTAATATAGAGTTGATAATAGGTTCTGATAGAGTATATGTGGAAGACAACAGAAAGTTATGTGACATTTTTCAATTTTTAGCATCTATATGGATTCTTTTACGTGTAAATACTGACAGAAGAAAATCTTAATTTAATATTCAACTCAATGTTTATTCTACCCATACTGTTTTTCTTTAGTAGTTTCATAAACTTGAATAGTCGGTAACCCTAAAGCAAGTGATTTTCACTTATAGGGTACCTATATTCCTTCAATTGATGTACCATAATTTATTTGTATCACTTAAAAGGAATAAACATTATTATTATTATTTAGATTTATTTTACGTATCCACCTCATAACTAACAAAAATGAGAAACTTGGGAATAACGTAAAAATATTTGTTTGGAAGTACTTTGCGCACAGCTGTGCTCACCTCGGTAGAAGCAAAAATCTTGTTAAGAGGTTACCTTATGTGTGTTACCTAAGGTAGCTTTTCAATTATTTCGCAATGACAACGGTAAAATAAAATTTGTATCTACGCTTTTCATGTATGAGAGTAATAATCTGAGTTTATCAAATATAAATACATTTCTATGATTGTTAAAATATGCATACATAAAATGCATCAAGTTGAGGTTAACGTGGACATTGATGTTCAACGTGAACTATAATCTAAGCGTGAATGATAAACATTAACGCTAAACGGATAAAACCCGACTATAGTATGAAAACGAATGGCAACACATTACTCGACTAAACACAACGCTTTCTTGTATCATTTAACGTACAAATTTCATTCCAAATACACTCGTTGGTTTTCATAGTTTACACGTATCGAGAAGAAAATCGCCGGTGTAATAACCACAGGACTAATGAATGCCATTACGTGCTGAAAGAGCGATAGGAAGAGCTAAAAACCAAGTTGCGTCGTTCACGTCGAAAAGTAAATAGGCGAAATTCATTAAAGAGAGGCACGCAAAATAGTCGTCTGGTGCCATCCATTCGTCCAGGGAAGGAAAACCCGCGTAAAAACGGAGAAAAATGGAACTCGAATTACCAGAACGCTTCGGAAACGTCTCAGTTAATTATCCGCGGAATCCTTCAATTCAGATCGCATTCCTCGCTCGCATTCCACGATTTGCGAACGCACATTCGTTCGTGCAAAAACACACGATCGTATTGACACGGGAGGTTAATAAATCTTTTTATTTCCCTCCCTCTTCGCTTTGCTGAATTATTCACACCCCGGCTCTAAAAATAAAAAGGGCGGACGAACTGAAGTAGTCACAAAAGCAGATGGGGGACATCTCTCCGCAATGAACGTATAAAGAAAAAACGAGTTTAAAAAGCGTAAAAAGTAAGAGTGGGCTGCCATGAAAAATACATCGGTAATAAAGACCATAGGCACTCAGGGTTTTGCGAGAAGGTTCCTGTCTAGAACAGGCAGGAAATCCACGCTTCGCGGATTAGGGGGTGGAAATGTATGGATGGAGGGAGAAAGCGTGAAGGGATGAAAGATAAATAGCTATGAAAGAGAGGGAAAGAGAGAGGGATTGAAATTTTCGACTGAAGATGGAGTTATTTGCGCGTGAAAGGAACGGAGTTAAAGGGGAAAATAAATAGTGATAACTGCGAATTTATGTCCATCCCGTGAATACAGAGTTGAGTTGAAAAGAAGTAATCGGCTCTAATCCATACACTATATATAGTTCCATGGGCTGCTGTATGATGAATCTCCGTTATCAATTAAATATTAAATAAAATAAAACAAGTTCTTTCCAGTCACTTTGTGATCGAGAAAGCTATTCATCATACTTCTTTAGATTTGTGAACATCTTTTGTATTTGGTAATATTTACGAACTTTCTGCTATGAAATAATATTTACACGTTGAAAACTAGATTAAATATAACCTCATCTCAATAGGATATAAGGTTTATCTTTCTAGTGATAAGTGATAAATCGCGCTGTTGTCATACAGCAATATAAACTTAAATCGATAGGTTAAAATATCGAGGGGTATCGACAGTGATCAGAGAAACTTACTAACCGTTTGAGTCTAAGGATAAATGAAGACAAAATTCAAGCTAATACCGTGAATGACAAAAGCTCGCAGTATCTCAATGGATTTTAATAATATTTATTTAATATATTTCATGAATTTGCATGCACACATGCATATATTGAAGAATAAAAAATCACAGAGATGTCATGTTGTGACATTCTTTCTTAGTAAGTAGAATATTCGAGGAGAGGAAGCGTAATTCACCTACTTAGTCTTGCATGCCTTTTTATAGAATTAGTTTAACGATTCAACAAATGTCAACAAAGTTACAACAAATTAATTAACTCGGTGCTGTGTTATTCCATTCCTTTCCAAAAATTCCAGTTTACCATAGCCTCAATAAAGGTAAATAACAAACAACTTCTATCAGAAATGTTACGGTCGGAGTGCCTCAGGGTTTATTCTTGGGCACAAACTTCGATTTCTTCTGTTTCACTCAAAGCTTTTAGATAATCTAATAGTAATTTCTCTTATCAACACTCCAAAAATTGCTCAAAACCGAAACATCAAAGAAGAGAAAGATGTCTGCTGAAAATCATAGATAAACAAAGAGGTAGAGTGGTTGGGGGAAACAAAACATAAAGCAAACATCAGCTCGGAGTCAAACATGGCAAAATCAATGGCGGCTCAAAATTCTGGACACGATATCGTTGAGAGAGAAGTTTAAGAAATGGCTAACGATGTATTTGTGCGCGCGTTAGACCGGGGAGAAAAAAAATCCACCGCTGATGGTGATGTCGGGAAGCGAAAGAGAGGGCAAAAGGATTTACAATTTTTTTGGCTTCGAAGGTAAAACGTAGGGAAAGGAAGACAGGGACGATTATTTTTATTGATGGTGTTAAATTTATTTCCTAAAAGGTTTCGTATACCTCTATGAAACCTGGTGTACTAGAAAAGAGATAATCTCTTCGAAGGAAAGGAATATCTCTTGTTTAAATGAATTCAAAAAAGGAATAAGGGCCTATAAGTGGTCTTTTAGCCCAAAAACATGAATCGAGTTTTGGGAATAAAAATAAATTCAACTCCATTGACCACGAAAATTTTTAAATAAATTCTATGTAGGAATTAGATAAAAGGCCCGATTTTTAAACTCTTCAAGGAAAAGTCTCATATCGGAAAAAGTCTCATGTCAATATAGAAGTTTGGGTAAAACACTAAATCAACATTTAAGATTGATTCCAAATAACCCACCCTTATAATATCTCTCAATCAAATATAATATGTTTGTTTATTTATTTCCAGGTGCCTTCACAGGAATGCTTTTATTGGGCATTTGCGAGAGTGACTATAAAAGTATCAACCAATGAGCAAAGAGAAGCATTTCAAACACAAGATATCCGGGACTTGAACTCAGGACCTTCATGGGCTAACGTACTAAAGCGAGCTCGGTTGCGTTTATCTTCAAAACTCCGTTACAACCAACCTTATACATTTCCGTCAATTCAAATTCCCTGCCACTAATATATAGAGTCACTCATAAAATGTATTATAAAAAATTTTCAAAATACTGTTGTATATAGCGTTACTTTAATAAACCTGTAGAAATTAAAGTAGTGATATTTAAAAAAAAATAGTATTTAAATACCGGCAAGGATACACTCGATGAGATGGAAACAAGTAATGATTAAAAGTTTACGAAACAATAAATTTTAAAAAATTAAGAGTAAAATAAATAAACTGAGAGGGCATATTCGGTGTGACGAGAGGAAGAGAGAGTGAAAATATTGAATATACACGTTGGCACAACTCCAAAATGGCGGGAGAGTCTCTTTTTTATCTTGGCGATGCGGATTCCAGGCGACTGGAGTTTGCCTACATAAACACGGACAAGTAAGACGTGAGTAATTGGACTGAATGCGGAGAACAAGAAAAGCATGGCCGTAACCTTTCCCTCTAAACAAGATCACATCATAAAATAAAAAGTGACATCCATCCCAAGGCTTTAAAGTAAGAGGAAAACAACCTAGAATCGGTAAAAATTGATGGAATCAAAGTTCATTCCTCTCATTATAAATAAGTAGGATCCGTAAGAAGACGATGTCATACACAAAAATAAAATTGAGTGATATTTCCGAGTAGCAAAGTAAGACATAATTTAACCTATGAGTTGAAAGAAAATATTTTCACTATCTTTCGCTTCTGGAAAGCTCCAATTTTATGTTCTACGTAAATTCTTGTTTACATTAGAAAAGATTTATAAGGAAATATGTAAGAGAGTCATTCAATAGATGACGTTTAAACTGGAATATGAGGCGTTCAGTTAAAGATAGAGGGAAAGAATATCTCATTTAAGGGTTAGTTTTCCATTGTTTAAGCCTAGATACAAACATTCACTTTATCTATACCTTTCTTCTCACATTCTACTCTACGTTTTCGTTTTATCATATACCCGGTTTCTTTAACATCACCTTTAAGACACTAAACATTATACCTTAGTACTTATAGGTAATGTTGGATATGCAATTTCTGAAATATATGAAATTATTTTTTAAGCTTCAACAACTGAGGTAATTTAGCATACATAGACCTACCCAGTTCAACGAGAATTGAACCCGTTATACCAAAGGCAAAACCGCTTCCAAGTTGTCCATTCGGAAGTCTCGTAAAATGAAAGATATGCCAATGAATCAAATGACGGAATCCGAGAATTACGATAACTATCGGTTGATAGCAAAATCATTATACATCTCTTAATTTCTTGGTGTCAAGGATATACCATAGTCTCTAAGATACCGAAAGTCATAAGCAGCACATTAAAGATATCATGGCTGATGTTCCTTAAACAGAATAATAGTGGGCATGAAATATGGTGACTAAGTGATTAAAGAAAATATTGTATAATTATTTGTATACGCGAGTACAGCGACGGAGATACGTACATGGGTAGTCTGAAAATTTTCCGACATTTCGCCATTTCTCGAAATTTTTTCTGAAAATTTTCTGAAGATTTCTGAAAAAATCTGGGGTCGGAAACTTTTCAGACCACCCTCGTTTTTACATACAAAAACAAAATGAAAGAGATTTAAAATTAGCAAAAAAATGTTATTTTTTAAGTCGTCTTAATGATCTTCAAGCTTCTCACTTAACAGAAATTGAAAATCTAAACGAAAACCAGGTATTAAAGCGTGATATATAAATATATAAAGCCTCAGAAACATAAATTATGCCCACCTTTGTATGCACGCCATAGGCAACTTTGTCTCTGCGGAACAAAACCCCATCCAAGCCGATGGAGGGTTTAAATATTTTTTACCTCTATTGAGCGCCGTAAAAATATAAATTCCCAAATGGCGTACAGATGGCCACACAGGGAGACGGTCCAAGAGGGGGAGGAGCACTGGCAACAGACGGAGGTTTAGTCAGGGATAGACGGAAAGCAATTCTAAGACTTGAAACAGATGGAAACTGTGATTTCACTAAGAAACAGGTTAACATGAGAAAATTGAAGACTTCGATTTTTTTAATTTACATTTGGTGTGACCAAAATCGGGTGATAGCAGAAGTAGTTTTCGAAAGAAAGTCTTGATAAAATAACAAAACCATAATTTTTGATACCGGAAATTCGAAATTACCCGTAAAAACTCAATTCTTAGGTGAGAAAATGCAGTTGGCCATACTAGAATGCTTCAACATAACAAGCAGGCCATGGTTATAAGGTTCAACATAAATCATGTATAATTATTGTTGAATTATTGTTATGTTATCTACTTTTCATTGAATAGATTCAAGGCTTGTCTTTCAATATAAATAGATCTTGCTTAAAAATAACCTTTGGAAACATTTTAGTCCAAAACCACATTTATTATTTTAATTTTTTTATATTCAACAGATACCATTGAAGAAAATATTGAAATATTAGATAAAATAAAAGTGATATCAAGTATTGTTTATAAGCAGCCATGATTTCTTTTAAAGAGGAATTGTGGAGCTTTTCAATAAAAGTATTAAAAATTCTATTTTTATTTTCTCTCTTCCCTGCAGATATTGTGTCTAAAAGCTAATCTCCCAAGAGTGAGAATGATTAAAATGAACAGAACTGCATAACAATAAAGCTGAGGAGAAGAAAAGCGAAAGGAGAGACAAGATAGGAAAAGAAAGAAGAGTAGAAAAGGAGAAAATGTAAAGAGAGACATAGGCCACATTCGTGAATATGAAGTTGACACAAAAGCAAGAGGAGGGAAACAGCATTAGGTGGAACTTTTACAGTATTTTTATCCTATACATGGGAAGAGGAAACGAAGAAAAATGTTTCGACGCTGAATAAATAAGGAGCCAAATGTTATCGATAGCTTCGCTTTTTTTATTTTCTCCTTGGAAAGGCGCGAAATCCGGAAATGGAATTACGAATCCTTCAGTAAAAAAAGATCAATTCAGAAACTCCACTATTTAGAGTTTGAACGGAATGAAGAATAAAAGGTACATTAAAAGACTAACACGGAATAAATGGTTTTAGATATAATTCCAGAAACGTGATCATTCGATTCAAACTCATTTGCACAGTAATGCGAAGGTAATTTTGAATTTAACCGCGTTGGAATCGTCATTGAATTTATAACTCGCTAATTTTTGCGTTGCTTAGTGTGAGTGTGAATCCATAAAAGAAATAAGAAAAGAGGAAATCATGAGATCGATTTCCAAGGCATCTTTTTGGCATTCTATAATCTATTGCATAAAAATTATTCTTGTTAGAAAAGATTATGAGAGTGTTTTACATTAAAAGATAGAAAGAATTGCAAACTCTGCAACTGTGTTTTCGAATTGTCGATAATTGTAAACTGAATATTTCGATGAATTAATAAATGAATAATTAAAATTGTGTCGAATGTTGACTTTTACCAAGCTATACCTCTAACATTCTTTAATTCGGAATTTTCAAGCCTGAGCCACTTACAAGCTAAGTTCCTGGAGTACTATATAATTGAAATTTATTTTGCACATACGTTCATAATTTTATTTTTGACATAAAATAATCGATTATTCCATAATTTTACAATCTTAAATTTAATTTTCATATAGTTTTGAGGTGATCCATCGGCATCTATATTGATTAGAATATTTTTCTCGTTTTACGTATACAATTTGAAGGAAGGTGAGAATTTATTGCTATGTGTTCCGCTGTCTTTGACTTGAATCCTCAAAGTGAAAAAAATACTAATTGAGGAGCGCATTCACTTCTTCCTTATTTATTTTACTTTAATTCAATCCCTTCCAAATAGTTACAGGAATCTTTGCGGCGCACGTGCTTTGTGATTACAGAACAAATAGATTTTCAAAAGACGGTTCGGGAACAGATTAATTAAACGCTAACACGAACTTCGGAGGACTATAATATCGTTCAATCAACGGGGCTTAATAGCTTGGGAAAACACATCTCCCTTAGCCCTTTAATTTTCGCTTCACCCGGCCTCTATTAAAACGACAGGTTATGCAGTATGGCCGAGGATTCTCTCTCTGGATCCTTTACAAGTGAAGCTTATATTTAGCCGCGAAAACAGACTTATGTGCTGTCCTAATGTTCGCAGTAAGAGTGAAAATGCGGACGCTCCCATTATCTGGACCGAACCATTGGCAGCGACCAATGAAAATGACGGAGTAAAACCCACGAGATCTATTCTACCGGGAGCTTTTAAGCGCGGGTGACGCCCGTCCTGTCGAGATATGACCACTGGAATCAAAACGCGAGGAATTATTTTGGCCCGATTCTTTTTTTCGTCGATGATGGAACAACAGGCCGAAGCGGACCAACAAAAGAGCCCACGGATTTCTCTGCTCGTTCTTTTTTGAGGAACTCGTAAAAATTCTGCGGAAAATACGATTTGGAAAATGGGAAAAAATCAGCGAGGAAGAATGAAAAGTTTATTCCGTCAGTTAAGAGGGATGCTCGGTTTTCACTCTGGACAAAAGCCCTTAATTGATTAAATATATTTTGTCGATATAATGGGATCTTGGACGATTGAAATAAATAATTAATTAAAATAATAAGATCTGCTCTGGGTCTATCCAATGATGTGCGTGATTGCCTTTCGTAATTTAATCAATTTGTCTGCCTTAAAAGCACTTCAGAGCATCGGTATTCGATATTTTAACTCCGTCCATTATTCTTCAGAAAAGTGTTTAAACTTTGCTTACAGTGGCGCACGCAATGGGGAGAGATTTGGAGGGTAAATCTCCAGCATAAAATTCAAAAGAGCTCAAGGTATAGTTAACGCATTTAAAAAATCATACTTATACATCTTTTCAATGCGCAAAAATAAGATAAAGTTATAGTCCATCTTATTCTTACTCAAGTTACTTAAAATCGACAAAAACTAGACTTTTTAAAGATAATTTTCTAAAACATTTATATAAAAATATTATTACTTGAAATGATCCGAATATCTATCCAATGTATGACCGCAACTCTTTCTCACGACTCTCTCTCTGTTTAGACACATAGATCATTCTTACCATTAAATACAAATTAAAACAATATCTTCTCCTGAGACATTTTTCTGTATACGCCATTTTCGCCGAGATAAATAAATTTCAAGGAAGCAGCCAAAACTTTGCTTCAACATTATGTTGTGCATAGTTTTGCTTTCTGTTGATTAATTTAATTAACTAAAGTTTAATCTATTTTTCTTCTCTTTTACCCTACACTTTCTCCATTCCATTGTTTCCTATATAAGATCAAACCTTAAAAATTAGAGTATATCTAATTTAAACTTGCTGTTATTGTATAATATACTTTACATAAATTATTATATTTTATCGTACTCTAAATAAAATTCGACTGCTGTATTATCTATAAACAAATAATCATTGCTCTCTCAAAGACTGTCGAAGAATCAGAAAATGAATTTGGCAGTTATATTATTACATAATATTGAATGCACAAAATCGGAATCTACCGATGTGATTGGATGAATCGGAGACTAATATTTGGAGATAAAATAACACTATCGAGGGAATCCAAACGGCAAAGAACTCTGGCTTTGGGAAAGGTTCATTGGCTAACATTGATAACAACTCTTTTACAGTTATGACCAAATTTTAACCGTTTTTCAGAAAAAAGCGTTTACAAATTGCTTCAAAATTCATCAATATTTGGAAATAAAATCTAAGGGCTTAGTCGAAGCGGTGGTATAGTGAGTTTGGCGGTGAAATCTGTGATCGTAGGTTCGATTCCCGTCGAGGATGTTTTTCAGCTCATTTTCCTGCCGCTTTATTTCATTGATTTACGTTATTATTCAACCCATGCCAATGCTGCAGATGGGAGCAAATACTTTTTGGATTTATGCTTCATTAATATAATTTATAGCCGAATATATAGACGAATTTACGAGTAAGTCGCTATTTGAAGTCATTTGCCCATTCTCTAACGACCATCGTATACTCCACTTGATATTAATCGATTAAAAATGTAGAAATAGTGTTATCATTTTTATTCATCATGACCCTGATATTCAACGTAGATTTTTATTATTTCATATTTATGAGTGCCAAGCTAAATTAAATCAAGTAAACACTCTAAAATAGCTAAATATGTATATTTTAAAAATTCTTATCACTATCATTGAGAATGGTCAGTATAAACGCTTCTTCACCTCAGCTACATTTTAAAACAAGTTGGATGCTGGGCCTCCCTAGTTTTTCTTCTCCCTTAGAAATTACCGGTTATAAATCCACAAAATTTATTCGCCGTAAAAAGCCGTCATATATCACCACGTCACTTTGCTTAGGGTATATTCATTTGGCATGTTTACGCCACAGATGAAAAAAAGAGAGAGAAACGAAACGTATCGATTTCCAAAACCTAGATATAAATGGTTCATTGCGCATCTATCTAACTTCATCGAAAACGCTTCTCTAACCCATTCGAGGCCATTTTGAAGGAAAAGAAACACGGGAATGACAAATGACGTCATTAAGAGTGCATATATTCGGATTTCCAGACGTAAGATAAAAAATATGACGGAGTCGAGACTTTCGCTGTCTTGCCGACAGAGGGACGAGAAATTAAACTCATCTGGAAGGTGAGACAGAAAGCGCAAAAGGGAAGTAAATGAAAACTTCTAGAATCGATATTATGATTCGCAACGTCAATTTAATAACCACACAAGTTGGATTAAAATAACATATTTAATTAACATGTTGCATTAACATTTTCTGCATCCAGTGCTTCTCAATTTTCGCCTTCAATCTTCAGTTACGCACATAATATACATAAATTATGTTACAAATCATCGTCGGTAGGTTAGATTCATAAAGAAACTTCCCAACCCAAATCTCTCCAATACTTAAACCAATAGAATAAACTATTAATATACTACATTTTTAATGCAGTCAATGAATCACTTGTGCTCTAAATTATGCTCTTTTGATTGAAGAATACGTTGTGATCTGATACGTAGTTATGTAGCATACTTGAGGAGTTAATGTAAGCTAGCATTATTCACTCTCTTTCACTTTCCCACATATTCAGCACGTTTTTTATACCTCGCTTATACTTATGGATGTTTTCTTGCAGCGGAATTTTTTTACCGGTGTTAGCAATTTATCACTTTTTTATTCCCATTTAAATCACCTTTTCATTTCAGAAAACTACTACTGTTTCTCTTCTTTAAGGCAAGTTCTTGTTTTTAATCGCAATGGCTTAAATATTTCTGCGTGTTTTATCTAAGAAAAGGTTACTTGTAAGAAGACATTACCTAGTCTCAATTTAGTTTCAGCCGTTTGCGTTGTTCAATGTTGTATTTTGAAGGAAAGGAAAAACGCGTTTCGATACATATTTACTCGGAAGAAGTGACGTCTCCGGTAAAAGATGCATTTTCTCATCGTCTGAATTGGAAAAGGAAAAGATGGATAAACGAAGGAATGAGGATAAAATGAGCCATAAAAAGCGAAGCTCGGCCAAGAGCTGTCGTGAATCATCTGAGGCAGTAAGAAAGGAGAATTTAATGTTCGAAGATTTATCCCCAATGTCGATCATAACCAGAAAATTGAATTATATGGCCTGTTCAAAATTAAATAAATTATTACACTTGGAAATTTCCGCTTGGTAATATGTTAGTGACGGAAAAGTTTCGCTAGCAAGTACACATCGTCAAAATTTTGATTTACCTAACTGAATGATAGAAGGATGGATAAATAGAATGAACAAATGTAGAGGTTTTTGATGACGATTTTTTTAAACAGGACTGGTTAACAAAATAGGAATAGGTGGTATCATTCAAGTTCACTTATTTATTTAATCAAGACTATTGATATTCCTGCAGTCATTTCATAATTAATGGAATATTATTTATTTTTCCCTTGGTACAGGAGAGAGATATATTTATGATATGAAAGCTAAATTGTAGCATTAAGTTCGGTCTCTACCTATTGAATGGTATGAAATTAATTTGCATTAACTTCAACTAAATCTAATCAAATTCACACTTCCTCATTACAACGTCACATAAATTACTCGCGGAAAACCACCATTTTCACAAATCACAACAAAATAGGCATGTAAGAGAAAATTTAAGGAAATGGAGATTGTGTATTTTTCAAAACATAAGAATACTCTTAATGAAGAAGATATCGAAGTCCTTAATTAAATCCAAATCCTAATTGAGAAAATAAGACAAAAATATATTCGAAGCATGTATTAAGTTTGTAATTGCATTTTAAATACCCTTTTGTCGGTTTGAAACTGAAAAAAAAAATCCTTCATAACATGTATCCGAGATAGATTTTAATTTTTACAGAATCTAGATTACTCACAATGGATTCATTCGGAAATTTTAACTTGACATTATGAATTAAAGATAAGACAAAGGTGTTAAATTTCGTAAATGTTAGACGGGCGCTAGAAAATCCAAGGATAAACGGAAAAGAAAAATATCAACGTCGCGACGTTAGGACTTCTGCGAAATCGAGATCATGCGAGTTCTTTCTGATTGGAGGTGTACTTTATCGAGATAGATGGCCGACGATAAGTTACAAAAATATGGGCTGTAGAATTCTAAAAATGTACGCAAGCCTAAAAACAGAAAATTTCTAGATAACATAAAAAAGACTCAGGCTTTGAGATGCATTAACTGGAACTCTATACTTGGGCTTGCATTCGGTAAAGATGAAGCGAGGGAAACAAAAACAGAGATTTATGGATAAACACGCAAAGTACAACGTCTAGAGAAGATTTCTTCCTCGGACATTCTTCGATAAGGGAATTAAATAAAAACGATTTTGTGACGGCAGATGTAAACCCCGACTGCGCTCCCTGTAACAGGAAAAGAAGAAAAGAGGTGGCGAAAGGTGCCAGAAAAGTAGGGAATAAAACCCTTAGCGAGACGCCTCG
The DNA here is from genome assembly GCA_036926295.1 of Pachydiplax longipennis. NCBI lineage: Eukaryota > Metazoa > Arthropoda > Insecta > Odonata > Libellulidae > Pachydiplax > Pachydiplax longipennis. The sequence goes on along the minus strand of JAVFKF010000012.1, from coordinate 3,719,865 downwards.
AGGTAAGAACAATGGATGGAACACTGCCAAGGTGCTGTCCCTTCTGGTGTCCAATGCACTGAATTCCACAGCGAATAATCACTCTTATGTTGATGAAACTCCTCTATGTTGTCTTAACAGTCGGATCCTAAACAAAAGACGTGCGCTCCACTTCGCGCCGTGGAGTTAATTTTAATAAGATTTGCTCTCTTCTAAGATTCGGGGATGATGAGATATTCAAGGAGACGGACGTAATGCGGTGACATAATATATATTTATTTGAAGAGGAACAAGTCGCATTTTTAGGATTCATTACTTGGCAGGAATTTACGAAGAGAATTTCAGGCAATCCCACAGAAGCATATGAGCGATATATGACCTTGACCTTCAGGCAAATGCATGAATATACATCAAATGGTTGAATTATAATCAACATAATTTTAAAGCTTCAAATTTTCTTTATCAATGAAAAACCGATTTGAGATTTTAATGTTTATTAAATACCTCAGGAATATTTTATGAATATCAGAAATTATGAATGTTTACACATACGTTATTTGGGGGCTGAAATAAATGGTTTGACAAAAAAAGCTCTATGAAACAATGCAATGGAACTTAAACCACTATTCTGAAGAACCTTGTAATCTAATAGAGTTTTGAAAAAAGAGCATAGTTTAAAAGCATAGTGGTTAAATTTTTATGATTCCTTCGTCTATAATTTCATTTTTTATTCTATGTGCACCTCAAAAACTATTATAATGTGCCATAATTATGATGAATGTGCTCTCCAGAATTAAGTGGTACGTTATGCAATGTAAGTAATGGTGAGTTTTTGTGTAATCATGTAAAAAGTCTGAAATTTATCATTTAAATTTGTTCCGAGTTGAATGCGCTAACTATAACCACGTAATAGGTTGGCCATCCTTGTCCCATCTTTCACATATATTTGCATTATAATAAACGAATAACCTGAGTTCTTATCCATTGCAATCTCTTCACTTACGGAAAGTACCGCAGTAAAAGTCTTCCCTTCCAAATTTTATAACATTTTCTTGAAAAGAAAAGCAAAATAAGAAGAATATTAGCAGGACATCAACTAGAAAAGTCGTCCTTCACAAATCAATTGCGAAAATTGAAGACTTATTTAGTACATTAATATTTTGTTACGCTTTCTCTAGAAAAATTCCCCGATATTTCGTTCTGTTTTGGATTTGCTAACCTATATTTCGTCGCAGGAATGTGGTATGTTTATGCTTCCTTTGATTTGACAGCATTCTAGGTGGAATTCATTTAATTGAAATCAGGAAAATGTTCCCGTAAATTTAATACGAGCAAATACCGGCCACTCTTAAAGTATCATAAGCACCAATGAAATTAAGACCAGGTTATCATTTTCTAAAGTTTTAAAAGTATTTCGTAATTGAATGTAATTTCTGTGAAATCTCCAAGAAAAATTTTGGACTTAATTAAAGCGAAATTAATAAAGTTCTCTCTCGGGAATTGCACTGGTATTTTATCCTCACTTGAGAAGAAGTATTAAAGCAGATTCAGGTCATAGGTTTGGAACTCTGTCTCTTTAACGACCTATTTTCCAATCCTTATCTCTTTGTTTTACGTAACTCCGCTCATCCCCTTCTGCAACTCTTAAAGCATTTTCCATTCACTGCTCCTCCACATTATCACTCTCTCTTTATCTTCCACACTGTTCTTCTCTCGTTATCAGATATCTCCAATTATTGTTTAAAGTAACGTATTAAATAAGACTTCAATCTCCACCCAATACTGCTTCAAGCCCTTCTATTTTTCAAGGTCTGATTTAATTATCTTTTTTTATTTCTTGGTCCCCATTTCTTAAGTATTTTTGAGCGGTTCCTCAGTCGCATTAGAGCATCGCCTCAACTCAATAACGGTGGAAACATTACACTCTATTTCATTCCAGATTTATGAGTGCTCACAGTTTTTAAGGTATGATTGATGGATGAATTTAAAGAAAATATTCGTTTATTCTTTAAATTCCATTTCAAAGGACCAAATTTCGAACCCATCAAAATAAATAAATAATAATAAAATATAATAATCGTTCGCGTGTACCTCCTCAGATTAGGTTCTCTTAAAGCATTCGTACCACACAGAATGCGACAATTTCCATTCCGATTCCACACCTTGAGATTTCTACTCATGTTTACATTCATCTCCAATATTTTTGAAATAGTTTGTACCAATTAGTCAAACCAAAATTAACTAATGGATAGAATCTAAAAATGGTAAATTCCGTTTTCTAAACTACTAGAACAGGATGAAATGATTAACACATACAAACGCTGAAAATTAACAGGGTAATGACCACCTCAATGTGGGAGTTATTTCCGGGATTGGCTTCCCAAATTGAGGAGGTCATTCTTCCTGTATTTCTTTGTGAAAAATATCAAAATCGATGGGATTTAAAAGATTCAGAATAAGGATTCCTTAGCTGCTTGAGTAAAATCAGCGACAGGTGATTGGAAACCAATTAAAAGCCAACTGCTAGTTATTACCAGGTCGCTGTATTCTCATATTTCAAAGCATGGTATTACCTTTCAAGTAAATTTTGTACTTTGGGATTCTTTATTCATCACAACCTATTTACATTTTTTTCGCATGGAAGGTTTGAACCTAAAGCACTTCAGCATTAGTTACCAAAGGCATTGGATAGGGAATAAGGCCTATTAGGCAAGATGAGGAGTAAGATATTTGCTCTTGCTTACCTCACTGAGCTATGGGTGGAAAAGGAGCAAGTGACTCTAGCACGACCACTCCATGAATGACGCTGCTTAACTGATTAAAAGTCCGCAAAAGACATGCTCGATGATAGGAAACAGTAGTTAAAACAAGCGGCAGGAAGCGGTTAACCCTCTATTTGATTCTAAACACTCATTGATTTGAAGCTACTACTACAACATCTCAAGAAAAACATATTTCCGTAACCAATCTTTCTTAAGTTCCCTCTAGGCTTATTTCCGTTTCCACTCACACACTCTCTGAGCAGCAAAAAAAAAGCATCCATCGCTCCTAACTTCAAGCTAATAAGCTTCCCCTCGAAGCACTGCTTTCTTCTACGTCCAGCACACGCTAAGCGAGTTTTAGCTGATAAACAGCATGCATTAGGGTAATAAATAAAGGTTCCCAAGCGTGCAAGCATGGATGTCAGATGAATTAACCTGGTTTTCTGCGGGACGGATTGGGCTGGAGTGATGCGGGTGGAATAATCCAGGATTCCTCATGAACCAATTCGATCGCTTTTGGGCTTTAAGACGGGAATGGATTGTCCAGCTTAAAATACACCATGTGATAAACTTGGAATCAATTTCCTCACTCTTGCTCTATATAAGTCGCTATTTATTTCAGGGTTTCTAGTAAGACTTGGAAAGCAGTATAAAGTAGTAGAAAGATAAAACTGAATTATAAAATAATATTTTATATACTAATTTATCTTTCGATACCAAATCATCATGTGAATTAAAAAGTATAACTCTTGAGATTACTTATGAATCCTGTCCACCGATACATCATCATCATTTCGATATATCCCGAAGGATAGTAGGAATCTCAATTCTTCCAATATATTTATCCTAAAGTCTTGGAGAGGGAATTAAACTTATTTTGCAAGTAGAGGAATGAGACAGTCTACCTTTACTTTTCTCACGAACCAGACTTCTATGAGCGGAATAAGTCCAGGTGAACGCAGTACAGCAAATACCCTGTGAATAAAATTATCCAAAGCATTCACCTAGGGGTAACTAATTAGCTGTTCTATTCTCAGCCATAAAAAAGGCTAAGTTAACTTAAAAATAAATACTTCTTCCTTTATACTAAACATATTCCTTCCAAATTGGGTTTACGAATACAGAAAATTATGAATAAAAATTATTGGAGAATTAAAGAGGAAGTGAAAGACACGCAGTTCTCGTAGAATCTCCTCATTCTCAAACTGCCTCAATGAGAATGGGGCAGAAGTAAATTCCAATTTCACTCTATCCAATAACGAGAGAAAAGTTTAAAAAATTCTTTATAAAGGTTGTCGGAACAACGATTTACGTTCAGATGTTAACATTTTCTCTTTTTCCATGTTGGCGTCTGGAACTGCATGCAGTTAAAGTTGCATAAGATGGCTTTATTGTAGTCAACAATAAGAAAATTGATAGATTATTCCCATAAACTTTTACAGTCATCGTATTTGTAAACTAAAAATTCACCTCTCATTTTTTATTCATGCTTTATAAAATATTTAAAGCAATTAACTCTTAACAAGCAATAAAAATCTCCAAAGTTTTTCTGTAAAATTTTCTCTCTTATGAACACGAAGAAATCAATATCTTTTATTCATGGAGGTTGGATTCACTGTAACGAAATTCTGAGCCGTAGAAACACAGCAGTTACTTGAACACAACTAAATTTTATCTAAGCCTCCTGATAAAAAATAACCTTTTTAAAGCCTATAAAATAATATCCTTTTGGCAATTTTATCTTTTACGGCACCACTGTTCAACTGTCAAGATGAATATATTAACAAAAGAATACCTTTAAAAAAGTGTCAGTATCCCTGGTTGTATTCGGCTCGATTTCATTGCTTTATATTCTTTGAAGTAAGAAAGTGCTTGCCATTTTATTTTCTCACTCTCCCTCTTACAAGTATACAAGGCACTTTTATTTTCTCAAAGCGCTCAACAGAACTCTCTCTCTCTGAGGGCACCCGCTTATGAAATGAAAGAACTAAAAGAAACCGTCATTTTCTAAAGATTTCGGCCATTTAGAATATTTTGACAGAAGTTAGGGACAATTGCTCCGGAGCAATGATAAAGGTGGAAAATTTAATGGTAAGAAATTAAGAGAAAATTGTTTGAAGTCAGGAACAGAGAATAAAGTTTATTATATGAAAAGTAATCATTTCAACAGTATTTAGTTGAACGTGAAGAATAAATCTCAACGTAAAATAATTAGACACTAAACTTTAGCCGAATTAATGCCATTAAGGAATATAATGAATGAATAAATGAATATGAATATCTATAAAATGGATACAATCTAACTTTACTTACAAAACTATTCCTCAATTATGTTGACATTGAATTGAAAAATAATCTGTAATTATCTTGAAACCAAAAATTCATCAAAAACATCAACCTTCTCTCAAATAAAAACTGCAAAGCATTTACGAGGTATTCATCGAGCTCGATTCAAAACTTCTAAGAATGAATGGATACTGGACGTAAAAGTTACTTTATAGATTTAATTAAATTTCTTAGTTGCATTACTAACTTCAAATATTAAAGTATTATCAACAATAATTTTCATCGATTTCTTCTCTGAACATATATATTCTGGGATAAAGAGCGTTCTTCAAATAATCCCACAATATTATTCTTTCCTCGATAACAAGAGCCGCCTTTACACTCCATCGATCATCAACATGGACTATTCGAGTACTTGATTCGAGAGGCAAACTGCGGCCAAATCCTAAGAATCCTGCATTTTTGATCCCTTTGCGAACGTATTGAGTGCAACGAAAGAACTGACCATTCACCGCTTTGGGCATCCACAAGAAAACTGGCTCCCGCGATAGTGATTTTGAATCCCAGCTCGGGAACAAACAAATCCGCCTTACAATGGCTCTCATCAGGTCGGCGATGCATTTACGCCCAACTTCCTCTTCCTTGATCGAACAGTTCTCCGCAATCGTTAGTAAACCTAAGAATGAAAAGTTGAAGTGGCCTTTAATCCGCATTCTACGCTCTCAAACGACCGACTTTCATTTAGGAATGTTCATATGAAGTACGATAAAATACAAAAGAAAACGTTTTCCTTACTCTGACACATTTACCAACAGAAATCTTAGGTCTTAGTGTATAAATTTCATTCTGCAACCGTAGATGAAATGATTTAGTCTTTCTGTACAGGACAGAGGTAAATTTATTTTTTATTAATTTTGTATTAACCTTCTTCCTGGCAGTAGTAATGTAAAGGGTAGCGAATTATGAATAGCGTAAATTGGTTAAATTCATTACAGTCACTTCATTCTGAATGTTCAAGAAATCTTAATTACGCCATTTGAAAAATTAAAATCAACCATAAAAGACAAGTTTTTGATATTAATTCAATTGTTGTGAATGTTAATCTACATATTCTTTACCTCGGTCTTCATAATTTTCCATACGAGGTCATATAGAGTAATATATTGTCCAATTTCTAATTTCATTTCCAATACGCATTCATAAGCAATATCATCACATCTATTTTAATCTGAAATACATAATGATCGGGACAACAGTTGCTCGACACTTTCCAGAATTTATCTGATATGGTCTCCTTAGTCATTACTGATTATATCTGTAAGTAATATCAGTTTAAAATTGGTATACATTATGTAATCGACAGCGAAACATAGCAAATAGCAATAATAATGTAAATTACAGTTTTTAAAGAGAAATGAAGTAAGAATGAAGGAAATCCATGGAAATTTTCGTATTTTAAGGAATCAAAAAGTGAGTAATCGCGTTTAAGTTTGCGGTAATATAGCATTGGTAAGGATATTAGGCATGGACATAAATGCGTGCTCATAGGTAATTTTACGTGGAAAACGGACATGAAAATTCTTGCAGGACCGGAACTCGAACCAAGTGCTTTGATCCAGCAGGTCTTAATGCTCTGGCAAGACAATTACATTGTAATAGAATGTAATGTATTGTAATTTCAGTGTGTACATGTAATTGCTGAGTATTGTGTAATTGTTGTAAGGCGTGAAATGGCGTAATTGAAATTAAATGAGGCGTAGATTCGACAGTGACTTTTCCTATATGTGCTTTTTGGATAAATAAGTTTCTTATTATTATTGGTTAGAGCAAGAACCCGGCAAGATGTGGATTTCTAGGTCCAGTCAGACTTTTTCATGTCATTGGAAACGGCCTCATCTTTTGGTATCTAACTTGAGCGTTTCTGAAAACGAGGTTACTTTTCCTGGGACTTCTTCCTTCTTTAAATAAAAAAAACAAAAAATGTAAAAAATACCTACTGTACCACCGTTAATAAAATAGACACACAGATGTAAATTATACATAACGACTAAAACAATACATGTAAATAATTCCCAATGCTCAGTTATGCTATCTTCTTTTTCCGCAGAATCCAACTGTATCATTATACGATACAATCCTTTTTAATTTTGAAATTGCTATCTAACGTGATGCTTGATTCCGTATAAAAAAATTTTAATTGAAAATGGAAAACATTAAGAGCGCTAACCGTTTGCGTTTCCACTATCGATCAATCGAATATAAGTTTTTCATTGGGAACATCCGCTTCTCTCTGAACTTTTTCATTAAAAGTGACCTTTATATAAAAGATTATTTCATCGGAAGCAAACCAATATTACGAACTCGAAAGTTTTGATCACATAACTCGACTCAAAAGTTTTATTCATCGCAAATCGACATGAGCGTTGAAATCTTGTTAACCAAAATAAATAAAAATTTGCAAGCATCTGATCAAATCAGAAGGTTATAAATTGGACTGTCGAATTTTTGCCATTTTCCAGGTCTTTATCCACAAACGAAAATAACTCTAAGGAATAACAATCGAATTTCTTAGATACTACATTCACCTTAAACAGATATTCAATGTAATCAAATCATGCAATATATAAAATATATGTGTACAAAATTATCAGCTTTCAACATATTCCAAAATTAAATATTAATATTGATGACTGTTTTGTTTGATCCTGCCAAACAAATACACCTGCTCATACCCGCTTCTTCTCATAATGAAAAGGTAGATACCCTAAATAGCCATTTTTAAAATGTTTCACGAAATGAAAAGATCAGTATTAAGGTTATATGGTGACCAAATCATTGACTTGGAGCGAATCAAATCATGAGTTGTTATCCTTTTCTTTCCCCAAAGAGAATACTTTGGAGAACAATTATGGCATTCAATATGGAATGGCCTAATGGAATGATATTCATTATCCAGCACTATTCATTCCTCATATCATCATATCTATGACCAATATTTAGCCAAAGATAATGAATGTTATGTTATTCTCTATCCTTTACCAAAAGACAAATGAAAAACATTTATTCCCTGAGATATGATTGTAGGATTTTTTCATTTATCATTCATGAGTTATGATTTAATTATAAATACAATGATAAATTAATAATAAAGGTCGTACATAACTAACTGAAATTAACTAACAGACTTTTTGAAGGTCGTTATACAGTAGGCCTATCCAGTAGTAAATAATAATAAAGTAATGAAGTTAAAAAGTCCCTTATTTTGTATGTTGTCCTATTTAAAGCAAAAATACTCTTCTCTTCGATGATTGCTTCTCATTTCCATCAGCTCATTTTCCTCTACACTAAAACGAAAGACAACTGAAAACATTTCCATTTATACGGCGATAGGAACAATCTCCGCTTCAGGGGTTCTTAACTTGATTCAACAAAAATATAGGGAACTGACAATTGACTGGTCAAAATAAAAACTGACAGCTGGTTCATCATCATGATAACGAAATAATAAGTTTCCTAGATATCATAATGTTGCAAGAAAGAATATTCCCACGTAAGGGAAGCTGGACGTTAGCGAAGTCTTAGGTGAGGGGAAATGGCTCAGACGCCATAAATCTGCTCTGAAGGAGAAAGGCTGACGGAATTATAAGGTTGAGTTAAATTTTGGGAAGGAGCACATGGAACTGGTGAATTGTGCATACGCAGAAGGGCTCTCGCCAAATGAAGCAAAAACTTCTTTCTCTATGTACTGCAGAGAGAAAGAAATACGACCTTTAAGTATAGACGTGGACATTTAAATGGAAAAAATTCACCAGAAACAATTTTCTCGACTGAATATGCTTACTCATCTATGCGTGTTATGAAGGAAATCATCCATCTAAATGTAATTTAAAAGTAAACAAATTGCATTAAAGTATTTATGGCGAATATGACTCTTTATTTATGTTAATAAACATACATTTAATAAAATAAGGAACTATATTGGTATTTACATAATATTTCGGATGAAGCATAACATTCGGTCTTAATTGGGTTCGTGTATAGCCATATAGGCTTTGATAAAAGTGATCGATTTCCAGTCAGAATTCACATGCTCAGCTGTCGAAGCACGTTTAATATCTTTGAATCAAAGCTGTTAGCGAAGTTAACTATCTAATACATCCATGCATTGTTTCTTTCTTCTACTTCGTGGAAACATTATTTACCTCTGCATTCAAGTAATAGTTTAGTGAATATTCGCAAAATGAAAATCCATGATAACTGAGAGAATAATCACTTAAAAGTTATTATTTAAACGCTCATAAATATAAATTAAAATATTAAATAAATAAATAAATTGGTATTTAAAAATTATTTTTGCATATTATTTGACTTTTTAACATTCAGATTCTGGCACTCGATATATGCCCATACACTTAACTAACTGCAATAAGAATCAATAGAAACGGTGTCAATTAATTCAAACCATTCGAACTTCAAAAGAAATTTCCATTTTAAATACGAATTTTTCCATTTCAAACTTAATTAAAAATGGAAGCTTTCGTAAAACGCACCGTAAACATGATTAAATGCGATATTATTTCAACTGAAATCATATCTCATAAATAAGCTACTGAATATATATATATATATATATATATATATATATATATATATATATATATATATATATATATATATATCATATTCCGACCCCAGATTTTTCATAAATCTTCAGAAAACGTCGAAAAATGGCGACATGTCGGATTTTTTTCTGACCACCCATGCGTGTGTGTCTAGCGCGATTGTTCAGTTAATCGCTTATTAGATACTGTCGTAGAAGAAAAGTGGTAAAATATAAAACCAACCGCCAAAAAAGACAATCGCTCTATTTCAAAAACAAATTTCAACCTTCGAGATCTATCAAATAGTTTACGGATTTCACGCGCCAGCTTTAAAACATAAGCAGTTTAAGTTCTGAGCTTTAATAAACACCATTATCCCATCCAACGCTTCTCGTCTTCGTCGGTTTACATTTTGAATGAGCGAAAAATTCATTTTCCGTGAGATTGCGGAAGCCGCGAGCCTACTTAGTTTCCTAAGCTATAATTAAATTTCCTCCCTGAGATGAAGTACGTTTGTTTATGTTACAAAAAATACATGCGCCATGGAAAGCCGTTTGCCACTAAATACTCGTAATCCCACTCACTTTCAAAGTTCATGGCTGTTCAAGCCCAAAAAACGACGCAATCTGCTGCCAGTAATATGTGAATTTCCTACTTCATTTCAAGTCGCCTCCCTTATATGTTAGTCTACACAAACCAAATCTGCCATCCACTTAAATATGTGTGTAACAGACTGTGACAACTATGAAAAATAAAGAAGCCACATAAAATAAAGCATAATTTCAGTATTATTCTAACGGATAATTGTACGCAAGCATTGTAATGAAATTAAAATAAAAAATTGTATCAATTAATCTGAACACAGCAACTGGCTGAATAATACAGAATTTACTAACAACTGCACAGCTAATATTAATTTGGTTATATGGCTTACAGAGAGAACTCGTAGAGTGAGTTTACTTATTAGCTCTAAAATCTCGGAAAATTAAGCCATACGATACATAGTTTCATAATAGGATCTATGTAAAGAGCGAAACTTTAAATATATAGAGAAATATTGTAATATCGTTACTACGAATTCGCTCACTACAATTAAAAAATTCGCTACTCTGATTACATTCTCTAAACTTTAACATACACAGCGAATTAACTGTGTTACTCTTTCTCTTTTAAAATTAGTTTATCTTTTATGGATTAACGGCAATGGTATGGAAAGAAAGCTCTCCTCTTCGCCCGAATATATGCACAGATTGATTATCTATATAATAAATAATACAATTTTCCGCGTCCTTTAACCGAACATTCTATACCGGCGTATAAATTATGATTCACTACAGATGCCTGTTAAAATGACTTAAAATTGAAGTTAGAAGCCAATTATCCTATTATAAATGAAAAAAGCTCGAATTTTGTATAACGAGTGGACATCATAATGTACACAGCGCCATACTCCAACTTCCTCTACTACAACTAAAATTTTAAGCTCTTGTTTCAGATTCTATGCAGTAAATGCAATCCCAATGGGGTAGAAAAGTAAAATTTAATGCCCGTTCACTGATTGTATCGCGCGAAACTATTTGCCAACGAGTCCGTAACACGAATTTAAAATTAGGATCCATTAAGTTGCCTCTAAACAAATATATACATTTTTACAGGGAACAACGTTAAATTTCCGGGCTAAATAACCACACTATCGTTGGAAGTAAATTTGTTTTCACAGCTTTAAATCAACCTTCCAGAGAGAAAAATTTTAGACTTGGAAATTATATTTGTGGCAAACCTGTCAGCGTTCAGCAAAATCATAAATTACTAAAACGGATTTCGCGCGAACTTCATTTTCACGGAATTTAACGAAGTGCTCACTTCTTGAGTATGATACTCTCATAATTGTTATAAAAGGAATTATGAAATAATGAATTTCGAAATTTATTAACTAACCATGGTGATTTGTTAATATTCACTTGTGACATTGTGTATGTGTGACATTGCTATTAACTAATCCTTAATACCAGGATCGTCTATGTGTTGACCATTAGAGGGCTCCTTTTGCTCTTTAACTGCCTACAGATAGTGAATTGTCTATATGATAGTGAAGTGTTTTTAAATACTGATATATTAAAATAGGTAGAGAGCTTTGATTTCAAAAGATGTTTACAACCAAAATGTAGAAAATTGTACGAAGGTTGCGAGGGAAAGTTATCTATTGGTATAGCAACTTTAAACTTAAGTTACTTCCAACGCATGGAGACACTCTTGTGATATATCTTTCATTGAATACAAACACTCATCCTCCCGTACACATGACAACCAGAAAAGCGTATTTGATTAAATTAAGTCGCTATTAACACATTAGCAATGGCGAGGGAAATGAAAAGGGTCCGCATTTTCCGTGATAACTCCCATTCAGCAGCACTTTGCCCCAACAACGCATGCAGCCGGAACATCCAGCGACGAGGGAGATGAGGAATTGTAGTAACGCGAAAAAATTTCCCGTTTGTCCTCTTTTTAGAGCGCGGGTGCAATCGGCATGATTATCTGGCTTCCTCGTCGTGCGTGGGCTTTACTTTTTGAGTTTTATGCGAGCTTCGTGCACGGTCTGCTTTATGGCGCTACTGGACGCGTCCTCTTCTCTATCTTAGCAATTAATGGATGCAACGCAAATGGACCGTGCTTCATTCGCCGCATCATTTGAGAAAAGACTGTTTTTGCATCCTTCAGTTTCTCATTATAAAGGTGTCAAAACATTAACAGAGGACCTTATGATTAAGTCTTCTCAGCATGAACTACGCTTTCAGCAGCGATGGTTCTTTCAAAACTGTATGATTATTTGATTCCTATGTTCTTTACATAGATTATGGCCCCTTAATCATAGTTGCCAATTTAACGATTTTACCGCCTGATTTCGCAATTATTCCCTCTTTTAGGTATTTTCTGTTTCAGAAACATCTTTCACTTTATGCAGCACGTCGCATATACATAAACTACCAACTTGTAATATAACAAGTTTCAATTATTAATAAATGAAAATAGCATCGATTTAATTCACAAAAGACTCAGAATTAATATTAAATTTTAATTGTATATTTCAGGGTAATTATGTATATTTCAAGGTACAGAAGGTATACTAAAATATATATAATTACCCTGAAAATTAATAATAAATAAATTGATTACTCTACTCTACCCTAAACTTTGGAGCATATTTCGTTAATATTTATTCTTCCTAATACTGAAGCCACCAAGGTTAAGAAAAATATAATTTAAGAAAATTTCAGTCAAAGTAAATACTAAATCGCACCGTATTGTTCGTTGGACCGTGAATCGATCACTTCTATTAAGATGTAATGTTCTACACTTTTATTAAGAAAGAGTAGAACATTTACATTTTCAGGATAGTCGGAAAAGTTTCAAATACGCCTCACAAAGACACAAATGAAAATGAAATAAATTTTTCTCATTATAACCATACTGTCTCTCGAATAGCATAACTTAAATTCGATGAAAATACACGAGTAATGAAATTTATTTCTTTATGGCTCAATTTCATGAGTTATAAAAAGATCCTTTAGAAATGGGTCGCATTTCAAACTCTGTAGTCTAGAAACAGTTTCTAAAGAAAGAAAAATATTCAAAATTGTCAATGTGTACATACAATCTGAGGACGGATATATCAGTAAGATAAATACCAAAAAGAAAGAGAAAAGATAAACTAATGTCCTTGGCAAGGAGACCGTGTAAATCAGAAATCTTAAGTAATCAGTACAAAGGTTGGTTTGAACCTCACTACTCTCGCCATTAGCGAGAGGGAATGAGAGATGTTTGCTTTCCTAACTGAGCCAGAAGAAGAGTACGTGTAGCATAATGACCCTATGAACAACGAGTTCAGCGTTCGATTACATTTGTCTTTTCTCATCGAATCGTAAAGCTATTTTTCGAGGGAAGAAAAGGATCCCTTATTATTAACGCACTCTAAACGAGTTTAAGAAACGCCTTTCCGACTAGCTCGGCATTCGTTTACAAACAGCGCCGTAGTCCCATTTTACCCAAATTGTCAACATCATGTGTGTCAGCCATATGTCAATGATAGTAAACTCGACAGCTGAAAAAATTCTCCATCCCCAGTGACCCCAATCGCGGGAGGACGTAATTTACCTCTCCAGGGGCAGAATCTCTTTTTCCTCAGTGGAATATAACGAGTTGGAGCGATCAATCCACTCCTTTTATTTTAAAGCTTCTCAATCCGCATCGAATTCGTCGCCGCAAGGGTTTCCTCCTTGAATCGCCGTCCTTTGAATGAAAACTTGAGCTGACCCTCGGACTCCCAGGAAAGGTCAAGAGGATCTTTCCTTACCTCGCAAAACGTCGACGTTAGAGTGCATTGAATGGAAAGTAAGCTCTGCTGGACATGTTCTCGATTTACTGTATTTGTTTGTTTTCGGCGGTTGTTTCCCGCTCTTTCATGGTCTCGCTCGATACAATGCAAGAGTCGCATTTCGCACGTATTCTGGAGTTCCTGGGTGAGTGAAATAACAACATCAAGTATACACACAATTGGACATTGTATTCTCTACTGGGAGCGTTATGCCTTCTACCGATCAGTAGAAAGATCAGTTGACAAATATTGTTATAAAAGTAGCTTAAAAATTAAAAATTCGAATTACGTAATTGCAAGAATTCTTTAACGTTATTTCCTAACCCATACACTAGATTCTTTAAGCTATTCTACAGAATCTTATCCGATAAATAGTGAGAAAGGAATAACTTATGTCTAATTTATTTCCATGTAAGAGCAATAGCATTAGATTATAATCATTAAAATCGCTTCGCGTTATTTAAATTTTACAAGCATACCTCTTTCTAAAAGCAAAGTATTTCAAATACAATTGATTACTCATCCGAAGCATATGTTGTTTCTGTTTGTCATCAATGGAGCTTTTTCTTTTTATCAATTTTTATATCTTATTATCGTCTTTAATATTAAAAACAGATAATCATAAAGAACTATCCTCTTAAAACTCATCAAGCTGGTGAGTGTAGAATTACTATACGAACAAAGAAGGATTACATTCAAATTACGTATAATCTCAGTCTAATTATTTAAATGTGCAACGATAGCAACTCACAATCAAAATGTATGCAGCCGTTAGAGTATTTTGATGCAACAATCATTTCCAAGTTGATTGTAAATGATGACGTCCGAATCAATGCTAATTATCGAACAAAAATAACTAATTTTGAAAGCTTCAGAAAAATATCAACAAACATGTGCGATGAACAACAATTAGGATATGCTTTCATAATTACAAATTATTTTATTGCCAATTAAATAGATCGATCCTTAACTTTTGTTTTCCCAGACAGCAAACAGAATCAGAGAATCGGGTCGATTCAAAAAATTAATAGAGCAAATGATTTCTAAATGGATACTTTTTTTATTTGAATGAAATGGATTTATTTAGTTAGTAATCTTTCCTTAGAGAGTAAGTTCAAGTTATTCAACGTTAACTTAAATTTACTATTAGAGGTAATTCCCAAAATAATTATGTCATAATTATGTCTGTTTTCCACGAGGAATAACCTCGCCGATAGAATTTGGTAATACAAATATAAATTTTAATACTAAGATCGAGCGAAAGTCACTACTGATATTATAGAAAATAATAAAAATATAAGTTATTTCTTACTAGTTTCATGAAATTATTTCAGTACAATGACCACAATCTATATGTAAGACCACCCGAATTCGGAAAAATATCTTTGAATTTTATGTTCAGAGCAGAATATGGAGATTCTGAAATGGGATTTTTAAAGTTCTTTCGTGAATCCCGTAAGTAGGGTGATACGCTAAGCTACGAACGAACAAAAACCGTCCATTTGTACTCCATCTTCAACTCGTTGCAATTACGCTTCCACACAAACTTGAGTCGGATGCAATCTACGCAACCACCATTCCATAACCACAACCAATGGGAATCTCAGATATGTGTGGGACAAAAGTTCCGTTCTATTTTAAACACCCAGCAGCGTGATCTTCTTTTGTCCTCTCGCATTTTTCGAAACGAAATTTCCTAAATAGAAGGGATTTCCGAGAATCTGACACAAGAGAGGCTGTAGACGACTCGACAGATGAAAAAGAGGTTAGGACAGGTAATCAGGAGATTACTAGGGGACTATTTGAGTCGAATATTTCTTCTATGAATTAACGACTTGCTCAATTATCAAACATGGAAGATTGGCGTTGTTGCATGCGGCACATTGCCAATTCTGTCATCAATAAACATAAATATCTATAAGATTAAATGTTTTTCTGATAAGATTTTATTCGTTCATTTATTTGATCCTATAGTAATATTTGTTGAATCGGTTCGCAAAAACTAAAGGAAATTTTAAACTGAGAGCGGCCCGCCAAGTTATCCACTCCTCACCTAGAAAAAGTAAGATTCTTTGCTCTTTGTCTGCTTTTTTCCGTTAACCTTCTGCTATGACACTTTTAATTCGTTTAAACATAGATTAGAAATATATCCAGGTGAACGCAACACATCTGGAAAGGAAAACTGAGCATTAAAAGTACGCTTTTTACGCTGTATGATGGTTTTACCTTCATTGTAGTTCCAATATTTTCATTGTTTATGCTTTCTAAAGCATTTTTATTAAAGCATTTTCACGATCAACTATTCAATGCATATCTAACCAGCATATCGAAAACATTCCTTAACTTGATTATGAGACTTTTACTAACTGACAAATGTAACGACCCGCTCGGGAAAAGATTACCCCTCAAGATTACGCTATTTCACTTTGAACCCAACATTCCTTATAAACAATTTCATGAAGTTTATCTGGTCTACCAGAAAATGTACGCAATTTAAAGACACCGAAGAAAATCTATTTAGATTTCAAGACATTGAGCATCACTCATTTTAAATTGGGACATTGAATATTTATAAATATAAACCGGTAATACATGAGTTTTAGTGATCAAAACGAAAATGGGCAAAAATATCTTATGCTGAGAGTAAAAAAAAAGTATAAAAATATCTTGTGCGTTAGACAGAGGGGTTCAACGAAAACTGTCTCACATAATTTGATCGATATGAAAGAACAATAGGGACTCTCACTTGTGCTAGGAATCTCAGCGGAAAATTACGAAGAACCGAAGTACCCCGTGCATAAAATAAAGTCATAAAAAAGGAGCAGGATATCGGGATTCGACTGATACCATTTTCATGTACCTGATAAAGATAATCGACGAAAGTTAGTACGTTCTTTACGCTGGAGACGGGATATAATGTAGATTATTTGTTAAAAATTATCCTCTTAGTAGTTGTTTCTACTTATTTCTGTACATTCTCTTCACTCGATTAAAAAAGTATAAGACAATGAAATATAGAGACGTTGTAATATATCTAAGTATACAATATGCAACAAAGATATGTATCTAAATACAGGCCTGTACAGCCAGCCATCAAGACTTACACATTATGGCAATGAGAAAAACTCACCTCTGGCCGCAGATGGATTTTGGAGGATTTTTAACGACTAAAAAAGAGTAAAAAATTTATGAAACCTAAAAACATAAACAAAGAATTAATGTGATACATTAAATTTTTTCGACGAACTTTTTTCACTATATTGGTTTCAAATAAGAGATCGATGTTCTTAAAAAGATTTCCGAACGCTCATTAGTGGTTGAAGAGTTGTTATTTTTAATTGATATTTGAAAATTATGTTTGCATATTTTTGCGCTTCCAAAACTAAAAAAAACTCAATGAGCTTCCAAAATCTCCTTTCTTCCTAAATGAAAGTCAATGCTGTCTAGATACGAATTACCGCACATTGTAGCTCAATTAATTCCGAAATCCTAAGGGACTACATCCATTGAAAATAGATATTTATCTGTTCACTTTCCAAAACAAATATAATTTACAAACTTATAGTGGGCCACTAGGTAATTTTCAGGGGTTTTTATGGTGAGCAGGCCTACTAGATAGCATCTCTAATGTCCATAATATTTTTCCAAAGGCATTGCCAAAATGTTGCTCTTAGAAATAATTTAAAACATCGCTAGCTCTGGAGTGCCGATTATTGCATAGTCATAAACACCATCCACGAATAAGTAAATTTATCAGGGAAAGATTTGAAAATAAAAAAACATTGGATAAGAAATGACCGAGGGAAAGACCAGGATATTGGAAAGGAAATAAAGGTTAGCAGTTGATGTGAGAAATAAAGGAAGTAAAGAACAGAAATAAGTTGGAAAATAGAAAGGAAGGTATCAGAATGCAAACATAAGAGGAAAAGAAAGGAAAGGAAGATGAGCAGACAGTCGCATTTGACCCAATTAAAGAAACACTGTTACTCTGGGAGTAACAGTGTTTCTTTCTTTATCCTTTCCTATCCCTTCTTTCTTTTCGGACGGCTACATGGAAGAGGACAAAAGTATTTGAAGCAGAACGAGTCAAAATGCAGAGTCACTAAGATTCCGAAATTAATGCATACATCCGACACACTTTGGCTCACATTTTTGGTTTACAGGGGAATACGAATTATGCGACGAGATCTCCAAACTATGAAGAAGATCCTCATTTGTGTCAGAATACGAAGAGATGAAACCTCTTGGCGATGAAATATAAAACGCCGGAATTTTCGCATTGGCGTTGGTCATATTTTGTAATTTTATGTTATGAGTGTCGCCTGAAACTACTCCTATCGGTATTCCCTACATAAAGGCATTTATTAATCACTATTCGATAGCAATGATAAATCGGGAAATATCTTAATAGTTCTGACTGAGTTATTATAAAAACTTAAATGTGAATCACAATCTATACATGCCCTCTGCTCACTTTCTTAAATATTTCGATTGTTCACAATAACATATGAAATCAAAGTGTAGTTAATTATCATAAATGTGGAATGAGACAACCGTATCCTACCCTAAAATTGTATACATTAATTACTTTATAGTTCGGACTCCGTGGAAACCAGTATAATCTGCTGGCTGAGGTTTATCTTTTTGCAAACTCAAGATTTCCGCGAGTCGCTGAATCTGACGCTCTTAGTCTCTAACAAAGCATGAAGTGCTGTTTTCAGGAGTTTTTCTGCACAACAACAAAATAGAATAACTTACCTTATACTAAGTACACAAAAAGAACCAAGCACGCTGCAAGTGGATGTCTGAAAGGCCTTATTAAATCGTCTTTCTCATAACCTACTGCGGATTCTTTCTGTTCTCCTTGTACGTGATCTGTATCGTGATTTCTAATTTCTCTTACATCTGTGGTTAACACAGAAGCACAGCTTTAATAGCAAGCTATCAAGCTTCAGTTGCATAGTAATCTTGATGGCCTAAAAATTCATTTCACCTCAAAGCACATGCTGTACATCAGCATCCTTTCAGGACGTGTGATCCATTATTTAAAATAAATTCCAAGTTATGCATGTGTTAGAATTTCATTTTATTATCCAACAAGCAATTACAGGTCATTTATGCCAGAATAGTACATATTGCTGGTGAGAAGATGACGCTTTTTTTCCTCACTAATCTTTTGCCAAGAATTGAAAAATGCTAAACTTTTACGAATGTTGATTTTGTAATTATAATCGTTAATTTACAATCTTTATGATAATCAACTTTATCCGAAATGAATACCGTGTCATTAAAAACAATTTAGCATATAATATCTCTTTTTATTATAATAGCATAAGTTATAAACGCATTAAATTATTATACTCTTACTATGCAAACCGTATGGTTCAGACGCATACAATAATAAATACAGGGAAATTTGCTAGTATGAATGTATAAATTGAAAATATCAATTGTTTTTTAAAGGAAGGCGTAGTGAAAACATAAATAATAGTATATCGAGGAAACCGTTTGTCCAAAACAGCACTTTTTCAGCGATTTGCCTTCATCCAAGCTCCCTAAAGCTGCCTCTGTAGAACAATGGAGTACGTGTTTAAACAAGAAGGAAGTACTAAAAATATATAATAAGTATACATAAGAATAAAAAGTACATAATGAAGTACTAAATAAGTAATAATTCATAATAATAACAATAGAACCATTTCATTCTTCATGCTATCACTTCTCAATTTCACATTAATGAAATAAAGACAAAAACTGAGCAATTATGTAAGTAAATATAAAAACATTCAATTCTCTCGATTTCTCTCATTATGATGTATCCTTAAGGTATTCCATAGGATATATTGGTACCAAAGTGCACTTTTAATCGCTCTTCTGTGAACAGCCTTTCTCCAGAACCTTCAGCCTGGAAGAACAGGTTTCGCAATTAACTTCCTTCCCACCACAGGTAGATTTTTTGTCGATAGCTATACCTGATAGTTAGGTTGGGATATTTGTGTTTCCCAGAGTATATCTCATGAAAAACCCAAGGGAAGTCCTCTAAGGGTTAAATCGCTTTCACAAAATCGGTCATTCAAAGCGACACCTATGAGCACTATTACCCGATCAAATCCAGAAGTGGTGTCACATTGCATTTTTATTTGTATATCAAAAATCCCCAACCTTATCAGAAACTAGTCTATCACAGGCGGAAATTTCAACGATGGGATGGGGTCTTCAAACGGCGCCATCGAACGGGAAAAAATATAACTTTCGAACTATACCTTAATCTGTTATTGACTCCGCTCCGATATTCGGTTCGCATTAGTGCAGAAGGCAATGAAGATATCGCATACCTACATGTTAATTAAAGGTGGGAAAGGTGTCCCCGCGAAAAATCGCTGTTAAAACAATTCCATTTCAGAGGAAATGGATAAACTTACCACATATGAGAGCAGAATTTAAGTCGTACACCTCATTTCAGTATTATTATTTCTGTTGCAGGTAATCTTATTCCTGAAAATCAACTACATAAAATACTACACGTACTGTGGTTTAATAGCTAAAGCGAATAAGTCTCTGGCATTTAAGGTCGAGGATAATTCGTAAAAGCACGAATTATTTACCTCGGATCACTTTTTCTTCCACAAATCTTGCATAAAATACTTTTTCACATTTAAATAAAAGGTTTCCCATTTAAATGAAAGAAACAACATTGCACAAATTCCCCTAAGCAATCCTTCTATTACCCATTAAATTATAAAGTCCGACATGAATTTAATACCACGAGTTGGATCTATAAATGCACTAAATTCTGAATTTTTGGAAACCTCGAGAAGTATTGATTAAAAGGAATGAGCATATATCTACATATTCAATATTGGCTGATTCAAGTTCGTTCCCCAAGGGTATAGAAACAGTAGATAAGAAACAAACTATTAAATTTTCGAAAATTAATCAATTACGGCTTATAAAACAAAAGAGCTAATTATTATAGAGTCTTGTGAGTAAAGAGATAAATATATTCAGAAGGGTTTTTTCAAGGAATAATTTATAAAATCTGAAAACTATTTATTGAATGCGTAGATCTTAAATAATGATTAATGTCGTACTTAATCTGTTTATTGAGCCATGCTTAAAATCTGCATCCTTTTAAAAGTATTGATCATTTATTTAAGATGTTAGAGCACTGAAATTTCCTTTCATATAAATATTTCGGTTATGTCAGCTTCTTTCATTACAAAGGTGAGTTATTTTAATAAAATTAGTTAGAAGAAATGAAAAAGTAGCAAATTTTACGCGCACCATTTTACTGGTTTACTGTGCTATCCGAAGTTCAAACCGTCGTATCAGGCTTTATCGATTTGGAATACAAATAATTTATGAATATTTTATATAATACACATTTCCACGTAAAATAGCAAAGATAAAAGTGAATACGAAGCTAATACGTACCTTCAAATACGTGATTTAAAATTGGAATGTATTACGTGAAATACTATCAACAATTTTAACATTCTCTCTTGATTAGTCTTCTTGAACGGTTGTTTCAATCTAACAGTGGAAGTAAAATTAACCGGCTAAATTTTATGAGTACGAATATTATTTGAATAATGCTTCGAGTAATGACTGCTCAACTAAGTTTAACATTTGAGTGATCTGCATTTATGAGCAAAATCAGCAAAGTATTTATTTTGCGAATTTCGACTTAAATTCAACGGTAACTCGTATCCTTTTTCTGAAAATCGTGATTCAATAAACGGCATTTGCATGCACGAAATAAGATTGTGAAAATTATCGTAAGCAGACAGAGAAGGATACTTTCTCGAATTTCAAACAGAAAACTTTCAATCGGCCCAATCATTATGTACGTTAATCCAGTCATTAATTTCTTTTTATGGATTCAACAAATTAAATAACAATAATATATTAATGTATTCGTACGCAAACTTTATAAAAAGCGGAATATTTCTGCAGAGCTAGCGGTTTTACAAACTTTCTAAATATTTCCTTCAAATTCAATATATCGGATAAATATCATAACTTCGCTTAGAGGAAATATTTTGCTTCAAACGAAATTCTGTTGTAATAAATTCGCGATATAATATTTCTTGGAACTCGGAAAGCCTTCCGTGACTTACACCTATTCCATCATTAGCTTCGGAGAAATTGCACGAGAAAGCCATTTGAAGGGTAAGAAATCATTTGTTACTTTTTAAATAATTTTTCACGGTCACCTTTTTCAAGGCTATCGTAAGATATATATAATTGTACGGTTAAAGCGGATATTACACTTGCTTTGGAATTATCCTCCGATGAATTAGTTAAGGTGACACTTTAAATACGCACTGCATTATTTGATGTACTCTAAAAGAGAAAAATGTAAGTATCAATTCCGCTAATTAAAATTATTCTTTTATTTATTATAAGTTATTATTATTAATTAACTATAAACGCCTTCCAAAAATAAAACCGATTTTTTTAAATCCGTCTTTAACAAAGTATTTCAGTTCACCAAAATATCCTGGAATAACGAAATATAATATCAACCAATTAAAGTAGCAAATAATGTAGTTATAGGTGATTCGTGCGCAGAAGTGAGAGAATTAAAAATTAGAAATGCTCCGAAGTGAATACGTAGTCTGAATGATGATGTCTTCAGAACGGAATTCGTGGAAAATATATGAAATACACTTTATAAGTCAATAGCTACTAATAATATGACACAACTAAGAATTTACGCATTCAAATTATTAATTTACGCAAAACTTCAATACCAATAAAGTTTTACAAATTTGACGTAAGATTAGAGATATCCGACGAAAATCTCATAAAAACGAATTGCTAAAGGAAAATCATCTTACATCAGTTGAAAAACCAATAAATGATAGAAATAAGTCAATAAAGGTAACCAACTGTTACATATCAGTGATTCGACATCACTTTAACGTTGAGGAAACTGCATTCATTTAGTCATATGATATCGTTAAATGCGTTATACTTCTATATATTTAGACGAGCTGATTTCGCTCCTTTAAATTAAAGCATAGCTTAAATTAACTAAGGATTTTCTTTGGATAACATTCCTTTCGGATCGTACGAATCATCCGTAGAACAGTCCTAAAAAATCCTCCTTATATTATCTCTAAAATAAAAATTTCACGTTTTCGCAGACATGTACCTTCAATTCTAACATAGCCGCAGCTCATCCATAAAGAGAATAAAAAATATTGCGGTACACCAGAAGAAACTGTATTTTAGAAGAACTTAACTACTTAACCTAAAAATGTAATTTTGCTAAATGGCAACAACTTCCAGCCAACTTCACAAGCATTTCCATTCAAAATTTGGAAAAAAACAAATATTACACATTCAAATCGGTGAAATTTTGAAAGATCCGTATACATGCTGCAGTAATAGAGAGAGAAGTAAAAAAACATCGCTAGTTGTCTTATTCCATGGGAAATTGATAAAATGAAAACTAATCGACTAAAATGCTAATGTGGGAAGTTTGACAGTTACTCTGCGCTGCAAAAGCACTCCTTGCGGGGGAATGCGCCCGCGAGAGAGAAGACAAACTGCTGAAATAAACGACGCCAACTCTTACCTGTTATCAACGCCAACTGCAGCACCAGTAGCGTGGAAATGAAAATGGGAAGCCTCCAAGTCCTCATGGTCGTCCGGAAGTATTTAGGCCGGTCGTCAATGGGTTTTCTTTTCCCCTCTTCGTCTCAAAATATAAAAAAACCTTCCTTTCCTCTACATCAAATCATATCGCAGAAGCAACGCGTGAAGACAGGACTAAGAGATGCGAAGTTTCAAAAGCCGCGTCCGAATTGAGTGCGAGGGATGCGCCTTCCGCAAGGCGATGCATACGACTGAAGGCACTTGGCATGGGATCTTCGGAAAGGCGGCTGTTTCCATCGGTGGCCGCTTGGTGGCAGGACCTGTTCGCGAGAGCGGTTCCTATCGACCTTGGCTCGTTTAAAACGTGGGCGGTAAGGTACGGCACTGCATCCAAAGGCTGCACCGACAGATTTAACTTACTTCTTTTTCACGCACTACTCCATTAAGAGCTATTTAGCTGCCCGGGAAACGTTTTCGGCACGGCGAAAATCGTAAGGTGGTACATTTTAGAGAATATATCATTTTACTTGGACTAACAAAAGGGGAACTCGCGATCTATTTATTGCCATTTATGAATCTATTTAAAAGCGAAAGAGGTGCAATGCATTGACTATCGTAAAATACATACGATAAACACGTACCGAACAAAGCGTTAAATTTTCATTGAGTAGTTGGTAGTAGTAGTGATTTTAGAAGTGCTTTGACAACTGAGGTCAATTCGTACGTGAGCACCTATCGAGGATCGAACTCGTTCCCCACTTCGAGGAGTCCATTGAGTAGTTTCAATGGTTTTATAGTTGATTGATTAATCCTTAAATACACGGACTTTCTACGTAGTACATGAAATAACAATGTAAAATTTCATCAAAATTCATAATCTTTCACTTATAATATCAGAGTAATAAAACTTTTGTCTTTAACGATCTTCTCGATCACTTTCTCGCACAAATTTCCGTAATATCTTTGAAATGTTGTTATTATTATGTACATATGCTGCAATTAGACAACTTTCAGTTGTTAACGGCCCTATATGTTTTCTGGTAAAATTACACAACAAACATAAACACTCCACAATCTCACACACCTGAAGTCTCGTACCAAAATATTCAATTCATAAATATTTAATTTAAACGTATGATACCTTTGAAAATGAAGTACTATATTTGAGATATTGACCTTTCATATCCGCAATCTCCCTCCAAGGTATTACAGTGCTGGACTTAGCTTCGAAAACTATAGCCGAATTATTTGAAATAGCTAAAGCTATGACCATTTCAAGATTTGTGAGTTTAGGGAGCGAAAAGTAATAAAGGTAAGAGATAGAAGCAAAAGCACTGGCAAAGAAGTGGTACGTCGTCAGAGATCGAAAGAGAGCATTTTTTTAAAGAAGCGCACATTTAGCAGTGTGTTTTCGTTTTCCTTTATGTTATATAATATATTTATATTTTACACAGTACTCGAAACTGTATTATAATTGAACTCCTCTTACAATAGTTTAGTACCTACGAGTACCCCTCGTACTTAGTTTACAATATCCTAGTAACTACATCACTCCCCATCTTGCCTAATAAGCCTCATTCCCTCTTCAAGACTTAATACGCTGGATGATGGGAATCCAAGTAGCCCTTGGGCTGATGATTCCAATACAAGTAATTGTTCAAAGAAAAGAAAATGAACGGCTTTCAATGAATAAGAGAGACAGGAATTCTCCACTGGGGGTTAAATGGTGAATAATAGAAGCAAAGCTCCGAAATTCGCATCGGGTGTTTCTGAAAACTGGCGGCCACGTGGGTGATAACCCATTTCTGAGGAATTGCTCCCGACGAGAATTCCTGTGTCTTTTAAGTAATTGTTTATTCATAAAATGCCTCTCTTTCTCAACTTTCCAAAATCTGTTTCCTTGTTTGCCTTTGCAGCATCCTCAGAACGTACAGCTTAATTGATTGATTTTTCATCAAAATTTGATTCTTTTATATATATACTAGTTGCCCCGTGCGAAAATTTCGCAGATGACATTGATACTCAATTTCCCCAACGAATTACATTATAGTAGCAAACACTAATCACTACAGACGAATACACAAATACTAAGGCATACCAAGAAAATCGCACCTTCTTATTCCATGACAGTGTCAGTTTCGATGTACCTCATTAGTAGCGATAAGTATCGGTATCTACACATCCAGTAACGAAAATCTATCGGCAAATTCAAATTCTTGCGATTTCTAATCCCTTACCACTTGAACTTTAACGAAGTCCCTAATATCTTAGAGAGTGTGAGAATGTAAATGTTGTAGAATGTTTAAAAATTTTCTTTTAGCACAATAATCACGAATAGTACGCGTCATTGATATAACGATGTATATATAACTTGTCCTATACCGAATACCTCAATTCATGTATTTTTACATCACGAATTTAGACAAAAATACAAACATCACTACCACATTGCCACCATCACATTTTGGTAAACTCTGTTCTTTTCTAAATACCACTTCCTTTTATGATGTGTCACTTAAGGCTTCGTGTTTAACAGATATAACCAAGATAAAGCTACAAATATACCTCCTGCATCCACGTTACTTATTTATTTTCTATTTTTTCTCTTCGTACACGAAATATAAAAATAACTACTACTCGTCTGCAGTGAAATTGCATCTCATAAATTCACTGAATCAGATTTATTCAATTACTGAAAGATATATAGTCAGCAATAATTAGTTGAAAGCTTGTCCTGCCGGCATAGAATGGAAGAAATTGTTACTAATTTCGGAGAGGGAAGCATCTGCAGTGTGAGTCTCACTTTCATAAGACCATACATTGTGATACATTGTAAAAGTGCAAAGTAGCAAACTCATTGCCCGCATTTTTTAATTTCTCTCACACAAATAATGTAGTCAATCATGGTATTTTAACCCATTCACAAAACTTAGATTTTAAAATACTACTCTTACGTCTACTACTACTCATACTATTAAATTGGTTGAGTATCTTTTTGTACTCCGGGCATAGCGAATGGGAATGCAAGCTTGGGCTTTCGTTGCGCTTCTATTACATAGAGGTGAGTTTTCTTGAATTGCAGGTATGCTATCCTATTATTTACTCTAAGATATGAATAAATGTTGTATATTATTTATTCTGTGGGTAAAATATAAACACTAAAAATCATTTGATAGGGTATATAGAAAATTTTCAACAGACGAAAGTTTCACCAAAGTAAATTTGAATACTCGGAAAACGACCTAATTATTATTTTGATGGCATGAGTCGTAATTGAAATCTCTAATTATTCTATGAATACTCCAAAATCTAATTGTAATATGGTCGATCTTAAATTAAAACTACCGGGAAGTAATATGATGCAAAATTGTTGAAACATACCACACGATAAAACCGTGACGCAAACTTTCATATTCGGCAATGTTCATGTTTCTTTGGCCGTCGTTCTGCTCCCGTAAGATGCAATTTGGTTTGCTTATTAAACTGCTGTGGATGTGTACTGCGTCGAGGTCTTCGTTCATGGAGACTATAATATTAATTGCTAACACTGCTTCAATCAATTTATGACCGAGAATGTTACCCGATTTTAAAACTTGTTTACACTCGTCACTAAGTAAACAAATTTAATCTGTATATAGCAATCCGGACCTTTTTTCGTCCAGGACACAACGCGATGATTAAAATATTAATTCAATTTGTTTAACAAATGGTGGATTTTTCATTTGTTTGACTACTTTTAGCAGGAACCTGACAACTTTTCCCTTCAAACGGTCATTTATATATATATATATATATATATATATATATATAATGTTCTGTCGACACTCAAATTATAAGACCAATCTCATCTTAAACATACCATTTCATTCACCACTGCCTAGTTCTTTATTTCTCCCTCTCTGGGGTAGATATATTTCTCTAATCTCTTCCAACTATCCATTCCTTTATCTGCCACCTTAAGACCTTAGCTATACGAAGCTTAGCCTATCACTAGACTAAGGGTAAAATTAACAAGCGAAACGTACCGTAATATCACAGCAGTAATGCTGCGAAAAAAAGATAAAGGGATAGTATGCTATTATATAATCTTATTTAAGCAAGAAGATCATTTTATCAAACTAATTAATAATATAATCATTAATTTAAAGATATAAAATTCACAAATACAATACGAGCTAGGAATCAATTACAGATACGAGGGTAGTCTAAAAAAATTCCGAGATTTTTAGAAATCTTCAGAAAATTTCCAGAAAACATGTCGAGAAATGGCGAAACGTCGGAAATTTTTCAGACCACCCATGTAGACTAACATTCCGTAAGTTACGGAAATTATAACATAAATGTTTTAGACTCATTATGTGATACAACTCTCTCTATCTCCAAGAATTTTCAGCAAATATATTCACTTTGGGAATTTAACGCACCTCCGTTATTGAATCTATCAAAGAACCTATCAAAGTTTAGAGATCTCGAAGTTGTGTAACTGCTGGAAGGAACCGAAAGCTTGAGAATTGGAGTATGTGATGCCTCCAAGCATTAGTATTCTCGTACATGTATGAACGTAAACGAAGCCAATCCCGTGTTCTTCGAAACAACCGTGAGCAGTGGCTGTTTTAACAAGAGCCTTAGGCTAAATGGAATACGAGAGTCGAATGAATATCCAGGCTGATTCTAACTGAATTTTAAATTAAAACACGTACATCATAATGATGATATTAAGTATGACTTTAACACAAGAGTATTATGTTTCATTTTCTGAAATGAACTGCAGTTTCTCCTCGGGAAGCGTCTGTTAGTCGTCACCCATTATTTATTCCTTTGCCCTCAATGACTTCATAACATAACAAATTTAAAATTTATATACCTAATTGATTCGGTATTATATTCCTGTCATGTAATTTCTTTTTCTCTCTTTACTGATTAAATATAATTTTTACATTCTTCGAGTCTCGCAGATGTCGCGCGACAACAGAAAGATCTTATATATTTAAGTTTTAAAAAAATATCTCTGGAAAAGAAATTATATAGCATTTTTATGAATAAATTGTATCAGTGTAATGCAACATTTTTAATGTTGTTAATTTTACAAACAGTTGAACGAACGAAAATTTAGCGCGAACCTTGAATGTCATTTATCTACGGCACTGAAAAATAATAGAGATAACCAAGTATGATGTGAAGTAATATAACAAAAAACGACAAAATCAACTTCTATTAGTTTATAATTAACGATTATTTTTATGTAACGGAAATTTAACTTTTGATACTCGGTAAAGTTGGCTCCTATGCTCATTTTAATATTTAATTCTAACAATATTAAAATAAAAAGTTATATAAATTATAACCATCATTTAATGGGTTACTTTTGTCTCATTTAATTATCCATATATCTATACGAGTAAAAGTTACTTGCACACTGCAAGCTAATCTTTAAATATTTACCAAAACAGCCAATTACGCTCGGAACTGCTTGCAAAAGCATTCCTAAATTCAGCTAAGCGATGATTAAAACGGGAAAATATACCAGGTCTGGTATCGAACCAAAGTCCATTGCCGTAAATAATGTCGCCGATTAAGTTTCGGTAAAGACCCTTCTTACTGTATGCTGAATTTCGAATCGATATAATATCGTGAAGGTACAAACATTGCCAACTCCGTGATTTTGAATCCCCTATCTTATGGAGAAATGGCTCAAAAATATTTTCAAATATTTGCGCAAAAGACCGCCTGGCGTCGAACTCGCGGTCGTTTGGTAACATTTCTTCCATTGGTACTATAGAAGATTAAGAGACAAAGGTATTCTCCAAACCTCAATACCTTTTTCTATTAATCATCGAACGCCGAGTTCCTTTTCTTTCACCATAGAAGATTACCTAAACTCCAACCTTCAGGCATCGAACCAAGGACCATTAGAGAAACGGTGAGCCGCGTAAAAGAATGCTTTCAAACGCCTCTGTTATCATTCCGGGCTTTATTTTTCCAGCTTATCGGGAAGGCATTAAAAAAATTGCAAAAATGCATTTCTTACGGGAGAATTTTGCACCCACCTGGCGTCGAACTCAGGTCATTTGGTAACATTTCTTCCATTAGTACCATAGAAGATTACCTCATTTTCGTATTTTGGTTCCTCTATTTTACCAATAAGTGCCCCAATGTGCCCCTTACCATGTGCTCTCAGGGATAAATACTTTTTTAGAAGAGAATATATCCACGAATACCTCGATTTTTGCTACATAATTTTTTATGTGTTACAATGGTTGACCATTCACTCTAATTTTAGTGAACCTTAACAGTAACATGAGTTTCAGATGTAAATTTGGTACCTCCTAGTTGT
The DNA here is from genome assembly GCA_036926295.1 of Pachydiplax longipennis. Classification (NCBI taxonomy): domain Eukaryota; kingdom Metazoa; phylum Arthropoda; class Insecta; order Odonata; family Libellulidae; genus Pachydiplax; species Pachydiplax longipennis. The sequence continues at coordinate 3,689,925 of JAVFKF010000012.1, read as the reverse complement.
ATATTTGTGGTTGTCTTTGGCTATGAATTGGAGAACTGTTTACACGCAGTGGAGGAAGATGCCAAACATAATAGTTGAATCTTGAGTTCATTTATAAAATACTTCATCGCTTACAAATCCAGTTGATCGTCATTGATACCAATTAATTCATAAATATCACAATCGTTGTAAGGAACAAATTAAATTTCTTATTGAAAAATGCTCCTATACGGCTTTGGTTTTAAAAAAGGAAAAGTAGATCTTTGTAAATGAATAAAAAAACTGGTACACTTCCACAGATTAAATAAATCTGTGGAAGTGTACCAGTGTTTTTATTCATTTATAATGGCCTTCCACGAAGTAACGACTTCACACATCGAATTTATTTATAGATCTTTGTATTCATTTATTATTTTTACTTGTCATTTAAAACCAGAGTATACGAGGGACGTCACAAAAGTAAGTTTCCCTGAGCTACAGAAAATAAAATCTCTATCCTCAAATCATACAAAAAATTAAATCATTAATTTTCATATTTTCTCTATTTCTGGACGTAATTTTCTTTTTGTATGCATTTTTGATGTATTAGTAACATTTTTAAAAGTTAAGGTCACGCCATTCTCCCGCCAGATTTCTTGCCCAACAATCCACTTCATTTTTGAGTTCATAATCGCCAGCTTCCAACATGTTTTTTTCTGCATTGGGAATAGGTGACAATCAGTGAGGGTCAAGTGGTCAAGTGATTACATTGGATGACCAAAGACATCCCAACTAAGGTTTTCCAGCAGTTACACAGTTCCATGAGCAGAATGTGGCCGCTCGTTGTCGTGGCCGATAGCGGCACCCACCTTGCACTAACGTCTCTGTCCTGCAAGGATAATGCTCTGAAGTGATGGCAGGCTTATTTCAAACTAAAGGGGAAAGTTAGCAAGAATTTCGTCCAGAAGTGAAGCGTTTATCAAGTGCTATGGTCTCACAAACGCGTCGTTTAAATCAATTTGACGATTCGTCATTTGCCTGCCGCTATGCTCTTCGTCACAAGCAGTTTGCCTACCCCTTATGAACAATGTACTTCAACGGCGAACAATTTCAATACATATTACATCTTCTTTCACGATTGAGGACATCTGTCTATGAATTTACACTACTGTTTCGTTTTTTTCTGACAAAAATAGAACAATAATCCGGATTTCACATCTGGCGGGAACGCGCTATTGTGTCTCCATGAAAACCATTGTCGTACCAACATCCAGTGAGTAGAGCGATCTTGAGCGTCACTCCGTAGTATACCAACATCTGTACCAACACTCCATACAAATGACTCTCTCTTACCTCAATCCTACGCCGAGCAGAAAAATAGGGAAACTTACTTTTTGGACGCCCCTCGTATTTGAAATATGTAATGTTTTTATAGATTTAATAATCTTCTGCAAGCCTTATCCCATATCTATGGGAGAAGATGCCCAAACGTAAGCTTTGAAGAAAATCTGTTTTTCGGACCTGCCTGAATTATAGGAAATACATTTTATATCACTCATTCGATATTTGTAAATCCCCACAGTTGGCATCTTCATCCCTTCTCTCTTTCCGGAGTTATATTGACTTTAACGAAAAGTGAGGCATTTTCCCCCGACTTACCTTAGTATATATAGTATTATTTCTCCTAAGGATTTTTTTTACGAATTTCTGGTTCACTAGTGGAATAAAAGTGAGCAAAGACATCATCGAATTTCTTTTGAATGATTTCGAGTCGTAGTCATTTTAAAAGTTGTCATTTCGCACGTGAGCTTCCACCGGGATTCGAACCTAGAACCGCTTTCGCCCAAATCAGACGCGTTTTACATCTGGAGGCCTCAAAAAAGATAATTTCATACTGAAATTATTAAATTATATATACAGTCGTTAATTACAGGCTTTATCTGAAACGTTATAATGTAATTTTCTTTCGTTTAAGTATGTCTTAGTTTAGTTTTCGTGTCGTATAACCATGCAACTCTCCTTGCTGTATGGCTGACTTTCGAGGAAGGAAGAGGATTCTGAACGGAAAGGAAGGTTTGCATAAATTTAATCAAACTCAATTTCTTAACGAGTTTTGCCTCCAACGAGACTTATTAAGTCTTATAAGGACTTGACTGGCCGCAGTACTTTTTTATTTATCCATGTTTTATAGAAATTGTTTGTTTCAATCTAGCCCAGTCTAACTTGCACGCTAGCTTCAGAACGTCTTGTATGATCTCGCCCTCATTAATTAGTAGCCGAAGTTAGTATTCAATGACAAAGATAAATGTTTTATTGGAAAAGCAATCTGTGTCAGACGCGGTGTTGTTCCTTTAAATAATTTTTAAGATCGTCCATTTCTCAAATTTATCAATTGAGAATTTCAGAATTCAGTAACACTAAATGATGTTTTTCTGTAAAAGTTCAGTTTATAGTATATAAAGTTAAGTTTGCACTCCCTCCACCATTAGCTTATAATAAATTGGAAGAGGCTATAAGGCTCACTACGCAAGATGAGGACTGAGATACTTTTTCCTTGCTTTTCTCACTGAGCCGAAATGCAATAAGCAAAAAATGTAATGTAATTAATATGAGTGAACTTCGTGAAAAGCCATGATATCTGGTAAATAGTACTAAACTTAGTTGATAGCAGTAAACTTAATTGTAATGAAAATATCTTGTGGAACTTATTGAGTTCAATATTCTTCATCAGAAAAATTCAACTTGAGTACGGCACAATGACCCAATGAATAACTTTTTCCGTAGCATTTAATCAGGAGAGAACAGAATGGATGAAATTATTCAGAATTATTCATTCCTCTCATCCCACAAGCATGAGCAAGACATACAAAAGTGAATCAAGTATCCCCTTGTGATGAATATAAAAATTGAACATAAGTGTCACTGGCAAGAGATTTCTATCACATCGTCACTCGGTAAAACCCGTTTACAACGCTTGAGACGGTCCTGCTTAAGACGCTCTTAATATGCCGTTTTATCCCAGTCCCTTTCGCTCAGCACATATGGTAAAAATACCTCTTAAGACGCCCTGCTTCTCGATTAAGACGCGGATTTTTTCTATTCCCAAACACACTGTAACCCGCTTTAGCCAATCGTTCGCCTTATTCGATAGACGAAAAATTTTTGCAATATATGTTTTGTCCTCTCACGCGTAACCTTATCTCTACGTAGAATGGTTCCTTGTGATTTTCTTCTTTGGAATGACTGATTTTGTGAGAATAAAATTAATATATTGTGAATGAGAACTATCTTCATCCCTCTATCGGAGCCGATACAAACTCTCAGAGAGAGTGAGATCTTTTTTGCCTCATAGACGAACGTTGTATTTAAAAATTCTCTTGACAGCGTTTCTATCTCAAATTGTAACCTTATAGAATAACCCAGAAAGGAAGTGTAGAGTTCTTTAGCGTAGTCTTGGAGAAATGTAATCAGTGCTGTGATGTGACTGCAGTCAAAATATTCGGTATTCCTAATTGCTTATCTGATAGTAATTGTATCATTGAAGAGTGAAAAATATCATAATGATGTAACTAAGACGCTCTCTTTGTGCGAAAAGCAGACCATTCTTCAAAATATGTAAAGCAAACAGCATTACACAACCCGGTTTTAACGCTATCCCGCTTAAAACGCAGTTATAGCTTGGCTCCTTCAAATGCGTCTCAACTAGATTTCTCTGTACCAATCTTTAAAAACGACTTCCGCCTGGTAATAGACTAGAAAAACGCAGCGAAGTAACGTGGGTTGCAAAACATGAGACGCGTGTTGCTGGTTGCCGCATTTAAAGTTACAAAATGAGAGATATTACCCTAGCTGTCAATGAACAAATAACGCGACAAAATTATAGCAAAATCTCATTACATGACATTTCGAAAGCTCAAAATACTACCATCGTAAAATTCGTGCTCATTCTCCAAAAACAAGACTTCAAATCTTTGGCATAAATTAGACCTCAATTTTCTTCAAATAGTCCAAGAAAAGTGTAGCTGAATTCCACTAAGGTTGCATGCACTTTAAAAATATTAAACAGAAATGTCCGCAAATTGTACAAGACAAAACGAATGACGTAGTGATCCGACTTCGGAAATTGAAATTTTCTTCCATTTATGTCCTCTAACTCAGCGAGAACAATTATTGAATTTCATTTAAGGATTTAATATTTACATGAAATGCTACTTATGCTCAGGTGATGAAGGAGAAGCAATGACGAAACGAGAATTAGCGTACCGATTTTTATTAATTTTAAATCCTATAAAATGGTTCAGTCAACAAAATCTTTAATACACCAAACAGCATAAATTAGAAATAGTATACGTAGTACGTCAAAAAATAAGCATTAAAGGTCTCAAGAAAAATGTAATGGAACGTAAAATATTCACTCAAAACATTTCGATACAAAGTAAGAATAAAATGTCAACAGAGAAAAAATTTGCAAATAATCCCACTCGTGTAAGGTCTAAAAAGAAATAAAAAGCATTAAATCCTAAGGAAGAAGAACTATTACGTCAGCAAAAAGTTTGCAAACAGATAAAGGTCTCTCTGAAGAGGTTTTTGAAAGGAGGACTACAGTCACAGATGGATTTGAAAAGTAGCTTTGGAAAGGAATAGACGAGGAGAAGGATAAGAAGAAGAGAATGGGATAGGAGCAATTGACGCTGACGAGAAATATCTTGGTTGGACCACAAACTAATGAGGCGGATCTGGAAAATTTCTGGGGGTGCGGTACATGCTAAAGAGAGGGTTGCTTACCTTTTTGAACTCATCTCTTTTAAACATACTATTTTGTGGTGATAAATGTAGATATGTATGACAGGGGCGGTCAACTTACCTCCTGCTGTAATCGACAATTATATTTATCTTTTGAGCGTCATCGACTGAGGGAAATGAAATTTGGCATTCTGTGAAACTTTAAAAGTTATGAAAAGTTGCATGTCCGAGACTGATTTCACATTCAGTCAAAGCTATGCAACGTAATTGTCATATTGAAAAATGTAGATGTATTATACGAGAGTGAAAAAAGTTATTCGAAGGATTTCGATTACCAGTCGCAATTGACCGACGACGTGGCCCATCTGATGTATTGTGATCGTAGAGAAAACAAACTGATTTTTATTCCTCACGCTAGGCAAAATAGTCATGAAGGATAACCCCTTTGGGTCCGCCAATGTACAGAGTAGGATTATGGAAAGTAGGACGAAATATCAGGATGGATAGAATTTGCTAGGAAATTTAAGAAGATGCTCATGAGAGAGAGAATTGAAGGGTGCAATTTGTTTGAAACCAGTCTTTAAGGACAGATAAACAAAAAAAATCCCACTGATGTACCTTACCTAGCTGTATTTATGAGAAGTAAGACCGTCATCTAATTTCCGATAGCGCTTAATTTGACACCCGGCGTGGTGTAAATCTGGAAAGAAAATAGTTTGTTTAGATATGGGTCCATTTGACTATTTTATTTGACAGATAAAGACAATAATTCAGAAAGAGTAAACTGTCATTTTTAAAGCACCAGGAAAATCAATTAAAAAATCTTAATTACAGATAACATTTTCTTCTTTGCACAATATTAGAAGATAATACAACAAAAAGGTTGAATTTGTTTGTTTCATGCACTGGTTTCATAAAACGACGTAAATTACAAAAATTATATATATATATATATATATATATATATATATATAGCTAACTCTCCGGATACACTTGCTTGCATACTGCAAGCTATCAGTTGAATGCAGTATCGTACCAACTAATGCCTCAAATCAATTTGAAAACTTCGCGCAAAAGACCGCCTGGCGACGAACTAAGGACCCGATCGTGCGACACAATTGCATATTAATGTAAGATGAGTGCCATTCTGACCTGTTCCAAAGTTTCAATTCAATATCTCATAAAGAAGGTCCTATAATAATATAATTATTTTTAATGCTTATCTGATAACCGGGAATGATATAAAATGGAATGTACATAGAGGCAATTCATTTGTTCCGTATACGCTGTTCACCGTTCCTCTGACCGTTCTTGGTACGATGCAAAAGCGTCATTTCTATTCTACCATGTATTTCAATGGGGGAATGCGTAATCTTATTTAGGAACTTCCTCATAAGATATTGAATCGAAACTTTGGAACAAATCTGAATAGCACTTATCTAATAATTAACACTATTCAATTGTGACGCCCGATTGGGTCTTTAGTTCGACGCCCTGCGGTCTTTTGCGCGAAGTTTTAAACATTCTTTTGGGGCCTTTCTTGGTACGATACTGCATTCAACTCATAGCTTGCAGTATGCAAGCAATTTTTACCCGTATATCTATATATATAGGTATATCCGGAGAGTTAGCTATATATAATTGATATATATATATATATATATATATATATATATATATATATATATATATATATATATATATCTATCTATTATATATAGCTAACTCTCCGGATATACCTATTTATAGGGGATACGAATTCTGACCATGTTCCACAAGCGCCATCGACGTCAGATTTTTTCGACGTACTGGCCCTACACTCTAGATGCCAGAATAATGCAGACTTCGACGCTAGCTATCATGGGTTCGATGCCAGAAATTCCCAAAAATCGCAATTTTCCCATAAGAATGCATTGCGCGGATTTTTGAAAATTATTTTGAGGCACTTATCGTTAAGACAGAGTAACCAAAATTTCGGAGGTTGAAGTTGAGGTAGTCTTCTATATTACGAATGGAAGAAATGTTACAAAAAGACCGTGAGTTCGACGCCAGGTGGATGCAAAATTCTTCCATAAGGAATGCATTGCGGAAATCTTTGACGATTTTTTTAAATGCCTTCCCGATAAGCTGGAAAGATAAAACCCGGAATGGTGACAGAGGCGTGGGACCTTCCCGATAAGATATTGAATCGAAACTTTGGAACAAGTAAGGATGGCACTTATCTAATATTATTTTGCTGTCTTCTCTCACGATCGGGTTCTTAGTTCGTCGCCAGGCGGTCTTTGCCGCGAAGTTTTAAATTTGAACTGAGGCAGTACTTGGTATGATACTGTATTCAACGGATAGCTTGCAGTATGCAAGCAACTTTTACTCGTATATTAAAAACGTAACGGTGTCTGTCTGTTTGTCGGTCCGTCTGTCTGTTAAGTGTCTTATATCTACTTTATCTATATACGTACGTTACTTATATCTTCATTTTAAAATAGTTATTTTTTGCCAATCTAATTTATCTAATTATCTATTATATATTAAAAACGTAACGGTGTCTGTCTGTCGGTCTGTCTGTCGGTCCGTCTGTCTACAAAAAGCGTTTTTCTCGCCAATGCCAAGAGCTAGAACGATGCTGAAACGTGCATTCGATGTAGACTGCTGCACCCTACAATGTGGCAAAATTTTCTTTTACCTAAACGGCCACAGTTCGAACCCAGAGAAGAAAACCGTTCCCATAAGAAATGCACGTAAACCACACTTTTATCGGTTGCAGGCTACGTTTCTTTTGCAAATTTAAATTAGAAACAATAGGCTTACGACATCGAGATAAGCACCAAAAGAAAGAGAAATGAATAGAGATTCTTATTTTGGTCGCCAAATATCGTTATCGAGTCGAAATGGCGAGAATTCGGTTAAAATAAACGGAAATTTCGTGAAATTTTGAGGCTATAAACAACGAGTCCCCTTGACGACGAATGCGATTGTTGAAACCGAGGTATTGCGTTTTCCCATAAGAAAAACCGTTCTCATAAGAAATGCACGTAAACCTTACTTTTATCGGTTGCAGGCTACATTTATTTTGCGAAATTAAATTAGAAACAATAGGCTTACGACATCGAGATAAGCACCAAAAGAAAGAGAAATGAATAAAGATTCTTATTTTGGTCGTGAAATATCGTTATCGGGTCGAAATGGCGAGAATTCGGTTAAAATAAAGGGAAATTTCGTTAAATTTTGAGGCTATAAACAACGAGTCCCCTTGACGACGGATGCGATTGTTGAGACCGAGGTATTGCGTTTTTCCATAAGAATACACTACGATTGATATTCCCATATGAAAGTAATGATTATAAATGAATGATAGTACATGCTCATAGTCCAGATGTCTGGTATAGACCAAACAACTGCACCCAGAGGGTGCATGCACGCGGCTAGTCTATATATATTAAAAACGTAACGGTGTCTGTCTGTCGGTCCGTCTGTCTACAAAAAGCGTTTTTCTCGCCAATGGCAAGAGCTAGAGCGATGCTGAAACGTGCATTCGATGTAGACTGCTGCACCCTACAATGTAGCAAAATTTTCTTTTACCTGAACGGCCCCAGTTCCAACCCAGAGAAGAAAAACCGTTCTCATAAGAAATGCACGTACACCACACTTTTATCGGTTGCAGGCTTCATTACTTTTGCAAAATTAAATTAGAAACCATAGGCTTACGAAATCGAGATAAGCACCAAAAGAAAGAGAAATGTATAAAGATTCTTATTTTGGTCGCCAAATATCGTTATCGGTTCGAAATGGCGAGAATTCTGTTAAAATAAACGGAAATTTCGTGAAAATTTGAGGCTGTAAACAACCAATCCCCTTGACGACGGATACGATTCTTGAAACCGAGGTATTGCGTTTTCCCATAAGAATACACTATGATTGATATGTCCATATGAAAGTAATGATTAAAAATGAATGATAGTACATGTTCATAGTCCAGATGTCTGGTCCAGACTAAACAACTGCACCCAGAGGGTGCATGCACGCGGCTAGTATATATATATATATATATAGCCAATTTATTTCATTACATATAATTCATATTTCTTTATATATAGAATCCAAGTGAAAAATTTTACCAACTTTTATTAAGTGGGTTGAAAATGATTGTCCTCCACTTTCACAAAAACATTGCAGCTAAGTGTCAGCTCAGTAAATTATTTTGAAAAGTTACCAATTTTTAAAATTTTGAAGTTTTTGCAAAACTCAGCAAACATGGGTCATTTAAAGGGCTGTAACTTTTAGATGAAGCATTACTTAATAATATTTTTATTTCATTTATTGGTAGATTCAACATATCTTTGAAAATATATGAAGTTAGGGAGAAAAAAGATCAAAATATTTCTCATTTTAATAATGGGGAATGTCGCATTTTAACCTTGATTGGATATGGTCATTTTAACATTTAAATAAATATTGAAGAATTCTTTTCTCTACAATTCACTTTAATATCATAGAGGGAAACTGATAGATACCGTTTTTTCAATGCATAGGTTGGTATGTAAAATGATAGAAGATCAAAACCATTTTCAAGTAAAAATACTTTAAATACTTCGTCAATCAAATAGTTTATTCTGAAGAACTTTATTCGAGCACTTCTAATAGTATTGGTTAACGATAAAATAATTCTTCCATCCACCTTTACTACAGCTGCTACAAACCAATCGGTTTAATAAATCACCAATTATGAATAACACTCCTTAAAAACTGCAACAGGTTTGACTTATTTTGCATATTTATTTTCCTGTCAGAAACTAAACCTGGGACCAAATTCACCTAAGAAGAATTTGCTGCCCACTTAGCTATGCAAGACTGTCAATACCATTCAGATGTCAATAAGATTTCAGAATTTCCATTATGACACTATGAGCGTTGGGATAGATTTATGAAAAACTTTTGAATAACTTACACACCGCATACTAATTAGTTTGTTTTTACAATTGAAATTTCAAGTGCTATGCACATCAATCTGAGGAACCTTTATAGTTCACGTTTACTTCATAACAACCTGAGTGAATTAAATGTGAGAGTTCATCATTCAAGAACAGAATTGCTAGTGATACATGAACTTTTAGCTATGAGACATGACTGATGTATAAAAAATACATTGAAACGCAAGAATTAGTTGCTAGTGGAATAGCATAGAATCTATCGTTCATTCCTTTTTCTATGCAAGTAGTCAAGTCAAGAATTTAACTCAATACAATAGACTTGTGAAAGAAACAATTTTTGATCATTAAAACTGAATTTTAAGTTTCAAGAGCACTAAGGATGGGAAAAATATCCATTATACATGGTTAGAAGGTGGTCAAAGCAAGTTTCTATAATTTTCCTCAACTCTCTTTCTGCCAGTTGATATAGGGCAATGCATAACTGCCACAGCTTCAGATGGCTAGTTTAAAATAATGAAGTAAAAGATTTATACTTTTTCACCAAGGTATACTTTTCCATGAAATCTCCGCCACCTCCATGGATTTTATTAGTTTAAAATAGTAATTTACATTTTTCTACTAGAATATTGAGAGAATCTTCTTAAATTAGGTGATTTTCATTAGTAAATGTAAAATATTGATAGAGATATGGGATATCTTGAAAAACTATCGCATTCTAGCAGGTTAGAGTTCTAAACATGGTTAATATAGGATCAATATACCAGCCAATGAGAGTTCTTGTGTATACCCAGACGGTTGATTGTCCCACTACTATAAGCATGACAAATGAAAGGTACAAGGGATTAGGAGAAAATGGTGAAACAGCTTAAGAATTTGCATTCTACTTATCTACACCATTACTACATGTAGTTTATAAACAGCTGATAGGACATCCATATGCTGATATGTTTACTCTTATATTGATGTTAAATTCACCTCATGAATTTCTAGTCTAATCGCAAATTTTCACCCTAAATTTTACCTTCCTAATAACCCATGTCATTTTAGGTATTATAGCTTCATTAGCCTGTTTACGGAAGTTTCATAAATTACAGTATTCCAGTTAGTAGCTTCATAAAATACAAAAAATTTCTTCAGAATAATTACCTAGTAACTTTAGGCTCTTTCAGACTTTGCTGTGTTGGATATAATAAGGCTGACAGAACTGGGACTCAAACCTGGATCTTCCACTTTTTGGGCATATTCTTTATCCAGTTGTCAGCCTTTTTTCATGTCCATTATTCCTTGGGAATTTTCCTAGGTGCATGCCTTTAGGAACAAAATCTCCTTAAAACCTTTTCCAGGAACATGAGTATAAATGGTCAGAGTGACACTTATTGAACCATTCCTCAATATATCTCTAGCCAAATATCAAACTGTACACTTACCTACTTTTGTAAAGAAATCTTTTGAAAATATGTGGAATTTTAAACACATTCAGTTGCTCAATCCACAAGAGGTATTAACAATCAGACTAAGGCAGTTGGTACTGGTAAAGTCTCTCTGTAGATTATAATAGTATAGTATCTAATTAAATATTAACAGAGGATACTGTGACAAACTAGCAAAGAGTTCGGAAATTTCTCAGAAGGTTCAAAGAATCACTTTTAAAAAGGACATATGCAAAAAATAAAATCATCTAGGTATCAATATCATAAAAATCTGAATCAAAGGAGAATCAAGTACCAAATTTTCAACTCTGAAATTATTTATCACCCACATCTAGGAAACTATTAAGCCTACACTGATGGAGACAATGCTTTTCCTTTGCATAGATTTCCTAATTTAAAAAAAGGTGAATAGCACCGAATAAACCACATTCAATTGCATACAAGATGCCACTGTAGAGTACTCGAAAAAATTTAACAGTATTGCTAAATTTGTTCAGTATAATTTTAAAGTAAACTTTCTCCTGGTTTTGTTACAATCAATCACGATTTGAAACCTCCAAGCCATCCACAAAGGAAGATAAGAGTTACAGTCACTTGTTAACACTACCTTTGATGCCCCAGAAGTGTACAATGATTAATACCAAACTATTCTAAAGAGGACCTAAAGGTAATTTTTGTCAATTTTGGATTAAGAGGAGTCTCTTCATATGTTTCATTCATACTTTAATATCACATTTTTGTATATCATGAGGCCTTTACAAAGATAAATTTATTAATTCCAAAATATCATTTTATGTATTTTGCATGATTTTATCATCACAATCACCTAAGGTTCACACAAAACTTCTCTTTTGATTAATCTTCAATGGATCTTACTCGAGATAAAAAGAATACAATAAAAGCAGCCTAATTGTTCTTTCTCATCAATAAAATCTTCAGACTCTTCAGTTAAGTAACTCAAACTTTATGTAACCAGTCTAATGAACTAAATTTTCATAATTCCCAACTAAATTATAAAAACTTGAAATTTAAGAATTCAATTAGTTTTGCTCTCAAGCTTTATCATAAGATGGAATGCCGAATATAACCAATTACAAGATACTTACCATTAGTCTCTTCCGATGGTCAATTTCTCTTCATCAAATCAGGAATTTCATATTAATACAGCTTAAAATCTTGAATGTATACCATATGATAGTATTTAGAAGAAATATCTTTGGAATCTGTTCATTATACTCTTGATATTGCCAGGTTTTTCATCATTATTCACATGGAGGGTATAGGGCTTCAGCTTCAAGACAGGAGGGGTTTCTCAAATTTTATGTATTAATTTCCTTTTCCTACTTAAAAAGCACAAAAATGATTATGTTCAAACATCTTTTATTTCACAAAGGCGTGGCATTACATAACGTCAATTAAATAATACTGGCTAAGCATTTTTTATTAAAATATAACCCAAATTTGTAAGAGTTTTTATGAAAAGCACTATCAATTCATTACTACTTGTCTTTTGGGGAGAAATCTATCTGAAAATTAAGGTTCACCACATTTCAATAACACTTAACGCTTCAATAAATAGAGCTGTGCCAATCTTACACAGAAAAATTTCTATGCTGATCATATTACGCAGAAATTCTTCGATTTCACTTAAATTTTTAGGTAAAGAAAACAATAATGAGAAGCATGAATGCTTATCAACTAAGCAAATGTTCCTGATTATAATTCTTTAACAACCCTGCCTCTTAAAAATTCCACCATAAAAATATTTTTAAATTCACTTGGAGGAAGCTTTTAATTTTAGTTGGATAGCATTATCTCAAAATTCAAGCAACATGAAAAACTTTCAATGCCATTGATCCTATGCTAGTTTAGTGCAGAGCTAAACCCTGTATCATATGCCTGATCATCACAATGAAATGACTAAGTTTTGAAAGATTCCGAAAAACAATGGTAGTTAATCTTAAAATATTAATGAAAATAATGTCAGATTGACATCCAGATAGACTGATTAACTGCATGTCTTACTTTGAGTTAAGAAAATCCAATTCAGTCTGAGAAGAGGAAGGCCTAATAAGGTGTTTGGCATGCCATCACTCACCATTCCCTTTAGCCAGTCCATACAGGATGCAATGAGAAGTGTGCTTCGACAGATCTGCAGAATATTTCAATGTCAGCCAAGGAAATACATGTTTATAGTACAAATCAAACTAAAGCCACAAGAAAACAATTGCTCAAGAATATCAACAGACTGTTCATTCTTTTTAAACCTAGCCTAAAAAACTTCAACAGCGAAACATTTAAGCCATCATGACCAACACAAGTATCAAAAGATCAGAGCATGAGTTGAAAACTAATAGCACCAGCAGATCCTTCCACATAAATGGTAAACCTACATTTAGGACAGGGTCGAGGACAATTGGCTGGGTGACAAAGGAACAAGAAGGATCTATACCTTGGTATAGAAAATATAAAATCATTCATTTGAATTCAACCAATCACATTGAAGCATGATTCCAATTGTAAATGTTTTTAGTATGTAAATGAATGCATGTACTGGTGAAGTTTTGAATACGATGGAAATATTTCAAGTTATACTGTTTTAATTGTGTAAATTGTAATGGTCTGGATGTTATCCACAAGCACATAAAACCACAGAGAAAGATACCGAACTGCATTAAAGGAAAATTTAAACACCTCATTCATAAATATCCTTTCAAACTTTCATCCAAGAATAAAGGTTCTCAAAATAATTCTATTACTAACAAAGCCACTAAGATTAATTTTTAATAACCAAGTCAAAAGGCAGGCACTTGCATAAGCTTTTGATCAAACTGTTGAGAATCAACAGAATTAGAACCTTACAACTTATCCATTATTATAAGTTCAATGATCCTAAGAAAATCATTAGGTTCACTTCATATAGGAAAAAAGTAAGAAAATCTCTAAAAATCTGTTTTCAAAACCTATTTATCAACCCCAAAAAACAACAAAAATCATCTAATGAGAATAAATCTTATGCGAAAAAAAATATATTGGTCAAGTCTCATATGCCATCATATATTGAACTTTGCTAATCAATATTTTGTTTGGTGAGAAATTATTGTAATTCAGACCAACTGAGGAAATCTAAGAAATAAGTGAGATGGAGCTAACTAGCTTTATTTTATTTCTGAAAATAACCTGTTTAGCATAATGAATTTTATGTACGCCTAAGCCTCTCCAATAAACATTGTACCCTAAAAGACATTTGTACATGAGCAACAAGATCAAATTATATGGCCAAAATGTAAACACCTCTAAAAAGATAATGGCACAAAATAGTATTCCCTTAGAGACAGGAATTAAGAATCCACAATGCTTCATTAATGGGTAATATCTCCAAGTCGTACCTGTTCAGTTTCCTTCTGACAATTCTTCATCCATCCCATCCGAGCAGCTCTAGAGCTGAAGCTCCAAAATAGGATAAGGCATGTTTGAAAACGAGTAAAAATGCATTTTGAGACAGCATTGCATGTCCATCGGAATAACTAGCTCTATCAACCCCAAAGAATGTGAAATTTTGGTAATTCAAGACACACATGATCTTCAAAATGCACACATGTATAGGCACCAATAAAAACATGTAATGATAATCAAACTGCTTATGGAAAATATAAATACTGTTAAATAGGTATTTACATGGAGGTTAAAAAACCATGTGACAAATAAAATAGTTCCTATGGAAAGGGTACAATGTAATAGAAATTGATGGAAAATATATTCAGTAAAATAAGTAACCAATAAGTTCCAATAAAATTGACTAAATGACTTAAAATGTTGACACTATCAAAAATCACAGCCGAAAATCAAATAAGCACACAGAAATGTAAACCACAAGCATTAATTTCAATAGTCATAAAAACTTTATATAATGAATTAAAAATTCATCACCACAATGCATCAAACAGATAAATATAATCCCTGCAAACCCTAATAATGGACCCAACAGGATATCATAATAAAAAACAAAAGATATCAGAACTAATCTGCTAAGTTTTCAGCTAATGGTTAAATGTTGACTGGGTTATAGGCAACGGAGAATTGAAAGTAGCAATATAAAAGTTAAAAA
This sequence comes from Pachydiplax longipennis, assembly GCA_036926295.1. Taxonomy (NCBI): domain Eukaryota; kingdom Metazoa; phylum Arthropoda; class Insecta; order Odonata; family Libellulidae; genus Pachydiplax; species Pachydiplax longipennis. The sequence continues at coordinate 3,674,758 of JAVFKF010000012.1, read as the reverse complement.
ACACATAATTCAGAAACAGTGAACCACAAAGACATCGACATTACATGACATACTAATAGTAATAATTTCTCCAATTGGCATAATTATCCTACACAAATCAAAAGACAAAATAATCCATCACTTTCAAATAGTGAAACTGAAGTTATCCATAGTAGAAATTATAATACTTTAGACCTGAAACAATTTAAAATTCATAAACTCAACAAGCAATCAAATTTCAAAAATGTGCAATATAGGCAGCACTGAAATGACATGAAAAACAAATCATGCATCTTATTTATGGGGCTGAAAAATATTTTTCTTTAATCCTAAATCATGACAACAAAGAATTATAACTAACAGAAGGCGAACAACAATTCAAAATAATGTCTGTGTAAATGTGCATCAGGTAAATAATCCAAACAAGTAGATAACATGTGGATATGTAAGTATCATTCGAGTTCCATCTACCACAATCATTCTTATTTCTTTAAATGTTGCAGTACAGAAAATGATGGTTGATCCATCCTCAGCATGGGCTAAGAAATGTAAAAAGCAAGATTTTGATGAATTGCTCTCCTCACGGCGAAATCTGCCACACAGACTAAATGCAATCATAATGAGTGTCACTACATGGAACATATGCATTCATCAATATTACATATCAAAATATAGCAATTCAATAGCTGTTATGGAATCCAACTATGAAAGACAAGGCAAATAAGAAAGTTTTACATAGCATAAAGCAAAGCAAGGATAAAAACTAAGAAAAGAAAACCTAATGTACAAGCATACACAAATGAAAGAGTTACAATTCTTAGCCTATTTTGAAATTGATTAAAAGTTTTGGACAATGATGAATTAACTTAAAAAGATAACTAAAGCCTAAACTTCATAATCCTTAGATGTGCATGTGTTACCATCATCCCCAGGCAGTTAGGAAAGGAGTCTAAAGATTAATATGCAACAATAAAATAAATATACAATGGCATGAAAATTATTTTTAAAATAGGAGATACAAATTTACTGCCACTCATAAAACTAAATGTCCAACACCTGTTTGTGTAATGAAATGATTAAGAAAACAAGATAAAAACCCATGAAACAATATTTAATTGCATAAACTGTATCAACTGACCTATAATAGGCAAGGACAAGAATATTCATCACAAAACTGTTCATCATTATAAGCAGTTCATGAAATATTCAACGGCATTGCACATACTTAGGACATCACAAAATTTACTACAAATTACTGAAACAAAAGATAACAAAATTGGCACTTGTTAATCCTCTATATTATATGGAAACATGTTGGTATAGAATTTCACTGACAATTCAGCATCATCAGCACCCACCCAAGCCCATTACAAATAAAATACCAGATGCATCTAAATATGGATAATTTCATGTTAAAGTATACTAATGTTAGCCGTGTAAAAAAGTGGTACACAGCACCAGTCAACAGAACGTAAAGCCAAAAATCTATAAAAAAAGGGAAATTTAAAACTCTTGTTATACACATTGGCAATAACAAAGCATGCATATGCTACAATCAGAAAAAGTGACTTATTTAATTCAATACGGGAAAAACACACCAGTTTCACAATTGAAATTGTATAACAATCCCATCCCACTTAAGTAAGAAAGTTAAGATAAAATTGATCCCACCCATTGAAATACTAAATTATAGCAATTGTTACTTCATGCTACTAACTTTTGGTGCTATGTTGATGCATGACAATTAAAAAGCACGCCTATTTTGGTCATATTATCTATGTGACTTAGTTTGCATATTTAAAAAATTATAATTCATCAATTAAGGATTAGATGTACAAAAGATATGTACTCATATACTCATTAAACAGTAATGGAAAGCATCTGAAAAACTTCCCTAATGTAATAAGTTTAGTAATTAAATTAAAAGAGGAATTGGTAAGAACAAACACTCATGTTATGCTTATAGAAGGATGAAGAATGGTACTGATACTGTTACAATGAAATGGTGAACAAAAAAACAGTAAGACTTGCTCGAGAAATTATTATTCCTAAGATTTATACATGTATGCACTATTAATAAAAAAATCACAAACAAATTATAACTAACATCACTGTTATTAGTAAAGGAAAAATACAAATACATTAACCAAAAAAGAACAGCTTGAGAAGATTTTGCAGAGAATCAACGACAACAATTGTAGAAATTAAAAACCACCATGAAGAATATGGATTGAGATCTTAACCTGTACAGATCTCCACAATAGAATGCAGTGGAAACTGAAACTTGGTTTGGATTAAACAATCATTCCAGAGGAGAGTATTTTCAAGATGAGACAATTAACAATATCAGTAATTGTAGTGTCACAAACTGTAGAAAAACAGACCATACCTATATCAGGGAATGTAATACTGATGAACCTATTCATTCTCAAAGACCTAAGACAACACTATTTATAAATATTGAGCAGGACGGAATTGAAAAATTATAGGCCTCCATGTAACTTCCCGTATACTTCCGAACTTCGATCCAAAATCAAAACAGTTAAATTAGCACAAGGCAAGTCAAAGATTTGGTTTAGTTGATTCTTCACGCAAAGATCCACACTTAAATTTATGGCAAGAAAACTTGTCAAAATAAGTTAAGCTCCCCAAACAATTAAAACTGCCTTCTGCTTATTTAACTATCTTTCCAAGAATAAATTTTCTTTTTGGTGACTTACATCCCAAGATGATTTGCAAGTCATCAGAAATAAAAACTTGTTTCACAACATCACTAAGAATTACAATAAATTGTCAATAAAAAATTCCGCTTACTACAGATTGACAGAAATGAAGAAGCCAGACCTTGATATTTTTCCTACATTCATATAGAAATCAGTTTAAAAAAAAGGAGTTTGAAGGCTTAAATGATTGATCAAATCAAAATCAGGCTGAACACACATGAAAGACTCTCAAAGGTGGTAATTAAAAAAGGAAACATTTTATGAAGTTAATTACCAAAAAGGAAATTTATTACTAAATAGGGCAACCAGTTAACAGTAGGGCAAAGATAATCATGTAACATATGGGAGTAATTTATATTACTTTGAAAACATTTCCAGAAAATTTTCCTAAGCATCAAGTTTGATATAAAGAACAGTGTTATCAACAGGATTGATTTCCCTGTAGGAAATCTATGTAAAAATGCTAATTATTTTGACCATTGGGATCTAAGATTTCTCTCCTTAGGATGAAGGAAAGATTAATTTTAAAACAAATGCTTCAAAAATAATTGCAATAACTGAAACATTTGGGTCAAACACTTCATTCTTACCTATTAATCAAAGTCAAATCCACAGAAATAATTTTACTTAACCTCTTATGAATACTTAACAGCAAATATGCCATAATTAATCAATTACCTGGTCACCCTATTACATAAAGGGCAACTAGTGCACTGTTCGGAATTATACGGTAGGTACCGTCACAAATGTCAGGATCAATCATTAACAAGTTTAGCACAACTCATTAAGGTTAAATGCAGAGGTATCTAATTTAGGACACTGCTAATAATTCAACACAGCAATCATACTTGGTTGAGATCTTTTAGGCATGGCAATATGCCACAACAAATATTAGTAGTTATGCATGGCAATTAATAGAGTATTTAGTTGGCTTATATAAAATTCTCAGACATTCCATTGCAAGTGGATCTTGGCAAAACATGTCACTGTAACAACCCTAACAATGTTGAAGACACCAGGAAACAGTTTTGTCAATTATACCACATGATTATAACATTATCAAGGAAAACTTGTGTAGATTATTAACTTTCCCTTGTTAGTCATCATATTATTAAATCAACGATTAATTCAATATTTTTGAATTTCCTGCAATGAATAAATTTCTCGTTGTATCAATTTGCTTATGCATATTCTCACAGCCAAAAAATGTCCAGTTTCATCAATTGCAGTTAATAAAAACAAGAAAATCGTTGCAGAAATGTGCTAGTTAGCTTTATGTTTTAGACATTTTCACAAACATCTCAATGGTAGAGGTATTGATCATAATGCAGTATCATAACGAATAATTCTCATTAATAAATGGATACTCCTTTGCAAGCTAACTTCTGATGCAGCAACTCATTCTTAGCTTGAAGGCATCGCTCCAAAATGGACGATCTCAACTGTCAAAGTAAACAATTTTTTGGACAGGAAAAGAAGGGACATAGGAAAATAATCTGAACACCAGCAATAAAAAATCCTATTTTATCTACATTACAAAAACTCATCATAGAAATTAACATGAATGATCCCACCCTTATCTCAATTTCTTAAGTTTACTACGATGAGAATGACATATTTCTTCATATATATTTTTCCAGTGAGCTAAACTAGATTAAAGGCTCACAATTAGTTCCAATACATACCATTGTATTATGAAATCTTACCACAACTGGATTCATCTTTCTCTATAATTTCTTCCTCCTCTTGTGTTTATTTTCCTTATTCTGGTTATTGACATGTACTAAAACATTTATAATCCTACACAGTTATTTAATGGAAAACAAAATATTACATGCACATGAAATAAAAACCATACATTTTGAATCTTATAAACCTTTGAAAAGTATAATGAGAAACTTGTGAATGAAAATTCTATGTTATGATTTGAGTCTTCACCTCTCAGAGTACGAGTGATCAAGTGATGAGGGAGAAAACAGCTGTGGGGGAGAGATGCTATGAGGAATAATATTAACTGCAGAGGTGATGGATCTCTTTTGCATCCCATTTATTGGTCTTTACAGTTAAGTATGGAAATGTCAAGAAAAGAACAACCTTGTTCTGTTTAAAAATTAAATAAAGTCCCAACATCCTCCCCCACAGCCAGAAATGAACGCAAGTAACAAGAGGCACCATCTGTCATAAGTTTTTTTTCTCTCACATTTCTTTCTACCATTCTTTAATGTTTACTTTCCAATATCAGTACACACCTTATTTCTAAAGTAATGTGAGCATAACACATATCACACACACAAATTTGTTTCATCTCCCTGTGAACATCTACAATGCAGATTCACACAATGTTTCACTCATTTGGATGATCTGGGGTTCAACCACATGGGGGCATATATCTGAAAAAAGACAAACATGGCATTTGTGCACTGTCCCCTCACAAAATACATAAAAACAATAAACATCCTGAAAGAGATTTTTGGTTAATGCTTTAACTTATATCTTCTAGACTGCCCTTCTTACCTTGACCACCTTTTACAGTACTCACCACACAAGTATGACCCTCCCTAATATGGATTAGGAGGCCATCTTTTGTGTCGCACTGACAAGTGCAGCATGAAGCAGGTGATTTTGGCAATAGGAGCAGTGGTCTTCTGCTCACTATCTGTTAGGTATGTCACCTAGCTATCAATAGAATAAGGCACAACCAAACCCCCAAAAGAATTCTAACAATACTACAAATGATTCATCCCCTGCATTGTTAAAACATTTCATTTCATTATGACTAATTATAACAAAATATTAATAAATTTACAGAAATTTGTTTTCCAAGTATGCCAAACAATATTTTTCATAATATAGACACAAATAACATTACAGCTATCAATTGAAAAATAAATACATGAAAAGTTATTTTTAGTTCAAAAACATATCCAAGGTGGTGGTCAAGCACAAGTACAGGCTTTAATACTAAGTATAAATTATCATCAAATATGTTACATCAACTTTTCACAAATTCATGTTTTACACTTAAGCTTAAATCTGATGCATACTTACGGTCCTGACACTTCCCTGTCACTCCATCAGGGGGTTGAGAATGTTCAACAGCCTCATTGGTTTTCGGGCCCACCTGGCTGCCCTCCATATCCTCCATAATTAGGATAACTGTATGGCTGTGCCTGAGGTCCTCCAGGTTGTCCACCTGCTGGCTGCCCACCTCCACCATAATACCCAGCAGCTGGATATCCATATGGTTGGTAAGCCTGTCCTGTTGGCATTTGTCCGGCTGTTGGACCCCCAGTTGCAGCAGTAGCCTGGCCTGGCTGGGCACCTGTACCAGGCTGTTGAGGATTCGGGCCACCCGCAGGTTGGCCGGGCTGAAAGTTCGCCATCTAAAGTAATCATTTATGTCCATCAAGAACCTCAAAGCTACTTAACTAAGAACAACACCTATGCGGAAGAGGATTGGAAAATGCAGAACTATCCCAGAAGTAAATACTAGTCGCTTTCCATTGCCAAGTAATTAAATCTGCTAACTTTTGTTGGCTGCTAGAATAAATCAGGCCTACAAAACTAAAATTATAATTTTTACAATAAAAACTAATTTATGAGACCAGAAAAGAAATATGAATACAGTGAAAAAGTCGAGTGTCATACTTTCTTTGTAAACAATATAGAATTGAAATGACCCTCCCACAAAAAAATTAGATTTCAAGAGTTAAGTAATTATTATATTATTTATTAGTTTGAAAATCTTTAATTTAGCACACAAAATCTGTAACATCTAGCAGCGTTTAATGAATCGAATATAGCTATCATATTATAAAATACTCTTAAACCAAACCTGCATTTATTTACTACCATAAATATTCAAATTTTCTATCTAGTCATCTTTAAGTGTCCCTTCAAGACCATATAATCAAAATACTTAGAGAGAAAATAAAATAAATCGACAATAGCATTTTTCACCTTGAGAATTAAAACAGATTCCACATACCTTGCCAGCCTTCATTTGAGCTTCAATAGCTTCTGCTTCCTTTATTTTCCCCATGGAACGATAATACTCTGCCCACTGGGCACTGTAATCTGCTGCTCCATTTTGAGTTGCTGCTGGAGCACCAGGTTGAGGACCAGCTGGTTGTGGCCCACTAGGACCAGCACCAGGCTGAGGTTGAGGCTGACCCGGCTGTGGCTGCATTCCCTGGTAACCCAACTGTGGGTTTAACTGCAACATGAAAACAACAAGCATAACTTTCAGGACTGGTAACAGCAGTAAATGACTGAAAGTAGCTTATCATTATGCTAGCATAATAATACACAATCTTCACAGGAAATACAGAAAGATATTCCAAAAATATGCTCCAGTCATACTGAAATAGTCTCCATTCCCTCAAAAGATGATGCAACAGAACTTTTTAAAATGATTGATTTAAATCTTTCCTGGCCAAAATAATAACTTCATGATGACCATACATAATGTCTACGGGCCAAAGCTCAGCTTATAATAGTTCCAATATCCCAACAAATTCAAACTTGCATCTCTCTCAAAAGAGCAAAGCTCTCACAAGAGTAGAAAAACTGTATATTTAGTCTCTAGTCGGTTGAGAATAGGAAATGCCAAATTCACTAGATGATAATATGCAACCTTTTTGGCCCAAAAATTGGGGTGTGCATTAGAATTGATGATGCACTAGATTCACTGGACAAATCTACTCATGCACATGTCCAACAGAGCAAAGGCTGTCAGATCTTCTGCTACCCCTGATGCTGTGTTACTTATAAAAACGTTTCACCCATGTGCTATTTATGCTCTATCTGTAAGAACCCCCAAACACTCTAGACCTAAAAGTTAGCAGATAATTTTAAACTGAAAGGGAGTTGGCAAGCCCAACAAATATGTGAATTGGCTGATTTTAAATTATTAAATATGCGAACATAAGTAACATTGTTGATACAATGTAAGTGCCAATGTAAAGTTCACAAAAAATATTGGTTACTTGAATTGGTAATTGGTTAATGTGTAAATTTAAGTGAGCATTTCTCTAATTCACATCTTTACCCTACAAAAGATAGGTTCATTACAAATGATGTGATGGCATGTCTTGTGGTGCGCATTAGATTTGCAGGAAAGAGATTTTTCAATTTCTGGCACTTGAGTTTTAGGGTATTTCCTTCTATGGCAGTTTGTTTTAGAGTAAATACAGTACTTCATAAAAAGTCATTATTAATGACCAAAGCCTGAGATTCAATGATAATATCATTTAAAAGTAGATTGAAATGATAGTCTTACAGTTTGGAAAATAATACACTATGGATAAATGGTAAAGGAGTAAGACCTCTGTCACACAGAGCCACCTGGGTCGTTCCACATCATTTCGTGGCCACTCGGGTTGCGACCTGGGTGGCACAATCCGAATTTATAAATAAATAAATATATGTCCAGTTGAAATATGGACGCCAATAAGATAGCAATGCTCACGTATCTGTAAATGGTTCAGAAGAAAAAGAAGAACAGACGATTTTGGATACATCCAATTCTAATGGAGAAAATTAATTAAGATTAATTCTTAATTAATTTTAAACATCTTAATTAATTCAGTCTTAATTAAGATGTTTACAATTTCTTCCCATGCATTCTCCTCCTTTTCCTATTGGAATAATGCTCTAAAGAAACATCCCATATTGCAGGATGCTGCTGAATTTTGCAAATAAATGCTTCTACATCAAGCTCCATTGCAAAGTGGTAGCTTCTTGTTGTGTCGTGTGACAGACTGAATGCAAAACAACTGTATCACTAGGTGGTGCGACATCAAAGTGGCTTGCCGAGTCGCTAATGGTCAAAATTGGAGCACAACTTGCTGGATGGCGCCACCCCATATGACAGTAGTAATGACAATGTTATAATTCACTGGGTTGCACTACCTGGGTAATGCGTCCTAGGTGGCTCCGTGTGACAGAGGCCTAACATTACAATGTGTCAACCTTCAGTCCCATGATTCCTCAAACATAATTGAGTAGAAGCTCATTATAACGAGAAATGAAAAAAATTGGTAAAGTAGTCATAATAAAGCATCTCGTTATAGCTAATTTCTAATGCTTAATTTATTTCCATTCACCCTGCAAACATGCATTTTCTGGACCCTTCTTGGAGCGATAACGTGCAAGCATGCTAACCACTTGACCACCATGGCCAATCCAGTTCAAGTCAGTCTCCTTGAATACAAGGGTAGCGAGTGCAGCAGATTGGAACTGTAGTTTTTAATTCTTATGCAAATTCTTCAGAATGTGTAAAAAAGTAAGTTTGCATCAAAATTATTATTTTGTTGATTCATAACCATAACCAAAGTGCAAAACTAAAAACATCCTCTGTTATAAAAAGTGGAATACAAATCAGCGCTGCTTCTAACTCATATATTCCCATCCATCCTAGATCAGATGATTTGGTGCTAAGTTTCAAATGAAAAAAAGTTAATGGTAATATGATGGGAACTCCATTAAAAACTCTGGCACTGTCTAAAGGGGTCGTTGAAGAAAAGAAACAAGAGACAGGGGGATAGGATGTATGGAGATCCAAAGGGAGACTTTTGAAACATCTCTAATAAAAGCTTTCTGAAATATTTTTGCTAAGAAGGATGAGGTGAGTTGTGGGAAACAAATGCATGAATTAAATGACAATTTATGCATTTAACTTTTTCTACTCTTTGAAGAGATAACACACCTCAGATTACCATTTACTTGTCGGACTTGTCTCTCACGTCAACTGACTATTCTGAGATATGTATCTTGCAAGGCAAATATAGTAACGTGGAACTCATTATACAAATACTTCAGATATAACCTCTTTTCACAATAGACGCAACTCCCTATCCTTTTTGCTGTGAGACTGACAATGGCCAAAATATCACTCACTATAACACTGCTCTCGTTATATGACGTACTTGTTAAACAGACTACTGAAATCAAAGAAACTTGAACTATTAACTCCAACAGTGATCATATTAAAGCAGTGGATTTGACTAATAAATCGACAATAAGTTTAATTTAGGTTATATGATCACCAAAATTGCCATTTTCTCATTTATTCTTAGAGAAGATTCATCGCTGATGGTAATTTGAGTTGAAGGAGAATGGTTAGATTCTCTGAAAATTACAAGTTTACTTTCAAGCTGCAAAGGAAAAAATTCTGGCTTACAAAAATAATGGATCTATTAGGCACAATAGTAACTAATATGTACCAATTAAAACCATAAACCAGTTTTAAGAGAAGTAAGACTACTTCCAAAAACTACTACACTCACGTTTCTAGAAAGCATATATATTTTGAATAAATGTTAGATAATTTTCAAAATAAAAAATAAACCATGGAAAATGCATATTGCTTATCCAACCTCATAGAAGAGAAACCTCCATTCTTCTAAAAGTAACTCTTAATATACTGACCTTATTGGCTTTGGATTGTTGTTCAATCATGTCTGCTTCCCGATGCATTCCCAAAGAGCGGTAGTATTCGGCCCACTGGATGCTGTAGTCTGGCTGACCCGTTTGTGGATTAACTTGAACCTGACCACCACCATCTGAGGAAAATTGGGAAGTGTTCCAAAAGGCAACATCTGTTGTAGGACCAGACAAAAATACCACAAGCAAATATAATATAAATCTAGAACTTAGCCATATATGATTATATAGCCTTGACTTTCTCCAGCCACTTACTTGGATCTGTGGGGTGTGCAGGATTTTGCCATGCTTGGTAAGCATTGCCCCATCCCTGAGGAGCATAATGTTGAGGTGGGGGCTGTTGCCTATAATTATAAATATAAAAAAAGGCTTGGAAAATGATGCTGCGATATAAGTTTAAAATGACATTTAGCTAGGAATGTATGAGCATTTGCTTAAGGTAATATGATGGGATCTGATACGGCCAATAGAATCTAATGCAAAAATTACTATTCCACTGAAAATGTCCTTCAATTAACACCTGAATAAATGTTAATGAGAGCAATTTTAATTCAATTTCTTCTAAGCAGGCTATGAATTTCTTCAATAATCCTAACAACAATGAAAAGATATTCCTCAAACACCAAAGAAAAATAGTCTATAAAAGTAGTCCCTCAAGCCTAAGTTCCATAGCTGATCGACAGAAATCTTAAATTTACTGATTTACCAATACTAATATATGGGGTTTCTATACTTCAGATACAATTTCAAATAAAACAATATAGTCCTTTTCAAATTGCCTACCAACTCTCCGATCCTAAGTAAAAAGCAACCACAAAGTTTCAATTAATAACCAATCTGTGACACAGCACAAAAATTATACTTAACATGAGTTAGCTTCACAAGTGTCCAGAAAATTAGATTAAGCACAATATCTTATAGCTTTATTATGTGGAATTAAAATTCAATACCTGAATGTTATTCTTCAATTACTCTAAGTCAATTACTTAAAGGGACAACATCCATGTATAACATCAAGCATTCCAATTGTTCCAATAATACCCTAACGACTAAACGGTGAAATATTGGGAATGGGGTAAAAAGAGGAAATGCAGCATCAAAGGGAATGGTGATCCAGGTGACTTTCAAATTGCTAGAAAATTTTCAGGATGAAAATGATCTTGGATAAAATAATGAAAGAAAAGGGTTGAAAAATAAACCAGCAATATCTGTACATACCCCCCAGGTCCTGGACCTGGATTAATTCCAGGATACTGGGTTGGTGGCTGAGTCGGCCCTCCTGGCCCTGGAGGCTGTAAGCAAAATAATTCACAATGACAAAGGGAGGACTGGATTATCAATATAACTAACTATGATAGTAATAATGAACCACACTTACCATGCCTATTTTCTCATTTATTAGTCTTTTAGCATGCTCAATTTGATCAGGTGTACCACGTATTAAGAACACTTTCTCATTAGGATTCAATGGTGGTCTCCTATCAAGCTCACAGTGAGCTCCCGTTTGCATATTAATTTGCTTTATTGTTTCACCTCCTGCAAAAGTTGAATGCTTATGTGAGTATAACATTAGGAATGAAATTACTACCACAAACAATATCTCTGAGATTAAATTCTATGCACTTCAGATTTTTTTGAATCTCTATTAAACTGCAAGTCATATAATAAGTATTTGAAATTGAAACTAAAAATTAGGTAATAAATGCAGAAAACTTGTTAAAATGGGAGAACAAAAATCAAAAGCATCAAATGAATGTTAAGCAAGATACAGCAGAGAAACAAACAATGTAACAAATCTGAAGTTATATTAAGAAAGTCATCAATAGATATATATAAAGCATATGACTCCTGTGCAATTGAGCTTAAAAACAGAGCAGAGGGTTTGGGTGACCAATAGGCTTCTGCAGCTTTTTACTCCCAAATAGTTTCCTCTTGGTCTGCTGACGCTCTACTAAGACAAGAGCCATAAGCTTTCAATTTCAATGCACCATTGGCTCTTACCTCTACCAATGATAATACCACATTTTCCGGCAGGGACAGAGAATGTGGCTTCCTGCTTGTCACCCATTGGTCCCCCAGGACCACCTTGCATACCCCCTGGCCTTCTCTCCCCCCAACCACCACCACCATATTGGCCTCCACCCCCTGCACCCCCTCTCCCACTACCCATCCTATCAAAAGGTGGAGGAGGAGGGCCACCTCCACTACCTCCTCTACCTCGGCCTCTGCCCATCTCACTGTCTCTCCTCTGAAACATTAATGAAAATCCATTAGGAATTAAAGCTCAACATGAGAAACAATGGTACCAATACAATAATCAAAATCAAGTAAAAGCCAAGCAAAACAGCAAAAATTCCAATTGTAATTATCATTGACAAGGCCGAGAAAAAATACAACATTACCATGAATGGTCGGGGAAATTGATCTCCTTGCTACATTATGGCATACACCAATGCCCATCAGCAAAAAATTTCCAGAAGGTAGACCAAATCCCATGAAATAATTAAACGAAAGTTTTTTTCACATCAAAAATTATAATGCACTCGAAAACAAAATTCTCTTATAAAGAACATAAACTTAAGTAGGCCTCATAAATAATTCACAAACTAAAAAATTCAATGCAAATCTACCAATAAATATTAAATGCTATCTGAAACTCACCAGAACACTGTCAATCAGATCTTCTATACGCTGTCTAGCCTGTTCCACCTGATTAGGCTTTCCTGTAAGGAGGCACCGTCTTTCTCCAGGCCCATCATCCCTCCCCTGTTGAAATTGCACACGAGCTCCAGTCTCATTCTGGATTTTTTTTATCATATCCCCTCCTTTACCAATTACAACTCCAACTGCAGCTCGAGGCACTGCAACCTGAAAGGTCAATTACAAATTTAAAAATGACTTTAATTCAGACAAAAATGATACTTTTTTATGATTCCTGCGTAAGTCATGAACTCCACTTGAAATTGGTGGTGCATGCAAACATTCAAAATAATGGATTTCATTTGGTGGAATGTTTCAGTTACATACTATATTAATGGTTAGATGTAAGAAGAGACTATCCAGTCTCAATCTCGCCCGAATAAAGACGTTTTATTATTATTATTATATTTACTCAATAGTAATGCACCATCAAATGAGATGTGCTCCCCAAAATTTGAGGGTCAGAAATTGAAAAATCATCTGTCCACAAGCTCAGGTATTTAAAAAATATCTATTGAGCTTCCTATCAACTTAAACTTATTGGTTGCTTATTTATTATGGCGTACGCAGGAGCTAATATAGGCAAAGCAAAAGTAGCGCAAGGGTGAAAAATTTGACGAGTAACATGGAGCCCACAGGAGCAGATGATATGACTGGCCATGCACTATAGTACATTTTTCTGAGTAGATTTGTGCCAGAATCTTGTATGCCATCAATTCTTACATGCACATCAATTTGAGCAGAAAAATTACCCAAAAGACTGCATGTTATTTTCAAGTTAATATGGTATTTGCTTTGGAAATCACATATATATAAAAAATTATATATTCTTTTTCCTGGAATACCGTTTCTGACAAGCAATTCCTGCCTTGCCTCTCACTAACTAGGCATGTACTTAGACGGGGCTATTCTGAATACCTCAGCATAAGATTATTAATGGCTCAACTAAGGACAAAGCTCCTACCCTGTACCCTATTTCAATTCTGATCCTCATTAAATTTTAACAATGTTGCTCTACATAAATTTATTCATAAGAACACCTCAATAACTTAATTATTATTATTTGGAAAGGGATTGAATGAAATTCCCCAAATAAATGAGTTTTGCCATGGGGAAGATCTGATAGAGAAACAAGAGCCACTGAACAAATCTGTCATCAAGAATGGCTTTAGAGCTCCTATAACGGTATTAAAAATTTGAAAAGGGTCATTAGCTATTTAATCCATGGAATATAATAGGTTTCTGTACCTCTAGTAGTAACTAACAAAGTTGAAACAGAGGCTCAGCTGGTACTACTATAATTATGAGTATTACTAAAATAGAAAATGAAAACTGGGCTTTAAGTATTAGATTTTTGATTAAGCATTATGTGAAAATGTATACCTAATACCTCAGCATAAGATTGAATATGTAATGTTCAATCAAATTATAGAATAATATCAGTCTTTAAAATCACAACACTTACATTAACTATTTGCTAAGGAAATATATAGCAGAATTTATTAATAAATATAAATTATAGAAAAATTCCTCAGTGATGAGCTTCAACCAATTATTATTCGACTAAGTTACCAAAAATTTGTCGAGCTAAACACAGCAATTGACAAACAAAATGAATAGGGTACGCTTTGACAGTGGGAAAACCATATATATAAATAGAAAGTCTCAACAAACCTCAGCTGAGTCACCACCTCCTCCACCACCACCACCACCTCCATACTCGTTGTAACCTCCAGGACCACCCTGACCACCTCGATTCTGTGTAACAAAAAAGACTAAATTATAAAAACCACCTCAACTACTTACTATTGACACTGAAATCTTCATCCCACACTGAGATTTACTACTTTTACTGGTAAACAGTTGGAGAATCAATAGCTTATGCCATACCTGCATTTCCTTTTCAGCAATGAGTTCATATACAAGTTGTTTAGCATACTGTAAAAAAGAATATAAATTTCAGATAATGGAAAAAACATTTAAAATATCCCATACAAAATAAACAGCAAAAAGAATTTAAAATGAAGTTTCTTCTTTCGAAGAAATATAGCTTAGAATTGCCAAATATATAATTAGTTCTTATCACCATAGATAATTTAAAAAATTCTTACAATGAATAGAATTATACACATAGCAAGCAGAATCTCCCAGTGAAATTAAGCCACAAGGTAAATGCTTACCTCAACCTTCTGTGGATCACCACTGATCCTTAAAGGTTTTTCCTGTTCTTGTTGTGGTCCATCCTGAATAACTACCATCTTAGCCCCAGACTTCTCTTGAAGTTGCTTTATTGTCTCCCCCCCACGGCCAATAATCAGGCCAACCTTAGGCCCGGGAACCATCATCTCAACCTGCACATTTAATAAGAGTTTCTAGTTACAGGAAGCTCTTCAATGCTGACCAGAATATACTGTACACACTATTTTTTCCTTCAATTTTACCTTTTTTCTTAATTTTCCCTAAGAAAATTACAGCTTACATTTTGTTACAAGAATCACTGAGCTCAATACATAGAAATTGATAGATACATTTTCAATAAATACCAATGTTAAAGCATCTCATAATTCTTAAAATGAACTCACCTTGGATAAGGTTAATAATAACAAAATAAATATAAAGTTGAATGCAAAGTTTATTCAGAAAATATAGGGATATGAAAACATGAATTTGAACCTTTCTTGCGAACTAAGGCATCCTATTTTAATGACCAATTCTCAAAGATTCTTGCTTGGACTGTAACCTCTGAATCAAAAGGAAATCTTTTTGGCTTAATAATAAAAATAAAGATTAACAAACAATAGTTTTCAATTTATCAGTCAGAAGCCTTATCTAATTAAATGACATAGCTAACTTACAAGTGTTGAATTTCCTCCTCCCATGTTCATGTCACCCATACCTCCACCACCAGAGCCACTGCCCCCACCCCCTCCAACTCGATCACCACCTTCACTTCTACTGCGTTGATGAACTATGTTGAGAATTAATTCTCTGGCACGGCTGCAAAAAATGCAAAGTGTAAGAGCCTTCTGCCAAGCCAATCTGATTATTAAAACAGTTAATATGCACACTAAAACTAAGTTTCAAAGTAAATTAAATGCGTACAAATGTGTGGATTTAAAATAGTTAGGACTTTCTCTAAAGTAACTGCCTTTAAGCCCGAGTTTTATCGAAATATACATACCTAAAATGATTCGAGTATGAATAACATTAGGAAGTTGAGAAGACAATGCTGGAAATGGGTAGGCAAATTGTGGAATAACCATTCACTAGCATATACTGCATATTCTCATGAGACAAATGCAGAAACTAAGTCTAAATCTTATTGGCTAATGCAATAGGCAAATCTAACAAGTAATAAATACCTCGAGCTTTCTATGGATGGAGGGGCCAGCATATGTGCAAACATGTTCACACTTGAGATGCGCGGCCCCAGAGTCTGAGAAGCCCTGGTACAGAGTAAATTGTTAGAAGTACATGCACCAGCCAAACTTATAAAAATTAACAGCAGGAAAAGAAAATTGAAGTGGAATTACCCAAATCCAAATGGATTAATTAGTTCTCTACAACTTGATTAGCCAACAGAGAAATTTGTGAATACATTTCTATAAAATAAGTGTTGCTGTGGCTATATGTCACTGAAGTTTTCCATAGGATTAAACATGTGAGCAATAACTTTCAGTGGAAAATAGGTGAAAATATACATATGAACAGAAATAGACAAAAGAAAAATTATACCTAATAAATCAAGAGAAAGCAATATGCATCTTTTTTGACAAAAAAGCTAGCTATAACTGATACGTTTTACACCTAATAGTGTTTATGTTTGAAGTAAAATTGCTCATCTCCCTTCTAACCACATAAGCCATTCATAAGGAGCTATCAAGAATTATGGAATGATAGATTTCTAAAAATACTTTGAAATTTAGCAACAAAATAGTGAGCATGCCAAAATTATTCATGATGCAAATATTGCTGTAGTACTTATAATATTTGGAGGATTCAAGACATCCTTTAGCAATAGATAAAATCTCTCAAGGAAGGGAGTGCTGGAGCATTTCTCACTTTGAATTCAAGTCACTGTACAAATTATAAATGCAAATCTTGAGCTATCTGAAAATTCCTAACTACAACTTTAGCTTTGCTTAAATGCAGCAAGAATACACAAAGATGTTAGTATATTTCTACACTAATATGTAATGTGTAAACTTGAAATCCAAACAGCTTAAGTTTTCAATTAACTGAGAACAAAATCCACATCAACCAACCACCAGGAAATGCCTAAGGATACTTCAAAGAGGAATTTTTCTACTGGAAAATCAATTCAGGCAACTTACTTAATAGCATCTCTAGAGCCAGTGAGTGTGCATGTACGTTCAGGCATTCCTCCACTGTCAGGAGCCATCTGAATTTTGCAACCAGATTCATTTTGTAACCTGCTTATCTGTTCTCCTCCACGACCAATTACTGGAATAACAAGAATTACTTTGCTAGGTATCAAATTTTTAATACAAGCTCCAAAATGATCAACAAAAGAAAATCACATAACATAACTACAATGGAAAAACACTTACTGAGTCCAACCATTTTATCAGGTACTCTGATATCTTCTGATTGCACCCCGCCTATGCTCCCCTGGCCCCCCAAGGGTAAACGACCCTGAAAAGATAGGTTTTAAAGGTTAACAAAGAATTAGATATGAATTAATAGTCAAAATCAACATGTACAGTGAATTAGCTGTTGCCCACTGTTTAGCTCACATCCAATTGTTTGTATGCAAACAATAAACAAGACATTTTTGTTCATGGTGCCTTAATTGGTGGAGTGTTGAGTTTCATCAAAATCCAGAGGATTATATTTTCATTGACCATAAAAACAATATATAAATATATTGTTTTCATCTAACCTGTGTACCTTCACTGCAAATGCTGCCATCAACAAGAAAATAAGAATTCTTATGAAGTTTTTTTTCTACTGGTGTTACTAATTGATAAAGGAGAGGCTCACCAGATACTACCAACGGACATTAATTCATGTCCTTTTACACTCGCATATTTAAATTAAGAATGTCATATACTTAAAAAAAACATCAGTCTTTAATAATAAATTATCATAAAAATCATGGGTTACAGTGTATCAAACTTTGCAATTTGATTTAACATTCATTTCATACCCTTTAATAGGTTAATGATAATGGATGAAATATGAAATTCCTTCTGAGAAAAGCAAAAAGACTTACTGGGGGGCCTCCACTTCCACCCCCAGATCCCCCTGGTGGCGTTTGGGGCTGTTGTTGCTGCTGAGATGACGAGCCGGCAGTAGACGAAGAGGACGACGAGGAAGACCCCGTGCCTGCTGTGGCTGCCGCTGCAGCTGCCACGGCGGCGGCTGCAGCAGCCGCCGCCTGTTGTCGCAGGACCGCCAGTTGGGCCCCACCGACGTCCCCAACTGCCGCCACCTTCTTCGCTTCCGGTTCTGCAAGATGGGAGAGTATAACTAGAAAGCAGCACCTGAATTAACCCACCACCCGGACTATTAAGCAAATATTATATGGAGCATTACTGCGTGCAACTTTGTGATACATAGTGAACTAATAATTAATGACAGGAAACTACATCCTTGTTTAACACTTACATGAGACAAATAGTTTACAGGCAATAAATGAGATTTTCCCGCTAAGCACAAATAATAATGCATGCCAAGTTAAGACTTAAAATACAAATTTGAGTGTTTCTACCTTGAGGAAAATTTTAACAACAATGAAAAGGGATAAAATTAATAACATAGTGTATGTAGATAGAGCTTCAACTCAGCTATTTCATCCCAATCCTGCATTAAATGCATGCTCAGTTTCAAACAATATTTCTATACTTTGATAAATCAAGACCTTAAATTTCAATCATGAGAAGTCCAAGGCAAACACCTAATCACAACAATCTTGTTTTTATTTAGCACCCTGACCAATTCAGTATTTTACATAAGATTATCACTTTGACTCAACAGCAATTTTCCATTGGGCTTTAACTTGTGTTGTTTCATTTTATTGTATAAAGCTTTCATTTATTTTATCTAATCTAGTTTAGGCACAAGTGTAATCACTTGACAAGATATTCTAATACCTAAACCCAAAGTAATTCATCCAGAACATTTTATAATCTTATTTTGGGATTGATTTCCATTACAAAGAGATAAATAATAGGTTTCTTGACAAATTTAAATTCAATTGATCATTTCCTTGATATACTTCAAGACAATAGAAACAAACATGATGTTTGATTCAAAAACAATAGAATGATAGAATAACTAACTTTAACTAGTTCATTTGATTAAAAGCAAATTATTTCCCGTATTTTGATCACTTGCACTTCAAAAGAAGGTTTAACCAAGATAGCTCAACACAAGGCAGTAGTACCAAACAGATGTCACAAAAAATAAAATACACAGCAACAGGGGCTTCATGAAGTGGCATTTCAGGCCCAAGCAAATACATTGCATACCTGAGTAATGTGGTAACCTGTGAAAACATGAGATGAAATGCACCAAAGTAGTAACTTACTGAAGATTATAAGTGAGTTTCTAAAGCTTTCCCTTTTAACAAAGATTTTACCCAATGTCCAAATGATTTAAGTCCAGAGAAAAATACTAAAACTATTGAGTACCACTAAGTCACTTTGAGACTCAGATCAGCACCACAGCCTTATCAAAATAGATGTATATCCTACAATATCAAGTATTGAACAAAGCAATAAAATTTTATAATTATCAAACAATCATGATAAGAGCCAGCAGATGCATACTTAGGGTTACAACTTAGTGCACCCTCTCTGTTGGCGGTTTCTGACATTGATTCAATGCAACCTCCTCTGAGAGCAAAATAATAATTCTTTTGATCAAAATGTTGTCACAACTTTGGTAACAGGTAAAGGAAACTGCATAATTAGCAACTTGCTGGTTATAAATCTGTTCTTTAAGAAAAAAATAAGGTATTTGATCCAGTCTTCTAAATAATACTCTTGCCCTCTGTCAACATACAGTGATGGCACTCTTAGAATGCAAACTCAGACAGACTCTATGCAGACATTAGGGGACTAGGTAAGTGAAAAGCCAGGGAAAGCTCACAGACACTAGCAAAGGGTCTGCAACAGCATGCAAACAGTAAATGCCCCCATCAACCTTCCCTAATTTTGAAGGATAAACTTGTCATAGAAAAAAATGGGGAAGCAGTTAGAGCAAGACCACAGCACAAATTCATACTTTTCTCAAAACTAGCATACGTCATTATGATATAAACCTTTCAAAGTTCAGGACGATCTATATGCTTCAAAATTAGTAAAATTTTCAATTGTTTTCAGCTAATCAAATTACCGATAGTAACTTTATCCACAAATATAAAAAGAAATAAGATATGTTCATATACTCCTTTCAAATGGAATAAGCTAAATAAAAAATCGGCAAAAGGTATGGTAAGGTAACTGAAACTTTAATCAAAAATAACCTAGGGTAGATGCGGCAAAAAGTTACATTTGTATGCATTTAAGATTAACACTGGCAATAAAAATTACTACCACATTCTATTAGCCAAAATGTTTACCATAGCAAGATCATTGGTATGTAAGACCAAATTCACCATTAAGGACAAAATCATAAGTAGGCATTGAGAAAGATAATTAAATTACAATAAAAGGTATGGATCCCTTGCCTTGCATGATAGAATAAGTATTTGGGTTAGGAGCACAAGACTATTAAATGCATCCAACCCTTAATTGTACATTTATATTGAAATAACCACCATAATTGCTTATATTGTAATAAAGTAATAAATTCTGCCCACTCAGCTATAATATGGGATTTGTAGATATTGATACTTAAACAGCTGTGTTGTGACATTGAAAGAAAAATCCATTCTTACAATTTATGCTACAGCAACAAAAAGACTTTCTTTTAACTGGTAAAAAGTGGAAAGTTGTGACAAATTTAAATTTTAGTGTATTGATTAAGTATTTAAACCATTCACATAACACACTGCATCAACATGCTGTTATTAAAGAAGAGCAATCATCCTCATAATTAAAATAGCACACATTTCAAATAATTCTTCTCATATTCCAAAATGTTAGCTATGAAAAGCTGTGTATTCAACTTAAGATTTGTTGTTTACACTTATCACCAAAGAATACTCCCCATAAAACCAATTTTATGAAGTACAGTATGCAAAAAGATTTGAAGCTCAATGTTGTTGTTATATTGAAGTTTTCCCAAGAATCACTTGAGATTGACTGACTTTCAAGGAACCTCTTTCATTTTAACAGGCTTGTGATTCAAAATAAAACCAAGAAATGTAAACAATGATACACAACTTTTCACATTAGTTTCAAGACTGTTATTGATAAATTGGATGATGATTTCCAAACAGTGGTGACATAAAGCTATACTATACATTGTGTATAAGCACCACTAGTAATTCTTAAAGTTTCATTTGTATTTGAAAGGCCAGCTAGTACACAGTTAATGTGATTACAGATGCAAATTTCAATTAGTATAAGGATACCTAGATGAGCATATTTCACTATGGCATGGAAAAAAATGTCAAGCTAGAATTAAAATCACAGACAGTGTAATAGTATTTAGCAAAATCTATAGTCTTAACGTTTTAAAATTACCATAAACAAGCAAAAGAAGTCTAATTTTCATCAAGTAATTATCACTAATCACTATCTCCAGTGGAAGGCCATGGTCACAACAATCTCAAGGTAGCTCATCTTAGTATTAAGGAATATTACATGAAAACTATGAGAAGTGAAAAAAAAGACTTCAATGATTGAAAGCTTAAAATTAATTTAAAAAATCACTCTAAAAACAATATAAGACAAAAACTTACTCAAGGCTTGCATGAATCTAGGATCCGAATATTGTTTTGGTTTCTCTAAAATGTCAATAATTTCATAATTATTCACTGCTTAATTTTAACTTAGAAATCCTTACTACAATGACAAATCTCTCATCTTCAGGACAGATTAAGGTATTTTCATCTCTTGGTATTACCATTTGCCAAAATTAATGAATAAAAGTCGTTAGCTGACAAGGGAAACAAAGATCTCTATACACATCTGTTTGTCATGAATTTTAGTCACAAAAATGCTTGACTAGCATTAGTAATAGGGGTAACATAGGATAAAAACAATCAAACATGAATATTAGTACAATATTCAGACCTCAGATTTCATTTCCTCCAGTAAATACAAAATGCCATCAAAAAATGACAAATTGATGAACTATAATTAATGGAGCACATACAATTGTGAACTTAGCTGTTTGTTCCTGAGAACATACCAGAAAATGGGATACTACCTGTCTGCTTTGCCCAAAAATTGGTAGTTCTCAACAAAATTTCTGAAATAACCATCACAAATGGTGAGCATTTCTAAATTTAAATGTGAAAAGGAATACAAGCTTCCTTTGTCTAAATCCTCAAGAGATCCATTACCAAGTTTCTTAATGACAGTAAGACACCAACAAACACACTCAACCTTAATATTGCTAATCTATATGGTTATGTTCACAAGCAACTACATGTTTTGGTTGTTAAAATTTATTAGCAGTTTTTCAGAAAATTTGTAAACAAATGTGTACTTGAAGATAACATGGCAGAAGCTTCTCTTGCATAAAGACCGGCTCATTAGTAACTGACAAATCAAGAGATAATAATTCAATGTGTTAGAAAGTAACTACGTGTAATGCCCGATTACAATACACAACTGTATCCAATACTGAATTAATAGCAGAAACTATGAAAATAGGTGAAGTAACGCGGAATTACAGTTCCCAGCGAAAGACTTGAGAAATAATACTCATGCAAATCATGCTTTAAGTAACTAGTCCTGATGTTTTAATTGACACTAATCTGATGAAAAAAATGAACCGTTAGGTTAGTTACTAAACCATGCATAACACCGGGCCATTGCAAATGCTGTTTCAGATCTACAATTATGAACGATCACAAGATATTCCGGTTAAATATGCAGAGCTACTTACATTGCAACTAACTAAAAAAGGCCAAGTCTCCACGTAGCAACCATGAAAAAAGCAGTTGCCTGTCATATATTAATCCGCTTTCTCAACCAATTTTGCTTCTCGAGTATGCCACCATGTATAAAATTCTCTTAAAAATTATATCAAATTAGCAAAATCTCACAAAATCGACCAATAGCTTCCTCATCAATGGGAAGCTATCCAAGATCCATGGAAACTTGGCCTGTACTAATTTACCTGTCCATTCCATACCTGACCCGTCTTCCAACGGACGCTTCTGACCCACGCTATCACCGGCACCGCTAGGCTGGATCTTAGCAGCAATCTGTTAGAAAGTAATTACGATGCAAAATCACGGCGAATCGGTAAAATTTGCAACCAAAACATTTAAAGAGAAATCTTATGAGATTGAATTGATCGTTGACGAAGAACTCACAAAACTAAGACCTTTCACATGGTGAAACATGAATATATTGACCTTCAAATCAAAGAAAAAATATATCATCGGCTATTTACCGTTAAAAGATAATATATAATGAATTATACTCTTCGAAAATCAACTAAAAAGCAACAAAAACAAAATAAATGTTTTATAAAATGCCTGTAACCCTTAGTAATTGATACATGGAAACGCCATTGGGGAAGCATGGCGCCAAATGACATTCTCCGGTTATCCAAACCAAGCCGACTGGTCAATAAACTTAATTAACAGTATGAAGTTATTCCAAGTACGTAGAATATATGTATGATTGTTCCTACCTGTCTTGCACGTTGAAGGGCGGCAGCAAAAGCTGTACTTTGACTAAAATTCTGAGGCGGAGCAACCGCTGAATAATCACTCATGGTGAACCATGAAGCAAGGATGGAGAAAATGGCGCCGAAGAAGAGGGAGAACGAATAATCTTCCCACCAGCGGCGCTAGTACTCATAACAAAAGACGACTACCGTTATATGAAAAATTTATGAGGCAGGTCTATTGTGTCTTCTTGTACTTTGAGTGTAGGAAGTTATTTAAGTTAGGAAAGTGATTACACAGTGATTGAAAACAATTAGGATTATTGATTTTATTTAAAAAATAATACATTTTATATATCACAAATATACATATACGTGTTTTCTAATTATACATACAATAATACATCGAGCTTAATACTTTTGTGTTAGTCAATAGAGAGCTTCCTAAAAGATCCTTCCATCCCAAAGAGCTCCGTTGCATACTCCTTACTCCTAGAATCTTGCCTTTTAGACTCATCTGCACGCATGTACCGAGTTTCCTCGAACCACGCCCTTCTGTTCTCCATGGTGCGCTTTAGTTTTGCTAATTGTAAGAATAAAATAGGTTACTTTCACTGTATGTCATCATCAAATGTGTAGTATGCTTACATGAGTGGGAATTATTATTCGATACTGTTCATTAGATCATCATAGTTGTTCATTTTTTTATCGTTCAATTTTTACCTTTGAGACTTGCAACAGATTCAACTTTCCCACCGTAATCAACTGGCAAAATTTCCTTGGGCACGTATTTGTATAATGTAGTTGAGCCGGGAGAATGGAAGTGAATCTGAAGAAATTATGGAAAGTGATTACTTTTTATATCTAAGAAGAGATTCAGTTCATTATTAGGTATGTGTTCACTCTGTTATTGAATTATACTCGTGTTGCGGCGAAAAGTCCTTGGTGAAATATTGTCAAACTTAAACATTAGTTCCAATGCATGGAATACTCATTGAAGTTGATGAGAAAAAGTGAGTAAATTATAACATTGTGATAGCATAGTTTATCTTACCATCGAGAAAATTGGAACACCACTTACCATATTAAGCATTTCGTTTTTCATAAATGGTTTTAGGATGTTCAAGAGTTTGTCCACAATGGGAGCAGCATTCATAACATGTATTCCTCTAAGTCTCACGGGATGCCCTTCCTGAATAATGTCAAATTTATTTCTTTAATTGTTACACGTGTTATCTGCAGTCTTCTCTTTGTATGATATTGTTATTGCTCTAATTTTCATGTAATGATTGATAAATGATTTATCAATGTGTTGTGATATTCTAAGTGAAACATAGTTACCTGAACGTATGTCATAAACTTTTTAAGAATTGGCACTGCAAGTTTGGCCAAATGTGATAGAGTGATACCCTTGCTGTCATAAAGAGGAATGTCTCCAGCACAAAAAGTATCTTGTGTATCATAACGTAATTTACACCCTTTTGGAAATAAACTCAAGTCATATTCACTGTCTCCAATCATTTCTGATCTCTTCTTTGTTCTTACACAATCATCCTCATCTCCTATCCTCATGTCCAATAGCATGACAAATACCTTAAGAGAAAAAATAAGAATGTTTTTAGAGATTCATCTAGAAAAAAATAACTTTTTCTGTAGATTATGAAAATAAATGTACTATTTGAAGTCTGTAAAATTTAGTATGTTTGGTTGAAATCAAATGCTTTATAAATACAGTTATAGGCACGAAACTTATTAAATTTGTAATATGATTGTATACTTCAATTGTCTTAGATATAAGAAAAAAATATTCTCCGCATTCAAAAAATGATGCACACTTTTTTCTTTAATTTCATTAAATTAATTATCTTAATTAAAATAATAGCATCTATAAACGTCCATGAATGAATTTCACTATGCAATATTACATAAGATAAGCCTGTCTTAATACGAGCTCTTATCTTATTTCTTTCCGTTGAATAAGGTACGCCCGAATTAGTGAGCAAAATATTTTAGTATCTGACGTACTGACGAGTGCATCGATATGGTTCAGAAGTAAAGATTTAATTAAAGCGTTAAAGACATTAGAATGACAGCTTCCTGCGCGGCATATTTGTATGAATGGGAAACATTTTTTGAATTATTTTTAAACCTCTGGCATTTTGCGTCTTATTTAACAGTGAGTTTCAGCAGATGTTCCTTATCACTCATTGCGGAAGACTTAAACCGATCGAATGTTTTTTACATAAATGTTTCGTTAATTTTTCTTTAATGAAACTGATTTCGAAGGAAGTCATTTTTCAACAAATTAATAGTAAGGGAAAGTAATCCCATAAAATACTGATGAGGCGAACTTGCGAGTAAACGACATTAGTGTAAGGGAGATGCTGTTAGGAATTTTCACGAAAATTTCAATTAAGTTAGTTCCACCTATCTTTCTTAGAATAGCAATTTAAATCGGTGGATCTTGAAACTTGCCGATGGATGGTTTAAGATGATTTCTTGTGAACTCTTTTCTTATTATCATTTAAAATGCCATTTTGTCGTTATACATATAATAGGTGTACAGTGATCGTGGAAAAACTTCACAATGTGATTTTATTTAAGCTCCTTGTCAGATCCTAAGCAAATTGCTAGTACTATTGTTAATACATACTACAAAGTCGTCGAAGTAAGGGACGATAGCCTCTCTGTACCATCACTGTAGATGCAACAATGACTTAAATTCGAACTTTTTTCCAGGGAATAATTTATCTACCAAATTATATAGAGTTGTAGTGTGGAATTTCATCGGTAAAATCTTTTTTTGAGACTTTATTCTTGTTTACCTTAAGCCAATCTGTTATAACCATTCTGGATGCATCCATATCAGCTAAGCGATACAGCTGAACGTGGTAACCTTCTGGCGTTGTTATCGGAAGAGGAACCATATCTCTGAAATTCAGAAGAAAATGTTGATTATTCAAAGCATAGCTTTAAAGTATGTAGCGTTAATATCACGTGTTTATCAATATCGCTTTCATGCTGGAAACGAGACTTGTACAAAGTAAGGATGGCAATCTTAATATTCCTTGTATCATTTTACTTCAAATTATTGGAGTGGCGATATGATATAAAGCACGAGTTATCAGTTTCATCATTATGAACTTGATTAATTACTCGGGTAGCTAATCAAGTTCTTAATTTTGAAAATATACCGATGAAGAATCTTGAAATTAGGTAACCACTATTTGGCATCAATCAATCCAAAACTATTTCTATACAGATTATTTACACCTTTAACCACACAAACTTGAAAAAATATATAAATGAGTTATTTAAAATATACGTAAACACTTACTAAAAGACTATTCGATATAGGAAAAGAATAAAGTTTTAGAAGTTTCGTATATACTTCTGGGAAAAGAATGTGGATCCATCAACACTTAATCTCATACATAAAAGTCGATTGCAAAATTCTTTCGCTAACTTTAGTTATCTCATACGTCAGACGCTAGTAAATTTCTACCTTTATTTTGGGGCCTTTTATCTTTTCGTCATTAGTTTTAAGCTCCTGTATAACTTCCGAATTCTCATATCATTAAAGATAAAAATGAATGAAAGGTGAAAGATTACATCTCTTCTACATATTACATATTCTAAAGATTCTCTTATAAGTCTTCAGGCATAATTCAAAATATTCTGCGAATACATCAACTATGATTTTTTTACTCAAGATGTTTATGTAAACAGTAAATCTCCGGGCGAAATACGTTGAATGAATTTTTATTTAAACCGGAAATGTAAAAAGTTAACTCTTTGAAACTATACTACTAATGTTCAAAATTTTATTAAACTGAGCCTCATGCCCATTTCAGTGTATGCAACTTAGGCGGTATATTTTTTTATATGATACTTAATTATTAGGGGAAGAAAATAGTTTCTCATGTTAACGTCATTTCCTTGGCTCATTAGGTTTTCACATATGTATTCAAGCATAAAACGGAAGTATCTTCCAACTAGTTGGATTACTTGAATGCCGCGGGAATTGCACGGAACATATTTAATCCTTCCGCCTTTCGCCGTCACCGATCTTGTTTGGGAACAAGTCTATAACTTCCCGCTCTTACTTCCGGCACTACCTAGGCACAGGCTTGATGCTATATAAATGCAGATTAGAAAGTTGATGTTGAAGTCAGATGTTCGTTGTTGAGGAATTAAGTAATTTATACCTGTTTGTTTCGTTTACAACATTGTGATTCTTTCATGGAATGAGAAAGAAATATTTAGTGCCATAGCCCCCGATTCATCTGAGGATCTTAATAAAAGAATGATCTACAGAGGAATTGATAGAATTCAATACACTGTGAATAACTGTTATGCTATAGTAGGTATAATATATATTACTTATTTACCTTCAGGTATAAGAAAGATATTCTAAATTGTTCCAATGATCAATTTTAAGAAATTGGTGAAAATTAAGGAGATAAAAGGGACACTTAGCACCCACCCCTTCATCATGTATCGATGCCTCTTCGTGTTTAGCAAAATTAGCCGGAATTTTGAAATTATGGAAATCTCATCGTCTCCATATGATATATGATGTGCTAGATACTAAACCGTACTACTCTGTGTATATTATGCCTGATATATTTATTTATTTGGAAGTTGATATTCAGGCTTCCGAAGGCATTTGGTTTTATGAAAATGTTCCTCCATTATTTATTACCGTTATTTCACAAGTAGAATTCTGACTTACGTCGACATATGAGGTTATCGGTTTAATTGTAAAACATAACATCGAAAATCAAAGCTTCCTTACAGAAGGTATACGTAAGCCTATTAAGATAAGAGGGTTCACTTTTGTTGCTCTCGATAAGAATTATCGGTTAGATAAAAATGAATTGGTGAAGTGATTGCTAAATGATGATTTGAAGCCAGTGAAAAGTAGTTCCCAGAATTTCTGACGTTTATGGGTATCTCAGAATAATAAATTAAACAATGACATCGCATTTTGCTGCAGAAAACCCTGCATCCATCGTGATATTCTTATGGAACGGTCAGATTATCCGTGCTCTGACATATCTACAACTGATAATCAGTACATATCTCAACTGATAATCGTAGTCCTTTCAAATCGAAGACTTTTCTGTTGAAAGTCTAGACAGTTGTTATTTTGCGTACTCATTGAATGTATCATTTGAATTATAAATTTAATCAAAGCTATGAAAACCCAAGGGCAAACAGAAATGAAATCGTCATGTCAATCCAAAATGAAAACTATTTTATTTCTACTCATGAATTATGAAAAGTAATCTTCATTTTAAATTGAGATTCCCCAAAATAAAGCCTGAACTTGTTGAGTTAATCCACGTCGATTTCCGTTTATCTTTGGGTTTTCAGATGCACTTCTAAACGTGCAAGGTGGAATACTTAAGTTGATTCCCATAAAAACCACAGTAGGTGACTGAACTGGTCCCTTCAAGACAGAGGGAAGAAATGCGGTATCTTCACAGAGGAAAAGGGAAAGTTTCCTACAGGTTTCTGAGAGATTTCCCTTACGTCAGATTGAAGACCTCTTGAATTTCCGGACTCGTTGGATCTCGCCTATCGAACAGCTCCGGGATGGCAGCCCTTAGCGTGAAGTACACTTCGATCACAGATTTGGCCTTTTCCAGGCTTCCGTCGCAGACGTACAGGAATCGCCGGAAGAAGCGGTCGTCTGCAAACATAAAGGATATCAGAAGCACGCCCTTCATATTAAGACCAATTTAATGCATGCCCAAATGGATATCCTTTTATCATGTGGTCTGAAATTTAATCTGGGAGCCCACCAAGTTGGACTGTGCCAGAATCCATGCCTTTCATATTTCGTTGGTGGGAGAGCATAAAGGAATCATTTGAGCGTATGGAAATGAAATAGAAAAAGTGAGATTGTTAAAGATGATAGGAGAGTTTTCGGTTTGGCAAGAAAAAGGAGGCACTTGTTACTTGAATTGGAAGCTGTGGAGATGGAATTAAGGTACTGGGTAAAGATTGCGAAGGAAACTAAGGACATTTTCTGTGAGATGAATCCGATGAAGAAAAAAGACATTTCACAATCAATTCATTTTGGTTCCCACATAACATTTTCAACGTCCATTCTTTCAGATTCTATCTAATGGCGAAGGAAGAGTAGTACAGACGAGTATGATCAATATTTAATGTTCATATTTGACACAAAAAACACTAAAATTTACTAAAATGAGACGTCTTAACTATTAAGCTTATAAAAATATTATCGC
Source organism: Pachydiplax longipennis (assembly GCA_036926295.1). Classification (NCBI taxonomy): domain Eukaryota; kingdom Metazoa; phylum Arthropoda; class Insecta; order Odonata; family Libellulidae; genus Pachydiplax; species Pachydiplax longipennis. The sequence continues at coordinate 3,644,889 of JAVFKF010000012.1, read as the reverse complement.
GAGTTGTCTTTTAATATAAAATCATAATTAAAAAATGAGAGGTCATCATCATGTTTATTCGCGCAAAACTAGAGACTTGGGAGGAAAATCAGAAAAAGACTTTGAGGATTCCCATTTTAGATTAAAAATTTAAATAGAGCTCAGGTATTATTGAGAGCTATAGAGTCATGAATCGCCAAGTTTGGGTTTCCCTTAAGCAAATATCAATTAAAAATAATGCGTATCAGCCACAGTTTTTGGAAATGTCTCCGTTGTAGTACTGTAACCTGTAATTATATCCGCATGTGAGTCTGAAGTTTCACGCTAAAGATTTCGCAGTTTTTTCAGAAAATTCATTCATGAAATTTGCCAATTCTAATGAATTCCTCACTTAGCTGCAAATATGCGAAATTTAATAAGAGCTTTTAAAAGGAGGTGAGGCACTGGGACGCTGATGATGCCACAAAGGATAAGTCCTCTCATAAACAGAAGTGAGGCATTCTGTGTCATGCAAGTTAAGACTGGTCGCCACTGCAAGGAGTTTAGTGATATTGTTATGCTGGCGTATCCTCATACCCCTTTGACAACCTGCCTGTCGCCTGGCAAGATGCAGGCTCGAGTCCCGGTCTTGTTAGACTGTTTACATTATCCGTTTTTCCTCGGAAGATATCCAAACACACTCCCTCACATGCGAATAACCATTTATCGACTCCCAAAATCATTTTAAAGAAATTTCATTCCGCTAGAAAGGCCAAATCAACTATGAGCTTTATAGAGACCTTTCTGTAGAGACCAATGCAACGATTTAGTGACAAAATACTTTGGATAGACAAACAGGAATCTCAGCGAGCGGATACAGAGTGTTTGTAATGAGATTTGTTAGAGATTGCTAAAAAAATCTTACACTCTTTCCACAAAGACCACATAATTCAGACTAATCTTGGAGTTTTCTTACGTTTCCTTGTAAAAGTATATCTGAAAACACATTATAAAATTAGATTAATTAATTATCCTTATCATTAAATGATAAATTATAAGAGGAATTTCATGGGAAAGAATAGGGGCCTTCGAGATACTTACGACGTTCTATATGGCCTTCACTTCTTTAAGCAGACTCAGACATAAATTATTTTTAATTAATTAGTTCCCTTCTTTCTTTATCATTTAAGTGAAACTAAATCTAAAATTTTCTCCTTTTGCAAGTTAATGGGTTAATATCGGAATTTTTTATAATAGGCGGGATGCAATTCAAGTGTGGCCTGATAATTTAAAATTCGGCCTTAATAAAACAAAAATCCTTCACCTCGGATTAGGATTTCTTGAAAATTGGGAAGTTAACATCATTCAATAAGCAGTAATCGACACGCAAACAGTAGCTTCTTCCAACCTGCCCTTGTTATTAGCTTATCCTCTCTTATCTATTTCTCCTCGTGATTTTACTCCTTCCCCTGCACTATCACCAACAAATTCCTGATTGGCTCTTGCATAGTCTTTTTGCAGTGTGCATGCTTGCCCTTCCATGAAATCATTGCCTGTTGATGATGGTATGCTTCGAAACCGGGTTTACATCATAATAAATTTCGGAATTTTTCAGTACTTATTTTTTCCGTATTTATTCCATGTATACGCAGTCTCAAGTAGCGCAGGCTTTTCCCTTCGGTCATATGCTGTCTTTCCCGCTCTAGTGAGTATAAAGAATATTTAATTTAGTGGATTCCATCCTGCGTTGATATCCTTGAATTCACTTCCAATTTCGAGGACAAGCCGTACTGCGTTTTTCGTGGAAAGGTCCTCTGTAGAGTGAAGGTCAGTGAGACGTTCAAGGTCACGGAGGAGGAAATGATTGCTGTGTTTATTATCACCGAGGGAACACATTGCTGAGTACATCCATTACAGGAAAATGACACGAGTCATAGATAATTAACAAGAATTTTTACCTTACGAACAACTGAGGGAAGAAAATGTATCACTTGGAAATTTATTCAGAAACAATTGTGAGTAGTCCTTTTGAATTTCGTCACAGAACTGTGCGACGACATAAGTAATGATATAAATCACACTTTTACTCAGTATTAAAGGGCTCCCCGATAACTAAGTGGGCAGCGTTTTTCGCGTTTCTGTATTCGATTCCTGGTGGAGGCCCATATTTGCGACCTGAGGTTGAAGCACTTTTAACAATAATAACACTCCCCAATTTTAAAAATAAATTTTTCCTTGAATTAACTTCTCAATGCGAAACTTCCCGTGCCATTCCCATGGAATAAGAAATCCATACCCTATTGAAAGTCCCTTCCTTATGGTGAGCAGAGATAATGCCATCGGCCAGAGCATTCTTCACTATCACGTAACTAAGCACGACTTTTTCCAAACATTTTGAAGGGTGTATGAGATGGCTTGATGAAGAATATAATTTTTCAAATCTCTTCCCCAGGCTTCAGGATTACTAAGTGGGCTAACATGTTCAACTTGGGTGAAAATGGTCCTGGGTTCGATTTCTGGCGGAAGCCCATATGCGCGAAATAATCCAAATATCTAATTATCTTAGTTCCTACATTTAATGTGACATGACGTAAGAACAGAAAACTAGAGTTGCAATATTAGTGTAAGCGGGATGTACGTGTCAGTAATGTAATATTGCTAGATTTACGTGTCTTAAATCTTCTGAAAGAATTGTGGAAATAAATTCATTGGCCGTTAGTGTTAGTAGATCAAAGATGTAAGTAAGAGTGAATCGTAAGTGCCAAGTATAGATTTCATCTTTTCATTGAGAAATATAACACAATTTTAATATAATCATAAATGTAAATTATTAACATCCGACGGGCACCTTAAAATCTTCTATATACCGCAACAAATTGAACTGCTCTTCATTCAATGGAATTCATTATCACCAATTTACTATTTATACCAAACATTAACTTTCGAAAATAATTACGCGACTAAAGCTAATTATTATAAGGAATTTGTAACTTCTTCATCTAAGCTAACTTTAACATAAGATAGGGTCAGCAAAGAGTTCCGTGGTAGTGCCTAGGCCCCCACTTTGATGGGGGCCTAGGCACTGAGATGGGCGTACGTTTGCAAGAGTAGCTTTTTATTTTGCAAATATCAAACAATATATCAGTAGGAAAATTTTGAACATCCATTCTCTTGCTTGGTTTCTTAAAAATTACTTATTAGATGACCAAAGAAGCAGAGAAAGGGTCTAAGTTAGCATTTGCATCCAGGCCCTCTTTGGCCGGCCTTTGAGAATTGTATTAATGCAACCCGGTTCTACAATAGTTGTGAAACGGCATGACCCTCAAAATGTGTGGTACATTAGTTTTATCATATTATCTTACCGAAAATATATGTAGCGGTAAGAGGAGAATGAACGCTGACCTTTAAGGACCACGTCTCGAAATTTTTTGATTCAGCTAATTGACTTCTCTGTCTCATTTGGGAGGTCAGATTTCCCTTTCTCTCTATTAATACTTTGTTTCATCAGAGGATTTATTTAAAAAATCAATTTTTGGATCATCTCTTCTGATTTAATCGACGTCAGATAGTCGCGGAACTTTTAAAGCAACAATCTAAATTTATCATCTTTACATAAGATTGTTCACCATGCATTCGAAGAAGTTTTGCATTGCCTTATTTCTTAATTTTAATCGTAAGACCATACGTAGCGTTAAAGTCAAGTCATCGTCAACGGAGAAACCCATGACGGTGGCTGTGACGAAAACAGCAGTCAATTACCTGAGTGGGAAGCGAATAAAATAGCGTGATGTAATGTAAACGAGTCGGCATTTCTTTAAAACGAATTCTCCTTCATGTATGTGTATCGAGCCAATATACTGAAAGGATAAAATACGATTGACAATTGAAATGTGATGAGGAACAGAATCGCCAGACGTAAGATTTGGAGCCCCTTTGTCATTGAGATGAGAAAACTTCTCGTTTACTTACATTAGACGCTCTAGGCTCAAGGACGGCATAGACAAAAGGCATTAAAAGAGGACAACTGGTAAATATTATTCTTTCTTATTCAGAACATAAGTAGGAGGAAAATAATGAGAAGACATTCTTACTTCTCTCTTTGAGTCGACCTTGGAAGTTTATAAACGACTATTTTTTAAGGCGTAAGGCGTGGAAATAGACAAATATCACCACAGTAGCGGGCTATCAAAATGTTCGTATTCTCAGTTTACCACGAGAATGCCAAAGTTTCTTTATTAAAGAAGGTTGCGCAAAGAGTGAAAGACTGCGAATGCAAGGTTATTATCAAAAGAACAGGTCAAACATCAATTTGAATATGTGTTATTTGTCTAAATGTAACTAATTTGCAAATTACAGCAGCCTGATTCAAGGCTGTGTTCGGCATTCCTAATTTTCCGTTATCTTTTATCATAACTGATATTCATTCAGTAAATAAATCACCTACTTGGGGCGAAAGTAGAGCCTTAGATTCTTAATAAGTGTTATCACAAGATTACGACGGATGCGCCAGCGTGAAACATTGTACAATGTACATACATGTACCTTTCAGTTATTGGTACTCTTAACTTAAATGCTTGATATTTTTATGCTATCCTCAGACGATACCCTTTATGGATGGCGAAATTCTCCAAATACAATAGTTACTGTGAAAAGAATATTTTAATTCTACGTATACGTCACGGAGAAAAAACTTTCCGTTTTGATGGGTTGATAATCGCTTTTTATTCAATCGCGATTACCAAACGCCCCTCTTTCATCTCACGAATGTATAGCGGAATCGTTCTTTATAAATAAAGTAATTTATTATGAGTATCTTCTTCTATTTACTTCTTTAGAACACTAGTGCTAAAGAAATCCGTAAGAAGACTTACGCACATTATGGTTTTTAAAGTAGGGGAGAGGAAGGTGGTTAAATTGAATCCAGTTGTCGAATTACATGCTCATAGGTATCATAGAGGATAAATTTCATTTCTCCAATTAAGAAGAAGTCTGTGTTGCGTGTTGTTTATGTGAAAATAAGAAAAATCAATTGTTCATGTACAACGAATATATCAACAATATGAAGAATCAGTAGTCCGCCATCACATTCTTATTTCAACAAAATTTTATGATTGAGCCTTCAATCAGCATGTGCTTGGTCTTTTGGTGGCGTAGGACCGTCTCTTTGCCTGGAACTGACTCTAGATGGCCACGGATAACGGAAGGCAATTTATGTTTGCCGGTGACGAATGACTAACGAACGGCCTCATGTGCGATACACGATCTAGTGGACTTCTGTTTACATTCCATCCGAAAACGAAATTTGCGTTTGTGAAAGAGGCTGTCCTTGTAGCACCACAAGAGGGCCTGCTATACGTAGTAGAAATCCTTTCGATGACGGAATGCTGAGATATTTTGTCCCAAATAGATATGCTAAGAAATTAAATTAAGATGACGAATAAAACAAGACAAAAAGGCTTATAAGGAATTTGTATTGGTAGAACCTTAAAAATGATCGAGGAATGCGTCTACACCCTCGTATACCCTTGGTATGAAAAAAGGCGAATTCCTCATATCATATAACTCCGATATAATTGAATCTAACTCACGGCCATTTCGCCATAGTCTCTAAAAAATGAATCCGACAAAAAAGCGTTTTCGGAAAGTAATCTTCGTCTGGGGAAAGAGGTTCGGCGATGGGAACTGGTTTTCACGCAACCGATTTCATCCGTTGTGTAACAATTTCTCCACACGTTTACGCCTACAGATGCGATTAAATTTACCAAAAACATAGTTAAGTCATTAAACGGATAAATGTTGAGATGAATGTAACAAGGAAGCGCAATGGGATTTAGAATGATAGGTGGAATCGACACCTTAGGCCTCGATTTCATTCGTGGGTGGGACTCCAAGAAGGAATAAAGGAAATTTGACATTTGAAATGCCGCACGATATTTATTAACCAACGACCATGGCGTTACGGTTAAAGTGGAACTTTCCAATTTCATTCAAGGAGGATTATTGTCTCGGGAAGCTGTTAGAAGCAATGCAACGCTGTGAGGCCGAAAGAAATACATTTCATGGAACAGTGGACGAACCCGCTTAATATTGCCAACAACCGAATACAATAAGTTGTAAAAGTTGTTTCAAAATGGCAACGATATAAAATATGATAAGAGGGAGATTGGTACCGTATAATAAATATATACAATTAACAAGAAATGCAATTCTCAAAAACTGAAGCAATCAATGCACTAAATGATTGATAGAAACTTAAAACAATAGGAAATGACCAAGTGGATATGAATCTTTAGTAGAAATAGTAATTTTAAAGGTGCTTCGACAGTTTGAGTAGTTTCGAAGTAGGTAGGCTACCATCGAGAACCGAACCCGGGACCAGAGTCGAACCCGCTGCCCACACGACTATTCAGGAGCCCATTAGATATTTGGTCTTCAGAGTAATCCATAGCAATCTTATATAATAATCACCGATGTGTTTGTATTTATATATCCGATGTCAGTAAACCCTCATAAAGTATGTATGGGAGAAATATTGGAACATTAATTTTATGCACTCCCCGACGTAATAGGATTATAAATTTTTAGGAATTATTAAAATTCCAATGGAATATAACATATTGAAAATATTATTTCGAAAGAATTAGTAGATATTTTATCTTCGCAAGGAGTAAATTCAACAATTTTGAAAGTTTGAAGTTGTGCCATATATGGCTCTCGAGTTTTAGGCGAACATACATACACACATACACCTTACTTTATTATATTAGATTTGTCTGTCCAAAGTATCCTTAGTTCGACTCTGAATGTCTCGAAAACACTCTCATAAGAAATGCACGTAAAGTTCATTTTGATCGATTTTTTTGACTGACATTTTTCTTTTGAAGAATTAAATCAGAAATAATGGTCCTACGAAATTAAAAAAAAACGAAAGAAAGAAAATTGAATAAGAATTCTTATTTTGGTCGTAGAATATCGTATTCGAGTATTAATTGCGAGAATTCAGACGAAAAATCACTGTAATTCTTCTGGTATAAACAACCCGTCCCCCTATCGTCAATAGCGATTGTTGACGCGCATAAAAATATGGGGAAAGATTGGCCCTTATGATATGTATGGGGAAGGAAGGCCGATATTTCACGGTACGGAAAATATTTGTAAACTTTGAAAGTCGAAATTTTGCAATATGTGTACAAATAATATAATATTCTATGATGTAAATGATTTAAAATTGTATAAATTGATTTTAAATGTCATACACAGGAAAAGTCTTATTTACCTGATACCTTAACGTTTTAGTAATTCCCATATATTAGGTTTAATAAAAATTTATCAAGTTATTTTTAGTTGTTCCATTAATATTTAATGATTCTGTTTCTAATTTGATGCTTATTAGATTGTACATACTATACGTTATTAGTTCATGTTACTCTAACATCAAATCAGAAGCCGCCATGGGTATTTCTCCTTTGTTCTCTTGCACATATTCTTATGGGAGTAAAACGGAGTACTATGCAAAGGATTGTTCGAAGAATCAACAATTTTTGTATAAATACATATGCTTTTATGTACACAAATTTGATGGGAAAGTTTAAGTTAAGGGAATCTAAGCACTCAATGAGATGGAGATTACAAATATTTCCATCAGAAACTAAGTGGTAATTGATGTGGTAAATTGATCATGATGTATTCAAATTAGATTTAATTATTACTATTATTAATTATACATCCATCTCTAATTATGACATTCTTCAATATCACGGCCGCATCCATCGATTGTAGATTTAATTGAATGGAAATTTCAATATTAAAAGAAATTGATTCTTTCGATTCTAGAAATCAATTCCAATCCAATTTATTATGTACCTTTAAATGTGATTAAATTCAATCCTTGCGATCCTAAAGATCTTGAAAACAGTATCCTTCATGTCGAGAGAACGTGCTCTCATACACTTTCACTTCCCCAGTCGAGTAGCCGGTCAAGGGCCATTCATAGCGCAAAAATCTATGAACAGAGGTATTTTGAGTGTGTTGGGAAACATAATGAAAATAGAAATCTGAGACGAATGAGAATTTTAAGGGAGACGTGAATAGATCAACTGACCTATTTTTTCTCATGTTGCCACGATTGGAAGGTTTTATCTAATGTAAAATTTACTGTTATTTCCTTATATAATTTTTCAGAGGAAAGAATATAATCCATATTTACATGAGATAGAAACTTTTTTCTCACGTGTTATACCCGGGGATAATGATAATAATGATGACTAATGCTAAAATTTTGAAACTACTTTTATCAATCGATCCAACCCAAAATAAAACTTTCTGAAAATTTTGCCAAAGTTGTCATCATCAAAAATTTCTAAGATACATAATTGTTCTTAGATATCCATATTCCACTCAAGAAAGTTGGAACTGTGCGGATTTGAGATATGATATTCACAAATTGCAAGCTGGGAATATCGTCGCTTGAGAAATATTGACAACTTCTGCGAGCTCAACTTTTTCTGTTATCTTTAGAGTTAGTGTTTAGGAGAGGCAACGAAAGATTTCCTCGAATTTATTCCCCATAAATACCATTGAAAACCGCTGAAAATTTCCATCCTCGAAATCCGATAGTCTCCGGAGACAAAATTCATACCTGCATCTCATTACTTACAGTTCGTCACTCTTGGGAGATGAGGTTGCTTCAGCATCCAGGTCTGCAACGCCAGGGAATCTTGGTTCTTTTCCTCTCCATCCTTGAGTCCATTCCTCGGTCCGCAGCCCAATTCCTCACTGATAACAACCATTGCTGCTACTGATGATTTCACCACTCAAAATCCTTAATCTTTAAGGGTCCTGTGCTTCGGTCTACACCACCAGTCTATATTTTCATTCGCTGGAGGAATGCCTTTGCCGCTCCGCCTGCGTTCAGTTCCACCAACAAGCGAGCATTGAAGTCTCCTACGAGATCTCGTGTCTCTCCTCCCCTGTTCCCCCTTCGAGAGCCGTAAACAACTTCCCCCGACCTATCCACTCTCACTCTCGAGAGATTTATTCTCACTCCCGAATCCCGGGTCAAGGACGCACCATCATTTCTCCTTATTCTCTCCTATAAAAATCGAATTTCAAGGTCTCGAGAGGCGATTATTTCGACAGAATTTTCTGGTTTCGTGGGAGAAGTTTTCTTGTTTACATCATTTGCTAGTTTTCGCCATCTTTTTGACAGGCATTGTTCCGAGGTGACTAGTGTTTTGATTCTCCGCCTCTTTCTGCGAGACGATGCGTCTTAAAAAAAAAAAAACTAGCGGTTGAGTTGGAAAGGTTGGGAAAATTTTTCGCGATTAGTGACTCGAGGAATTTTGTGTCGTAACTTATGAGTGGAAAGAACTCTCGACGCAAAGAACTCTTGCGAACTCACGGCGGCTATTTCTCCTCTGTGCTTTATAACAGGTGGTGTAAATTCTTATTTTACATTAGGAAGAGAATTGGCTAATGTCTGGCCAGGCATGAAGAGAACGGTTCTGTTTTCTTGACTCAATTTTGGCCCGGCTCTAGATCACAGCTGGTACTTAAACATTCCTCATGATTAACTGAGAATTAAATTTATTTAAAGTTCCGATGTGAAAGGAGATTCTGTCAAATAAGACACATCTCAAAGGGTTGATGTATAAAGAAACCGAAAATAATTGGGAATAATTATACTATATTATATTTACATTAAAATGCCAATTTGCGAGACTAACATACCTAAAACACTGGGAAATTATATAAGACACATGAGAAATCCAGAAACAGGAAACTTGCTTAGGGAAGCTGCAAGATTCTGCGTCGGAAAAATATCACGAAAGGGAAATCCCCGGGATTTAATCAATTTTATAAGCATATCAGCATAAAGATGAGACCTGTTGACTTAGTCTACCCAACTTACTCGACCCTAGCCGAGGTCACGCGTGATGCTACCTCAGATGCTTTAAATCATTCGGAGAACGAACACAAAGACGCAACATTTCGAAGAAATACAACTGTTGGGTAACAGATTAATTTGTTTGCTTGCGACGTAAATTCCGTGTTTACGGAATTCATTTAGAGCTTATTATTTCTCAAGGAAATCATTCTAAGAACATTACAGAGAAGGGTTATGGGAAATTTTATTACGTCTTTAGGCCACCAGAAAAATATGCTCGAAGATCAAAGTCTGACTATATAAGTAAAATTGTGATAGTAGGCATAATGATTACAATTTTTTGTCGAATAGAAATCTATTGCTAACAAAGAAAATTCTCCATAGGATCTCCTTAGAATATCGAAGAAGGAAAGAGATAAAATCGAGGTGAATTTTGATTAATCTAAAAATAATTTAGATTTCCTTCCATAAGCTGGAATTGAGGTTTTTATACTTTTTTAAATGATATATCTCAATATTATATATATATATATATATATATATATATATCTTATATATATAGCTGAATATTGTTTGACCATTCTTGTTCGTTTTGGATTATTGAATAACCATGGTATTATTTACGTAAATCAATGACTAAGTGCGGCTGCCGAACCATCGAAATAATAATGAAATAAATGAAAAAACTGTTCTTTACAGAATTACTGTTTCTATTCAAAATTTTCTTCTGAGATTAAAGTTTGTGCGCATTTTCTAGAGTGGGTAAGATTTCGAGGGTCGTTCAGTAAGTCCGTAGAGAATATGGCGCTCGTACTATCATAAATGGTTTGTTTTTAGTAGGCATCATTACTAACTAGACTGCTGTTAAAGTTTCAGTTGTATTCATCATATGGTTTCATTTCTATTGTCAATTGAAACAAAATACTTTTCTTTATTTAGAAAATCGGAAAAAAGCTGTTTTGAGCGGTGATTAAACACGTATATTTAAAAGGCTTAACACTGAAAGAGATCAAAGCTGAGTTGGATAGTTTACATGGGTTGTCTGAAAAGTTTCCGACATTTCGTCATTTCTCGATATGTTTTCTGAAAATTTTCTGAAGATTTCTGAAAAATCTGGGGTCGGCAACTTTTCAGACCACCCTCATATGTTATATCTGCACCTGTGTTTGCAAAAGGGTCAATGAGTTTAAACTTGGTCACATCCACGAAAGAAGAACATCATTCGGGATATTCAGTGAAAGTGACTACCTCAGATGTGATTGAATAAAATCCGACATATGGTTTTCAGTGATCGACGAGTCACTGTGTGAGGAATAGTTGAGGCCACAGGCATGTCGCAAGGTACAGTGTTTTCAGTTTTGCACGAAGGATTGAGTACGAAAAAAATCTCAGCAAGATGGGTGCTGCGTTTACTGTCAGAGGAGAATAAACGCAATCGTGTTGTCGACTTTGAGGCTACATTTTCACTTTTCCGTCAGAATCCTGGCGAGTTTCAGCATCAATACATAGCTATGGACGAAATATGGATACAAAACTACACTTCTGAGACAGAGAAACAGTAAAAACAGAGGGTTTTTGAGTGCAAACGAAGAAGGCAAAGACGATGAAATCGGTCAGAAGGTGATGGCCACGGTTGAAATATATGCGGAATCTTCTATGCCGATTATTTAAAAAAGGTTGAACAATAAAAGGAGAATACTGTGTGTCGTTATTGTACCAATTGAGCGAAGAAATCCAGAACAATCATCCTCATTTTCAAAATAAAAAGATCCTCCTCTATTAAGACAGTGCAAAGGGCAAGCCTGCGCAGTTTTGATAGCCAAAATTATGGAATTAAAGTTCAAATTATCACAAAATCCATCATATTCAGCGTATTTGCCCCCCAGTGACCTCTTTTAATTTCCAAACTTGAAAAAACGGACAACGACTTAAGTCGGATGAGGAGGTCATCGCCTAAACAGATGCCTATTTTGAGCACCTTACCTGGAGAGATGCTTGGAAAAGTGTATAGAGTTAAAAAGAGATTTTACAGAAAACTTTTTAAAAATTTAAGCAAATTAATTTATTTTTCTAACTTTTTCTATTGACTTACTGATCGACCCTCGTAACTTTATTTTGGGTAGAGGAGGTAGCAGTAGAATAGGTAGAGTAGAGAATGGTAGCAGAGGTAGAGAAGGCAGAGTAGAGAATGGTAGCAGAAACTCAAATTGCATTTTACTCAACTCTTAGATGTCCTTAAGGAATCTTGATCCTATATTCCGAAGGAGAAATTTTCTCAAGGACCTTTATTTTATAGAACAATAAAGTTTCATGAATAAGAGAAATAATATCAAGAAAATGATTATCAGGTAAACATTGCTACGGAAACGCTCGCGGAAATACAAATTTCCTGTTTCTTGCCGTGAAATCTTCGCGTTTTTATGCTCGACAATCATCTGCAATGGATCCATGAATTTTTTTGCCGTTAATTATAAACTATACTCACAACATGAATTGTATTTAGATACATTTCCACCGTTTTCGGAGGTGTTTCTTCTGAGACCATTCTGAATCAAATTATAAGTTCTCATCTAACCCAGATTTAGTCAGATTGTGTTTTTTCTCATCTAATCAGAGCATATTAAAGGGAACTAGGAAATACGCATTTTCCCAATACACAGCAATAAAATATTTACACGAAAATGCACTGATATGATATTCACATATACTTCAAAATCTCCCTGAAAATCTCCCAAAAAATCCCTGAGTAGGTGCTTCATCCAGTTAATCTACTAATACAAAACTATTTCTCCTTTAATATCTTTGTTTATTTTGGGAAACGGTGGTCTAATCACTCCTAGAATTATCTTCCTTTAGTGATGTTATTGACATCTGTCCCTAGTTAATTTTTGATCATTTCACTTTGACATCTTAATACTATGTTTTGAATGATTGAATTTTATTGAAATTCCATAATAATAACAGTTGAACTTAATTTAAGCAAATGTTGGCCTTGAGAGGTAAAATCGACCACTCTGACAATTAATTCTCTTTTCACGATTCACATCTTACAAAAAACCTAATTTTTCAAGCACTGGTTCTGAAATCATTTCTGTTGTCTCACTTTTTGTCCTTATTCAGTTGTGGTTGAGACAGCATGGCACACATGATTACGGAAGCGCATTTCATACTTAATAGGGGAAAGGTGTTTGCAAGTCGTGTTGTAAATACAAGGTATCACCAAAGGTGGTCCACCTTTAAATTAAAACTTAGTATTACCTTTAATTAAAATTTTCTTTCAGCCAAAATGTCACCTTCTGCCAATCTGTAATAGTTTAATTTTCTCCCCTCCAAACTTCCCTTTAATTCCCTACTCCTATGTGCTGTACTGTTCTCTCCTCGCCTACTATGTCACTTAACCTCTCCTCAACAAATTACCCTACTGCCTGCGTTATGTGTGTTATCAGTCTGTTATTTATACCTTCCCAAAACCCTTTGCACCAGCGTTACCGCCTATAAAGCAGCCCCGCTGCATATAAGGCAAAAGCTTGCCAAGCGTCAACGATCCCAAGGTGGTCCACACTTTTGCCAAGACTTAGTTGAAGTATTATTTCCTCTCTTTGCTGGCAATTGTTTTCTCTATAACTAACGAGTAGCAAGTCGTACAAAATTTAAATTTTAGTCTCTCTAGGTCTCAAACCTTACCTTATAATTTGATTATATTTTAACTAAATTATTATTAACAACTGGAAGTATCTAAATTGTTACTTTTTAGCAATCCTTCTGCGTGGGATTGAGTGAATTATATAAGCACTCGTTTGAATCCCGTCCGCTTTTCAGAACTGCGTTAATTTCAATGAAAATAAATCCTTCCTATTCGAAGCAAGTATGATTCTGATACTGTATCAGTCAATGCTTTAGATGTTAATTCACAGTATTAAAGGACAATAATCCATGATTGCGAAGACAGTCAATAATTTCCTTGAAAAAATAACTGGGAATGAATCGCATTATCCGGGAAATTCGAGGAGTTCATGTTCTCATTCCATCAAAAAACTTCTCAATGCACTTCGAAAAAATTACTGATATATGCTATGTGTGAATTAATGAATATATATTTCCTAGCGCAAAAATTAACCTTAATTAATTATTTATTAAATTGAAATGTCAGCAATAGTTTCCTCGATAATTAGATAATTACTCGAAAGTTCGAATACGAAACAAAATTATGCACTGCGTCAACAATCCCTTGGTTAAAAATGTGAATCATCACATCTTCAATGTAAAGGTGAGAAACTTTTTTAATGTCTTGAGCAAGCTTAGGCGAATGTTGTATCTCTTAACATCAGCAGAGGGAAAGGAGAAATTGTCTTTCTTGCTTATTCAGAAACCGGTTTACTTTATGCTTAGCCTCGGTGAATTTAATTTCCCTGAAATAACCGTATTAGATTAATAGTGCACTGACCTAAATCTTCGTTATCGCTATCAAAGAGCAGTCATTCCTCTTAGATTCAGTATTAAATTCATGAGCATAAACCTCATTTACAAAGGTATCCTACAAAAATACGCATTTAAATGAATATATCATCAACGCGGTAGATTTAAAAAGAATCCCTAGCATGTTAAATATTGTTTACGGAATAGAAAAACCTTTTATCTGCTATCATAAGCTGATGTAGCAAAAGTTAATATTTTGTGAAGTTACGCTCACATGTATGAGTCTTTTCGTTCCTTACCGCAAGTTGATTTAACCTAAACTTCCCTGCTTCAGGAGTGTGAGTGGTGAGGCTCCAGTGTAAGCCATCCAACAACTTTTGCCTTTTTCTTCCCCTCTATATTTCCCTTCGCAACCTACATTCAATGACCTTCCTCAGAAATCCAACCTCTGTCATTGTTTTATATTGAGGTTTAATGACTCTAAATCTTCATTGATATGGAGAACTGAGGTTGATATATTTCGAAAATATCTTTTAAATCCTTTCCTTAAATGATAATTCTCGAAAGGAACAATAAATCAACCAAAAAATGGATAAGTCCGAAAAATAATGTGCCATACTGAAATCTAACCTTAATCGTCTTGGGAAAGTTAATTGGGATGAATGTTATTTATTTCATTGTAGCTAGATTGTCAAAATGTGGGCCTCTTTTTCAACTAACCTCGTAGATCGTTTAATATTTACAGAGGATTCATAATACCGAAAGAATGATTAGTCTGGGAAAACTTTCTTAGTGTATTATGGTATAGTAATAATAAACAAAATATAGTTAAGATGATAGTCTAAAATATGAAGTAGGGGAAGGTATAAGTTTAAATATAGCGGCATAAGGGTGAGGGCTTCTTCAACAGTGGGCTTAAATATGACCTCTCACCTCAAGAGTCGCGAATATTTTTGCAATTATAAATAAATTATTAAAAGTAAACACTTAACGCGCAAATTATGATGCAAAATAAGATATTAACGGCCTTGGTGGCTGAGTGGTTCGAATCCGGGCTGATCCCTCATCCGGGAATGGTTGTGTATATTGTCGATATATTACAGCACAACTCAGTGGGTTCAACCTGTTTGTGTTAAAGGAATAAATAAATAAATATCCATAAAAATAAGGGGTGCGATTTGTTATCACCGTGTCGCATTTTTCATTATAACATTTCTATGACCTTTAAATATTTACGCTATGCTGTTGCATTGTCCGGAATCGTTAAAAAATTTCTCTGGAGTAATGATATCGACATAAGAAAAAGGTTAAAAAGCAGTGCTCTAGACAATGTAAAATTTGATAATTAGATTATTTCAAAAAAACCAAAAATTGCACAATAGCTGTGGTAAATATTTAGCATAACTTCGATATGAAGACAATCAATCAACATACAGATTTATGAATATATCAATATTTCAATATTCCGGTAATATATTACTACTATACAATCATAGCAAATGGGCAAATATAGTGGATGAAAAGAGCCTCTCAGTGCCCACCAGTCATCTCCGTCACCTACGCTCTCAAAGCAGTCGTACCTGTTTCCTTTGCGAGAAAGCGGTATTTCAGGAAGTCCGTCTTCTTTCCTAAATAGAATGATGATTCCATGCATGCTGTGAAAACATTTCAATTCATTATCTTGATGGATAAGCCACGCCTTCCCATTTCTAGTTGATACCTGTTCCATTTATCTATACAAATTTTCCATACACTTCTAGTTTCACTTTTAACGGTAAATGTGCGAAATTCACAACACTTGAGTCATTACCATTACAGCTTCATTTCCAACCCTACTGGAGGTGACGCACCGATTTTTATGATCCGATCTGGGACGAATCCGAATAATTTGAATTTAGAGATATTGGTAGAACTTTAAGATTTTAATTTTGTTTTTAACACAGGGAACTTCATTCACAAGACTCTAAACTCATTTTGCAAAAATTCAAGAAAAGTTTCACAAAGCTTGGGTTTCTTTTTGAATGTTTTACTTCAGAAACTGCCAAAAGATGGGCATTCTAAGAACGTCTTTATACACGTTTCTTGGTAACAGTGTTCCCTCACTTTCTCTGGGAGAGGAAACAGCGAATGAAAGCCCCTCACGCTACTTCAGCCTATTTATAAAAACCATAGAAAGTTATAGAATGTAGGAATCATGGTGTTTTTTCTGTTATTATATTTATTTGATTTCGTGGAACTAACTTTTAGATATAGTTATTTCATAGCAAAGCAATTTGCGATCAATTTGCACTCAAATTCGTAATCAATAAATAGCTGGAGAGAAAACGTTTACTTACTTACATTAAGTAAAGCAGGTTATTGTTCCGCAATAGCAAGGAAATTCCTAGATTTTGACAAGTTGTTTCGCATGATAGTGTACTGAAAAATCCCCATTATCAACTTAATTCAATTAGGCTTTTTTTTACCTAATTCAACAAACTTCTGCAGAAACTCTTTAGTATTGTCAAATTTGTATTTACTGCTTAACCATTATTGGAAATTAATGCGAGTAAATGCAAAGTGATAAGTTTTAATAGAAATAATAACCAATATACCTATCGCCTAGGTGGGAAAGTTTTATCTTATGAGTATACAGTAAAATACTTAGGAATAATGTTCAGCAGGGACTTAAAATGGAATGACCATGTAGAGCATACAATTCAAAATAAAATAAAACCCTAAATTTTATAATGCGTACCCTAAGGAGATCGAATAAAAAAGTTAAAGAGGCTGCGTATATAGCTTTCTTTAGGCCAATATTAGAATGCGGGGAATGCTTATGGAACCCGTGTGAAGAAGGTCTAAAGCGGAAAATAGAAAAGGTTCAGAGAAAGGCAGCAAGATTCGTTTTAGGAAGGTACGAAAGACTCGACAGTGTCACGAAAATGATAAAAGAATTAGGTTGGGAAAGTTTAGAGGAGAGGAGAGCGAAGAAAAGGTTAGAATTATTTTTTCAAGGTATCCACGAGGGTTGCATCGTTTGAGGAATTAGCAGCAGAAATAAAGAGTAGAAAGAGTTTTCGGTAGAAAAGACCATAGATATAAAGTGCAATTGTTAAAACAACGAATAAATACAAGTCAATTCTCGTTTTTAAATCGAACTCTAGTGGAATGGAATAATTTGCCTGCAGGAGACTTCGAGGCCTTCCCCAAAAATCATAAAGTGTTTTTAAAAATGATTTAGTAGATAAAGGCAGTTTGCCAGTAAGGAACTGCAGGTGGATTAGGGGATCTTCTGGTAGGGCGATGTACGGTGGAGACGATAAACGTGAAGGCCTACCAGGAACCCTGAAAAAACTCGACTTAGAGTGAATGTTTGGGAGGGTTAATTAATGTATTTCTGTTGCTTGTGATTCAATATGTATTGTTTCTGTGGGAATTACCATTGTGATTTTGTTGTATATGGGTTCTGAATTTTGTAAGGGAATCGGTATTGTATTAAAGTGTTGTAACTTTTCAGGGAACAAGTGTGGTAGTAGTAGTACAGTATTTGAGTTTTGTCATTTCTAACAGAATTAGTATTGGAGTTGGGAATTGTGTTGTATTAGAGTGTCGTATCTTGTTAAGTAATTGTATTTAAGTATTTAATCTTCTGAGGGCAGTATGTAGTTCACTCGAGTTTTTTAATTGATGTTTGTAAGGATTAATGTAGTTGATGTAGTATGTTCATAATAATTATTATTATACTTCAGTTCAAACAATTATTCTAAATTATAAAATAAAATCAATAGATATAAAATAAAAATGTCTTAATATAGAATGATTTTATCGTCAAATGGCAAGCAATTACGCACTTTGTCGCTCATGAATGTGATTTTGCAAATATTGAATCAATATTCGCTTTATAAAGAAGCCAAATGCCCCAGTAATTTAATCTAGGCTTGATATGAAAGTATCGTTTACCGATTATGTTTTTTCTCATAACATTAGGTAGATCACCATTGCTTATTCGCAGTATTTTATCTACGTATATACTAAATTTAAAGTTACTAAAATTACCACAATATGGTAGCATTTACAAGCTATTCATAGTTAAGAAACAAGCTACACATGCTGGGTAAATTACTGAAGAATTAACCTAGGAAGTTTTTATTTCAGAAGTCCACGTAAGAATATGTTCAAAACTTGGCAAGGTTTTGGTGTTTCACGGCCTGTTGCTTCATGGCAGATTGCGAAGTGTCTGTCCCTCCAGGACGATAAAATTCCCAAATCCCGTTCAAGTTTAGGCAGTCCGTCCACAGTTATGAGTGAAAGGGAAAGTATGAATTGACCACAACAACGTTTGAATCTCCTATATTTTTAGAACGAGGCTTTTGAGAAAGCGCAGCAGGAATCAAAGCACAGCTATATAAAAATGGAACTGGTGGAGAAAGGTAACGCGCCATTTGTTGAGCAACTTTGTCTACCATAGCTTGAGTTGGTCCTCAAAGTTTAGATTCCTTAACGCATTACGAAGGTATCTAAAGAATAGGAAAGCCACTCTTTACACTCCTCATTACCGGATATTTGTGTAATCGTCCCAACGGCAAACTCAAATTCTCAACACGAATACCCCAAATCAGGAGTGGAAAATACTTTTCCTTTGAAATGTCGAATTTGGTATTCGGTCTAATATGAAAGGCCTTATATAAAAGCATCAAGACGCTTATGTTACGTGTGTTAGCGGTGAGTAATGTGACGTCACGCGGAGGTATATATATGTGACGTCAGGGATTGCTCCGCGAGGGTAAATAGTACCCTGAGGCCGGGACACCGATTACAATGTTACCGCAGAACCGCGTCCTCCTACTTAACGTAGAGGTCACGCAAATCCGGTACCTTTGTTTCATTTGGTGTATCTTAACTTTCCGAGCTAACACGTGCTGCTCACAACTGTCAATTTTTCAATTTCAAATTTGAATTAATATTTCATTTGAGTTGATTTATATTATATATTGATTTAAGCATCGTAATTTTATAAAAGAGAAGGAATTTATTCTATGGGTAAAATAAAAGACAACCTTTTCTGCTCAATGTTTCATTGCCTCAATACCAAGACTTAGAGAATAAAATTGCTTAAATACATTTTCTTCTGGAAGTGACTAAAAGAAAGAAATGAACATCCCAAAAGGCTCCATTTGCTCTGAAGGTTCTCCACATCTCTAAAGATGGTAGCTATGAATATCCAAAAACGAAATTTAGTCAACTTAATTTCGATCCATCATTATATAAAACAATAACTTTGATTTTTTACTTTTCTATGTAAATCTATTAATTTAATAATCATTAGAAATCAATCGTCATTATTAGGAGTTAATTGTATGAAGTTTACTTTTGCTTTAGGATAAACCTCTTGAATTATTTCAAATCAGTGTTTGGTTGCAGGTAACAGAAACAGTAAATGAAAGGTAAAATTAAAAAAAATGATATGAAATTATATTCTCGATCTAAATTCTTCTCTCTATGGTAGTGTTATGTACATACATATCTGAAAACATTACAAACTGAAAACGTGTTACAAATGGGTCGGAAAACCAGCTTGCAAGTTATGTTACCAGACTAAAAATCTCCCACAACTTTTTTCCTATCTTAAAACAACTTAAGATATCTCAACGACCTGTAGTATATACTATATTCGGAATTAAGGACATCGAATGACACCCTTCACGAAACCCGCAAATATCTTCTCCCTCCCTAGACTCCCTCCTAGAATTTCTCTTACTATATGGTTCTCACTACAAAATTCTCAAAATACAAATGTAGCTTGAACTAAATTTCAATGATCTCTTGCCTAACACTAGAGCGGCGTATTTCACACTGTGTATTGTGAGAGGCAAGTGTCCCGCGAGAATTAGCGTGGAAGAAGTACAAAATTTAGCGGCAGTGCCGATGGGAAGTCGATTCGAACCATAAGTTTGCCCACAGGTGAAAAGTTCACTACGGAATTGTTGATGATTGCAAAATTCAAAATTTTGGTACCATTATTGATTATTCGATGGGTGAATCGTAGTGAAATATGTAGGAAATAAATGGTAAACTCGTAAATTTAAATGAAAAATTTCAGTTATCTACTGGTTTTTCATTTGACTTGGAATTTGAAGCGAATACACCAACTTAGCCTTAGTAAGGGATACATTCCCAATTACCTGGAGAATGTCGAAATTCTGAGAATAAGCATTTTACTATGAATATGATTTCAGAATATAAAATTTGAACAGTAATAAGTTAATAACAAATCCAATTGCTATTATGCTTATAAGCAAACCTTGGTGTGCCATAGGTTAAAATATTTTGACAGACCCTACTTCTTTGGGTATGATATGAACCCATTTGCTCGCGCACCGATTTAAACAAATGTCTTTATTTATACAGACCTTCTCCTTTCTTCTCTTCTGTTCTTCTCATATAATGGTATGGATAATATCAATGTCATTGGGCCACTGCTAAGCCAAGTGAACAGGGCATTCAGCTTCGAATGGTTCGATCCCCGGTGTAGAACTCTTTTAGCAATGCTATCACTAAAGTGTTATATGCGTTTCGAAATTTCTTGCCTACAAAAGCAATCACTCAATTTTATTCACTTATCAAAAGGTGATATGTTTGGAAGATGATACGAACGGAAACCTAATCGAAAATGTACAATAAATCGAACAGCTTCCATTTTTAATTCCTTTTTTAGTTTATGGACGCCTTTCTTCATTCATTTTAACGATTTAAAGTCAAATTTAACTTATTAGCGCCTGAAAAATACGCGTATTTAGCTGATAGCAATAGTAAGTTACCTATAACTTATCGGTCGACTAATTATCTCATCGCATTCACTGACATAGGTGAGATAAATATAAATAATTAATAAGTAAACCGATGATTTCTCTTGAAACACAGGCTTTCGCAACTGGGAAGTAAAAATCAATTTCCCGCTACCTTAATGGTTTATTAAAAAAAGAAGGTAACGGTAGCATTGAAATTAGATTTATGATGAAGAAAGAGAGTGAGCTATGCATACGGTTCCTTGAATTAAATCGAATGTCATGAGTTACACAACGGTCGCTAGAAAAAATCGTTGTACCTTCAAGGAGATCAATTTTACAAGAGCGACAGTTAATTTTCAATCTTATCATTTTCAATCTTCGCATATTAACTGAGTTTCGAACATTCTCCTGAGGCTCTTCCCTATAAATATTTCCTTATTTTCTGCCTTTCCATCCTCCTTGGCAAACCCCCTCTCTCAGATCCATTCTAAATATTCTACTCCTAAGTTTATAATGATTCGACGTAAATGTGATCGATTCTTCAAGTAGTCTCATGTAATGCGCAATTGTCCCTTTTATCAATGCCGTTGTCCTGAGAATGTCTTTAGAGATGCAATAAATGTCCCGTATTAGAAAGAAAAAGCGTAACTGCCGGATTGAAATCGCATATTTTAACTGGTTTTTATATCTTAGCGTTCTGGGGTGCTTCTATATGCACCTCGGTTTCCCCTTTCATCATTGCAGTCTTTAGCAATGACGCATCCAATGACATTAGGACTAAATACTTCAAACTAGTTTTCACTGAGCTTGGTGGAAGGGTAATTTATGTAAATATAGCTTTTGATTCAAATTTGGAATTGCGAAAATAATGCTGGTAAACATAGGTACATAAATTTTATTGCAGATAATTTCAATAAATTCAGTAGAAAGAGAGCAAGTTTGACTTTTTTTAAAGCAACGTTGCTTCCCAACCTTGTCATCTTCCTAAGACAGCCAGGTACAACCATGATTCGAATCATCTAACTGGCGTTATCAATATTTTACGAGTCTTTCGATGAATAGCGGAGAGTTTATCGGAGGATTTGCTATGGGTCAAAATAAAAAGATAAAAAGAATAAAACGGAAGGAAATCGAAAAGAAGAAGCTGGATTTCCACTAAATAGACTCCCACCGATTAGGAAACATTGATCTGACCAATCGAAGGAGAGTTTGGTCTGTCCTGTTCGCTCAGTTGGCTTTTTGTATTCCCCATGGATTGAATAGCCATTTATTGAAATTTCTTGTTCGTTACGTATATTTCAAATCAATATCTTACAGTCAGATGTTAGACGTAAAATATAAAAAATATATCAATTATCGCTTTAATCATTAAGCTTTAAGATTGTTCTACATATATATAAAAGACGCTCGTGGTCCTACTATCTTTCCTGAGTTTTGCATAATATGGATACATAACTTTGTTTTCCTAATAATTATGCGAAAATAGGACAAAAATTTGGAAATAAAAAGGAGAAAAACAGTTCATCTCAAGAATACGTTGAGTGACATATTGACATTGAATAGCTTTGGAGTGACGTAATTGTAAATATTAGCACATAGTATTGGCATATTTCAAGGTTTTCATGCGAATAGAATTTATAAGTTTACCCTTTCAAGATTGAAGATTATTTGTTATAGACAGTTTATAGTTGAAAAATTCTATGGCACGGAATCAAGGTTACTATTACTGTCTGCGGAAGCATTAGCTGCCAATATCTCAATGAAAACTGGTTAATCGTTCCTACCATTGTTCCTTATGAGCATGTATGAGCGCAGAAAAGTCATACTTTGGAGAAGATTTTCTGGGAAATATTAACGAAAAATATCATTTAAATCGATAATTTAATTTACTGAAATTACTAAATAAGTTAATGCAGAAGATAAATGCTATTTTGGAAAATATTTACATCATCGATCCAAGCCTAAGGTATTAGAGTATTAAAGCTCCACGAAACCGTAATTTGCAAGCAAACAAACCGTTTGGAGTTCTAACCAGAGGGTCCTCCATGGCTGTGTATTGGAAGGTTATCCCCGTCCCCGTGTACTTCGGAAGTTACCGCCTTCAGAAGATGAAATCACTCTTATGTGAAATACAAAATACTCTAAGGTGAATTTTAAAAAGATCTGACACCAAAAGTAATATTACTAAAAATTTTATGCTGGAGTGACCATAACTATTGGAGGAATTAGGATGTCCCGTTTCGGAACCATTTTTCCCGATTCGTATTCCGCGGCACAGCTCCAGTTGCAGAAAACTGTAAACTTCGAGCTACGGATAGATTGACACATTAGCCGAAGTATACCAGAGTATAGGAAATTAAGCGATGCAAAAGTCTTAATATGAAAGCCCGATCTCCGGGATGTTTTATCTCCAGACGAGCTTATGGCTTATATAGAATAGAAAGACTGAATGGGCCGGAGATAACGCCATCTTAATTATTAAATTAACGCCATCTTAAAGTATTTACTCTGCATCGGAAATCTTTACTTAAATCTTCGATGAATTTGCCACCTTTCC
The DNA here is from genome assembly GCA_036926295.1 of Pachydiplax longipennis. NCBI lineage: Eukaryota > Metazoa > Arthropoda > Insecta > Odonata > Libellulidae > Pachydiplax > Pachydiplax longipennis. The sequence continues at coordinate 3,621,302 of JAVFKF010000012.1, read as the reverse complement.
CGAATTCCCTTTTCCATTTATTTGCATTTATCAACTACTGTTTTTAAGCCTTAAGTTATAAAATCATATAAAAATCCAAATTAGCAACTGAGCCGCACAAATTTGGTTCAAGGACCGCGTGCGCTTACCGTAAATTATTAAAAACGCTATTCTATGAGCAATCTAGGAATAAAAATCTCCAGTTCCCATAAGATGGCTCAATGTAGGTTCGCAATAATGTTATATTTATTAAGGTATAAAAGAATGTGGTTGTTTTGAATGATTTTTTTTTCGAGGATTCTCTATTTTCCACAGTCATTTGTGAAGACTCGGAAACGTTTTATATTCTGTTGGAGGCTATGAAAATTACCTTTGATCCTCGTCTGATAATCTTCGTATTGGAACGTGCGGAAGAATTTCATTTCGTAACGGTAAATAGGAAATTGTAAAGTAATATAAACCGTCATAACTGTTCGAGGGAAATCTCCTTTTCTTGAATTGTTCGTAATCTTCTAGTCAAAGAGATTTAAGCATCATAGCATGTATGAGAACAGTTTTATTTTTTTGAAATTTGCAAAAAGTTTTAATTTCGAAATCCTCATTTCAATTCCATGGATATTCTAATGGAAGCTTTCTTGAACGCTTTCTTTCTAAGAAAATAATTAATTTCTCTTAAATTGGACTAATCTTTGAAGTTCAATAAAAATTTCATTTAAAAGACAAGAAATAACAATGCATTCATAAATGTCATAAATAACATTCATTAACGATCAATTTATCATAGAATTTGATTCTTGAACTCTCTGCCTGAAAGACCGGGGCTACCCGATATCCTAGAATATAGTGAAAGCGGTCACGGGTTCGATTCCAAGTGGGAACCCAAAAGTGCTGAATGATATTGTCGAAGCACTAAGAAATTATTTCAACCTTACGTAGAAAATGATAAATGGGAGAACCTCTTCACTGTAAAAGACGAGAACGGAAATTATCACTTAATTTCTTTGCAGTAAAAATCGCAAAAATCAGTGACCCTAACTAAAAATTTGAAGAAAATGCTCTCTCATCGAATAAAGACGTTAATTTCAAAGTAATCTTACAATTTTCGCGTCAAATCTCTTTCCACTTTTTACAGCATTTCTTGATCTCCCATAATTTTTCTTATTTCCACGGCATTGGTTTTAACGGGTGCTTGAACAATTTATAAGTAACTCACTTAATAGTGAAAATTCGATAGCAAAATCGATTCTGAGATAAAATCGCAGCGAGTATTATTAAGTTATTTAATCAATGTTTGAATCTCACTCTGCTAAGTCCAAAATTCTTAGATAAGGAGAGATAGAAGTACATGTATTAGGTAAAATACGCTCCATGTTAAATATTTTACTTGATGGATGCGAAACCGGATTCAATTTCCGTGGACAACTTAAAAGTTATTTTATCATTGATTATATTAAAGTGACGCCTCATCACATCACCTATCCAACTAGGGCGACGTATTTTTTCATCTCAATAGATCCTTGGATTTAGAATACTTCCTTCTCTTAAATAAACCTCTTCATACCATTAACACTCATTCGACTTCATCATATGAAGATCAGGTGTCATTCCTACTATGGCTGAGTTATAGAGGAAAAAGTCAAGTTCTAACATGTGGTTCGCCTTCAGAGATGACCTTTACATATAAAAAGTCCTTCAAGAGCGTCAAGGAATTCGTTGTCCGTTTCTCTAAAACGCCTCTCAGAGCGTATGAAATTCGAACATTTGAAATCATGGATGACGCTATGAATAACAACTGATTCAATGAACGGGTATGAAGTGGATAAGATCTGTTCCAACGCTTCGTTCACTGAAATGAAAACTGTTATGATTATTTTGGGAAGAATAGAATTAAGTTTATTCAATACAACTATGTATTTCATTATAGTAATAACCGTATATCTCACAAAGAAGTCATCATCGTATCATTCTTTTTTATATATCTTTTTCAGAATGTTCCTTTTGAATACAACATGAAGTATAACTGCGATCTATCACAAAGTTATAAAGTTAGTCCGTCTAACAGTTAAATTTCTTACCACAAATTTCAAAACTTATTTTGAATTATTATATTTTTTAATCATTTATAGAAACAGTTTTCGCGAGGAAATATTTGTTAAAGCCTTAGGTTTTCCTGTTGGATAATGTGTGAAAAGGATACTCTGGTTTCCAACGAGGTTATTTCACGTGACAATGCTGTCGCCTGTTCACGTAATTTACGTCTTCTGCAGTTTTATCCGGGAAAGGTTTAACATTAAACAAATCCATTCTTATAAATTATGCAAGCTTAACCTATTTCATCTGATCTAACCTTCGGTTAAATGGCTGTCGATTCAGCTTCAGCTTTTGGCAATTCATTTGACGTAAGGTTACCACGTCCAATCTCATCACCAGCTAACGATGTGAGTTTCAGACTCATTATCCCGATCGGCAAATCATTCAAATATGGTTGAGACTAATGAGGGAGTTTCGCATTACTTTGATGTATCCAATAGTTACTCGAGATAACATTGCAATGTGTCTATCGTATCAGTCGATCTTAAATAAGGTAAAAAGAGTATCCTCATTCTCAAGGGAATGTGTCAGGTCAAGCAAACAGAATAAATTTACGGGTTGCTTAGCGACTGATAATTCATGCATAACTTGCCCTTGATAGACAGATGGTGTTATGAGGAACGAATGGTAAAAAACTTATGGAAATCAGCAGTAATTGAAAATGCAACTAATGGAGATTCTATGCGGTTACGTCGGAAAATTACGCAATGGAATTCTCTTTCTTATGGATTAGAAAGATCTAAATAAAAAACTGCAATGCACTGAGCTGGTGGATATTTTCGTTGCAAAAGGAGTAGCAAAACTCACATCCAATGAACCGACAAACCGCAAACGGCTACCGTTTCGCATAATCGGATTTTGGAAAGTTTTCTTGTGACTCAAATTCGACAAGACATTCAGGAAACGATTACTTCGAGGTCTTTTCCCAATATCTGTGCAAAAAAACATTCGCTTCTCGCGCAAAGCATCAGTTTCGATTTTGAAGAATGCCAGTTATATAATCTACAACTGAATATCTGTTTTACTACAAGAACTCCGTTTCCTTCGAGTCTTGACCTCTTTCTAAATATGTTTTAATGTTGTGCTTCTTTCACTTTGCTGATCGACAGCACTCATCGCAAAAAAGACAGTATTTTAAAGTTAAGTACTGCATAACCTTAGCTTTGCTAACTTCAATAAGGGAATGCCTACCAAAAACAATCTCGCGTTCGATCCCGGTCGGGGATTGGTGCTCGTCCTTCACAATTATTATGGCTCAATGAAAGGATGTTTGTAGGGGTACAGTGCAATAGATGAAGAAATAATACTTTTGCATAAGAAAATATGACTACTGCGAGAATTTTTTAGCCTAGAGAAAGTGAAATAAAAGAATTTCAATATATTTTCCTCGAGATTTAAAACCAGCTTTTGATTCTTAGAAACATTCTATATTCATTATTTACTGTTTTTGAAATAAAACATTTCAACGGTGAGTGATGATATTGATAGCTGGATTGTGCTCCTGCTCAATCCAAGGACAGAAAATACTGATAATATATTCTTTCACAAAAGGTGCGAGTAACTATCAAATAAACATTTACATTGATTCATAAGTCAATGTTTCATATTGAAAATAAACTCAATGATTTCAGGCATCATTTGGACAAATCTCATCCTTAAAACTTTGATAATTTTATGGTTAACAAGTTAACTAAAAATAAGTTACACTTCTACAATTCTACAAATTAAACTACGAAAATTAGAAAACATATTTTTGAATTTCAGAACCTGTAAAATTGTTTATTTCATTTTGGCTTGTTAAAAAAATATTCTAATTGAAATTGGAAAATTTGGTTGAATTATTTTTTTGCCTGAATGAAGCGACACTGATGTCAAGTCAAGGTCAAATATATTCTGAAATTCAACCACTGATCGACTTACTCTTGCTCTCATCATATACTCCGAAGATTGATTTGTTTCATATCTCCGCACTGTCCTGTTCTCAGTTAATACATTATTCCTTATAATTATAACATACATTAATACATTATTCCTTCAGAATATTACCTCCAAATGAATACAATGAGGCAGAATTGCCGTTCCAGAGAGTATCGTCGTTTTTTGGATCTATGAAATGCTGATTGGCAATGGCAGAATATTTAAATGGGAATATATTCCGAAAAGCAACCCAACCACATAGGGAATAACGATAAGAAATATTGCGGTGCGGCTTAAAAATTCGAGGACTCGAACCTAGGTCTCCGGGTTCTGGTCCTTGTCATGTCGAAGTTTTCGGCTTTTATTTCTCCGAGAATTTACTATCTAACTAACTAATAACGCTTACTGTGTTAATTACTGTAGTTCAGCATTTACTTCGTCACAGAGATCTTTTGAGTCCTTCTGTAAGATGACTCTGTTCTGTGAAAATATTATAATCTGCTGTTTGAGATAACAATACATACATTACGTGAAGATATGAAATGTTTATAACTTTTAACCTCGTTTTAAATCGTTATACATTACCCTGATGATGCTACGACGCGTCGAAACCCGAGTAGCGAAATAACTTATTCAAGGGGTAATAGTTATTAATTTTGTTGTGCCCGAAGCAATTCATATTAAACGTATGTATATCATTGCACAAAAATCGATTATGATCGGCCACAAATGCAAGGTTATCGATCCAAAGATTCATTTTTGGCATGTCTCAGAAACATCCCCTATTTATTTCTTTATACTTTTTATCAATAACATTCATAAATAACTTACTATCCTAATACAATCTAGGTATTCCTTTCTCAACTACTTCCCTTCGAATTGCCTTAAAAAAGCATCTGCAGTAGGCTGTGGTACCGTAGCGTGTGACTTTACTCCTCTTCTGTCAATGTTATCCATATATTTCCCTCTTCATTCACTCTTAGTTTGAAATTTTCATCGGATACTCAGTCAGTCCATTTTATTTCCTTCAAATTTAAATGTCCCACATCCCAATAGATTCTAATCTCTACTTTCTACCATTGCATTAGAGCATGTTTAATAGCCGAATGGATGGACCCTCGATAAATAGATTTTGGTGAATGATCATCTATCAATACCCCAAAAAAGTTTAAAACTTTTCATTTTTAGATAACCAAATTAGGTTACGAATTCAATCATCGTACGGTGTGAACATAAACTTACCGGGAAATAAATTTAATAAAAATAAACATTCATACAAACTAAACATACAAAATTAAAAGATGTGCCAGAAGATGCTAGCTCGCTAGCGAAACATGTCGCCCAAGAAATAAATCTGTGGAAGTGTACCAGTGTTTCTATTCATTTAGATATTTGAATGTTTTTAGAAGAAGTATTTGCTTCGCCATAAGGAATTTTCACAATGCAATTTTGCAATATTCAAGTTGTTATATTATTTATTTTGAATTGGATACTATTAACTGTGCGGTAACGAGAATTATTTCGGGAAGGGAGACCTTTCCATAGGAAATCATAAGAATAAATTATTCACCTGAACGACAAGACCGATTAAGAGCGGCATACATTTGTAAGTTTATTCTAAGAAACGAATGCTGTTGAGCTTAGAAATTACATCTGTTCTGAAAGGACTCCGTGGTGCAACGGTCTGACAGATCTGAAGGTTGTTTGTTCAAATTACGTCATCAGAATTTTTTTCTCTCAAACGCAGTTAAAGCTTTTAAGACAGAACGTAAGTTCAAGTCGATCGATGAAATGAATGCGGATATTATTACAACTTCAAAATCTCATCTAAGTATTCTGTACTCTACACTACATCAGTATTAACTGCTGCTGAAGACGAATTGTAACGGATATTCAACTAAACGGATCTCTAAGAGATATCTGTTAAAATAATATTCATAATAATGAACAGATATTGTTCAGTCAACGATTCAGTTCTCAAAAGTCATGATCGTAGGAAGAATGAGGCCTAAATCTTCTGTGATTATTGATATTAAAAAATAAATTAACTAGAATCTGTAAAAATTAATCTACGTTTCTTTCTACTCGTCATTCTCGCCAGAAAAATCAATTTCTCTCTTAACTTAGATTTTAACAGCACAACGGACTCCGTGGCGCAACGGTAGCGCGTCTGACTCCAGATCAGAAGGTTGCGTGTTCAAATCACGTCGGGGTCAATTTCTTTTTACGCCGAATCTACTGGAAAATTAAAAAAGTTCAATTACACGTGAACGTTGTTTAATTTTTCCAAAAATTTACAGGCACCAAAGAAATCGTATCTAGTTTTTCCTTTAAAACTGCAAACAATAATTATATTTAACCTGGTGATTCGGTATCGACAACGTCATAATCACGGTTCCAAAATGTACTCATTATATTCTTTAGGCGAAGAAACCGGGAAAATTAAAGGATACTCTTGTGTAGTTCATGTAGAGAGGTTTTGTGTTTATATTTTGATGAAATTTATATGACGTGCCTATCCGCAATTTAAATTATAAGAATCCTAAATTTGTTGCCACGATTTTTAACCTGTCCCTGAATTTTTTTTTATTTAACTCACAAATTGAGCTGTTGGGAATATGAGTGAGGTTATAGAATAAAGAGATGTATAGTAATTATTTTGGGAGTCGCCTTAAACGTTTGACTTATTTTTGTATACATAGATACATTAATAAAAATTAAACTAATTCCTATGTATAGAATAAAATGTAATGTATTATGTATACATTCTTCAACGTACTATAGATTGGTCTCGATTTGCCGTTGATAAATTTCTCCACATCAATTGCAGAAAGTTAATCTCATGAATTTTGGTCACGTTTCTCAAAAATATTGGCAGAAGCAGAACATATCCTTATATCACCGAAAAATTCCATAATCATTTTATGATATGACTGAATTGTCGTATAATTGAATTATAACTATACATTTTGTAAATTATTAGAATATTGATCATAATTAATTCGTAATATTGAAGGGATGAATTTTAAGCATCAATTAAAATGTATCTAAAATTTAAAATTCGAAAGATCCATTCTTCAAGCAAGGATCGGCTTTGGGATACAAATAATAAAAGTTAAGATTTTTCAGCGTTTACGCTTTATTTATCCCTTAACTGGGTTCAACGCATCCATCATCCGGTCAGTGATTTTTTCCTTAACTGAATACGACAGCAGGTAAAGATAAAAAACAGAAGTAACCAACCGGAGGTTGCTTTAGCTATTGTATTAAACAAATTCCGGTTAAATCATATCTATTATGTACATTGGAAAATTTTCCGACCAGAGATGAAATGAAGATTAGAAGAGATTTTATAAATAATTAAACTATCCGGTGATGAAAAGGCATCTTAGAAGAGAAGAGCCACTTAGTTAGCTGAGCGGAAAAGTGTGTAATATTATTGGTATCTATAAAAATTATTGGCGTCCTGTTACTGAAAAGGATATTATATTCTATTTAGGATAAAATATCTCACGATTTTTCAGGCTGACATAAACCTAACTGTAAATAATCAATGCGGAGCTTTTACTAATTCTTTTACATAATGTCCAACATTCGAGGTTTGCCTTAAAAAGTGATTATATTAATCGAAAACTCTTTTTCTTTTCTTTCGACGTGAAAAAGTAGGAATATCTGCAGGATTTATTAAACTATTGTCCATTCACCATCATGAAGGCACAGATTCTTTCCATTTAAAATTGTCTTTCTTAAGTTGTTTATGAACTCAAAGGGTTCGGACTTGCACAGAAAATAAATTCACTATTTTCTAAGAAACTTTCTCGCTGGATGTTTTTACGTGGGCGAATTGGACGAAAAGTGGCAGGCGAATACTTTTTTCAATGCATTTTGCGAGAAATTCTCGACTTTTTCATTAATTTCTGTTGATAATTTCCCTAAAATATTGATATAAAAAATCCCATGTTTCTTGAATCTGAGAGTTAATGGCACCCGTTCCAAAAGAAACGGAACAAAACGCCGTATTTCTTTGAGATGTAACATTTTTGTAGTTTTTTGAGATTAAGTTGCAAATAAACAAAAAATAATTACGGTGTTGTGTATGGTATCACTGATACTAAATAATTTAAAATATTGAAACAATTTTGACCTACTCCAGAATTTTACGCAAATTTTGCAACGGCGCACTAATTTCTCCCATTTGAAATACACGGGCCTATGCATTTTAAATGGGAAAAATCTGTGCCTTCATGATGGTGAATGGACTATAGGCCTCAGAAGACGGTGTAAGTCCACCGTAATAAAAACAAGGAGAGGCCGATAGTTTCGTATGCCTTTTACCGCGAGTATAAAGGTTCGTCGGCTTGATACGAGATATCGAGATATAGTATTTAGTTAATGGTTGATATGTAGTTTATCTTTCCGAAAGATTACGATAAGTACTGCCATATACTCTTATCTTTGTGACTAATTTCTTATTACTGACTCAATCCACGGCACAAACGCCGCTTTGTCTTTATGACCGTATTCTGTTTACATTTTCTCGAGGGTAAAGATATCTCGGGAAATTTTTTTTGTAGAGATTAATTGTAGAAATTGGGATATAAAACCAATACTTTCGATTAATTAAAACACATTTAATATATCCATAGCAAAAACTTCCCATATCTAGATGTCCCACTTAAAAATAAATAAGCCTCCAATACAATAAGAATATCTCAAAGTATTTAGGATCGCCAAACCAGGAGAACCGAAATATAATCAAAAATAATAGAAATGTCAGGTTTCGAATCTCTCCGTATAGTACGTATTTAGCCAGTAGGTCGGTTTGAACTTTGAAATTGAAACTTTGAATTCTCTCAATCGTTGGCTCCCAAAAGCTTCGGAGGAGGTTGTATTTATGCACAAAAAGACAAATGAAAAAAGTTCCATTCGTCAGAATTATATGTAGTTAAATTATTTTAGGAAAACGTTGATTAACAGCTTATAAGCGAAACCGGATTGCCAAGTGGGTAACGCGTTCGACTTTGTTGAAAGTTCGATGGAGAGTAATCGATATTACGAATATGTGTATTATATGTGCGACATTACACAAGGCAAAAAACAACTGGTTTTATACATATTGTGCATTTTAGGATGCACGCCCAATCATTTCATACGAAAGGAAGGAAGAAATTTCAGAAGAAAAGGGTCAATAAACCCTGCGAACTTTGATTCCACGTTATCTTGATTTTTTAAATTTAGCTAAGAATTATGCAAGCCATCCTTATTCATTCTACTTGTGTCAATATATATATAAACTTCCGAAAGACCAATATATAAGTTACTAGGAAGATAGCGAAATATTTGAAGGATTCAAACGTTGGCGTTGGGAAAAAAAGCTCCAAATTCACATCTACGCCTCAAATTGTGGAAGCAATTAATGCCTTATTTTCTCTACATATGATTTTAAAAACAAAGTAAGTAAACTCGAATCCAATTTTTCTTGCTAGTATAACAGGAATCCCTTGTATTCGATTTAAGAAGCCTTAAAACTTGAGGCGAATTTTAAGTGAGGAGCTTATCCGATTATATCTTGTAAAAGAAATGGTGTTTTGTCTGAAAGTATCATGCTCAAAATGAAAAGTAGATAATGTGGGGTATTTTTATGACTAGCAAATAACTGAAGAATTTCTAGAACTACCAGACGCTGGAAAAAGAAAATCCTATGATGAAAGAGAGAGGTATGAAAGTTAATTGTAGACAAAATACTTGATCCCTTTTCACGAAGCAATTAATAAATATAAATGGAAATTCTGATGAATATCATGCTTTCATTCAGTCGGAACTCCACGATCCTGTGAAGACCGTATGTAAAAAAAAGTCATTTACCCATGGTAAGGCAATAATAGAATTGGGAATACTTGAGTGTAGGTTTAGACTAACTTAAAGCGCAAGCACAAAAATGAAGTCATCGATACTTTAAGAATTTATGATATTATTAGTAATAAACTTAATCATCGATAAGGGTTATTGAATGCGGAGAGCTCAGTTAAACTTAGATATTCTTCAAGAGATCTAAGTATTCCATCGTCATGAACTACTCTTCACTAATATTTCCAGTGTAGGTTTTCATTTGCAATGGAAGAATTATTTGTACAATAACACTGCTGTGATTATGTTACAAATATGTTACATACATTAATATTAATATTAATCATTTTGTTAATTTGGTTGTGCTAATCCAATACCAATTTCTGTTTATTTCGAAAATGAAATTTCATTTTAATATTGCAGCACTGCATGAGTCGAAAATTTTGAAAAGAAGTTTATTTATTGCAAAAGGATATATCCTGCCAGGAAGAAAAAAACTTGATAACCTAGATCACTGAAATTCAGTTTTGCAAATCATGCGTTTCAGAAAATAAGACGATTTTTATAACATTTCCTTCGTGAAAAGCATGGACGTAGAGAGGAAAACTGTGAATGGCTTGGAAAAATGAACTCGTTTTTTTTTCGAAAGCCGCTAATCTTTGTAGTATTGCCAAATGTGCTTCGACAACTTCGATAGGTCATTCCGTATATTTACATATTTCGCATAACGCCCTGTACATTTCCGAAAGCTCCACTCCTAATCTTTTTATTTCAATGTTTTCATACTCATGACTCAATAAAATGTATAATACTAATTTAGATTTAAAGATGAAATATAAGCTATGAACATCCATATGATGACGAGGATATTGAATGGCAATTTTATTTTCTTATAGAAAGAGGTCCTAAGCTAGGAACATAGCTTACAGCAAGGTACACTCAGAAAACATCAATGAATCTCAAGAAATTCATATATTGCAATTTTATGGATCTCCAATACAAATACCAAAGAAGAATAAAAGTGCTTCGTAATTTGCAAATTTACGAAGGATCGATTCCAATCACCTTTCTTCATCGTACCTTCGTGTTTTAACAAAGAATTAACCTAATTTTATCTTCACTTTGCCATCACTGTTTTGCAGTCAGCAATTCTATTTTAAGTAATGATATATTTTTGTGCAATTTAATATTTACGTACGAATTAAAATCTAATATCATGCTTTTAAATATTTATTTGTAATATTCATACCATTCTCTTACTTTTCTTGCCCATTCAAATGAATGAAATATAAAATAAACGTAATTTGTACTCAGTTTCCACTATAAGCGTTTCAATAAGATTCTTGAATAATTTTTAGTAGTTTCCAGTCGACTTTTCGAAATTTTGCAAAAAATTTTTGCATTATTTCTATGAGAATCTATCTAAGTCTTTCAAATAACATAGTTATTATGTGAGTGAAACGAAAATTAGCAGCCAATGTCTTTCATCCATGACGAAAATGTCTTTTTCTTTAATGCGAATTTTTAATTGCAATATAAATAACCTCTTAACTTAACATCGCTCATCAGAGCAGCTTACTTGTCCATTGGAGTTCTCTCAGGAATTCGGGAATCAAAACTTACGCTAAATCGATATCTCACACGCAAGAGTTTTATTTTGGTACACCTCTCTAATCGCTGACCTGGTTTACAAAGGTGGAAATCGATCTATAGAGAATCCGTGCTTTTCAAACGGCCTTTTTTCTCACAAAGATTTTCAGCAGATTACGAATGCAGTCTTACTTGTATTGCTGTCCTCTGCACAATATGGAAATATCTTTTAAGAATAAGTTTCAACTTGCATCGCTGATTATTTTACCACTCAGATTTTCCTATTGATTGTATTAAAAAAAATAAGTTCGCAAGTCTCAATTAGTATTTAGTAGGATTTTATCCGACGGATTGTTTGACGATTTTTTGAGGTAATGAATTTAAAAAATCAGTCTATGACAAAGAATGGTAGAAAAGGTAGTTCACGAAAAGAATGAGAACTTCTAATTTGTTCCCAATAATACGAACAGCATTTTAAAATTTTTTGGGCCGACTTTGATCCCTCACTTGCAATTATTCGGTTAACATGAGAAGTGACTTTTGGTTTTACTATTGTTGTTCAACTGAAACCCAAGGAGGTTCAACGGTTATGCTTCGCAAAAGGGGCTTTGAATTGATTTTTTTGCAGAATTAACTCTTGAAATTTTCGATTCCTAGTTTTGTTCGGCTACTATTTTTTGAGATGATACGGAACTTTTAATTAACCTATTAGGAACTTTTATTTTCCAATTGGTTTAACTTGGGTGACTCATAATTATAAAAAGTACGTCTAAAAAGTTCAAGCCATAGCCAATATTAGGATGGCATTTTCTGTTTGCATAGAGTTAAATAATCACTTAACAATATGTATCAAAAAGGATCAAATTTCTTTTAGAATATTTTTTGTTCAAATTCATACTCTTTATTTGAGAATGTATAGTTTTAATTGCATTGTAATGTATCCAGCCATTTCCTATTTGGAAACTTCATTGGTTTATCTTTTTCATCTTCTTACTTTTACAAAACATTCTTCGTTGTAAAAGAGGTACCATTCTCTATTTTCAATTCTTTCTTTACTGATCCGGAAGGTTTTAGGCGAAAAAAGTCCACTTATAGCGCAATGATCCTACGATTAACAATTATCACAGCACATGATTAGGAGTGATCAAGCTCAGTATTAGTCAAACTTCAGTAGTTTTCATGTTATAACAGCTATGAACAGGTCAGAGACATAAGAAAGATGTATTCTTGTCTATCGTGTACGACAAGACAAGTGAAAAATATTCTATTGAACGATAAGAGGAACACTGAATTAATAGAGGACCTGAAGAACAAAGATACCAATAAATACTTCTTAGCCGCTGAGAACCAGGTTTTTGTGAGACATATTAGTATCTCTAACGTAAACACAACGACCTTAGATATCAGTTTACGTAACGCCGGCTATTTGGAATATCTTTTCTTCCGACTTCTCGCACTTATTTAGAAAGGACTTGTATACGAACCATGTGCGTTCAAAACGAAAGAGCAGTCGAAGGAATGGAACTCGATGGCAAAATAGTGCCTCTCACTCCCAAGGTTGCACCCGACGGAACCTGTTTAGGTTCATATAGTCTGAACCAGTTCCGCGCACGCAACAAAGAGAAAACGAAAGTAAAACAACGCAAGAATTTTCAACAGCACTTACTCCCAGACGTAGGATTGCCAACTGAAAGAAAATAAAACAAATTTTTACGTGATCGCAAATAAGTGATTGTCTAATTTTTTCCTTTCATAAACTGCTACGAAAATTATCATACTCTCTTTAAATTCGGTAATTTTCCTTGAATATATAATCTTCAACATGGCTCATGAAATTTTCATTCGCAAAAATTTTAATTATTCATTCAACTTTTGTCGCCACTGCCTAACCACAGATTGAATTCCTTGCGGCCGAGTGGATTTTTCAACTGAAGGCTTTTCTACTTGATTCATTGACTCACAACCCTTAACGACTGACAAGGAAAAATAGCAAATACCAGTTGGAATCTACCCTGTGTGAAGAGAGCACTCGTCATATAAGTAAGAGAACAATGAAAATAACGGTTTTCGATTAAAGATAACTGATTTCATATTACAACAAGGTGCAATGTGCGGCACGTGAAGATTTCAGGGAAGCTAATGCGGCTCGTGAAAGCCCTTTCTTAGAACAAATAACTTTAGTTTTATTGAGGGCTAATCAATGGATTAGAGAAATTTTATCTTTTTCTTAACGTGTTATCTTAGATTAGTTATCGCTGTAAATCAGAGCAGCAGTTTTTATCTCCGAAAGATAGTGACCAAATACATCCTCATATTTAATCTATTACCTAGAATCGAGAATTCTAAAAAACGGTGATACATTAGTAAAATTTTATTATGCTAAAATAACATCCTGACAAATATTTAAAGCAAACTATGGAATATTTTATTGAAAAAAAATATTAAACGAAGACGCCATAATTTTCAATTCCATATCAAATTAAAATCTTGAAAAGACGTAGCTTATCCGTACGTACGGATTAAAATTAAAGTTAAAGTTACATTATAGTGTTATGTAACTCTTGGAACTTAAATATGAATGCACTTATCAGGTTTCAATTTATGATTAAGTAAGTAAAACATCAAATTTCAAACCCTCACTCAAAACTAATACATTTCTCTAAATTTTTGATTAAATGCCTGTTTAAATAATACTTGCAGTAGAAATCTGCACAACATACAGTGCGCAACGCTAAGTATATAAAATTATGTATGCACTATTTGATAGTTAAATATTGAATATGAAATACAACAATCAAAACTATGTTCTTCGGGAGAAATTTTAGGAGTATCCACGTTTTATTCCAAATTACATTAATATTATCACTGAAAGAATATGCAACACAATGATGTTATATTCGTGTTTTCACATTTTCGTAAATATACTTTATAAAACCTAAAGCTAACCTTCATCTTCCCAAAATACTTTGTGTGCGGCATGTCTTTCTTCCAAGTTTGTAAGTTGTTCAGACCTGTTATATTAAGTAGATTTACTTAACTGACTTCATTCAGAGACTCATGTTGAGGTTGTTGCTCTGCTCCTTATCCGCCTACGAAGATGAGAATATTCCCTGCTTTCGGAAGAGTAAATCCCCACCGGACGATTGGCTCCACACTGAACGTGACGATGAAGTCCTCCACCTGAAGGAAGAGTGGCGTTGGTCGGAATGTAGTCGTTGGAATTCAGAACAAAGTTGAATGCAAATGTAGATTCATTTTGTCCTGCTGGGCTGATTACTACATCTACACAAAGTTGCTTTCCATTAATTCTGCCCTTGAATTTTCCCCGAAACAGGTCATAGCAGCCCTACGCAGGATTGGGTAAGGCTTGGAAGGAAAGTTCAACCCGACCAAATATTAAATGCATTTTATAATTATAACCAAGAAGAAATATAAGAGAACGCCGTATACTATTATTGTTTATTGTATATTATAGGAATTATATATTGTATACATTAAAGAATGTTTATTATTCTTAAGTAGGTAATTCTTCTTTTGATGTTATATAGTTTTCAAAATCCTCATTTAGATATTTCAAGAGTATCGCTTGAACAAATATCCTTCGAACTCTTTATATTGCAGAAGAATGCCTAAGAATATCTATCTAAGCTTTACGATTCTCGATTGCACGAGAATTAATTCATACTTTACATGTAAGAATGAGTCTTGAATAATCTACATCTATTATAATCTATCTATATGTATAATCTATTACTAGGCTTCAAATTTCCGCTTCAGGTGATGGTTCAGATTCGTTGCCGGAGTAAAGAGACTCATTCATAAATTTGCAATTTGTATGTAAGTATTATGCAGTGTTTTTTTCTCTTGATAGCAAATTAAAATTAATATGTTTTACAGGAGTTATCACACTGAACGGTAATATTATAGTGCAGCAAGAAAAATTCATTTGCTTCATTACATTTAATCTTCCAAAGACAATATCATACGGTTATGTACGTAATCTTTTTAAAAATTCCCTTCTCCTTTGGCAATATTATTTCAGTAGCCTATTACGAAATTCCGAACGCTGGCATCCTCATTTTAAATTATATTCTAAATAACAATTCCCATAATTTTTCAGCCTTTTTTGGCGAAAAAAGATTTGGAAATGCCATTTTTATGCAGGCTGGCTAAAAAGACAATTCAAATGACGAATAAGATTCACGAGGGCGAGTCAGATTGTATCCTGTTTAAGCGCGTTTTTCATATTAAAATTTTTTAATGACCTATTTTCAGAATCATGCACTTTTCAATCTCTGTTGTTTCTTCAACTTATCCGTAAAGATAAGTTCGCCAGAATAGACGTCTCTAGCGATGATGATGGTCGCTAATTTCTTCCGCTAGAAAGAAGTCATTGGTTGGACGGTGGGTTCAATAATATTCCAATTCATCCAGTTTTACCAAGACAGGAAAATTGAGGTGATCAGGGTGGATCATCCAATAATTTAGAGCCTGTCTAGAAGTTCACTCCGTCACCACCCCTTGATGATGCTTCCTTTTTCAAAGAGAATTATTCCCATTGAATCTCAACATCCTATCCATGACTTTCCTGGCCAACGTGACCTTTTCCGTCTTCTTTGGAGCCGATTATTTTTTCAGAAGGATCGAGTTATCATCGGCGATGAATGGAAATGCAATTACAGACCTTTTTCTACTGAACTGCTTTACACCAAATAGAAAGTATTGATACTGCATTGGTTTCTTACAATTCAATTTATGTGTTAATGAATTAGTATCGAAAATTTCACGCTTACTGAAAAGAATATGACAGAGGATTCATCTGGGAGCTCATAGTTCCATTATAATTAATTTGATGTTCTCAGTGATGAACGAAGTATCTTACAGATAATTTAGTATATTTAGTAGTAAAAGTATGTGTCCAATAATAATTAAAAATATCCATTTTGCCGAAAATGCGAAGACATGAATACGAATTATAAAAAACTGCAAATAAAATCTAAAATTTATAAAATTTCTACAAAGTTAATTCCCAAAAAATCTTCTTCGACTGAATTTTTATATTAGAAAGATTAGATTCGTTGGCGCAACTTACCTTTGACGGCTTTGTTTCCAATTCACCAAATCTTCAGAAAGCTCTCTCATCAGCTTAGCTATTGCCGCGGATGAATGCAGGTTTATCATTTTTACATGGAAGCGGAAAATTACGTGTATTTTCCAAAGTACGGATCTTTAAGAAGAAATAGTGTAAGAATAACCTTCCTGCACCCGTTTGCATCTTTGTCCTTGAAGTATATTTGTATCGCCATAGAAATATTTCTCGAATCTCGAACTATTAATCACATGTAATGATATTCGAGTCACAGTCCAAGGAATAAAGCAATGGAAATGACATGCCAGGGAATGGAAATTTTAATGTCGAAAGACTAGAGATTATGTATACAATAGTTCATTTTTCAGTACACAGATTATCTCACCAGTGAAAGTCTTCGCAGAGGAAAAGCGTAAGAAGAACTTCCCACTTTACATAGTTTCATCACATCATTAGTTGCCATTTTCATAGTTACTCATCATTACATCTAGGGAATGTAAAAAAGGGAGATTTTTGCAGAGATTCTTCAAAGCGTACATTAAATTCTCACACGTTTTAATATACACTTCTAGGATAAAAATATATATGTATAAAGACACTCTCCCTTCAAATTAATGTCCACAAACGAGTTAAACATTGATTCCTTGTAATTAGTACACACAATAATTTGCAATAATATCTGGAGAACTGAATGTAACAACGCTAATAACACTTCTAAAGTCAGATCACAAAAACTACTCAAAGCGAAGGCCGAAAAAACACCTTTGCAAAGCGCTGGAAGATCATTTTTTGAAGAATTTGTGATATTTATCCTCAACCTATCAAACCCAAGATCACACGTGTACATTGAAGGACTACCAAACATTTACAATCTTAGGGGATATGTCAACATGCAATTGATTTCATAACGACGGGAACAATGATAGTAATTAATTCCTCTTAAATCACTCTTCTCTCTTAAAACGATTGATCACGATAAACACTAAAACGACTTCGCATTCTTACGAAAGTCGTGCCGAAAGATCAACAAACTAATGCATATACTTTCGCGCTATTTTTATTCGAAACAGAAAATATGAGACACCAACACTTTTTAGTATGCGTTCAGTGCACATAACTGCAGTGTTTGTGTCCGTTTCAGTGTGCGTAGATTCAGCTATTTCAAGGCCCTCTTCGCTGCCTTTTCTAAATCGGTTACACGACAAAAACTTAAGAATAACTTCATTCTCTCATTTACCAAATGAATCATCCGCCGAAGATAGATTTATATCTACATTCATGGCTCACAGCCGTAAGATTCGCAAGCCACGATTTCAACGTAGAACTCAGTTAAGAAGCAAGATCTCTCGAGAAAATAAAGATGTCCATTTACACACAGGGAGAAGTGTCTCCCTATATTATACACTAAAAACACCGATGATTTTCATTTTTTACTCTACATCACGTTTGGCAATAGGAAAAGTCTAGAGAGAGAGAGAGAGATTGATGTCGATAAAATATTCTCAACTATCAACCTATGATGAAAATAGTTCACTACAACCCTTCCGTAGGATACATTATTGAACAAAGACTAACTGGTAATTGAATGAAAAAGTTCTTACCAAGTGTAGAGGATTGCCAAAAAGCCGTTCCAGACAGCAGTGGCTGATCACATTAATGTCTCAATGAAATCTAAGATGGAATGTAAAGAGATCGATGAAAGGAGAGATATGCTCGATTTTGATATGACACTTTCGACCGTAGGAAAGGAAAGGAGACCACCGTAATGAAAGCAATCCACTTTTAATTCGATCAGTCTTTTCTTTATATCTCAAGCATGAAAGAATTTAAGAAGGTAGCTAATCTCAAACTGCGCCTTAATGTACGAGGAAAGGTTTGGCTGACCACACTCTACTATTTAAAAAATACGATTCCAGTCGAATGCGTACAAAATAGCGACTTGATTTTACAATGAGGCATTCGATAGATCGAAACCTCTGGATGGATCAAGTCGGAATGTATTGAAGTTCGTGGAGAGAACTTTGCTCTGAAGAGGCATTAGGGGAAGGAAAATTAAAAAAGAAAACATTTCGAAACGGGTACACACATTAACACATAGTATTATATACCTTTAAATTCTTTCGAGCAAAAGGAGGCCAGCTCCATTTGTATCGACGCTACCTCTAAATTTACTGTTCTATCGTTCTTTGAAACAGTTTACGGCTAAAATTTCATTATTTTCTAATTTCTATACAACGTTCGCGTTCACAGAAGAGACAAATGCCACCTCAATGCACGCGAACATGTAGTGAATATTAGTACGTTAGTACTAATACATTAGTAAATCTATTTGACCACGTTTCCACCTATGAGCCGCTTATCATCGCTCGATGAGAGCAGGCCTTCCTATCAATTGTCAAAAGCAAGTCCTTTGACTCGTCGATAGGAGTATTTTCGATATATGTATTTTTTTGGAAAGGTATTAACTTTTTAAGTGGAAAGATTAGCCCACCAGAGGCTAAGATCAACTAACCCTATGAATAGACACCTTTAGTTTATTTTGATTTGGGTCGGAATTCCCAGAAAAAACATTTTTCCGACGAAAATGGGAACAGTATGTTTATTTTGACAGGCACACAAGGTCTAAGAAATTGACTTTTTTGTCTCCTTACAGTACTAACGCCAAGAAAATTTATTTGGTATTTTTCTGTATTTTTTTGCTGGACATCCTGATGTCGAGCTTTCATTCAAAGTCGTCAGATGTGCTGACGAAACTCAATAACAATATCTATAAACTTGCTCATTTCTACTCTCGATAGAAGGAAGGGATACTTTTCCGAATAAAGATCGATCTCTGTTCCACAATTCTTCGTGTAAAGAATCATCACAGCTCATACTTACATGAGGCATGAATTCCACAGCGATTTTCTAGATATTGAAGAGATTGTTTTGTTTTCTCGACCCTAAGCGTTGATAATCAAATATCATCTATCGTTCGACAAAGCTATCTATCTTTAACTAATTGTAAGTTCTGACATTTCGCGAGTTGTATGGTTTCGACACCGTGTTCGCTAAAATAATTATTAAATCAGCTAAGCGCGAAAGAAGAAAGAGCATAAATTCTAATTGTCGGAAATTGGTCGGACATTATTCTACGCACTAGAAACATAAAGTGAATCATATCACGATCGCCCGGGTTTTTATGTTTTTCCGGATACAGAAAGTTGTTTGAAGGCGAAGAATTTTAAAAAAGTTTATCTATGTCTCGTCCTTAACGTTATTTTGACGTTTCTTTCTAATTTCTGGATTCCTTTCAAAGAATTAAAAAGTGAAAAGATATACGAGGAATATCTTTATGTCGTATATAGTTTCAACTGTATATCCTATAATCTCTTACTTCTATGACTAGGTTTTCATTCGTATGCTGAACAGATTTCTCGTTTACTCCGGAAAATTCGTTTTCGAACCTTTCCGAAATGTCCTCTCGTCATGGTGATTAAATGAATTGGGTGCAATTTCGAAGCTCTGGCCACTAAAAACTCAAGTCTAGCAAATTCGGAAATGTGAAAAAAATATTCACATTATTTCAGTTAATCACAGTGTTAGTCACAAAACTACCAAACAAACCACTGCTGAATTAAACTTAGTTTCACATTTATCTCTGGTTATGATAAACTCCACAAAAGCATCCATATACGCAAATCTTCTACGTCATGAAACTTCCGAAGAAAAAATAACCGTTTTACATGTTGCTATAACTTGTCCGTTATCTGACGCATCGCCCTGTTTATGGTCGCCTCCTAAGACGCCGAGGGTCCGCCTAAACATTGGCTTTGCGTCTCGCTCGATTTAGAAGTCTTCAACTCCACAATTCCACAAGGAATCATTCTCTTTCTCCTGCCATTAGGTGCGACTATCCTAGAGGAGAATCATCCATCTTAATTATTTATTAAAAAATAGGTTTGGATCAATTGCACAATCCCCTCCCGAAGTGAACAACTGCAGGATCTCCACCCCGAAGATAGTAATCAAATGTACAATCTCCTCATAACTTTCAAATAACTCGTAGATATGTCAGCACGCGGCTATTTTATTGAAGGAATTCCCGCCCTCAACCGAACCTAACTCAGGTAATTATTACTAGTTTTATAGGCATGACATTACTTTGCCTTGCGGTAGTGCTGCCATCTCCAAGGCAATTGGGCGAACAAGTGTTCCATAGGTATTTCAGCGTTGTTTTCGGCCATGGATTTTGAGGACTTGCATTCCATTTGTGTGATTTTGCCGTCAATCTCTTGCATTTAGATCGGGTGTGATATCAACCCTGTTTTTTTTTCAAGGTTTAAAAGACGTGATGTATTGAGATAGCCGAATGAAGCTGTTCATTTTGCGATAAAGTTATTTTGGCTTACGTCTCACTTCACGGATGTACTCCGATACTTATATTGGTGATGAGGTAACTAATTAATTTGAGATGGCTCAAGAGTTATTCAAAGTGGAGTTCAGTCGTCCATTCTTTTCCTGATTTATCTAAGACATAGCGCATTTGCGGATTTCTGAAAAGGAATAAAGAATCGGAATTTATTTCCCAAGTTAAGATACGGTAACTATTTACATAACATACGGAACAACAATTTTTAAATTGAGGGCTATAATACTTAAACAATATCACTCAAAGTAATTAAGGGCTATTTTCTCTGGAATTGAAAACTCCTTTGGCGAGGCCTTGAAAAAGTGCCACCCTGGGCAGTTGCCAGCAGCACCCACGATTAATGCGGTTATTAGAGAACTTAAGTTTGATAGAAAAAATATCGGATACGATTCTGCCTTGTCTAATAGTAATGTATTTGAGCTTGTTGTAAAATTGCAAAGTAAAGAAATCGCCAATTGTAGGGAAAAAGAGATTTTACAGCAGAGGGAAGATGAGATTAATTAGAGGCGGGTGACAAATGAAATATTGGCCGATTTTTCTCCCCCTCTTAATCGCCTACCATTTGTTTTTCATGTCCATCCCAGAAAAAAATATTTCACACGATCTACAACTTTAAATGTTTTTTTTTTTTTTAATCATCCCATTCCGGATCAGAGCAAAGGATGGATTTCCGTATGCATATTTTGTATAAATTTCTGTCTCTACGTTTTGCGTGAAAGAGAGGGGAATTAGGAATTTAAATTAATCGTTTTAACTAAAATGAATATTAGGAGTTACCTTATACTTTGACCCCAAATGGAGATCTCCAAGTATTATAACCACTTTCACGCACAAGTATGTATCGTCACTTTTGTGAATTTTATCCGTCCCTATAAACTATTTACGTTGCATCACAATATACTGCGCAAAATATCAGGATGTGAGTGGAAATGAATTACAAATATTTTAGGTAGATATATGAATTAAGGAGTTATATAATTCGAATGATATTCAGTTAATGCACGTGAACTCCTTCTCCTTGTTGATTTTATAGGAATAACAGATTCAAATCATATTGTGTGGACATCGACTCAATCATCATCATTTTAATTAAACTATTCAATAAGAAAATGATGATCCAACTTTCGCATCAGCGTTACATCATAGCATTACAATACAAAATCAATTCCAACTATGTACAACATGGGGAAATAATGCAAAAGGCAAAGCGACTCTCCAAACAATAGTAACAAGGAGCACAAAGATAAGAAAGAATGTACAATACTAGATAGAAAGGGCATGCATGACTAAATGTTTGAACAAAGAATTCGCAATTACTGATAACACGGAAAGAAGCTGAGATTAGATGTTAGCTAGATGTAATTCCACATTGAAAGTATTTAATTAAAATTAGTTTAGTATTGTTACATGATGTTGCAGTGATGATTTTTTGTGTAATTTAACACAACTTTGATAACCTCATTATCGAAACCTTGGTGACAAAGATCTGACAATGACAATCTTAAATCAAATATATTTTACATATTTTTGCAGTCTTGAATGAGTGAATGAATAGGAAAAGAAATTTAGTTCCACAAATCACGAAAGAGAGGGGAAAATGTAGCTAAAATAATTCTGCATTTATTTCAGTTTAGACATTTTGTCATACATCGATCGGAATGATGTTTACGTGCTCGTGTCAGAGAAACTAATGAGGAAGTGACTTTTCAAAATTAAGAGTAGACCTTGGATTCAGTAAACTTATCAGGCCTTGATTCGGTATGGCCCGATCACTTTTACGACCGCCTTAACTTCCTCTTTTTCACAATGTTCCCAATACACCCCAAACGTGTGCTTAATGTAGTAATGGGGAAGATAAGAAAAAATAATCCAGTTCCTCAAATAAAATGCTAAGTATAAAGCTTCTGAAAAGCCTCTCTCTTTTAGCTGTCAGAACAATCCTGCTGTCCTTGAATTCTACCATCTGCGCTATAATCAAGAATCAAAATATCAAGGATCTGAAGAAACAGGAGCAATTCATTTTATCATGATTTCTGAGCTATAGTGGTATAAGAAATACCGACAATTTATCTAGAAAATTTCAGGATGATGTCCATGGAAAACTGATTCAAAGCTTCACAAATCCCAAAGAATCTCAATATTATTCAAACTATATTAAGGAATTTCTCGGTAACTTATAACGAAGTTATGCTCAACAAGTGATTTGTAAATATAAGATGGTCACTTACGATAAATCCCTGTCAATGATTCTTTGCGCTATATCGATTGAAATTATTTACATTGCACTATTTTATCTTATTTTTGAAATTATCTAAGAAGATTAGGCAAAAACAGAGGTTAGGAGTTGGATTTAAGCGATTTTCTTCAATCAATTTTCCTCTTCGATTCGTCTGATAAATATGAAACTGGGCCAATGCAATGCAGAAAAGATTTTTTCGTTGAATTTGTATAATTCGAAAAGATGAAAAAGTTCGAATTATTAAATTTTTAACGTCATTCAACAATAGTGGGTCAATCATTTCTATTTTAGATTTTTGAGATCAACCTCAAGGAATAGTACGGAAGAACGTTGAAAGAATGCGTCCCCTAGTGTATTGTTAAACATTTTAAGTCTACGTTATCTCCTACCTTACCGAGACCATTTGAAGTATGCGATCGGTAAGTAAATACATACTAAACATTCTTTTAGGGGTCATATTAACGTTATTTCTCTTAATATTCAGAAGAATGTGGTGTCGTTTGGAAACGATCATCGAAATAATAATGCTCTCTGAATACCATGTGAAATATCTATAGAATGGTTCACTAACACACTTTTAAGAGTATTTATAAGACGAAAAATTCCACAGTTTTTTGACCTCCTTGAAGGAGTGCTCCAGTTATCCCGTCCCGTTTTAATCATAAATCGTTCATACCTCGGTGATTTTATTTGGAGATTCACTGAAAAACAGTTCGAGTTGAATTCTCTTTCCTAACGGAGGGCGGCAAAAACATACGACGATCACATTTCTACACTCTACGAAACGGAGGACAATTCAATTAGGCCGACGTGATGCGAAAGCTTGTATGTATAAACACATTGAATGCGATGTATACACACTGAAGTTATATTTGTTCCTTTCCGCGCTGGAGCAGTTGGGTGATGGCAGAGACGATGTTTTTGCGCGGATGATTTCTCGGAAGACTTCTATTTCTGTCGCCGAATCGACTTTGGCGGCAATTCACCTTTTCGAATTAATCACACTGCACGTTTACTTTTTAGGCTAGCTTCAATCACATTTAGTTCTAAAGTGATGGTATTGGACTAGATACGGTCAATTGCAAAGAATGAGTTCTGTTTTGCGTTGATATTTACTACAAACGTCATCGGAATATTCTCTTCTTCTTTCCCTTTCCTAATACTAAAATGGGAGCTCGAACTGAAACAGACTTTGTCGAAAATATTCCGATTGATTTGATGCCACTTTTTAGCACGGCAACAGAGCAACTAGCTTCGAACGAATTGGTGAAGGAAATGATGTCACTTATATTTTCATAAGTAAACCTCATAAATTAGGATGTTTTTCATCGGATATTCTAATGATTTGAGTTCTATTTGGAGGTAAAACTCACAGAAGAAATCCTTGGTATGAATGTATAGCTTAGTCGTAGAATGTTTCTAACCAACACCAAAAATGACGAAGCATGCCGACAAGTGTCATGCATACTTCGATAAACATCAAAATTTCATCCAATGAAACGAATAAATTTAATGATATGTGAAACGAATTTCTAACAGAGTAGAAATTGAAAGTGTTTTTTCATTTTCTGAGATAACGTATGTGCTACTGAACTACCAATAGAACGATATATATTTACACACGCAATTTAACTTTTCTTATTAGTTCTAAGGGAAAGGTGATATGATATCCTTTCTATTCATAAGTACTCGAGTTATTTGCGTCAGAAAAATAGAGATTGAGGTACCGGGTGTTTGAAATTATGCGGATCGACAAATAAGAGAACCAAGATGAAAATATCAGAATAAACATCCATAAAAAACGGCTAGCTATATAATTATGCACAATTCCGTGCATGAATGTCAACAATATTTATTTACGCACACTAATACCTAATGATACGATTCCGTCAATTAGACATTGCGCCCATTTCTCAACGCAAATATAACCTTCGAAAATTTCAATTTCCAATAACACTTTAAAGCATTTATTTATTGTGACCGAAATATTCCACGTGTATAACGATTTGTTTTCTCCTAAGTTATCTTCGATAAAGTTAGGACTTGCACCTTCCCTTTCTTCTATTCATAAATACTTCGTCTCGTCTAATAAAGCAGCATTTCACCATCGCCTACCTCAATATTCGAAAATTGTCTAAATTTGGCAACAAAACTAAAGATCAGCCAATTCCTCACACAACAACCTTAAAAGATATTTTAATAATTGGAAGACTTGCGAGTTGCGTTGATAGGATCTCATCGGATTACTATAAAAGTTATTTACGAAGTTTAACCGCCCATGATGAGTGAAAACTACGTAGAATAAGATAGCGGGAGAATTTCCGCGAAAACAGACAATTAACATTCTCCACATCAAAAGTCTTGGAAAGATATGGGATGGTCTTTTTTATCTCGACTACGTCAGGATAGTTGGATAGGTTTGCAAAAATTTATATATTTTTAACTTTTTCTTAGGTTCCCAACGACCTCTTGGGCAAAGAGTTTGAAGACGACGCAATGTCCAATTGCCGCAAGTACTTCGCGACTTCCACAACGATAATTAACGTTCAAAAGAATCGATATTAAATATCCATAGCTTCCACCGCGTCCTCCCCTTCTTGCGTGACAACGACCTTGCAGTTGACCGAGGGTGGGCATCGCAGACTGGTATTGTGTGACCTCTTTCGAATGCGACCGGTGTGCTTCCTCCTGCAGAGGGGGCTTCCCCGACGGCTTCTCCGAGTTTGGACCTCGCCCCCTTTAGGCCTTGCTCAGAGCACGTGCAGATTCTCGCAGGATTTGGACTTGGAATCGTTTAGGCACATCTTGCTCAGGATCTCCCTGGCAACTTGGAGGCTGAGGGAGGTCTTGGAGCCGTACAGGTGGTGTCTGCCCTTCTTGTTGACGGAACTGCCGTTCACCTTCTTCTTCCTCAGTTTCCGGTCCCTTGATTCCCTAAGGCGGACCTGCTTGAGAACTCCAACCAGTAGCTCGTCCACGTTGTGTTGTATTCCCGATGACGTTTCGATGAACTTGCAGTCGTGCGACATCGCCAGGGACTTCCCCTCTGCAAAACATGAAATGGAAAATTAGACATCTAATAAAGGAAGAAAGAAGTTCGCCTAAATTACAAAGAAAATCGCACATGAAAAATGTTTTATCTCGCCTGAACTCGATTCCGGGTCGCCCGAATTGGCCGTGGACGGTGCCTCTCATTATAACGAAGCACTCTTTCTTATTTACAGTCCACCAAAACGGTACACAATGGGCTCGAAAAAAAGCTGGCCAAAAATTGGTTTCTTTGAGTTTAGATTTAGGAGTTGGGAGTAGTTATTAAAAATTGAACGGTTAACTTCCCATCACAACCAAGGTTTTGCAATAGGGAAAGAGCTTTATCTGTCGGAATTCAAAGGGAAAGGTGTATACGACAAAAATAAAAGCATTCGAAAAATAAGCTTTTCCGGTGATACAGGGCAATTCGCTTTGGAAGTGGGAATTCGTTTCATAGTCGGACTATGGAACTTTTCTGCAGACTTTGAAGGGCCTCTTCATCAAATGACTAGATATTGGTATTGTGTTTTCGCTCTCTTATCTTTCTCCTTATCAATTCTGGTAATAACTGCAATGTGAGGTTCAAAAGAATCCGCGAAATAATGCCATATAGAGACATTTTTACGAGATCAAACTCTTTTTAAGAGAAATGAGTCGAACTTAAGCACGTGCTGTACTTCATAGGAACTTATATCAATTTTAACCATGGAAATTTCATACTAGACACAATGATCGAACGAAATGATTTTGTACTCTTACTTATCTTATTGACTCTACGTATTTTATTAAACATGTATTAATAAATTATTTGAATATCTTTCGTCTATTATTATTAGTAGGATAGCAACTGAATATGCAAGCACGTTTTCTTTTACTGCATTGATTGATCAAGATAGAGAACAAAGGATTATTTCCGGGAGATATTACTTTCATTGTATTCACTATTTCTATGATATATTACAAAAGTAAAATTTTATTTCAATAAAAACAGATTAAATATAAAATACCCTACGAAGCAGTTTATCAAATGTACGTTTGTCATAAAGATAATGTGCTGTAGTGCCATAAATGAAGAAATAAAAATCATGAATGCAAATCACGCAGTTTCATGTAAATGCAAAAACATTGCAATAATTCTATTGAATTTGTTGGAATTTAAGATGTAAACTTTTTACTGTTAAACAATTGACTGAGAAAGAAAATCATCAGAAATTGCAAAACATGTTAAATTATCGGATAGTTACTCTGGAATTATTAGAGAGAGAATGACTTTCGATGGCAATGTGAACAAACGGAGAGACTAAAAAATACCAGTAAGAGCAGGGCTTCTCAACTTTCTGTACGATATCCTTGAATATTTATGACTAGCCCTTTAAAATGATGAAGCCGAAAAAACGGGACTAAGAGTGTGTCGGGCTGTGTGACCGTTTATTAATTGCTGGGACGCAAGAATTAGCTATCCACATGGATTCCTTTTATTATGCTATCCAATACCAAGCGAGAGGGAAACCTATGAGTTGAAATATCCTAGTGTATCTTGTTAAGTATTTTTCTTCATTAAGTCTGTACTAGCTGAAGGAGTTGTTATTAGCTATCATTTCTAAATAAAAGTTCAGTTTTGAAGAATAAAAGCATCACTTTAAATGTTAGATTAACAAAATATATCATTCAATATTAAATTGGGAACGTTTTTCTCAGTAAGTGATATCTATTCAGCTCTTAAAATGGAAGGAGCAACTTTCTCTTTTCATTTTTTTCATCGTAAAATTAATGTCCGCCTGAAATAATATATGTCGGCCATTATCGGGTGTCATGTTATTTATGTAATGGTTTTTTAGCATTTTTATATAAATGGCAATCTTTATTCTAGGAAACCCCTTTCATTGCATTTTTCAAATAAAATTGAAAATGTGGGCTCATATTTATCACTTGTTATTCTGATAATGAAACCAATTTTCAAATATTTTTCTCTTTGATTTAATGAAAAGAGGTTTCATGATTTTATCAGGTTGATATATATATATATATATATATATATATATATATATATATATATATATATATATATATATAACTCTTTAGTGGAGCATGGAGAATGGCTTTAATGACGATAAATGAAATAACAACGGCTATAAAAGACGAGATTATATTTAAGACAAGGACAGAAGGCGAAAGGAGTTAACCTACCGCTCTATTATACATTTGCAAATAATAACATGGTCAAAAATAATTAAAACCGCTCACATACAAACTACCGTGATATTACTAGGGAGAGACGAATCAACATATTATTGTGTTGGCTTCAGTATTATGTAAAAAGAGATGAACTTTACCTTTAACGTGATTTTACAGCTTTGGAATCTGACAAACGGAGTTCTAAAAATGACTAAATGCAAGGGACGAGAGTGACAAAATCCCACAATAGCCATAACGAAATATATTGTGAACATTTATGTAACCAAGGATTTACCAATGAAATCAAGGTTTTCTGGACGAACTTTGTGGAACGCCATCGTTGGATTGATCAATGTTCGCTTAGGATTTATCAATAGACTAATTTGGAACTAAGGAATCATTTTGTGATAAGCATAACTTTTACTATTTAACATGCTGTCATAGTTTGATCATAATTCAATTATTCCTTACTGATAACACCATAATGCAGGGTCTAAATGAGAACAATATCACCCGAAACATTCCATCTTGGCTTACCGTAATATATCCCATGATTCCAATAGCTTCCTTCATTTCAGTTTTTCCGTATTTGTCTGGCTTAAGAGTGATATACGCCCCATTTATTTCTCTATCCTTATCTTTAAATGATATGAAAGCGGACGTTAGCGTCGGATAAGAGGCGCTCATTGAATATCGACTGATGCCGGGCGCTATCGGCAGCTTTCGAAATATTTTCGAATTTTTCCGACAGAATGCGCCGTTGGCTCGAGAGCGTCTCTGATTTGGACATCAATTTGAATCGCTGCGAGTCAGTTTTACTCCGGAAGAAACGTATGAAATAAAATTATTTACTTTAGCATAAACACTTATTATATTTTTATAGAATATTTTTTAATACAAAAGTTATTTTAGCAACATATTTGCAACGTAAAAGTAGATCGACCGTATTTGCAATATTTTTCCATTGCGAATGATCTACGTATAACAGCAGGTTTTAATAAAATTATTATTTAGATATTATTTAAATAAAATAGAATAAGTTAGAATTAATCAAGAGGTAATCTAGATGCTAATGTTTCTGAAAGGAAAGAAAAGAACCCGTTGGTAAATATAAAAATAATAATTATGTAATAACTGTTTAATAAAAACTAAATATTTTTAAAATATAGCAAAAGGAATTCACTATACCATGAAATAAAAGGAAGCACTACTTGTATTCTCCGAAAATAATGATAAATAATGGGTCAAATTATTGTTTTCTGTAAACTTTTAACCCCAGAGGGTCGAAACGCTTCTGTAATTATTTCCTGGATTATAGAAAATTGCATGTACGTAGTTGTGGTTTAAAAATTGATAACATTAATCAAAAATCGTTATTTTTGCCCCATTATACTTAGAAGTAAATAGAGTATGGTAGACTACTTTTCTGGATTCCAAACAGTACTGGCTTTTTCCAGTGACTAATTAAAGGGTTAGTCTAATAGATTCCTTCAGGAAGGAATAATCTGCTGGAACTTATGGAATTGTATCGCGGGTTGGGCATCCCTGGTTAATGTTTTCCATCGATCAATTCTTGCATCACAGACTTGCACGGAATTATTTATTTCCGAAAAAGCTGCACTATGATGTCAGAAATTAACTTTTAAATTTAGAAGCAAAACATTTGTTCGAAGCAAAAATTTCAAATATGAAAGAAATATCAGATCTTTATAACAAATATACTACATTTAACTATACTACTTCAAACGCAATTGAGAAGGCAAGATTGAAACGTAATTAAGAAAGACGAGTTTTACTTTATTCACGACGCTTTCGCAAAAGCATTAATTTACTATATCCTCTACTATATCACCATTTATTTGAATTTAAATATCTATCAGATAATTAAATTTTAAAATGATTATCGATAATTAAGATTCTGTGGTGTGAGTTCAGGTGTTTACCCTTTTATTGGATTAGGTTCAATAATATTTCATCGAGTTATTCTGTGAGTGTTCAGTTCCTTTTTACAACTTCAGCTTCTATCATGAAGGATATTTATAATTGAAGAACAATTAATGTTATTATTCAGAAGGATCGGATGTATGCAATAATAGTTGTACATTTAACAAAAGTTAAATTAGGCTCTGTCATTTCTGATGGGAGAATTCACTAGTTATGAGCTGTAATAAATTATTGTTAATAATAAAATATCACTTATGATGATCATTAAGCGTTTGTTATAAATTTATTATTATTAAATATAATTTGAATTTTTTTATTCATAGTTCCGAGTTCAATTTTTATAGAATATATGATTCCATATTCCTTGACTCCAGAATCCAGATTCCTTGACTAAATTGATATATATTAAAAAATGACAATTTTTTCCTCTCAATGCATGCAGTTCAGTTATACATGTTGATTTGGTCTGTACTAGCATTATATATTTCCGTACGTTAACTTGGTCTGTACTGGCATTATATATTTTTTTAATTCTACTCACTGCCACCAGGTGCACCTATAGCGTGGGCATTTAAATAATGATAATCAAACCTGTAGATATTCTTTGCAGCTTTTTGTTTGTAACGTTATTGATGGTATTAATGTTTATATGTTCCCAAGGCGATACAAGTAACTGTGGAGACGACACGAGAGTTGATTTAGAATGACGACAGTTTGTTGACACCTGAAGGAGCCATCTCACCTTGCGTTGTGATGGTCCTCGCCCGAGCCAGATCCGCCTTGTTGCCCACCAAAATCACTGCCTTTTCCATCGTGAAGTTCTCCTTCCACAGATAGCGCAACGTGTCTTCAGCTGCTTTGAACGTAGCACGGTCCACCACGGAGTAAACTACGACACACGCATGGGGAGCGTACGTGGACAGAGAGTTCTCAACCTAAAAGAAAGGAACGCTCAAAATTAATAACCATTTCCAGATTTATCATTTCCTGTAACGGCATTAAGAACGATGTCATATTTTGATCTTTTACACAAAATTCAACGTTCAAAATATTGACGGATTGCTTTGCCTTTTTTAAAAGTAGAAAGAAAATAGGAAATCTCATGTTTTTTCATGATCAGTTACCGACCCATATCTTGGTAAGGTAAAAACTTAATCTTTGACGGATATGAAGAAGCTACAAATCGATGGCAATAAAACAGAAATATGAGCAATAAAAATAATCAAAGGGCAATGGTATGAAAAATAGCCACTGAAGAGAATTCATCAATAGGATGATCCCATGGATCATTAATCTTGCAAATTATACACAATTTGTCAATTCCCTCATAAAAATGACGGAACTAAATTTAACTTGTAATAAATGTCGATGATATAATTTTTTTAATTTGGTTGCTAAGACAATATCGCGTTAAATTGTATAGTTTCCTATGAAATCATTTCGACAGCAAAACTTTCCATGATTTTGAGAACGAAATAATTTCTTTCCCTAAACATTTCATATGAGCCTTTGTTTTCCATATATTCTAATGAGAGTAAACAATCACCGCGAAAGGGATGGGTTTACTTTTTCTCTTCCTTAGTCTCGATTTTGTAGGATTTCGAAAAAGGATTAATTTAAATGTATCTGTCTTAATATCTGTCTGGCATGAAGTAGCCGGTTAAGCCAGCCTTTTTGTCGAATAATAACCTGCGTCTTTATCATCATCAAAGTAGCCAAGTGGTTAGAATGTTCACCCCATTACCCAAGATTTCCTAAGATTAATCCAAAAGTTTATCCTTTGTGGCTCGAATCCCGTTTAGGGAGAAATTTGTTTTCAGGAAATTCAGGTACGATAAGTAGCATCATAAGAACCTATGAAGTTTCCATAACTTACTAGTTTTAATAAAGCGATTCTGTTCTTGGTTACGCTTTTGTTTATTTAAATACGCAAAAATGTATTTAGAATATCTCTTCTACATCTCTTCTTACGAAACCGTTTGCCGATATTAAAAATCCGTGGAAAATTACAAAGTTGTATAATTTATTATGGCTTTCCACAAAGTTACGCCAGAACATATTGATTTCATTAGAATATCTCTATATATTTCCAATATTAACCTATATTTTGCACTCTAAAATTCTTATTAATTAAATTTCTCTCTCATTATGTCTCATTTCTTCATAAAGGTATTGCCTCACGTAATATGCGTAAATAAATACAGCGTTACATTGTTAATTAATTAATTTATATATATAATCTATAGTAATATATATACATTATACATGCACACAGCACGTTCTTATGTAGCTGATGTACCAAGGGATGTTTGTCATATTTTCTTGCTTTGAAGCAGTCAAATCAAACTAAAAACAGGATGTCCAATCCACATTGCGATGGAACATCGATTGATGATCTTATTTAGAATATAGATAGAGTCAGTACACAATATAACTTCATTTCCTGAAATATAATCTTTTTCATTTCTATTAACAGGCGCCGAAGGAGTACAGGAAAACAAAAGAACTTTCCTAGCTTATTCAAGACTAGAAAGAATAGTTCGGAGTTGAAACATGTGCCTAACAATTTCCTCATTTTATACCGAGTTAATTCTCAACTCAGTACACCCAAAAATATTTAAATAAGT
Organism: Pachydiplax longipennis; assembly: GCA_036926295.1. Taxonomy (NCBI): domain Eukaryota; kingdom Metazoa; phylum Arthropoda; class Insecta; order Odonata; family Libellulidae; genus Pachydiplax; species Pachydiplax longipennis. The sequence continues at coordinate 3,588,363 of JAVFKF010000012.1, read as the reverse complement.
GAAAAACCCCATGCGTCTTACAAAAAAGTTATTTTTGTAGGCATGTGTAAGTTAGTGGATAAACTTAATGGTTCTATAATCTTATTGTATCGTTTCCTACAAACACTGGTTGAAATATCGTAGATATGTATTTTCAATTTTCGAAGACAAATTAAACACCCTGTATAAGGTGTATACTGAAGAAAGTGACTCAAAGGACTTTTAAATGCATCGACCATTTTCTTCTCTCACCACATCCGTGGAAATTTTGATACACAATCAATTTTTAGTCCGATTAAATTGTATACATTCAAATGCAATTCTGCGCCACGAGAGCTATTTCTACGTTCCATCATAATCATACATTTTATTTTCAATCCAATCTTGTGATTCGTTTAAGTATGCATTAACAATAAACGGGAATATACAAAGAATAAATATATACAGTTTTTGCCGAGAGATGACCTTCTCCTCCTAAATGCAGAGAAATTTCTAAAAGAAGAAGCAGATTGAAAAAATAAGGTATTCTAAGGATTGGAGATATTCTCTACTTTTCGTTCATTATATCTCGAACCTGAAAAGTAGGATAGTTGAGAATCCTTCTTAGAATTGATAGGAATGAAGGATCCTTCTATCTTCGGTCACAAGAGAGTCTATACAAATAGAAGGTACGGAGAAGAATAGGGAGCTTACTAAGGATTTCCTATTTCCACAAGGAGTCCTGAGTGACCCAGATGTTTAGTAGCATAGGTTGCCCTAGCGCTGACATTTGGCAGACTTTGCCCTAGTTTGACTTACCGATAACCTCTGCCTCTTTCCATCTCTTTTTGAAGTTTGCGAGGGCTAGACGAAGGTTGCATTTCTTCTTCTAAATGAAAGAGATTTGTGTTACCATAAATTCCAGTCCAAGGACAATCGTACGCTAGATCTATAAAACTAAATATTTACATGAGTTTCTTTTATATCTTGTGTTGCTAAAAGTGGCATCGTACTTTAAGTGCATATCAAAGAGCATATTTCCATGTACCTTGTTATCAATTCGAATGATCTCCTCGCTAAGAATCATATGAAGCAGCTCAGGAATACAGGGAGTGAAGTTTAATGTTACGACTTCATAAAAGCATTTTCAGGATTAATTAAAGATTATTTATTAGTGTTTTTATAATAAATTTAACACTGCAATAATATGCAGTGGTTACAATTTAGAAAATATTTACGTTGCATACAGTCGAAATTACAGATAATTACGAAAAGATCAATTACTATTAATGAGGGAAACACTCATTTGCCATTATTTTGCTTACCGAAAAAGCCCAATTGCTTATACATTCAATGATGATTCCAATTTTGCCTATATTAGGAATTTTAATTTGATATCTAACATTTATGACTTACTTCGCTGTTTAATTTATTAATAGATTAGTTTATAGCACACTTTGATTCTCAACGCACTAAAGACGTAACAATCTTTAACAATTCTTTAAATCTAAATTTTTCTAAAGAATGCAAATTTCATTAGAAGTAAATCTGTAACTATATGTCAACATTGGAGAATGTTATAATTAGACTTGTCTGTCAGCATATTTTATTTGATATTCTGATTAAAAGTAAATTATAATATACTTTTCACGCTGAAGCAAGGAAATTTTTGAAAGAGATATGATCGAATATCTCTCAGATAGTTTTGTATCTAATCACATACGTCTATTTTCTTTCCCAAAGACATATATGTTTCTTCTACGATTCAACACTGATAATTGAATTTCGTTGGTATCATAAGTAATAACCCAATTTTCAGTAAGCGTGAAATGTAAAAGAAGTTAAAATAACTGTACATGACAGGTAAACTGGAATCAAATTTGGTTAGAATTTACACTGAGATATGTCATCTAATCGTTATATATTCTTTGGAATCAATTTACTCCGCGGATTGAGAGTCGTTTACATGTCATTTTAAAAAAATTCTTACTTTATCCAAATTATCATAAATAAATTCTAATTTCACTTTTTCTTCTTCCGCGTTCTAACTTTGAAAATTTATCAGAGAATTATCTGTGAGAAAATTATCATAAACGTAAAACATCTGAATTATCTGAAACAATCTAGATTGCATTCTTAATGTACGTCTAAGAATGATGTGTTGATGTATAATCGTATGGATGTAGAATAAAAATTGAGAGAGTAGGATGCATATTGTAGGATATAAACAGGTGTAGAAGAAAAAAGAAAGCAGGATATATTAAATGAAGTTATAGATACAGAGAATATGTAAGTGAATGTAAAATAAAGAAATTACTTCCATTTGACTGCGTATTGTTTGGAATTAGTGAGGAATATAAAAAAGAAAAATTTTCAGAATCTCCAAAGAATCCTTTCTTTGGAATTCAAGCAATGTGTAGAAGAAACAATTGTACTGAAAGGTACTGTTGACAAGAATGTTAATCCATACGCCTATTTTTAGAACTTGACATATCAATTTTTCAAAATAAGAAAGATAAATCTCGCATTGAGAGTCTTAGAAAAGTTTTTCACTAAATTCAAAACACAAGAAATTATAGAGAAGATAAGCATTTGCATAGAAGAAAGAACTTATCGAAACTCAAAAGAAAAAGAAACAACGTGGATAATTGTGCATAATCTCTGAGGCAATTCTTTTTAACCACGAGCAATTTGCCGAGTAGTTAAACGTAAACAAAACTGGCTCTGGGAAAATTTACAGGTGTTTCTATTCACCGGAAATAAATCGTCGAGAAATTGTAGCGACACTAGTTGCTTCTGCAAACGGACGCTCAGAGCGATGGAAACATTTCATTCCTCTACTCGGAGAAAAATCATTCGGGAGATGAAAAAATAACTCTGATTTAGACAAAACGCGAGCTCTGTTATACATTCACGGAAGCAGAACTTGAATAAAAATATTAGAATACGTAGGATTTTTAATAATGTTGACGAGATTTTAATTGAAGGAGAAGTTTAGATTTCCGGTAGAGAAATTGACTTGTAATTAAAATTCTGGGCTATCGCGACAGAATCTGCCCTCAATTTAATTTACCTGCCCAATATTTTTCTTTCACGAGTGAGCCCTTTACGATTAAGTCTTCAGAAAATGATATCTCTGTTCTTGATAGGTTATTAACCCAAATGCAGGATGTAAATTTTTTATGGCTTGCCCCCAGGCGTTGGTGCGCTAAATTGAGCTAGAATAAAGAAAAAGATGAGAAAATCGTTCTTTATGGCTGATGATTATACCTTTGGCTAACGAATAACCAAGCTAGAAATATTTCGGCTAACGAAAGTTTTTAACAAAAAAACCATCAATAAGTAGGGAGTAGGAGACTTAGTTCTATAATACTCTTATACGTAATTTAAACTCAAATTAAGCAATCATGAAACAATAATGCTTGCATCGTATAATGCAGAATTTTTTTATTTAATCGATGTTTTTAAGTACAGAAATAGTTCAGAGATTTGATTAAGTTTATTCTTCGAAAAACAAGTAAACACAAAATGAATAACTCCAGAAGAATTACAACAATTTAGAATTATTACATCTAAGTTGCAAGTAAGCGGAGGGCAAATGGCAATATTTTCATACAATTTATAAACATATCCAAAAATGTCTACAAACATTGCAGCAATACTTATGAACACCATTTCAAACAGCAGACAATGTGCTATACATTAAATAATAAAGCCATTACGAAGTTTAAATAAGAGCAAAGTTGTTCGTGACTTCCGGCAGACTTAATTATGGAACGAGCGGCCATCATCAGGCTACCGATTATGACCACCACCTTGGGTACCTTCACCATCTAGTGATGACCTATCTATAGACCGATACTGGTCGGTTATTAATGGTCTGTCGGAAGTTATAAGCACATATGGTTATTCACGATAAAATTTCACACAGGTATGAATCCTTCTGTGATGTGTGCCACCTTGATTTGACCTACTTGCTGCATTATAAAAATAATAATTTTACCTAAAAATAACATTTAATTATACGAACAACAGTAAAATAATCCAATCCTCATGAATTACCAGTTTACAAATACAGTTCAGCAAGAACAACTACATCCTTAAATTCCCTAATCAATAAATTCGACACCCTGAATGCATTGGTGAGCAACAAGCGAGATCTTTTGGATGCAACAATCGTCTGAATGGTGGGCGTAGACGAGGAAAGGCTTTCTTTAATTCCCGGAGCGCGTGGGCGTATTCTCTCTGTGGTGGGGGATATGGCGTGCCGAATCGATCGAAGATGCAACTGCACCCGCTGCTGCAGCCCCTTCGACCTCTCCCAGACTCGCTGACCTCGGCCGGCACGTGGGAGGCCTCCTTTCTTATTCTTCCTAATCATTTTTCGCCATTTCCACGGATGAGCTATTCTTAGAGTTCCTCTGAAATCTGCGATCGCACGTGTGATCCGACGTTCGGCTCCTGTTTGAGGCCTAAATATTCTAGCTGCACAACTTGATGGTTTCAATTTTTTTATTTATCTTTTGCTATGGAAAGTAGAAAATCTTTTCGTGATATATTTATTTACATAAATAATTTAATGTTGATTTAAAAATGATTATTTTTATCGATAAAAGTAAAAAAAAATTAAATTTATTTTTGTTCATTCCCGGCTTTCATGACATGATATTTACTGCGGTATGAATGATGAGTAATCGAATACGATGAAAATTATTATTCATAAGGAAACTGTGCTGTGATTACGACGAAGATGTGACTCAGTGGGGGTTTACTACTTCACTCCTCATGTTGCCTCATTCCCATTCCTGAGCTTTATATGTCTCATGAAGGAGGAGATTCAACCTTGTTTCTCTGTTAAATAATATCAAATAAGCAGGATTCGACAAGAGTAGACGAATTCAGTCGTCGAATACTTTAATCATACAAAAAAGTCGCCTATTATATCAGCCATATTTATGAAGTCTTAGCTTTATGTCATAAAGATGATGAATAGGGAAGGAAAAAAGAATTAAAAATAATACTGTGATGCAGGGGATACGGCATTTTACCTGCAATAAATCCTACGATCGATGGAATACAAAAAATTCTCTTTACAATGCATTTACATCTATTATAATTTCCTTTCTGAAGATAATCAATCATTTCTGACCGTACTTCGTGGAAAGACATCATGAATAAAATAAAAACACTGTAATTTCCACACTATATATTATAAAGACATCAGCAATATATAGAGTAGAAATTACAAAGTGTTTTTGATTTATTCATCCTTTCTGAAGATTTAAGTCAATATTATTTCTTAGGCACAGCATTTTTGGCTACTCATAAAGGGGTAACAAGGCCCGAAAAATGGACTGGGACAGGTCAATCACCGTGAATCAATATTCATCCTTGTCAGAATTGTATCACTAATGGATTTCAATGCTCAATGGAAGATTATCTCGCCCACATATTTGTATGAAGAAAGGCTTAGAACCTGTTTTAGAAACATTATTCAACCAGCGATATTTTCTTTTGAGTAAATCCACATCTACCAACAAACCCTGCTATCAGATTCTCTACATACATAGCTGTGGTTCTGCACATTGAACTTGAGGAACCCACTTGAGGATGGAAACCAAAATGCGCATATGGACCTTCAGACGGCGGTCGGAGAGTTTCGAACCCCTTATACACCCGAATTCCATTTTCTTTTCTTCCACCTATCAACATTCCTTACTGTTCGCGGAATAATTAATTCACTTCATTCACACGGTCTTCATCGTATTAATAGGGTGATATTAGAGTGGCCTTGTGATACGTGTAGACAAATTTTCTAGCCCTTTGTTGATCTGATGTTTGAAGATGTATCTACAAGAGAAGCTAAAATTCAAATAATACCATCTACGTAAGAAAAATAGCTTAATTATGGGTATTTTCGTTCATTAAATTCGATTTCCATTTCATCGACCCAAAAACATTCTTAATTCGCTTCATCTTGTGGGAAAGACCACTACGATAGCCATTATTTACCACTCGAATTTTGTTATCTTAAGGAAAAAAAAGAAGAGTAGCGAGAAAAATATTTTTAGGTCATCGTGGAAATCATAACTTTCAAATCTAGCATCCTGTCAGATCCTGCATCAGGTTCAGCAGTTGGAGAAAATATCAAAAATTTTGTAATTAATGTGAACCATGAATATTAACCCAGGTAAAATGTTGAGACTAATCTAAATGAAAATTAAATATTGAACCAGACCCTTCTAAATTGAATATTAATGTGTAAATAAAATTTACAATTCATTTATTGCTAAGAATCCTTTATTCTAAACCTAATCAGTATTTTATGAAAGATAACAAAAAGTTGAATAGACAATGCGATAATTAATTTGAAGACGATATTCATTGCCATACTATTGGAACTCATTATAGCCATCAAATATAGGCATCGTCATCTTTGCTCCATCTTTTTCAAGGTTTATAGACTTTTATGTTTTATTTAAGCTGAAATTATCACATAAACACATTTATGTATCATTTTCAGGATAGAAAAGTGTGTCTTAGTAGAGAAGGGCAGTATGTGGATGTAAACCATTTCCTTAGAATTATGAACGTGATACTTAAAAAAAAACAAAAATTTACCAACCCATGAGTAGGGATATTACACTTTAAGGCTCGTAACGTTCGTTTTACTACTTTGCTATTGTAAATTGAGTCATAGTTGATGAACTAATGTTATGCACTTTGTTTTTTCAGTTAATCTCACATATATATATATATATATATATATATATATATATATATATATATATATATATATATATATATAGCAGACACCAAAAAGTAGATTTCCTCAAACGGCTCGCAGTTATAAATTCGAAAATGCATTCATTATAGAAATCGAATCCGTCGAATGGATGAGGTGCACATTCGAGTGATTATGACCCCATTCAAAAGACACGAAGAATCGCTTCGATTTTCATTAAATGTAGCTTCATGTCTGTATGCGACTGCGCCCCAAATGAAGCACGACTCTAAAATTATCCCTCACTTGACTGCTTAGACGATCCAACCTGCCTCCGACGACATAGAAAAGTAATTTATACCCTGAAAACTCCTATCCTCTCTTGACATCTTTGTGAATTCTACACTGAGCCGTAACCTACTTTGTCCCGTGGAAATAGATTTTCGCGCGAAATTAGGACGCCGGAATCCGATAGAAGGATTTCCGCGCGGATGAATACGCGAATTAGTACCATCATAATCTTCTTTTGGACATTCAATTTTTTGGTCCTTGGAATGAGATGCGGTCGTTTGATTGTGATTTGAATTTTGGACGAAAATTCATCATGTCTCCTGTATTATGTACTTTGACGAAAGCAATAAGAAAGGGAATGGAGCTATGAAAGTATCTGAACACTTCTTGGTTATTAATACTTGTAATCCACAAATATTTCAAATAATATGACAGTATAATTTGAGGTTAGATGAAGAGAGGGCCACTATTTATATTTGTCTGAATAATATTACTTACCTAATTCACAAAATGTTTACGAAATTTGGGTGTATCGAAAGTTTTCAGTAATATTATCTTAATATTTATGCATTATTTCAATAAAATTTTGTTAGGGTTATCTCAATTTTAAATCATTTTGTTAGAGTTATCTCAAACTTCTTATAGTCTTAGGGTCAGGAAATCGGGATGGACCTCATTAATGGATGTAGTAGCCTCTCTTCGTTTAGAGCTTGACTTGTATGCAAAGGATCACTAGAAGTTAGAAGGGTATAAATACTATTAGAAGGCAAGTACATCAGGATGAAAAGATAGACTACCATAAGGATGATATGTTTCTCCATGTTCGACACGTAAGAGCAAAGACGTCCAGAATTTATTTCCTCCGTATCGCCACTCTAATTTAAGACCCTAAAAATCGCACCCTTTTCGCCTTCAATTTCTAAAAACCGATCCCCTGCGGAATCCTATTTTTAGCCTTCCATCCGATCCTTGCGTCCCTTGCATTCTCGCCGTACCCTCATTACCCTTAGAAAAGAGAATAAGAGAGGGAGCCTTCCATTGGAGAGGAAAATATCTCAAATGGCTCTTTTATATAGTACTTTATCTTCGCTACTTTTTTCTCTCCCTCATTCACGACCGTTATTACGTCTCTATTTCTTATTCCCTCGTATCTACGAATTGGAGTCGAACTGTAAAATAGTTATTTAAAACCAATGATATATTACAGTAGATACTGTTGCGGAGCGCTAGCCAAGGGCCCAAAAAACAACCCAGCGACCTTCTGCATTCGCATTCATAACATACTCAAAGTATTTTTTATTTCAACAAGCTTGCCTCACGGTTTCTCACCAGCAAACGTCCATAAGACTTTATCTCCAGCTATATATAGTCGTGTATATCCAACAGTAGATATAAAATCGTTTTAATAGCTTCTAATAATTTCATCGATATAAATTAGCTATAATACCGTCGCGACGGTATCCCGTTACAAACGGTGTTGTAACTGAAACAGTAGTAACAGATATTATATCGATAATTAATATTCTACTTTTAAATATTTTTCCTCTTCGAATTCATAATAAATTAGAGGTTATATTATAGAGAATATTCGCTTTAACATGATTTAGCATTTAAGATTGTTAAATGTACTCCCTGCGCAGATAATAGGCTACTTTTTATATGCCTAAAGTTCCCCGGTTCGACCCCAGATTAGAAAAACTGTTCTCGTAAGAAATTCACGTAAACCTCACTTTCATCGGTTGCACGCTACATTTATTTTGCAAAATTAAATTGGAAATGATTGTCATACGAAATCGAGATAAGCATCAAATGAAAGTAAAATAAGCAAAAATTCTTATTTTGGTCGTAAAATATCGTTATGGAGTCAAAATGGCGAGTATTCGGTTAAAATAAATGGAAAAATTTGTGAAATTTTGAGGCTGTAAACAACCAGTCCCATTGACGATGAATGCGATTGTTGAAACCGAGATTATGCATTTTCCAGTGAGAATAAATACACGGGAATATTAGGTCCATATGAAAGTAATGGATAGAATGATTGATAGGATATGTAAATTGGAGTCAATAATATGTACTACAGTTATGAACAATTTGCAGGATCGATTTACAGGAGATTGCAGGTTGCGACCATTTAGTAGTTTCTTTTAATTATTAGAATTTGTCTACACTATTTAGATATAATGTTACTACTAACAGTTGGGTAAATCTATAGCATAATTTGCATCCTGCAAGTCGTGTGGCAGGGGGTGTACCTACCGTACTTCATCTCTCTAAATAGTTTACGTTATATATTTTACAAGTTGCTTAAACTTTAAGTTCATTTTCCGTGAAAAATATCACAGATAAAACCCAACTTTGGGGGTGATTCGTCAATCTTGACTCGATATCTATCAAATTACCGAGTCTTACCACTTAAATCGCGTCCGACGGTGTATAGTCTCCTTGTTAGTAGTATATCGAGTAAACACTTACGTTACACCACGTCTCTTTTGTTACTTAGCTATCTACTGTTTCCGTTTGAGAAGTGAGTATTGAGTAGTGCAAAATTTTATGGTAATTATCTACGTTTACTTAACACTTAGAATCAAATTCAACTATTCTGAAGCTATTATGATTTAAGTGTGGATATGGGTTTATTTTTACGTTAAACTCGAGAACCCAAATTAGTAAAATCTCAAAACATGAAAATCCATCCCCTTTGAGTCCATGGAATTTTTTATCCGTAATATTGGTCCCCGTTTAGATCCGAGGCGGGTCGAAGCGTAATCTAACGTAATAAAAGCAAATGGAGTTCATTTCAATAGTTTTCAGGTAATATTTCTACAGAAAATATTTATTTAAAAGAATCATCATACAAGCTTGATAAAAGTTTCTTAAGAAGTATGTTTAATCAAGACTCATCATTATTGTCGGTTTAGTAATTATCTCGGTTGAGAGTTAAGGGGCACTTCAATTAGAAATGTTTAAAATATTAATCTTGCTGATCGATTTGAAACAAGTTTAATGAATGCAATTGATACAATAACATTTCCTTTTCCTCGAAGTATAAGTTCATAATTATGCCTTCACAAGTTTACGACACCGACGAAGAGATTCCTTCTTGTTCATGACCCAATGGTAGCACATCCAATCGACTAAAACCATTTTAAACTGTCTCACGTCTGCTTAATATGCGCTTTTTGATTTTTCTACGGTTTGTCCAATTTGAGGGAAACGATTTTGAAAGAAAACCGCAAGTTTGACTGGTTTTAGTAAAAGGAGAACATCATGAACGAACCACCGACGTGAGAAATTAAAGTAAATATAAATTGATGCAAAGATTTTTCAGGAGGAAAATTCAACCACTGCTGCCAAAACAGTGGGCCTGAATATGACCATGGATGGATGGAGTGGCTACTTTCTAGAATACGACAAATATCCATTCTTAATAATCCCATTAATATAATTACGAAGAATATATAATTTTATGGCTCTCAATGAATTCATTACATTACAAATAAAATATTTGTTCACTTGATATAGTTTAAACTGAAATAAAGAGCAGAAAATCGCCTTAATATGGGATGGACCACTGAATGGGGAGTGATATCCAACGTGACAGTTACCCCGTAAAGTGAAGTATTCTTCGATTCTTCTATCTTCCAGAAGAAAACACATCTGTTGTCGCATACGAGTGAAGAAGAAACGTTTTCTGTCTATGTAAAAATTAATATTGAAGATTTTAAATATAAAACATGCTGGTTCAAGAATTTAAGACAATTTGTTTCACGTAACATTCAATGTAAAAGGCTTCAGAAGCTATCCTTGGAAAATTTATATCTAATAATTATATTATCTAATTGAAATCGATTCATAGAATGGATATTGATAAGCGGATCCCACAAATATATAGACTCTAAAACAATATACTCTCTTACATAATCATAGGCGATCCGCTCAACATGTGTCATCCGGTGTCATGGCGCAATGTAGGCTATGACCTAACCAAAAAGGTTACAGACAAATTGATAGTTATACCCTTCATTGGGATGTTTTGCCATGTGGGCTTCTCTTGCGACGAAGCTTGTATGACGTTATATTCACTAAGAGTAATGAAAAAGAACAAAAAAGGAAGAGTTTGAGAGGTCGATTCCGGGTGGACACTCAAAATGACCTCAGCCTTCGAAGCACTTTGAACAATACAGTGTGGGAAAAAAATCTTCCCAACTTATGGTTGACAAAGATAACCTATATACGGCAGAATGCACGCGGAAGATGGTAAAACAACTTGCGAAAACACAGTAGAAATACAAAAGCAGTGTACATCATATAAATTGTACGACAGAAAAGTAAAAATAATGAAATAAGAATGATAAAAAGAAAAATAAATAAGGATAAATATAAAATAGAAAAAATATATTTGAGAAAGAAGATAGAATATTATAAACAAAAGATAACACACCATTAAAATTACAGCGAAAGGACATGAGATTAACGTATAGCCTATGGTAAAATAATTATTTAATAAATAATTTTAGGCTTAATATAATTTTTAATGCCACAGAATAATATCGAATATATTTACATTTCAGTTTTGTTTAAATTATTGTTATTTAGAATATCAGATTCTATGATTTATTATACAATGACACTTGCAAGTCTTCTGATTCTGATCGAATCAGGATTCTTCCAACAGAAATTAACTTTGGCTTTATGCAAACCGATACGGCATCGAGAAAAACTCTCACCTTTTGTAAAGTTAAAAACAAATTTATCACTTTACAAAAGGTGAGACTTTTTCTCGATGCCGTATCGGTTTGCATAACATACACACACGAGTACATATAACTAAAGAGAGTAATGGATAAGGATTCGTTCCAACTCAGAGGTGCAGAAACGACCGGCGAGTTTCTATCTTGCAAAAAATTAATGGTTTCAACGGAGCAAAGCTCTTTCTCTTCCGTTAGAGCGAGTTAAAAGAGGAGTATATCGAAGTGAAGAATAAATGGGGGAGGTTTTCCACGCGCGCTAAGTAGAGCTACGAAAGCCGAGGAAACTGAAAGGGAAGATTACGTAAGCCCTCCCTTATTGCTTTTTTGCCCATCGCAAATTGATAGAGACTACCATCGCAGGTGAAATTTCCCTTTTGTTCCTTGCAGAAGATGGGTTTGAAGAGTCTTTCGTTCGCGATTATTTTGCGAGTGAATGGCTCTGCGAGGCAAAGGGAAATAAGTTACCGGTGGAATTCCGCAATAAAGTCTCCCTTACTTATTAGAGTTTATGAACCCATTGTTCAAAGGCCTAATAACAGTGGTGAATGTTCGACATTGGTGATGCGTCGCAGTCTTTCTTTGAGGCTCATATTAGAGGTACGTTTTTAATTTTAATCTATCATCCTCTTCCCCAAAGCATAGATAAAAAGATAAAGTATCTCAATAAAGTATCACTACAAAAAATATCACCTATTTACAGGGTGTCTACAAATTCTCAATCCCATTGAGACAGTCATTTCAAAAATGACCGAGAGACAAAGGTTTCTCCAATCGCAGAAAGGGAATTCTGAGTAACTGGTTGCCGCCGGACGATTATCCTTTTCCGGAGAATTGCCGGCGATTGGAGAAAACTTTGTCTCTTATTCATTGAACGCCGATTGAATTGAGTTCCTTTTTCTTTCTTTCAAAATTGACCGACTAAAAAATATAATGGTTACCCTATTTATTTTACGTCCTGAATTTTCATAAAGTGTGCACAAAAAATGAATAACAATATTCGGTGAGCAAAAGGTGATTAGCATTTGTCGTCAAGATATTGTCAGTAGACTGTCGTTATTTTAGGCATCATAAGCTAAAATCCGTGTTTCAGACACCAATAACTGATAATGAATTTCAAAAAGAGATAAAGCTACTCGTGACAATTTTTTGGGGCATATATTTTGAAATAAATACATTTTTCATGTTTAGCCAGTTTACTAGAATTCTCTCATTGCTTTCAAAATTAGTGATACTGAATGATGAGACACCGCGCCTAGCCCTGATTAGAAATGGCAATCAAGAATGAACTGAAAATTATTGCATGCTGACATATCGATAAATGGAACATATTATAATTTTAAGCACGAGATAGATAATGTATCTTTTATTTACTTTTCTTTCAGAATAAAGTATTAATTGCATTTATCTCGGTCATTTTTCATCAAATGCTATGTGTAGTCCTTTAGTGCAGTCAGCTGAAAAAATTTCCTTGTAGTGTAAAATTTCCTTGTAGAATCGCTCTCTGGAGATCCGTCCATTCATATTTGGAATTCCTATGTGTATTTCCACATCTTCATAATTTCTAATCATCTGTTCTCTGATTCTGTTGCAATCCAGAGTAAATAAGTTTGTTTAAACCGTATCCGAACATTTAAAGTACTATTATTCTCAACGAATAGTTTTTCTATAAAAAATGATGAAAACAATGAAAATGAATTATATTGAGTCTTCTCGAGTTTCTTTCAATTCCAATTAGTAGAACAAGGGTTGAAAAGCACAGCTCTAATGCACAAAGTTACCAGTCTGCGGTATTTGCACCGACAAGATTATCGTTTGACACTTCGATATCTTCTTTTCGTAACAAACTATGTAATTTCGATGCAGCGCGAATGATCGATATAACGGTGTCAAAGCTATCCAATTACGCCAAAGCAAATCTTCCGATCAATGTCTGGCATGAACTCCAACCGCTATACGTATAGCTCAATACTTACGTACGATTCATTTCGGAGTTTGGGAGGTATAATAAAATCAAAAGCGATACATTGAATTCGTATGTTCCATTTCGCAACATTATGAACACCTTTATACTATCTATGATGTTTCATATTTGCGCTACGTTTTGTCCTCCAAAATGCAAATGTTTGAGGATTCCCTCATGATGGGACCTTCGAATGCACTGTGAACGTGAATGTTAACATGTGTATTCACGTGCATCCTCTTAAGCAATATACGTAGTTTATAAATATGACATGTTATTGCTGATGATTATGTCATAACATGCTATTGCTCTGGCAAACACCAGCTGTAAGAAATTTTTAAAACATATAACTTGAAATGCAAAAATGTCGTTTGGTTGATATAATAACAGTGCTACGTCATCAGAGATAACTCATCGAGGATTGAAATATTATGGTTATTAAATATCTGATTAGTTTAGAGAGTATGAGAATGCACTTTGAAGATCTTAGTGAGAAGTTTTACTGTTATTTCTCATCCGGAGAATAACGCATCCCCAGGATCCAGCTTATATTAATATGTTATTAGATGCTACCGAAATGTGGATAAACTACGATTCCAACCTATTTGCATATCAGAACTCAAGACTTCAGAACTAAAAATAAAACGGTTCTATTTTGAAGGAAAACAAACTTTTCGTTTACTAAACTGCTAAAATGACTGTTAAGCTCGTGATAAAGTTGACAGTCTCTCGGTTATCGATAACCATTCCAAGGAATACTTACCACTTAACCGTAAACGATCGATCGAGGAAATTTTCACGGTAATAAATCATTTTCAACTGAAAACAAAGCATACATCTGTCGACATTCTTCGATTAGTTACTCGTACAGTCATTTCCAAGGCAAGAACGAATTTACGAAGCTACGTTTATACGAGGGTGGTCTGAAAAGTTTCCGATCCCAGATTTTTCAGAAATCTTCAGAAAACATGTCGACAAATGGTGAAATGTCGGAAACTTTTCAAACCACCCATGTATGAGAACAAATGAATGTCTCACTCACTACTTACTTAAAGTGGATTAAATGACCATTTTTCTTTGTTCATCTTGGAGGAATGCATAAGTGTTTAAGTACATCGATTACGGATTTTTCTTCACGGATAACACAATCTAAAGGTATCAAAGAAACTCGTTCATCTATAGGAAGACAAGAGAATTCTCTGTATAAATTCAAATCGGTATTCTTTCACTTCTTATTCGTGGGGCGACAGACGTGACAAATTAAAATCTGTTGTGGAAATCAAAGCGAGAGGAACAAGAATAATATGCAGTCTACTATTCAAGATATAGAAATTGTTATATCTCATGTTCTATCTCTCACGTCATTATCATTTCTAATTCTTCCTACGCACAATTATACACCAATTGTCCCGTTATAAAGGCAGTGTGACATTCCTCGTTATTTCATCTCCTCGAGATGGACCCATTTCCTTTCTTAGCGTCAATAAATTTCCCTAATTAAGTCTCACCCAAAGTTCTTTTCATCTCACAGATTTAAGACTTTGAAGCATTCTAGTGCCGAGGACGCATATCAGATTGACATCTCGAATTTCAAACGCTTCCATTTTCTCCTCTCAATTTCAAGATATCTTAAGAATAAAACTTTTAATCTGTTAATGAATAGTTCCTTTGATTTTCCTACGATCCCAAATCTCTCTTCTGTCATCGGTGCGTTTCAAATAAATGCTTTTCCCAAGAACTTTGGCTTAAATCTCGTTTCAGTTTGATTTTCCTTAATTTTGAGGAGTTAAAATTCTATGGTAGTTAGATGTGATAAGCTGAGTATATATTTTTTCTCTTAATCTTAATTATCAAATATGTAGCTTTCAACAGTGTGCAGAAACAGTTACTGAGCAACAGACTTACAGAACTATATATGTGAATATTTATTTAGCTCAGTTACGTCGATTGACTAATTATGTCCCTTAGCCATTACACCGATAGCACTCTATATTTAGCTTTTTGTGTGAACTAAGTTACTTCAAACTTGTAAATAACATCACCAAATTAAAACGGATGTGACTATGTAAATATTTATTACGTTCTACCGATAAACAAAATTTCTCTTGAAATTTTACTATGCAATTACATTCATTGTTATTAGGTTATATAATTTTAGATACATACTATTCTAGAATCAATTAATCGAAATGGCAATTTCTTCGGCCAGTATAGGCCCACGAGACAGGTCTTTCTAGCTAAACTCGCATTTCATTTTCGGTATTTTACAAATTTCATTAAGAAGAGAAAGAAGTAAAACACGGTATTCGAATATTTCTTCACAAATTAAGGAAGAGAAACCATATTGCAGGATAGAATCCAAAGGGAATGAAAATAACTAATAAACTGCGAAAACGATAGATTAATTCAGGTAGACAAATATACAACGAAATAAAATATAAAAATAATAACTCAAGAGATAAAATACAAAAGAAAACAGTGAGAGAAAGATAAAATAAAATCGCAATTTAAATCCATAAGCCCATAAAATTACAAATATAACATTAGAATACAATATAATATTCTCACATAAGAATTTTAATTTATAGCTTATTCAATTTGCGAAGATGGGCACAGGAATAGGCTTATGGAACGAGACATCGCAGAGCCCACAACGAATCCATCTTATTTAAAGGAGAGAATGAAAAAATGTGAACATGCCGTGATAAGAAATACTTATTCATTTTTAATTTTAGTTTTGACTTTATTCCAGTCATAGAAAAAGATTTACTTACTCTATTGTCCAGTTTCTCCATCAATTGACAGATGTACGAAGCATATAATTTCTCATGCCTAACGATGTACAGCCATACGCACATAAGTTCTTTCATTTGATAACTATAACAAAAACTGTCGGCATTCTTCTCTCGTGAAGTTAGCACGAATTTTATTTACTCGAGAGTTACGGTCATTTTCATTCATATCAAGATTGCTCCGTATAAATCTGCGGCCCTCACCCAATTAAATCGCTTGCGTCATTCATGAAAGAAATGGCCTTTCTAGATGTTGCTGATGATGGGTTCTCTAGGGACAAAATTCGTCCACGAAGAAGGAAGAGCGAATGCCTTGCGGTTGGACGTTCTTCCGTCATGAGATAAGGTTACAGACATCACAAATGGACAAGTTGCATACGTGAGAAACACTGGTGGAAACATTTATGAGACTTTTTCATAGGTGATGCCACGAAATTCTGAATTATTCTGATAAAACCTTCAAAAAAAAATAGGAATGCGACGAAGAATATCATAAGATGAATTTGGAAGCTCCACAGAACGCAAGTAATCTATTCGTTATATCGAGCAATTATCTACTATCTTAGGAACAGAAATTTCATTTAGCTTCCCGGAAGGATCAACGTTAATCATTTGTGAGAGTGTAAATAAATAAATAAGAAAATATATATTCAATATAAGAATAATTTATCAAGATTGAACTGTGCATCTTTATACATACAATTCGCGTATATATTATAGTCTTTATCAAAGGTTCATATGTAAATAATGCATATATAATATGTATTAAATCATATGGCGATATAAATGTTTACATATCAAACTGACATTTTGCCTAAACAATTTTCTCAATACAATGACAAAAGTGAAGTAAGTAATTAACGAATTAATTAATTAGATTTCCAATTTCGTGTCAGAATGTAATGTGATTAAGTTTGGATATTAGGATGATAAAAGAATCCTCTTTTTTAGGAATTTCCAATAAATTATTTTGCAGAAGAAGGTACAATTACAACAAAAGAACAGATCCCTAGATCACATTCCATTAAGGAACATTTTGTTTCAAAAGTGGCTCAAGGAAACAACTTTTTGCTACAAATTACTTAATAGCGGAAATAGAAAATATTCGGGCCAAAAAATTCATGTCTTAAATTCAACCACATTACAGCATAGGAATAATAGAATATAAGAAAACATTGCATTGGTTTTTATGCCACTGACGTCACACATATACACTTTATAACAGTTAGCTTTTGAAATCAATGGAGGTCATCCTCTTTTCATTTCCTCAGTGAAAAGAAAGAAAACATAAATTGGGAAAGCTATATTTTCTTTGTTAAGAACCACACTCAGTGGTGTGGGCTCTGAAACATAACTAGGATTGGGGCAAATTTCATCCAAGCCAACGACCCTATCTCGGAATATCTTTTTTTGCTGGATAAGAAAATGTGAAAGATGCTTCAGCAACTGGGGGACTATGAAGCCTCGAGGGCTTAAGATTATTTTTGTAAGAATTAAATTCGCGGAATAAGGCGTGAGAAGGCTGCGTAGATTGGTCTGCGACAAGGAGAGTGACCCCAATATTATTTCACTCGATAATTATTTCTCAAAAATTGTAACCCACGCAGCTATCGTTCTCTCTCAGCATAGTTTCTCCACAGAGAACTTGAAACTAAAACCAGAGTAAGTTTCGTGCTTTCAATACAACAGAATCATGATTTTAAGGATTGCGATGAGTTATCTTCATAAACACAATGATACATCATCCTATGGACCACAATAACATTATTTGCGCCTCGCTTTAATCAGGAGAACCAGATATAGTATGATGTCAGTTTCCTGCTTTGGTTTTCAGTTAGAAATAATCTCTTTGAAAAATTTACTTTCCTTTACGAAAATTGAGCCTAGAATGCAGAGCCATAGGTGATGATTTCTCGTTTGCAGACAGATTGAATGAACCAATGAATACGCTAGGATGGGACCGCAGGGATTTCTTGATATCGTAATAATAAAATATTTTGTGGCTGTGAACTATTGCTATATCCCTCATCAACCATTTAATCAAAAGGTATACCTTGTTAAATACTAGTTCAAATGTATACACCTACTAAATATATAATTTTTACTATATATTCGTTTTATAATCTTTATGCACTTTTATTGACTCGAGATAAGAAGCTACCTAAGTCTTCACTTTAACGAGCGTTCGTACTAAAAATGTTGCTCATTTACTGAAAGGTTTAAAACAAATTTCACTCTATCGACTATTCCTACATTTAATTTGGAACCCCTTTATCTTGTGGAATACAATACGCACTAAAATAGACAATCGGGTTAGATTAATGGAGAGCCGCTTTAAGGGCTCATTATTCGCCGTAATAACTTCATTTTATTGAATTGAACCGATGCTCGAGATTCTTCCGCCTGTCAAGTTATCGAAGATCCTCGCACATGCTGACGTGTATTTCTCGAGTTTCTGAAGTGGAATTCGCGTCTTTCTGGTTAATTAGAAGCTCAAGTAGATCAAATATGGCTAAGGGATTAGAATCCACCCGAAACCGCAACATGATTTTCCGTCAAACATTCCAGTATTAGAGAGGTCAATGACGCCTCCGTTATACGCAAATACGGAGAGAGATTATTGAATGACAAAATTCATCAATTTATGTAAACGTAATCATTGAAATTATCAATACCAGACTTATTTTTCCCTATATATCAGCAGCAGTTTTCGTATAATCTTCAGTGTTAACAGAATGAACACAAATAATTGTGATGATTGGGTTATTGGGTGTTGATTATGTAATTCGAAAGAAATGGACATTACGCTAATTAATACATGCCATTAAACGGCGGAATTAGATTGTTTTATCAATCGTGATATAGTGGCCATTCGCTACTGATTTTTCAGATAATTGAATTCGTTCACAACTATACTGGGATCAAAACAAAGACCATTACTTAGAGGAAATTTCCACCTCATATACTTTTTCTGTGTATAAATTACAAGAAAAGTATTCCGGAAAGCTACTTATTAATCAGTGTTTGCAAAAGGCTGATCTTTTTTATCGAATTGGATATGTTATATTTTTAGTAATGAAAATAAGGTTTTATTGTCATGAATGCAATCCAAAGAGCTGCATCGGAAATGAGGAAAGAGGAATTATTACATTTTAAATCTGAATGTTCCGTATTTGGTTTCTTACTTAGCAGTATTTATTCTAATATTTGGTGTAAATGAAATAAATAAGAGGTAACATCGATGGATATTTGTTTTTTTAAGGAATGGAAAGTGTACTATAGATTTTTTTTTATTTTTTATTCAGTTAACCAGGCCCAAGAGACTATGCCATAATTCAACCATTGTAAGAGATACCTATATGGACTCTGACTAAAATATAACATAAATAGAAGGGCATTTTTAGGACAAGAAAACTTCCCAAAATAAACTTGTAATCCGCGAAGGTATGAATTATTAAAATATAAGTATGAAGGGACAAATTATTAAAATTCCTTGCAATTATTTTTCACCGCATCAAGCAACTCTAAGAAATCAAACGTGTTCAAAACATGAAGGCACTTTGTCGCTTAAAAAAATTCTCCCTATTTGTAGTTTCCATCGAAGAATATTCTCAATGAATTGGAACCACTGATCACTGACGTTTTCATCATGATTTTCCGATAGCCATTCAAATATAAAAAATAGAATTTATACCCTAACGGATGGGAAAGCATCTAACCTGCTCTGTACTTCGCTAATATTTCAGTAATGCAAATTAGTTTCCAAATTACAATCTCGCATTTACATTTTATAATGTATTCCGCCAACATCACGTTCTCTCATACCAGCAACGTGGTACTCGGATGCCACTTTCCATACATTCTTAAGGATAACGATGATACATTTCAAACCTCCATTGAGGTACTCTTATTTACTAAGAGATAAAGGTTCTCCAAGCGCCGAAATAGCGGCGACCGTCTAAGGGCGATTCCCGGGAAACGGATAATCGTTTAGCGGTCCCAGTTCTTCAGAATCCCGATGTACATTTCGGAAACAATGCTTCCATCTTCCTGGGGGGTCCAATGCTGAATGCCCTTAGACGGTCGCCGCTATTTCGGCGCTTGGAGAACCTTTATCTCTTAGTTCATTGACCGCCGATTTCCTTTTTTCTCCTTCTAGTACTCTTATTTGTTAAAATATTTATTTCTCCTTACTTCGAATCAGACGATGTCCTTTCATAAAATCTCTTCGTGTAGTCATCTTGAATTACAGTAAATTTTTCTCAATGTGAACCATCAATTACAAAACTAACTGATGTTTTCACTAATCATCTATTTATTTCTCTGTCCTAACCTTCTTTTAAAATGAGATAGGGCTACATGTAAAGATAATGGGAAGACTTTATAGTCTCAATCTTGCCCTAAATTACGTCGTATTACATTTTATAGTATGCTGCATGTATAAAATACCTGCATTGACATAATGTGAATCTTTTACGCCATAAAAGTTAATAATCATTTTGAATAATTTATTTTGATTAAATTATCCTTGAAGTTGATGACTCGAAATAAAGTTCTTTCAATTGATGACAAAGAACATTTTATTCTGAAGAATGCTGGTTCTTTCGTGATAAATTGGCAATGTGAGTACCGCGTCATAAGAATTTGTAGTTTCATGAGAATAAATTATACTCGCTTTCCAAAACAGCGGGTCTTAGCTATTATTGCAGGGAATTGACATGGTTTCTATGGCGTGGTATTCGTCTTATTACAATATATTTTTGATAAACTATTAAGTGAAAGCAAAAGAATTCGCGAGTTTCTTGAAGCGTGGATAATGGAGCTTTCGCCTATCATTGCGTTTCCTTTGTAAAAGTATGAGGTGAAATCGTAAGGAAAGTCTCTACGTCGAAGTGAATTACCTAGATATCCATTGGGCAATTGAAACATTTCTGTGGAGAAATCATTCCGCTATCCTTAGAAAGAAGTCAGCATCAAGATTGTGCCACAGATTGCAAAGAGAAATCTTAAAATTAGTTGATTCAGCTAATTTTCAGATCATAAGTTTCTTCCAAAAGTAGAATTCGATCGCTTATTCGGATACATCTGAGAAAATAACGCTTTTGGTATGATACCCTAGAGACAGAGGTTTGCAAGCTGAATGCTATTTTTCAATTCAGTGAGACACAAATTGTTATGCGTACATTTTTGGCAAAATAAAAGTATG
Organism: Pachydiplax longipennis; assembly: GCA_036926295.1. Classification (NCBI taxonomy): domain Eukaryota; kingdom Metazoa; phylum Arthropoda; class Insecta; order Odonata; family Libellulidae; genus Pachydiplax; species Pachydiplax longipennis. The sequence continues at coordinate 3,566,681 of JAVFKF010000012.1, read as the reverse complement.
GCAATAAATTTGGGAAAACTACTTCCTTAATCGATTATTTTAGCGTTTCATTCACGGAAAAATTAATCGACTTGTTCTATCCTTTGTTTTTCTAAGAGGGAGTATGCTTAATATCAGCCTCATCTACTAAGGACTTACTATATCTAAATTTATCAAATAACCATCGCTTGAACCTTCATTCATCTGGAGATTTCCACCTGTAACACTCATCTTTGTAATTTTTATACAAAACGTACTTTCTTTGCCTTTCTAAGTACTCGGTGATACTCTCCTCCGCAGGATCACAAACACTGCAAGACTTCGAAATAATATCGTAACTTGTATGTTACTGTAATATTGTGTCCGTGTTCCTCGTTGGTCAAGATCGTTCTCATAATGCTATATTAACTTTAGAGTGGGAAACATTCTTCAAGCACCCACTCATTCTCGTCTCATTGACTCCCACGAACCTTTTCATTGGTTCCATCTTTACGTATACGGCCACAAAACACGCAAACTCATTCTTGCACGAAGGTTCTTTTACACGTTTTTCCCTTGCTCTTAACTCCAAGGGTAAATTTAAAGGAGGCACGAATGCCTCATAAAAAGTACGGATGAGACGCGAATTTCCTGCCTTTGAAAATCAGTTTTGTGGAATCCGTCCCATTGAAAATTCAACGCCTCCGATGCATCGCGATGATTTCATTGTGGGAAATATTTGCTCTTTTTCAAACCCTTTCAGACACTTCTGAGGAGACTCGCTGGAAAAATCAACTCTATCTGAATTTCATATTTTTAGCTCCATCTTGTTCTTGTGATTTACTTTAAGGTTGATGTGAGCTGTTTTGCACAGAGATTCAAAATTGTCCCTACGGGGATTAAGAGCTTCATCTTTTAGACGAAAAACTTCATGTAAATAGTAATAGTTATTTATTGATATGAAGCATCCACAGATATATTCAGTTACTAAACTATCATCTAGTCAGATACAAAATAACTAAAATTATGAATGATTTTTTCATTTGATCTACATAATTACACATACCAATGAAACATTATAATTTCAATTATTTATTCCATATTACAGAATAAATATGAATCGTGTGCTTACATGTTTCACTTACATAATATTTTTATATAAAAGCAAACGTATAAGAATGCTTCCCTAGCTACTACTTTCTCCTCCTAATGAATGCTACATATTGCCGAAGGGCAGTATCTTTAGCATAGCCTTCTGCTTGAGCATTGCTTACTCCGGAGAATTGATTTGAACTCCTATACCGTTAGACATGAAAACTACTTGGAAGGAGAATGAGGCTTGCTACATTAGATGGGATAATCTTTGCTTTTCTCACTAAAATGAGGTAATCTAATATGTAGTGATTAATAAAAATGACGTGCTGCATGATAATCCAATAAATAGCTCTTGCAAAGCATTCTCTGAGTTACCACATTCATTTTGGTTACAAAAATTAATGACATCAATCTATCTCATACCTCATTAGTTTCCATAGTATCATAGAAATTGCCAAGGCTAGGACAATATTTAAAAAGAGATACACTTTTCTTTATCCTATTCTAAGAGAAGATTACGAAAATTTCGTTTACCAAGATATGGTAGGTGGGATACTTACAAAATTCATAAATTTAATCACAAATTTGTATTTTCTGTATATTTCCTATGATTAACATTACTTATGAGGTCAGCCATTTATAATGGATATGGTGATAGTGGTTATGACGAATTTTGTAATTTAATAAAAAAAATCATATTTAGGACCGGATGTCTTTCCTGGCGTCATTTCCCATCAAAAATGTGTTTCACAACTCATAATGGAAAATATATGATTCTTCTTTGAGAAGTTGTTAGAAGAACATGGAAGTTAACCGATTGATACCGGATTACTATTTTTTTCGTGACGTAAAAATAAGATTGAGTATTTAACATAGAAGGTATAGTATTCAGCAAATCAATGTATGTATGACATTATATCTTACTATTACATCAAAATGTATGACATTCTATCTGAAACAGCTAGGGAATTCCAGTGATGATGTATGTATTTGAAATGCTGATTTCTGAAACTTGCTTTGAACGCGTGATCATGCTGAACGTTAACAAATTAATTAATTCTTACGAACGACAAACGTAAACGGATATTATGGCTCCGAAGCTCAATGGTATTTCCAGCTATTAAATTTTTTACGATGTATTTTATGAGTATATTACTCGAAGATATGATATGCCTATCCTGTAAAAATAGTACCTAAACTGAATTTAATTATATATATATATTTTGTGATACAAATTTTTACATTATCAAAATTAATTTTGTATTACAAATAGGCAACTATCCAGGGGGCAGTCATCACTAGGGTTATATTTTAAAACGATAGCAAATAGAACAGTAAAATTTTGTTTATGAATTAAATGGTAGATTGACTATTTAATCTCGATTACGCCCAATAGAGAAGTTTGTACGAACGTAAAATAGAAACAATTAAATGAGGAACAATTAACAATCGAATCAGGAACCAAAAACCACAAAAGCATAATTTCGGTTTCAAACCGCCCAAAATTGCTGATATTTTTCCATTTTTGTCATTCTAATGAAAGCTTTGAGGTTATCTGGGCTAGAAAAAGCACGGGAAGAGAAAGAAACAATTGCGTCATGGCAATTTGCAAACATTCTACACAGAATAGAACCATGAGTGATTTGCTACTGAAGACCACAGTTTCTGGAAATGGAGGTCAAAAAATATGACAAACCGTCCTCGTAAGCTGTTTATCTAATCTTGGTGTAGAGGAAAGCGGATGTTCACTGTTATCAGGCGAAGGGCCATCTGTTCTCACACGAATACTTCTTTACAGTAGAGAAAACAACGTAGGGGTGGCCTTTTCCGTATTTCCGATGCAGACGTACTAAATTTGCGTTCACAGCATTATCCAAAACCATTGTAGTATGTGGCGAAGATATAGCGATTGGTTGGTTTCGTACGTAGAACTTGATAGTAATACATTAACGGTTCCAAGTGATGGACAATTACTGCAACCGTATCTTGATGAACAGGATGTTTTACAGTTCTCTTCTGGTAAGGAACAGAGCTATTTATCTTATATAATCTTTTTTCAGTCTTACTCGTGGCTGAAATATTTGAAAAATACTGAGGTATGAGTAAGCCGAATAATTCCATTTGGCAAGCTCCGCTGTGAGATAAACATTTTCAGAGAGATACGTGGTATATGCGATTGAAGTTCGTAATCAAAAGAATTTTAAAAGAATATTCGAAATGTGACTTTAAACTAAAGTTTTCCTGGCTTTTTCTGAGTTAAGTTCTGAAATATATTTTAATATTCACGCTAATTAACGTTAGCTTGACTGTGGTTTGGATACTTGAAATGTTCCTTTCTTCGAAAATGTTTACACGGATATCAGGACAGAACCACTTTCCGTTGAGTCTTGGAGTTTCCATTAAATTAAATTTTAAATATAAAGGATTTTAGGAGAAAGAAAAAAGGAACTCGGCGTTCAATGAAATAAAAGACAAAGGTTCTCCAAGTGCCGACAGCGGCAACCGTCTATAGCTATCTTATCCGTTTCCCGGGAATCGCCCTAGACGGTTGCCGCTGTCGGCACTTGGAGAACCTTTGTCTCTAGATAAAGGGTTTTGTTTTTAGAAGTGCCAAATTGAGGGTCAGATATATTTTTCATGAAATTAAGTTTTCATTCTTCGTCGAAGAAGGAATGCCATAAAAGGATTTTAAAATGTTTTCCTTTCTTAACCACTATATTATTGTGTTGAACTTGCACAGAAATTAGCGAGAAGTCACAGTTTTAAATCCGTTAGTAATTTAACGTATCTCAGATCCACGAATAAATATATTTGGTTAAGGGTTATATTTACTTCAAAATTGAATATAGGCTGCTAGTTCTGACGTTTTTCCCTTTAGCATAGATGAGCCAGTTTATTGCCGTTATTTAAGATAGAACTATTTTCTTTAGATTTTTGATTGCAGGCTCTAAAGACCAAATTAAGGGTGTCTCTCAGACAGGATTTCACTGCGAATGGAAAATTTAGCCATACAGAAAATCTAGGTCAAAATCGGAGCAGCTCTCGTTACGCGAGAATTTCATCGTTAACTTAGACCGACGATTGTCAATTTTTCATCCGTTTTCCAACAGTTCATCTGAATGTACTGAAATTTTTGTGACAGACTAAAAATTCGGTAAAAATGTTGTTTATTCGACTCATCATCATTCATCAATGGCGCTCCAACCCAAAGGTCCCGGGTTATAATCCCGGTCACTCAGATTTTTCTGGGTTAGGAATGGGTTTGTGTCCGATTTCCCCGATAAGGGTTGGTAAAAACATTCAACCATAAAAATCAGCAGAAACAAATTCATTCATCAATCATCAAAACCAATTTGCCATAAGTGATAGGAATGAAAAAGAATTTGATTTTATTCATTCGATATTAAGAGTGAGTTACATCATTATTTAAATTTGAGTGTTGTAATGGAAACGCTGAGCAATTTTATAATATAGGTATGCGATTTTATAGTTTTTACCTCTCATTTAAGCATAAAATGTGTCTTTATGTCTCTATCAACTCAACCAACTCCAATATCTTCTCCTTGAATCTGTAATATTTGGTAACAGTAAAATTTCGCATATTACACTTACGAAGTGCCTCCATAGTCTACATAGTATTAAAATAACCTTTGCTAGAATCCTAAAATACAACATTATACTTACAGTGTCAGGGGTAGGTGATGAAACAGCCATTGAGAAGGTACGAATTAAAAGGATAAATACTGTAAAGAATACCGGGGACATAACAAGGAAAGAAAGAGAAATGGAATACATCCTGAATATGATGTTAAAGAAAAGTTAGGAATTTCAAGAGTAGGATATAAATTTATCAAAGGGTAAAATAGTACTTTTCCGAATGTAGTTTAAATTTATATGAGAAATAAACTTACAAATTAGCTTCTATAAGTAATATAACACTTTTATAGATGCTAATCTGTTAAAAATTTGAGTTAATTGAGTTAAATTTAATTTGAGTTAATTTACATTAATTTATTTTTGGAGTTTAATTGATTTAAATTTGAGTTTAATTTAAGTTGCAAAGTTTTGAATTCGTGAAAGAAAATACGGGCTGCATCTATTTTGTGTTGATAAAATATTCCCTCTTATAATTTTATCTTGCGGCATTACAACATAATCGTCAACTTAAGGGTAATATAAAAAAGAAGCAGAAATGGCACAGAGGGAAAGGAGTTTCACCCTGTAAATGCCGCAGAATTTTGGACACTCTGGATTCTCTTTCAAAGAACTCTTTTTCTATTTTTCCCATTACAGCCGAAGAGATCAGCAACAGTCCCATATAAACAGAAAGAGGAAAGGAGGCTAGCGGTATATGAGACTCGCTCTTTGAGATCAAAAGGAAGATCTAATTAGGACAATTAATGTGAACCCTCCCTTCACTGCATCTCTTTACTGGTAAACTAAAATCTTACATACGATCTCCTTGAACCCTAAATTGCTTTCATTATCAAAATAATCCCAGTTTACATTTCAAAGGGAACTTTGTAATTGAAAATTAAATCTTCTATTTTTCTGGCATCAAAATATCGTAACTCTTCCATTTAGGCTTTCATGCAAGAATTTTTCATCCCAAATTTATTGGAGAAAAGTGCTGAGGAAAAGATTCATGTGAATTCTTCGGATGTGGATTATTTCTCTCAAGAAGTTTGAATCCTTCTATTCTCATTTGATGGGGCCTATTTTGTTCAAGTGGATCTTGATCTCCATTTGAAGAGAATGGAGATCCCGTTCAGAGATCCATAAAATTGTTTACGAGCAATAAGAGCTATAATGGATGTAAAGAGGAGATGGTATTTTGTGGGAAATGCTATAGCGGCTATTTCCATTATTTGTATTTGTTCGGTATTCAGCTGCGTTGATAGATTTACTAAAGCATTTGATGGATTATAAAATGAACGGATACGAAAAATTCGTTACAATTTTCACAAGAATTATTCAGTATGGGTAATAAATGTGTATATTTATTCTACTGACTAACTATTTATTCTATTATTAAAGTATTATACCATAAAAATATATAGGTCTGGATCGCCCGATACTTTGCACGTATCTCCTTCGAAACCTCGCGGGCATACATGTCTATTTCTATACAGTCTTAATAAGAGAAATATAACAGGAGAATTTGTTTAGCATTAAATAAAGTATGGCAATATAAAACTATTTTCAGCCACACTTGCCAACGTCCTTCGATATCTTACTCATCTTCGATCCTGGAGATAAACTGATCAATGTACGCATATACTGTACCTTAACTTAGGTGGGAGAAACATGTCCATCATTTAATGGTGCGTACCATTGCAGAAATTACTATCAATATCTTTATTAACCAGTTGCAATTTTAAATCAATAATTTAATTTCTAATTTTAAGTACGTTGCACCAAAAATTTGAGGTATTATTCCAAGAAATATAGAGCTCGATATTTATTTAATTTTTATATCTCCCGAGCTATTTAGAAAAGTAACCCTATAAACCTCACTCATGATCTCCTCACGCATAAAATAATAGAACTTATTGAATATTAACCTAACTATTCACCTTAGAACTAATTGAATATTTATTAACTCTCATTATCCTTTGCAAAATTTTAAAATACCATGAGATACATAATTCAAGGATATAAATGAAGATTACACAACACGTTAATTATGAAAGATCTTACAAAGTTTTACTGTATTATATTATTCAGGTGATATCTACATCTACATACGTATTCTGCAAGCTGCCTTTCGACGTGTTGCAGGGGATACAAGCACCATGTCTCTACTTTTCTAGTCGATTATTTTCACGAATTATTCTCGGAAAAAATGAATTCTTGATTCGACTGGTTCTAGCATCTATATCTCTGATCTTCCTCATTAGAACGGCTTCTATAACAACGAGGGTGCATAACGTCGGTTACGTCATCTATGAACGTACTCTGTCTGAATTTATCTAGTAATTTAAATCTCTGATTCAGTCTTCTTTCTTTAGAAGATTCCCATCCTGCTTCCTTAAACGTCTGAGTAACACTTACCGATTTATCTTAGCATCATAGCATTTTTTTACAAAACGTATTGCCTTTCGTTGTATATTTTCTATCTCGCGAATACAACACTTTTCTGCAGGGTCCCTTACACTGCATGCATACTCGAGGTGAGGCCTAACTAGCGCAAAGTAACATCACTCGCGGACTTTTTCTCCGCTCCTACGGACAGTTCTCTGGACGAAGCCGTGTATCTTAAGAGACCCACATATATGGATGTATACCCGCCTAAATAATAATGGTCCGATTACACTTCCTTGTGGGACGCCCCAGATCACTTTAACTAGGTTGGGACTAATACCATCCAATACTACTCGTTCCTCTATATCGGGAAGTCTTTTATCCAGCCTATTACTTCTTCACTGATACCCGCAACTTTTAAATTGCCTTTTAATTTATGATGTGGGATATTAAAGAAACCTTTATGAAAATCCAAAAATATCCCATCGACATCGTCTTTTACTTTTAGCAGATTTCAAGATATCATGAACTAATAACGTTAACTGTGACTCGCAGGATCGTGTCTTACAAAAAACGTATCGATTCTTAACTATAAATTTAGAAGTTTCGAGGAAACCCATTAAAGAAATAGTAATTATATGTTCCATTATTTTAGCACTCAATGACGTTAAAGAAATAGGCTAATAATTCGTGACAAATATTTCCTTAAGAGGGTTCGAACCACTGAGTTTAAACTTTTGGGTTAAACTTTGGAAATATTGGAAGGTTCGGAACCAGACACTGTAACCAATCGGCCATTAGACTTTCGTCCTTTTAAATTCGGCGGGTGAGTAATTATAATACTATAACCCGCTGCCAAGGCATAGATTATCCATAGCAATCCCTGAAATAGTGCCATAAATTGTGAATTCCGTTCGCCCATTCGGAAAGGGAGTGTCTTAATTGTTTAGAACAAACACGGGAAACGATGCTGCAACAACTTCGAGTTGGGGCTTTTTCAGAACAGTTCACAAAACAGTCTTCGCTCGTCGACAATAGGGAAAACTGCATATTTTTGCGACGTTTAGAGGAGCTTAGATTAGAGATTAATTTAGCGAATTAGTGCGAAATGATAGGGCGAGGCAAACAAAAATATAAGCGATCAATAGTTTGATAGAACTTCCGCGACTCCGATGACGGCTCAAACGGAGCAAAAATTTCCGGCCGTTGATTCTCAAACTGGGCGGCTATCGAACGCTAATTCGGTATATTCAGCGTCCGCGAAATCCATGCGTTGGCACCGACGTCACAGCCAGGTGAAAAAATTTTCATTTTTCTCTCCCCGTTGGCTCCCGTCCAGCTCTATTCCCATTTATATATATGTCCCAGAAATTCGAATGCTTTTCAGTGGCGATATTTTAAAGGGTAAAGCCAATTGACGAAACCTAATTTTTGGGACTTTCATGCATTGGAGCGGTAATTCACTCCGTCGACAGCGTTCGTAAATTCGAAGCTCCGGGACGAATCGAAATTATTGGATTTTGTGACATATTTCATCCATCGGAATCACTTTTATATGACGTGTTATTTTTGAATGTGACAAGTGATACGGTTTATTCTGTATTCTAATTCGGGATACTGAGCAGCGAACATTCATTTACATGCAATTTATATGAAAACTTACGGCATTGGGGAAGAGAGTGATGGGTAATTCTGACATCGGGAAATTACTGAATCGTTCACATTTTATTAATTCTGATATTATTTGTTGATCGATGATTAATGACGTGGGAATTCATATGATGAAATAAATTTATTATAAGTGTGCTTTACGCCGTGTGGAGTGAGTGAGAATGCTGTATAAAACTTAGCATTGGTTGTTTTTATGAGGATACACTAATCGGGATTTTTACGAAGTGTTCAATGGAAAAGAAATAAACCTTATTTCTAGAGAATGACGAGATTTATATAATGAGGAAAAACTGCTGTTCTATAATTACTCTTGAAAGAGAATTTTATAATAACTACGATAAATGTTACTTTTAGTCAAAATTTCACTCTCACTTTCGAAGCAATTCTTTATTCTTCTTGATAGTACATACATGTATGGATACCATAATAAGTATTCAAACACACACACACATATCAGGCACTCATTGACACTCAAATTGATTTTGAATCTTTTTGCCCTGAATTAGTATTTTGGTAATAAAATTTCTGAATCGGTGATGACGGGATTAAATTAATAAAATGGTTAAAACAATGATCACACCGAATGGTAAATGCTAATGGAAACTATATTCGTCCTCGTAAGAGAAACATAATTCTAATCAAAGAACGAAATCTATAATCATATAAATTCTCACGTGTTTAATAAGATTACTAATCATTATTTATTTTATGTCATTAAAGTGAACTGTTTGGTACCGAAAGAGCTCTCATGAGTATCTCACCTATTTTTTCATTGATGAAGAATTCATATTCCCGATGTAAAATGCTATTATGTCATACAGCGAAAGGCCTTGATTCTTAAGAAGTAAAGAAATATACCATAATTCACAAGAAATGAAGTCGAGTACATATTGCATCAACCTAGTTCAATAAAATATAATTCATATGATAATACATTTAGATTATGCTGGCCTATATTTTTTGTGGAGAGCTTGGACCTGTGGGTAATGCAAGGGCATCTGGATTGCCTTGAAAGACTGGAGAAACCAAAGGGAAAAAACCTGAATATGGAATATGTACTGCTGTGTAACGGAATGAATAATGTTGTTGAGCATTTGCTTACAATTCATCCTGCGCAGAAATATAGTTGAAGAGGTTAAAGTGCGACACTTTCTTCGCAATGTACACGAATGCTTATGGATTAGGTAATCAATAAAAAAATCAACTCTTTAACGCACATAAGCTATGATCTTCTCCTTTTTTCTTTTCAGGTAAATGACATCCATAGTCTACCACCTACAAATTTACACGACTACAACTATGCAGCTAGTGATTTACCTGCTTTTATTTATTTACATCTGTGTTTTCGCGGTTTTTTTTCGCTCCCCTTCTTGTGTGAGCGTTTTCCCGCACAGTGGGTTTTTCTCTGAAAGCCTTCAGCCGAGGAGTTTTTTCCCACATCACAAATCTTTATTTTTACCTCTTTTTTATCTTCTTTTTATAGATATATTTGTATTTCATTTTTTTTTCTTTCTAACCTCGTTTGTAATTTACATATGTACCCATAATGGTTAGGTGTAAGAGAGGTCCTAATGGGCCTAACCTCGCCGAATAAAGAGTTATTTTATTTGTAACACCATAGTCTCATTCTTTAAGTTATAGTCGAGGTATAATTGTGGTTATCTACAATAGTTAAAACAATAGCTGAACGAGTCTCAGGCCATTTCTCTTGTTTGTGAATATGGAAATAATAACCCATGAGATTATTTGAATGGAAACGAATTTAAAAAGAAGTAAAATACATCTCTGATTCGGTGTGTGTTTGTTGAATATATTTCACGGAATTTTAATGTTGGAGAACATGAGAAATTCAAAATTATTAAACAATTTTAATCGAGAGAGGCTACAAAAAATAGAAATTCAACCTGTTATTCAGAATTTCGAAAATGGCATAAATCTGTTTGAAAAATGAATAAAATATCATAATATATTTTCTACTTTCTCAGAGATACCGTTGAACGGTCTTACAAATATTCACGTTTCACCAATCAGATATTTATCTTTTATACTTAAATTCTTGCAGTAATAAATCTTACTGGAATAAGAGCCTTAAAATAGAAGTCATACTAGTGATCCAGCATAGACAAGTGGGTAGCACGTTCACCTTTGTTGGAAGCGGTCCCGAGTTCGATTTCCGGTGTTGGAATGTATGGGGCGTTGTGCTAAAAGATCTAAGCTGAAGAAACACTTTTATAAGTACTACTATACCAGGAGTCATGCTAATATGCTTCGCTACGTAAAGAATTTTCAATTTTATCTTGATGAACAAGTACAAAACATGAAATAAAGCATATTACAGTCAATTACACTGTAACTAAACAAAATTTTTGTTAGGAATAATTAGAAGCAACGGAAATCCTCATTCGAATTATAACGATTTCCTTTTCATTTTTAACGCTCTTTTTTCACATTCTTTTACAAACGTCCTTTTGGCTTTATGTTGTTTAACACAATTTCAACCGATGTTTCTCCGATTGAGACGTGTCATCCAACATCATTTTTTCTTCCCATTCGTCCTTCTCTACAGTGATATATGATCGTTTTTAGTCATATTATATGACGTCAACGGCCATACCACGATGAAAACACCTCGTCCGATTAAGCATCGGATTGTATGTACTTGGATGGGTGACCGCCTTGGAACACCGGTTGCTGTTGGTTTTCTTTTTCATTACCTTTCCTCATTATTCTTGAGCGACAACAAGTCAACGTGAAATATTAATCTTTTTAGCGTTCGTTCTCCTTTCGGTGAATATATTTTTTACTTGAGAGATGTTGAGAATGTGTAGTTCTGTTCTTCTAAGTATTCATTCCATTTGCACTTGTTTTTGTGTTTATTAATGTATTAAGTGGCAACGACCTACGTTTCACATCAACTCAGTTTCACAAAATGAATATTTTCAAAATTCGATCTTATATGCTTTCTCCATTTTGCTGGTAAGGTGCTGGAGAAAAAGTTTTCTTTCCGTTCGTTATAATATCTTGTAATTTATTACTGGTTTGTTGTAATTTATTTGCAAGTCATGAGACTGCCATTAAATCTTCCTCGTATAATATTAGAAACGCTGAAACAAACGGGAAGAAAAAAATCACAAAGTTAAGAGTATCATCGGCGAAAGAGCAATTTTCATCAACAGCATGAAAGAAGGAGTAACGATAGTAAAATCACTTAATGTGGTTTACGTATAAAATTATTTTAAGCTCTAATGGATGCATTTATTTATTTACTGAGATTTGGCTATTTATCCAGGTAGCAGCGTTGGAGGGTTGCGAATTACAAGACTACATTCGTCCATGGACGGGAGTTCTCTCTCTTTTCAGTTTCGCCTTACAATCAATACTTACTCTACAGTTTATGCGGAAATTAATTTACTCCACTAAATTTCATTTTGACATTTTTATGACTGCTACTATAACAAAAAGGGTCACAAGGTATTTAAAATGAGGACGAATTTGGCTTTCATGGTCGTTACTTCATTTTGGTATGGAGAGAAAGATTTATGCAGATCTCATATTGCATTCTACTATTAGTATGTAAATAAAGGAGAATTTATCTATCATATTCCGTTGCTTACTATCTAATTGTTTTTTTCCCTACAAAATGGATTCAGAGCAGAGGAAAGATATCATTCATAAAACACACAGCCTCGTAGAATTTATGACGGAATTAATGCGTTTTTTTTCGAAGAACAGTAAAATAGTAATTAACTTCACGAGGATGATGAAGTTTAAATGGAAATGAAATAACGCTCAATTTTCTTAAATTCTAATAATAATACATTCATCTAAGACTTAATCTTGACTACATATTGAAAACATGAAGTAGGAATTAAATGATGAGAGAGTTATGGAGACTTTGATTTCTGAAGTATTCTCAGGAATAACTGATTTGAGAGATAAATGGTCATGCAGGGTTTTATGAGTTCTAATGATGAATTAGGGTAAAAAATCAGTTGTTACGTGGAAAGGGAGAATCTAAGTAACGTTTATTATTCTTCATTTAGAAGCAGATGAGAAGATTGATTTAAGTTAAGAAGTAGAACTTCTGAAATTTTAACAAAAGGAAACGAAATCTATAAAACTGATTAAACTCTACTGTATTAAGAAGTATCTTAATTCATAAATATCTTGATGAAGTAGAGATTATAATGTAATCATTATTATCCGAAAATTATCTCCTTCTTCCTATATGCATATGCAAGTTTCATTTTTAATGATTTATTTAGGGATTTTGAGTATTTTATTCCAGTAAATTGAAACGCAGGACTATAATCAGAATATAAATCATCCCTCTCCAACTCCGACATTAATTTCAAGATTAAGATAACGACCGATTAATGAGCATATAACGTTCAACTGAGTAATAAAATAAACCATGCTGACTCTGTGTGTATAATTTTGATTGATAAATGCAAACTTTAGTTTGTTGAACTCAAACGGCCTAAATCCAGTAAGAAAAATTCAACAAAATCTTTAAATAATATTGCTGAAAGCTGTCTCATGAGAAAGTATTACAGATTTTAAGGATAACATTCTATGGGCTATTTTCTGAAACCCCTTGCCATCATCAGCTCCTATGCGAACAGATGATGATCACCAAGCAATACAAAAGAGTAAAAATATTATGATGGATGAGATATTGCGAACGAAGCAGCACATTTAAGTTCATTATATGAACGAACAAGAAATCCATCAAATCAGACAAGCTCCGAATAGACTGTCAATATGGCAGTATCCAAATCAAATACACAGCTCCTCCTTCATTTGCGATATGTTTTTCACTGCGGAAATGACAGGGAGCTTAGTTAACGAACCGCTTTCACTCCTTTTGTCACAACCCGGAAATAAACGCAAACGTGGTTTCCTTTAATAATTGCTTTCATGTTGAGTTATTCGACTATAACACACTCCGTCCGTCTTACTTATCGTATAATTGTGGAGAGAGTTTCTCCTCGGCTTTACCTTTCCGATTTTGATGAATCTCTGGAACTTGATGCTTATAGTAATGTTGCTTGCTAGAGCGAACATCAGGTACAGGGCATTCTTCGTCAGCTCGAGTAATATTAATCGGATTAACTGAAAGATTACTCAATGTCAGAGATTTTTAGGCAAAAGACTTTCCTGTTATAGGATTTGTAGGAATTACTGATGATGTAGGATTGTTTCGCAAACGAGTTCAAATAACCTTTCGATTCTTGCTCTCAGGACATATTAGACGATGACGTGTCACACCTCTTATTTTCGCATTGGAAACCATAACAAAAAGTTGCAACGTCAATTACTCTCTCTACTACTCTAACAAGGAGTCTGTACACCGTTGGACGCGATCTAAGTGGTAAGACTCGGTAATTTGATAGATATCGAGTCAATATTGACGAATCACCCCCAAAGTTGGGTCTCGAACCCGACAAATATGACTTCGGAAGCAGCTACCATACCACTACGCCAGGCGCTCTTCTGGCGGAACTCGCTACCCTTAGCATTATAAAGTTGCTGATTTGCTTAAACTTTAAGTTTATTTTCCGTGAAAACTATCACAGATAAAACCCAACTTTGGGGGTGATTCGTCAATATTGACTCGATATCTATCAAATTACCGAGTCTTACCACTTAGATCGCGTCCGACGGTGTACAGACTCCTTGTAAGATAGCAGGATTATTGCGTACGCAGGAGGTGCTTTTTGAGACGAAAATAAAGTTTCAGACTCGGATATTATTAACCCATCTCCGATATAGAAATTTCCAAAAATGGGAGATCTCAATATTGATCAGCAGATCCAAATCGTTTCACCCAAGTAACGGTTCCCCCTCCACCCAAATTTTTCATCCAAGATTATTTATTCGGTCCACCCACGAGATCTTTTCCCAAAACCTTTATTTCTTGTGCATTTTCGTTTATAAGCCTTACCTAAAATTACTTCAGATAAAATTAGTAATCTAATACCTTCTAAAGTATCCCGGGTTTGCACCTTAAATGAAATCCAAGCTAAGGTCTCTCTAAACGCCTGTAGATATTATTACTTCTGTTAAAATGAATTGTAAAGAATGATGGCCAAATGCAATGCGAACATTTTTCTAAAATCACATTTGAAAAAAAATTCAGTAGGTGAAATACATTTGGGTTAAAAGAATCAGGTATAAAATTCCCTCGAGTGAAATGTTGTTGGTAGAACCTTATTGTGGATGAAATATCCGAGCGCCCAGAATTCCGATTGAAAGCAGAAATACTTTTTAATGTCAATTAAAAATGTTAATTTTTAATTTATAATTTTTTCATTACCTAAATCAATTCCTGTGTTCTTATGTAATTTTATTTTTATTCATAGTGCATTGGTAACGTTTTTTATAGCAAACAGACTTGTCTACCATAAAAGACGTTAAAGGCTGATCTTGAAATATCTGTTAGCAATAGGATAACTACTTCTTAGTTAAATCCTGCTTAAATACATGTTCTGCAATTACAATTTATGCGTTTATCTCTAACTTTAATACTATGAATATTGTAACATTGCGATAGAATTCATAAAACGGCACGTAATGACAGTTTTATTTCTAGGAAAATAACTTTTACGTAAGTTCCAGTAAATGCTATGTAGTGAAAAAGAGATAAACACGTCAGGTGAATTTAGTTTTCATTAGATATCTACATTTAAAAACGTAAGTAAAAATATACTGAACGGGATGTTCAGATTATCATAAATGTATAAATCAACAAAATTTTATGATACGCAGAAAGACCACCAAAGCTATCGTTTATATAACTTATGTATAACTTTTTTACATTTCCTGTCAATTGATAATAATTTGATTTACCTCGGCAAATGAGCAATTTTTCTTCCCATGGCGTTGGACTCAAATGCCCTTTTCCACAATCTGTAAATAAGTCACTTTTACCGAGAATCATAACGAGGAAAATAGATTTTCATGACCCCTAACATGGATCGGTGGTGCAGGTGTTTGATCAAGTTCTTATGACGACCTCGATTGCATAATTCTGTATTCAATCCTTCCCATCCATTATTACGCTGCGTACGAAATCACAGATGCGAAAAACGGAGTTTCTAAAAACCTACGTCTTTGTTTCATTATAAACAATAATTCAATCTACTACACTTGCTACTACCAATATTTCTATCTAAAATACGGAGAGGAGCAAGTGTCATATCAAAGCCAGTACTGTTTTAGCAGATAGTTATAATGTCATAGGTACAAGCCTATGACCTAATTTATTTCAAGTAAGGCCTTAACCAATGGAAATAATTCATTTGGAGTTTGCTGATGTTTCAAAAATGTACTTGGAGGAAAAAGAAATGGACGAAGGAAGTAAAAATTACTTACATTAATAGTTCCTAAGTTATTCTTCATCATAATAATTTTCATGAAACTTTTACTTGAAAATTAATTAGATTGCATTTATAATTGGAAATAGTAAGAATACTTCGAGTGGGAAAAGAAATCTCAGTGTTCTTGCGCGGAAAACGTTTCAACCTTCCCACACTTTTTTAAGTATATTTGCTGACTTAAACTCCCCATATTTCTCAATTTTTAAATTTTATTTTTTGAGTCTATCTTACTTAGATAGTTTACTTCGTAATTAGGAGTTTCATCTTGAACATTTATCTTGAGATAACAGCTTATTATTCTCGTAAATTTCTGTTTAAAGCAGATATCAGTAATGAAGGTTACCCAATCTTCAATTATCCTAATTAAAAGTGAAAATTGGGTCAAGAGTTTATGTAGTTGCAAATACGGTTAAATTATTAAAACTTTTACTTTCTAAAAGATACTTAACTCTGATTTAAAGGGGAGAATCATTAAGAGAAACCAACTTTTTAAGAAATCTCACTTGTGTAAATAGTCGCCCATTATTGCCGATTAAAAATTCGCAAATTAACGAGTTGTAACCTAAGAAATAATCTAACGGAAGAAGAAAAATCTTGGTGAAGTGGGTGAGTGGCATTCCGGAATGAAGAGGAATGTTAATAGCGAGAACAGAATCAGGTCTCGGATAAACTGGCGAGTGGAAGAAGCGATGCGTATTGCAAAATAGGGAAGGATGAAGCAGTTCGCGAATAGCATTGACACTCCTCTGTTTTGGTGTCGTACCTCCCGAAAGAACATCGATATCAGTTGATCGACCGATGTCTATTCAGTCTGCCATTTTACCTCCCAGCATTTGTAATACTCTGATTTGTAGTTTAGTTCGTCAACGGCCAAAATTATAGTAATGTTTCGTAATGTCGTTATGACAAAACAGAGTTAGTGAATGAAAAAAGAAGCAGAGACGGTCTCACAGAGACTGGATTAACAGGATGGTGAAAGGGAAAACGGTTAGATGCCAATATTACTTTTACTTAAACACAGCGTTAAAACACCGAAAGGAAGGGGACAAAGTATTAAAAAGAGGATTATATCCTATTCATATAGATTATATCCTACTAATCTCCTCCTACGATCTCTTACTCAAATTAGAAAATAGCATAGTGATATTAACTTAAATGGTACAATTTTAAGTTGGATTTATTTTAAAATAAGATATGAAGTCTTTCAGCTAAAATCCCAAAGAATTAAGCTATCTCGTGAGGGAGAGAGAGTCCATTTCATGTCTGTTCTTCCTTGGGATTTTTCCTGAGTGCAATGGCGGGTGCAATTCATCTCGTGCTAACCCATTCCTTCTTCTTTCAGCTAACCGATTATTTTCGAAGTATTTTAGAAATCGAGTACCAACAATATTTGAAAATCCAGGAATTGTGATGAGTCCGTGTTTACAGGTTAAAAATGCAGAGATGTTAGCGGAAATATTAACCCTATGATTTATTGACAAGTAAGATAAGTCGATTGATAGCGTGATATAATATATTTTGAAATATATTCCTGGAATCAACGGCAATCATAAATAGAGCTACGAAAATAGTGTTTTGTGATTTTTAAGATAATTTTCTTTTGAGAAATCAAGGCGCTACTTAAAAAGTGAAATGAAACTGATACCAGAAGGTGGTTTTCTGCTCCGGTGTGTAAGGCACTTGTTTTCAAGATGTCGTCAGTCAAAATTTCGGAGATAAAGCGAGAATGCCGTATGTCCCCGAGAACAGCTGTTAACACACTCTCTAACCACAAGGAAAGTAATCGGGGAGCTCTATACAGTTCCTTTATTGAAAAAATGTTTTGCGGGGTACACTACGTAATCGTAGGGATATTAAAAGATCCAGGAATATCAGGTTATTAAATGGGGGTCAACTAGTTATGTTAATGATGACGTCGTATTCTCTGAATTCGTAATACTTGAAGTGGTTTCGACATCGAAAGCTATCCTGCCAAGGAAAGTAATGAAAAAAACATTGTAATCCTTACCTAGCAGTAATAAAATATTTAGGCCATGATAGGTTTAAATTAAATTTGTCATCAACTTCGGATCATTTTGTATCACAAACCCACTTCTTTGTTAATTGGAAGCTGGAGAAAACTCTGGTTACTAATTCTTTCTAGCTCCTAGAGTTTACTTCGAGGAAAACGAAGATGAATTTCTATTTCATTATTGGTGAGCACAGCTTGGGAATTGGTATTTTTACTCTTCGATTGAACTCATTGACTGGTTTCATCTCGACTATTTTTACGGTTTTGTAGTTGTATGGTTGTGTTTATTGGGAAAACACCTACTCCATACAAAAATCACTTAAAATGAAATCAATAACAGGAAAAATAGCAATTATTCACTTATAAAGAGAAAAAATAGAAATCATAAGGAAAGGCGAATTTTATGGGTGGAGGAATCGAAACGGCCTTCTGGTCTCTCTTAGATCTTCATCCAGTTCTGAAAGATGTTTCCCATTGAGGCCGTGATGACGTAACTTCGCGGGAAGCAAGTGTTTCACGTGCAGAGAGATTCAATGCGCTGATATAATTGGTTCAGACGGAAAAAGCGTCTTAAAAGAGAAAACAGAAGAGCAGATGAGTCTCGACAAAAGGAAGGAAAAACCCAAAGAGGGCGCAGAGAAGAAGAAGGAACTTCAGATTGATATTACATTCGAGGTGAAGCTGTAAACGTTTTTATCACGTTATGTAAAACAATTGCCGATGTAAACCTACTTGGTATTCTTGATCTATAAACCATTATGAATATGTAGATGCGAGAATACGGATTGTCCGGCAAAAGTGTTCTTACACACAATCAATACTGTCTTGATGATGTAGAAATCGTCATCTCAAGAAATAATAAAGATATCCTACTGGTTCTACAACTGAGCTTTAAAATCGGTGATTCGTTCAAAATGCGCTACAGTCTTATTCGAAATTCACAATGGATGAAAGGAGGAAAAGCGCTTCAATAATACGTAAAATATTTGTGAAATAGTAGAAAACTCGTGAGAACGATTTCAAGCAGCCGCTTAGAGCGGAGATAAATAAATCTGGATAAACACATTCTCTTTTCATTCATCAAGACTAAATTTTTTTATGAGATTACAAAATGATTGAGATAGCCCAATCATTTTAAAACTACAGCATAGGATATTTTTCAATGTCACATGAAAGAGGATGATGATCCCCTACCACAAGTCGTCAGGGATCAAGTAGAGTATTTATATAAATAGTTGGATGATAAATTAGTCGTAAGCTCGAGAATAATTAAAATTTTACTACGAAAAATGTTAGTTTCTTAATTGGCTCACAAAATTTAGCATTCTCGAATAAGTAATTGGATGTTCGAACAATTATTTTTCAAGGAGATACAGGAGTGAAAAATATCTACATAACTGGGACTCGAACCCAGGTTCCCCCATCCAAAGTATAATAAAATAGCGATTAATTATTAGATGAAAAATATGTCGTTTATTTTACTAAAGAAATTAATAATTTCTTTTCAGCCGGAGTAAAACAATATGAATCTATATTTGCATAGTCTAGGAAAACATTGAATTATCCTGGCTGAAGCAGTTCCGCAGCTACAAGAGAGGAAATTCTTACTTTCACTAGATAAGTGAAAATTCGATAATGAATATGAATCTCAGCTCTTGTAAAAGCCGCACCGCGCTACTACTCCGTAAAACTACTAAACGAATGTTTCTCTCCATTATCTTTGGTTGCACATTTTCTTGTTTATAATACTACTGTTTTTACAGGACGATCCTCACACAACGCAGCTGAGAGAACATATTAAAATAATGGGATGTTGAGATGACATAAAGATTTGTAAATCTTTTTCTCTTGAAAGAAGGCATTATGAAATCAAAGAAGCATTCGCAAAAGGGCAAAGGTTACGGAAATGTCGCATCCAGGAAACAATTCCATAAACGGACCGGGAAGTGGTCCATTTTAGATTCGGTCCTCAGAGATGAAAGGTTAGCACTGGAAGCAAGAGTCCAGTTCTTCAAGCAAGATTTCGAAAGAAAATGAAACCATTCCGTTATGCCTCCCTTCAGTGACTAGCTAGATGAAATGAAGGAAAACCGAGAAAATTCTCTCATGAGTTATAAAAAATTGTCAAGTTTGCAATCAAACCAGGAAAATATGGATTAAATTATATAACGGTTCAACCCAAATCTCCACAATGATGCACATAAAAGGTTTTTCAAAGAAGATGTCCGAGTGATTTTCAATAATATTTATTTTAACGCGACCGTTTTCCCGGAAGGATCTTCTGTAATGCCACGCCTTCGCATATTCATTTCATTTAATATTATACAAATCACAGGGATAAATCAAACCAAATTTTTATTTTTGAATAATTCAAAGAAAATCACCGCATTAGCAGATGCTTGATTATGCGAACGCTGTATTTAAATACAAACACAATCGCTTGATATTGCTTTAAGTTACGTGAGTATTTCGCACCCGGGAAATTCGAAGAGAAATTAGAGATTTTCATCCCTTGAGAACGTTCAGCGAATAATGAGGATTAATGGACCAGCATAGAGCTAAATCCGTCTTAATGGATAATTTCATATCCTTTCTCTCATTCCCGTTCATCTTCATCTTGCTTATTACAAAACAACCTACGCATCGCTCCGATTTTAATGGATACCCTCACGAACATCCAATCTGCGGAAAGTAATGGTTTCCTTTGAGCGTTCAATCGACCGCAGAAAAGCGCACTCCTTTGTAATGCGGAGATATTCACCAAAAGAGACCTTCCCGAATCGGATTACGCCGCAGTTGTATAATAAAGCATTTCTATCGCTCCATACCGTAATTTCCCTCAATTGATCGACTCGTGCTTTAAATACAATTTTTAGACCTTTCGGCTTATTTTGGTGAACGTGCAGGAGAAAGGGAGATGAATCGCATTAAAATGGGGCTTATCTTACTTTGCGATAAATCTTTGGAACATCTCTCTCTCCCTCTCTCTAGATTAGTTGTTGAGAGGATATATTAAATTCATCAGTTTAAATATATTTTGTTAGAGCGTTAAGATAGAATTTTATTCGTAAACATTTTGTCTTGCCTTGTCGCTTGACTGTGAATGTAACTGCTGAATCATAGGAAATGTCTGAGGTAAACAGTAATGTAAAAGTTAGGTTATGTTCTCTTTTGTCCACGATCAAGACAAATTTTCCTCATACAACTATAGCGAAATCAAAGAGTACGAACGAATAAAAAAATATTAAAAAATCAGTTACTTCAATGCTAAATATATTACATGAATTAAAATTTTTCAAAAATATAATGGACACGACGCCTTTCTGATATTTGCAGATTAAAATTGTTTATTGCTTGATCTCTATGTGATTTCACCAGATCTACTGAGCAGAATTTTAATATAAAATATATTCTCAGCCAATTTTAAAGAAATAATATTTAAGTTTTCGAATCCCGCAATAGTATTCCGCTGCCCTCCAAAATTCCACAGAAATAATCTCGATCTATAAATGCCTCAAACTTACGACAGGCTTCTGGAAAAGATGGAAAATACGACTTAAAGACAAACATAAGGAAGTCCCTTTCAGAAAATGGATTTTCCTCACATTTTTTAAATCAAAGACCACCTACCGGAAAGTTCCGAAGGTAAACAGACGTGAAGTAGCTTTCACGAATAAACTTTTATACGAACGTACACCATACAAGATTTGATGGATCGACCAATCCATCACGTCATACTCTCAAGAAGGAATACTATGAGATGGATCAACGTAACGACTTCTTTAAAGTAGAATCGCCAGGAAGGCACGCAATAATGCGACCACCAGCGTTCTTCCGCGGTCACTCAAATGGCACTGTAGGATTCCTGCAACAACATCCGCTTCTGAAACGCCTCACCCATAAGACTCAACGGACTACTGAGCAAACTAATTATCCAACACAGGAACGTGGGATTGGAGAGGAAAATACCATGAGCGCAAAAGTTCGTCGTATTCATAATAGCGAGAAGGCGACGAAATGGAGATTTTCATTATAAGGCTCTGTGATGGAAACTCGTTAAAGTATGTAGTAAGTCTTTTCAAAAGTTTATTAGTTGGTATTTCCCGATTATCATATACTTCTGAAATAAACTCAGAGAAACAGCTTTACAATTAGAGAAAGCCGATAGTTTTCAACATGAACTGAAACCTTAAATATTTTTCTGCCCTAAGAAAACACATTGATGATACGGAGAGTAGACAAATGATAACCATAATCTTTTATATGTTTATTGTTTTCATAATGCTACACGGAAATCGCTCTTAACTGTAAAAATTAGTATCGTAGGTTTCTATAAATTGTGCGATGACCGGTAATAAAGCCAAAAGAAAAAAATCACACTCTATTTTTGGTAGTCGGTGATAAAGCCACAAAAATTAGTTCACAAAAAGTTTGTACCCTTTCTCTGTGACTTTTTCCTATGATTTTAGTACCTGGATTAATCTGTGCCAAAAAAATGTCTTTTCTGCGATGGAGAAGTAGGAATGATGCTGAGGTAAGACGAATTATACCAAATATGCTATCTTCATTGCAGGGAGAATATAAAATACTGACAGAATATAAATAGCGTTATGAGTGGCTCACACAATTATAAACTGTATGAAGGTGACTCTTTGATCTACACTTCCTTTTAAGATTCTATTTTCATATGGATATGCCTTTAAAGTGATCAACTGGTCTGATCTCCAATACCATTTGCAACCAGAATTGATTGAGAGGGAATGAGGCGCGCTTGACCAACAGAGTTGACGAATCAGGAAGTTCCTCACTGAACCAGAATGCTGGGATTGAAAAAATCCAAGTAAATATATCATAAACACTATAAGATTAACACGCTTAATAATGTCCAATAAAGAGTGATGAAAAGGAACTATTAAATGTAAGGTAAGATTATACAATTGATCCGTAATTTAACTCACTTCTGATTTTCGTAAGAAACAATAAAATTCCCTTACACGTTGTCGCGTGTCGAGTTCTGACTCTGAATTGAGTGCTATTCTGTAATGAGATTGAAGGCCAGATGGATATTCAAACACTTATTACGCTTTGGAATGGAGTGAGTCATACAATACTAGCTTAAAAGGGGATTGACATTGTTTTACTCGCAGAGCAAGAATGGTGAATGGAACAAGTCCACGCAAGTAACACGGCCCTATAAATAATATTTTCATTGCATTTGATAAGGGCTGAAGAGAATGACCAAGTAAATGTAAGTGTTCCTCTATCCTACCAAAGGAAAAATGAAAATGCTTCACTAATAAGAAAATGGCAGAATCATCATAATATATATATATATATATACATACATACATACATATATACATACATACACACACACACACGAGGGTGGACTGAAAAGTTTCCGACCCCAGTTTTTTCAGAAAAAATGTTGAGAAATGGCGAAAGGTCGGATACTTTTCAGACCACCCATGTATGTATATATATATATATATATATATATATATATATACATATATGTAACTCAGATAATCATTTGTATATCCCCCTTTCATTTGATCCCATGGTACTCTTTAGCAGTTCTTCGGACAAAGTCGTTCACCCTCTAATTTCAGGTGGGTTATTTCGTCTCACGCAACGCAGGGAGAAAAACAAAAGAGGGCGGAAATCCATCCTTCCTGAGCAAGCAAAAATGAGCCAACTCTCCACTTAATGCTGTTGCTTGAGCAAAGGAGGAGATTAGCCGAAGAGAAGTTGAGGGGGATTGGGTTAGATAGCTGGAGAATTAGGACGGGCTTAAAAGGGTAGAGAAGTTACCCTGAGGGTATAATCCTGGCGGAAAGGTCACGGAATAGCGGAGACAGCGAGTGACCTTCGCAAGAGGGTGAAAGAAGAGGAGGGCATGTCGTTCCGTAAGAATTTATGGCTGAGGTGAAGATGAGAATGCCGGTGATTAGGTCTGCCTCCTTTTCTTTCCGTATGCGAATCTGCCAAAAAGATGAATTCGAGAAAATGATAAGGGGAACGCCGACTGCCTTTTCTATGCCGAAATTGCCAGGTGTATTTTAGGAAATTGTTCTTAAGACCAATTTGTCCTTCTATTTTGCCTACGGCCACGATTGTAGTTTTCGAAGGCTTGAATGTATTATAATAGATGAAAGGTCAGGTTGAGGTGGAAAAACGAAGAAAATTACTTCAGAGGGTAACAATAAGTCTTTGTTTTAGCTCCTGATACCTCTTAATGAATTTTTGATAGGAAAGTAAAATATAATATATATATATATATATATATATATATATATATATATATATATATATATATATATATATATACAATATATTTAACACTGTATTGAGATTCTTCGTACTTACATAGTTCGATGGTTATTCGATAAATAGCAGCATATTATTTATTTAGTTTACTCTCTGAAAATGAGAGCTGTAATCTGCAATAGTAAATCAACATCCATCCGAAAGTAAATATTGACGGCATTAAATTCAATACAATATACAATGTAATGCAAAAGTAATTCTTCCTTTTATGAATTTATGCTACAAATATTAGGTCGCCTTGGTCCAAAATCTCATTTCATTGTGAGATCAATTTCTACAATTTCGTAGTAATATTTTATCATCAGTGCAAAAATACTTCTTTCGCAGTCCTTGAAGCCACCCTATCAATCATAATTCCTCTATTTAACTCTAACCATCTTTTGCTGTGTGATCCTATATAATATGTCTCTAATATAAGCATGGCGATAGATATGAAATGCATTCTTTGAGATGTGATTAGCTTACAAAAGTGTGTGTGGGTATATCGTGATTGTCTAAAGTGATCTATGGTGATGGTCTAAGGTGATTATGTTAAAAAATAATGATTATATACGCAACATAACTGTGAAAAAAGTTTACTGAATAAAGATATTTTCGGTTTTTTTAAATTAAAATATGGGAGCCTTTTTTGGGGACATGCCTAGTATAGTAAATTCATTTAAGATATATAATATAACGCATTAATGAAGTTACCTAATAGGGTATTATAATCTGCCTACATTTGAAGTATAATATTGTGTTTAACTCTATCTGCTATAGTTGATTTATGTGTATAGTGTATTATATTAATTTATCTCAAGAAAAAATGGAATTGCAGGCACATAGAAAGAAATATATAATCAAAATTATTATATTGCCTTCTTTTTCTGATGTCTCTCCTTGAATGAAAAAGTCAGTAAATAACCATATTTAAATGGTATATAAAGATAAAATAGTACGAAAAATGACTGAATTTTATCAAAAGAGATATTCACTCCGAAAATACAGTAATTTTTCATTCGGCTGTAATTACGAGGGTGGCCTGAAAAGTTTCCGACCCCAGATTTTTCAGAAATCTTCAGAAAATTTTCAGAAAACGTCGAGAAATGGCGAAATGTCGGAAACTTTTCAGACCACCCGTGTAGTTCTAAAAATACTCTCAACAGAATCTCTTTATGCCAATTAAATATGATTACGAGTAGTTAGGTAAACTTTCTATTCAAAGAAATGCAACAGAAAATGAAGGTTGAGAAAATATAATAATCCAGTAAATGTCTCAGACTTCATTATTTTACTAGCATTACTTCAGAAAAGCAATGGGTTTTTGAAGTGCTGATTTATGGGGATTCAGCGCATTTTGGGTAACCTTATTAGCAAGATTCAAGCAAGGGAAACTGAGGAGCACTTAGCGACTCCTATTTAGACTAAGCATTAATTTGAGAAGTTATGCTATGAAGTTTTTAGGGCCTAGATAATGTAGAGGCGTCTTGTACAGATTGCGGAAAGATTCATAAACCTGTTGAATAGCACAGGTTAAATGTATAAGAGGAAACTCAGTGCAGTGCATTGCGGCTCCATTACTGGGTAGAATGAGAGGTATCAGTTAAAAGTAATGAAAAAAAACAATTCCCTTCGTGCTTATGAAAATATGAATCTCTTATAGATTTATGTTAGTATAAATATCCTTGAAATTTGAACAAAGAATTATTTTTTGCAGTTTTCCTTAATCACGAATTAATCAGATTCCTCGTGAAATCTTTCATAAAAACGATGCATTTAGTTGATATTTAACGAAAGCGACGAAGCCGATTTTCATCAATATTTCATTGTTTTAGATAAAAGATGGATAATAAAATCGATTTTCAGTGAACTCATGGAGTGCCGAAATAGAGTCGACGAAAACTAAAACCAATAGAAATTTAAGGCTATTTTCTCCCCAATGACTTCTAGACCGATTGGGAATTCAAGATGCATTCAATTTTGCTTATATATTTATATATATATATATATATATATATATATATATATATATATATATATATATATATATATATATATATATCGCCGTTATCGTAGATCGTAATCACGTGAAATTGGCTTTTCTATACAAACCACTTCATTTTATATAATAAAAGTTTCTAAAAATATTTCATATAAACATCTATTATGACTTCAAAGCGTATTAAAGTGTTCTCAATGGTATTTGAGCTTCTTCTGTGATCAAAATAATGTTATTGGTGTTAGCAAATGTAAATAGCGAAAGTATCGTTCTGTTAAAAAATGTGAGGAATCGATAGAAAGTGCTGCAATTCACTTTAGGAACACGCTAAAGTTATTTTGATTCATTTTTTTGATCGGCTCTTCTCTATATGGCATCCTTATATAGTGAGTGGTATTATATTATATACACCGTTGTGTATACATTTAAATCAATATTTATCCAATGTCACTAATCTTCCTTAGATAATACACTGATGTAATTAAAAAAATTCATTTCAGGCTCTTCCCTTAAAAATGATATTTATGTAATAATAAGAGGACAAACGAACCATATATATTGATATTTATTAATCATTACTTATTAATATTTATTTCATCAAATGTAATCCTGACAAAAATGATATAAAGTAATAATGAGAGAATGTATGAACGGGAGGATTTTATTAGATCTTAGCATTTCGATTTAAAATTAAAGAGCCAAACTTACGCATACTTTTGGAAGAAGTGCTTATTGTTCATCCCGATATTGACTATGGATGTGAGGAGTGCATCGACGGTAAAGGAATATATTAGCCTTTTGGAGGGAGGAGCAAAAATGAGAAGGATAAAAAAAATATTCTGTGTTTAGCACTTGGATTTCCGTGTTGATTTTCATCTTTTGTAAGGTCTTTGTTTGGTAAAATTCACTGAACATTTTCTACTCTCAGCATGAATTGCCTATCTCTAATTTACATTAGTAAGTGAGCTGCCTTCGTGGAATCAACATGATAAAGCGACTGTTTTTCTTTTCGTTGAATAAAGTTATGTTAACGATTCCTTTGTTATAAATTTGATGCTGACTATCTACTGTCATATTGATACGACAGTAAGTCGTACTATAATCCTTATAGTATATATCATATGGTATTTACCCATTGGGAATCAACTGGAACTTCGGCCAGTTTAAAATAAATCGGCGAATAATAAAATATTTTATAACAAAGGACTCGTTGGATGTATTTCGAATTGGATTTCATTAATGTGAGTGTCAGAGGATCACACTGAGTGTGAATGTATTGCGAAAAACCAACAAGAGTCGTGGATATCCGAAAGACGAGAATAGTCATCTCGTGTTTCGTTCTTTATAACTCTAAAATAGCCATCCAATCAATAAACACGTGTAGCCGATTATAATAGCTTCGGAATATTACGGTACCAATGGACAATAGGCTCTATCACGGGCATATTATTTTCAGCCTTATTTCGTAATGGGGCGTATTATCTTTCCACATAGCCCCCTATATTTCTAAATGAAATAATAATGACTTCACAATACAAACTAGAATGAATTTAAAATTTCCGATGATCCCAATTATTTACTATGGACTTTGTTTCCTCTATTCTCTCCTAGAGCGTAATAGCTTCTGTACTCACAATGCAGTGGTTTTTCTCACAGCTATTATATGATTCATCCTTTTTCATTACATGCGTGTCGTATAAGGTGGGTGTAAACTAAAATTAGAATAAAATCTTTGCTCTCTTTGGTCTTTTGGTAATAATAGCATATCTCTCTAATCCACGACAAACTTTCAAAAGATTTCGGGTAATAAAAATCAACTATACCCACTACCACTATGAATTCATCAGCTACAAATAAATCTCTTAGTCTCCTTTCAGCTGACAGCAAGAGTTGCCATTTTCCCAAATTTCCTTACAAATTTCCTTACAATCAGCTGGCTTAGCAAATGAAGTAAGGGATTCTAATCTGATATCGCAAAAAATTTGATTGGCATTTTCTTAATACTTATTTCATTCACTACTTCCTACCTAAGAGAAAGTACTGAACCACGTATCAGGTATTACAAGCTGGATTGAGGAACGTTTTTTTAAATTTTACAATCATTTATCTATCCTTTATAAAATACGTAAAAATTTTAAGAACAACAACGAGTGAGAAGAGTAGTACATTAAAGAAAATACGGGAAAAGGCAACTTTAAAATAAGCACTTTGAATTATTTGTTAAACGGATCATATTTAGGAATGAATTATTTTATGTTACGTTAACTGTTACATTGTTTGTGTGACACGATTCGATATATCGCTTCTTAATTTCATTATAAAGTCATCAAGTGAACGTAAATTGAAAAGTAGATTGGAAATAGCAGATCTATAAATTTCTCCTTAAAAGCTGATAGAAATTTCATGAGGATGTTTGAAAGCCATACCAAGTTTAAATAAAGTTAATTTAAGATAAATTTCAAAAAGATCATTTACCTTACGGAGATTGGATACCTCGAGACGGGATTTAAATCAATCGTCGGCCAAAATAGTTTGTAAAACCTCCGGAGGGAGAGGTTTCCCCTTGCAGAGGAGGAATGGGAAGGAACTCTAGAGGGGGTGGAGGTGAGGTAGTCTACATAGTAAGATAAGATGATTGCTGTTCGTTTTGAGGTGTAGAGTGACAAGGCGAGGAAGAGATCACGTGTAGTCTTCAGAAGCGAATCCGAAGGTGCTCGAAGTGCATCATGGGAATTCGCCAGACGAATTTTGGTTCCGACAGTTCGATGCCAGACGGTCTTTTGCGCGATTTTTTGGAAATTTTTTTGAGAAAGTTCTCAGTGCGATAGAGCAATCGAAATAGCAAATCGAAAATTCTCTTATGCCTATTGAAGAAATGTTACCAACCGACCGCGAGTTCGACGCCGGGGTGCAAGATTTTCCGATATACTATAATGCATGGCGGTAAATTTTGACGATTATTATGAATGCTTTCCCGATAACCGGGAATGATATAAAACGGAAAGTACATAGAGGTAATTCGTAAGTTTTATATACGCCACTTGCCGTTCCTCTGACGAATTTTGGTTCGATGCCAGAGCGTCACTTCTATTCTACAATGTATTTCAAAGGGGGATAACGGAATCTTATATTAGGACCTTCCCGATAAGATATCGAATCGAAACTTTGGAAAAGGTAAAAATGGCACTGATCTAGCATTAATATGCACTTGTCTATCAAAAACGGGTCCGAAGTTCGACACCAGGCGGTCTTTCGCGCGTATATTTGAAAATATTTAGAGGCGTTTCTCCGTAAGATAAAGAATTCAAAATCACGGACTTAGCATATGTAGTGGTCTTCTACACCAACAATGAATGAAACGTCACCAAATGAGCTTGGGTTCGACTCCAGGTGGATGTGAATGTCTACCTTCTAAATAAATTCAGTCTACCTTCAAAAATACATTTCGGCGATTCTTTCGATAAGGATTCTTTTGAATACCTTTTCGATAATCTGGAAAGGTACAACCCAGAATGTAGATAGCGGTTATGATAAGCTTTCTTATGCGCTGTTTACAGTTTCCATGATGAGCCTTGGTTCGACGCCAGGGCATCATTTCGATTCTACCGTAGACTTCAAACGGGGAATCCCGAATTACGTCTTAGGCACTTACCGATATCTAATGGACTTGTAATTTTAGAAACGGACGGGGTTGCATCTACCAAACAGTCAGGTTAAATCTTATTTTCCGAGAAGGTCCTGGGTTCGGCTCCAGGCGGTCCTAAATCTCCCATATGATATGTGTGGCGGGATATTGAAATTTCTTGATGAGACATTTCCAAAGAAGATAGAAGTCCGTAACCCTGTATGTGAGTAGCAGTCAAGAGTATGTTTTACAAAAGCATTTTACCGTTTCCCTGATGGTCCTTGGTTCGTCCCCAGGGTACTAATTGCATTCTACCATACAATTAAATGGAAAATTTGGAATGTTACTATATCGTTTCGAAATTCAGCATACAGTAAGAAGGGTATTTACCGAAACTTAATCGGCGGCAACGTTTATGGCAATGGAACCTGGTACGACTCCAGACCGGGTATATTTCATCGTTTTAATCATCGCTTAGCAGAATTTGGGAATGCTTTTGCAAGCAGTTTCGAGCCTAATTGGATGTTTTGATAAATATGCAAAGATTAGCTTGTAGCATGCAAGCAACTTTTACTCGTATGAATATATAGGTATATACGGAGAAGTAGTTATATATAATAGATGTTAATTAATAATTAAATTAAATAAATTAATAGTCTTCGTTCAACAGTCGTCGAGAGCACATGTAGGAGCTCCTCTCTCCACAGGTACCTGTAATCGTCATTAACGACCCCAACTGCGAGGATGACCGCGGAGAACAGGGCCGGTCGGAAGGCCGAGCTCGACGAAGTCGCCCACCGCGTGGAGGATTGCCAATCTCCGAAGATTTTG
Organism: Pachydiplax longipennis; assembly: GCA_036926295.1. Classification (NCBI taxonomy): domain Eukaryota; kingdom Metazoa; phylum Arthropoda; class Insecta; order Odonata; family Libellulidae; genus Pachydiplax; species Pachydiplax longipennis. Next base: position 3,535,776 of record JAVFKF010000012.1, on the reverse strand, counting down.
GAGGTAGTTAAGAAAGAGTTGAAGCAGTTCGACGTGCGTAAAATTCATGAACGGCTGCTCGCTTCTCTTCGGAGCGAGATATTTAGCGTGTTACAGGAGGAGGTGACGAAACTGCGGAATAGAAATGAAGAACAGGAGCGAGAGATGGCTAAACTCGAGGCAAAGATAAAAGAACAGGAAGAGGAAGTAAGGCGACTTCGGATGCAAGCGGAGGTCCACGAGAAGTGAATGGACGGACTGGAGCAATACAGTAGAAGAAATTGATCCACGGGATAAAGGAATCACGTGACGAAAATGCGGTAAGTGTCGCCTTAAACACATTCAACAAATATTTAAATATCCCACTACCGCCTATCGCGAATGATCGGGCACATAGAATCGGCAATAGAGGTAACGTTAAGAAACACCGCCCTCTAATCGTGAAATTTATTTCCTATACTGACCGAGATTCGATCTGGAGGGCCAAAAGGAGACTGAAGAAAACAAAATCCTTATCACGGAATCACTTACTGAATCCAGAAAACGGCTCCTTGATGAAGCTAAGAACCGATTCGGCAAGGAATCGGTTTGGACGGCGGATGGCAAAATAGTGATCCTTAGCCCTAAGTGATCATTAGCAGCTTGAAGACCCAAGATGACCTCAGCCAGAACTCCAACTAAGGATAAGTATAGTATTGCTCCTTTCTTTCCTCATTTGTATCTCTTTTTTATTACTTTTCCTTAGTGTACCACATTCTTCTCTAAAAATTTTTCCTCTTTTTTCCAACATTTACTTTATTATCCCGGTTACGGGGACCTATGCTCCTCGACATTACTGTTGATCTTTGATCGCTACTTTTCCCCCCTTTCATACAATCATCTTTACGAATTTCTCACATCAACTCTCTCGAGTGTGCGCCTCTTCTTTGAGTCAGACAACTTTCTATTCCCTTTATTTTCCACCTTTTGAAAATGCTGCACGACAATTCTCGGAAAAAGCACCCTCTCTGCTCCCCCTTACTACCCCCTGCCGCTACTTATCTGAATCCTTTAGCGACGCAGTTTTTTCCCACCCCTACTAGCTAGTCACTCAGTGCAAACGGTAGTTCTTTCTTCTCTAATACCCTAGCGCTCAATAGCTCGTTAAGCAAATGTGACCTTCCAGGAAGACAGTCTTTATCTACACCGGAATGCTTGCAAGCAATAGTTTCTCAGCACCAAAAATCTCTCTTAGCTATCCATACTAACGCGCAAAGTGTGCTGGCTCATATCGATGAAATAAAACATATTGGTTCAGTTAAAGGCATTGATATTATTGGTATTAGTGAGTCTTGGCTTAAGCCTAATATACCATGAGAAATAGTTAACATCCCTAATTTTAAAATTATAAGAAATGATAGAACTCGTAAACGAGGAGGTGGCGTCTGCATATACGTTAGAGACTGCTTCCAGCACAAAGTAATCTCTCATTCTCAATCCGACTATTGCCATCGCCCAGAATATATTATGGTTGAAATTCAAATTAAAACTAGAAAATTTCTTTTTTGCGTTGTCTATCGACCACCGAAAGTCGGATATCTTTCTGATTTCGAAGAAGACTTATCCGAAATACTAAATCAGTACGATGATGTTATTATAATGGGTGATTTCAACACAAATCTCTGCATAAAAAATTCCGAGTCCAATTTACTTTCAAACATATTCAATTCACTTAATTTTATCATCCTCCCATTGAATCCAACCTTTGTTGCTAAGCACTCAGCTTCTTGCTTGGACCTCATCATGATAAATAATCCGAAAAATATTTTAAACTATGGTCAATTACCCACACCAGGCATTTCAGCTCATGATCTTATTTATTTAAACTACGCTATTAGTACCGAAAGACAGAAACCGAAAATTATTACTTATCGCGATTTCAAAAACATCGACGTAAATGCATTGTTATATTTACCCTCAGAACACCCTTTATCACAAATTTTCCAGGTTGCTGACATTGATGATAAATCGATCTGCTGAATAATCTTGTAACCAAAGTATTAAATCTACACGCTCCTATAAAAACAAGACGTATCAAAAATAAACCAACCCCATGGATAAATAACTCCATCATTTCTTTAATGCGAGAAAGAGACATTTCCTTGAGAATTTATAAGAAAACGAAATTACTGCGTGATTATGACAGTTTCAAAGCACTCCGAAACAAAGTTAAAAATCTTATAAGAAAGGCTAAAGCTAAATACGCTAATGATATTCTCAAGGACTCTAAAGGCAAGAATCTATGGAATGGACTATCTACACTAGGAATAGGAAAGGTTAAAACCAAAGATTTTCCTCTCGATATAACACCGGATGATCTAAACACATTTTTTTATAAATAATTATACGCAAATTTCTCCCGAGGACAAAGATGAAGCATTAAACTTAATTAGTAACCAAACACCTATTGATATACCCGAATTTCAATTCGGCCTTCTTTCTAATAATGATGTGAGAAAATCCTTGCTAGCTATAAAATCCTCAGCCCCAGGTATAGACGATATCCCTATCAACATTATACACAAAATGATACCCGTCCTTCTTCCTTTTATCACTCATGTCTTTAACCTCTCACTTACTCACGGGGTTTTTCCAAGCCTATGGAAAACATCTATAATTCATCCTACCCCTAACACCCACACCCACATCCACCAAGTGAAATGTGGGATTGCAACTCATCTAAATCTCAAGTGAAGAACTCAGCGTTTCTGAGGTTCCAACGATTAGATTCGATTACATTAGAATAGGTTGTGCGTAGGGTGGGAATGGAGGGGAAGTAGTGGGGTGAGGGCCTCTCGACATCAGCGCCATTCCTCCAGAGCAGCTTCTTCGGCAGAATGCGCTTAACATCTTCGTGATTTTGCACGATTATAGTGATTGTGTTACACTTACGTTCTCATAAAATATTTCCATTTAAAGATAAATTGAGCTACACCCAGAGTCAAGGTTCATTTTCGTATTGCCTTTCACAGCAGAGTGCCACGTGATCGAAAGTGATCGATTTTTCAGAATGTTTACTAATTTTTTCTATGACATGCTAAGAGTTGTCTACATGAACAAACACTCAAGGTATAGCTTCATCCTTTAAGTGTCGAATAGTGAAAACGTAGATATTTTATCTTTATTAATGTCTACGTAGCGATTTGAGAAACAACGGTCCAAAAACGCATTTTCGGGCGAGGTATCCAATCCCCTTATTAATAGAGCTCTTCACCTTGGGCAACTTTATTAGAAAAATTAGAATCTTACTCGTTGTTGCCTTGTACGAAAATTTCGCAGGCGAACGGTGATACTCAGATTACCCACCCGTATAAGTTTCAACGAACACTCTAAACGAATACACACACACACTAAAACATACCTAAAAATACACACCATATTCTGTATCAGTGCCTGTTTCGATATACCTCGTTTTTACCGATAGATATCGATATTTACTCATCCAGAAACTCTATGGGCAAATTCAAAGTCTTGGGTTTTCTAATGCCTTACCACTTGAACTCAAACGAAATCCCTAATAAATTAGAGAGTGTGAGAATATAAATGTCATCGAATGTTTTAAAAATTTTCTTTTAGCAGTATGATCATGAATAGTACACGTCATTGTATAACGATATATTTATCTTATCCTATATCGAATATTTGAATTCTTTCAATGCATTTATGACATAGTAAATTACGACAAAAATAAAAAAAACATTGCTACCAGCTTTACGTAAACTCTGCTGTTCTATACGCCACTTCCTTTTCTACCCGCAGTGATGTGTCACTTAAAGCTTCGTGTTTAATATATATAACCAATATGAAACAACAAAACATACCTTCTGCATCCACGTTACTTATTTATTTTCTATGGATTTCTCTTCATACATGAAATATAAAGATAACTACTACTCTTCTGTATTGAAATTGCATCTCATCCATTCACTGAATCAGAGTTATTCAATTACTGAAAGATATCCATTTAGCCATGATTTGTTGATAGCTTGTTTTCTCTGCTGGCGTAGAATTTACATTAATTATTTCAGTCCTACTCAGATGAGTTTTGTGGAATCGCACGTATAATATCCTTTTCCTTACTCAAAGATATGAATAAAAACTGTTAAGGTTTTGTACTACGAGCTCTTCGTATATGTAAACTAAATATTATTTCCAAAAACACAAAACAACAAAGATAAAAAACATCCATCTAAAAATTCGATAATTTTTAGATTAAGATTAAATATCACTGTCTGATGATACGAACTATTTACAAACATAACCAAGTAACCTATAAATTCTGTATATAGCGACGCCGATCCCGACACATCCAGGACAATACCCAATGATTCAAATATTAACCCAATTTTTTGACCAAATGGTACATTTTGTCATTGCTCTAACTATTTTTAGCAGAAACCGAGAAACTTTCTCCTTTAAATGGGTATTCATTTATATATATTGGTGGAGTAAGAAGGGAGAAAGCCCCGGTCACCGAAAAGGGATGTTTTGAAATAATATATAAATGATGTTACGATGTGATAAACTTAAGATGCTCTAAACACCCCCTGGCGAAGATTAAAGTGTATTTTAGGGAGTTTTCGAGCCAAAGGCGGGTCGGAGGAAACTTACTAAGTTCACATTCTTTTAAAATGAAGCTGACTGCATCGTTGTGGTATTCATAGTGGCTTAATTGCGATTATTTATAGCGATAAAAATGCAATAAGTATGCGGAACCACTCTATGCGTACAAAGAAGGACTAGATCAAATAATTTCAGCTAAGAAACATAAAAGAAGGTTGACTTGAATTCATGTCCAAATGTGTAGGGTGTAACTTTTGATATGACTTTAATTAGTAGAACGAGAAATGGATGGTGAAATAAAAACAGATTTATGTATGCGTTTAAGGAGAAAGACAGAGAGGGCGTTGTGGAGAGTTATAAAGACAACTGAGCTCTCACACAATTAAAGCAGCCCTCATAAAAACAACTCTCTGAAGACTCACGAATTAAAGAAGGATGTTTAATAATGCGTGTTTTAGAGTGCAGAGGATATGACGCGGAGAGGTGTTAAAGTACTTCTAATAAGGACAGTGAATATCATTCCTTCGGCATTTAGGAATAGATAGCTCTTAATACTTAATTTATTAACTAAAATATAAAATTTAGCTTCAATTAACTAAAATTAGAGTACTTCATATTCAACTATGTACGCAAAATATTTTGTTGGGGAAAAAGGCTTCAATCTAACGATGATTTTAAAACAAATTTAAAGTTTTCCAAAGAAATCAAAGAAAACATTACCATAATCCAAGATGTTAAAAATCTTTCTTATCTTATGACGATAATTTGAAAGAAAGAACAACGCCAGCTACATTTCTTTATTACCTTTAATTTACTTATTTTACCTTTAAAAAGTTTCCTTTAAATATAAAATATCCCTCTTCCTTTTCCGTGAGTAGAATTTCGATAGAGGAAATTGGATATCTTTACACGAATTAATTTCAACGTGATTCCTAACCAATTCCTAGAAAGGCTTGTCGTTTAAGCCAAAGACGAGATTTCAATTATTCACAGAGCAACGCATTTGCGGGGAACGCCTTTTTAACATCTCTTTGTACAATAAATAAACGTCTCCTTTGCCCTTTTCTCGCTCCACTCCTTTGCATCCATTTTGACGTTGACTGGAAGGAGGGTGTGTCTGTACCCTTAGGGGAATTTTTATGTCTCACGCAACAAAAATTAGCGCTCCTCTTAGCGACAGAGGTCCCTTCCAGAATGAATTTTCAACCTCAAAACTTGACAAATCTCCGCAGGGAAGAGGGTACGAGAGATGTGTCAGAGGAATGAAGGCGCTTTTCCTAGCGAAACTGCCATACGATAAGACAACGGAAAATCTTTCGGCAGTTCGATAATGTTAAGGAGAGGCAATAAGATACAATGTTAACAGGGGTTCTTTATTCCCGAGATAAGTTTCCGTAACTTAATTCAAGTCCCGCCATTTATTCACGATAAGAAGATTTTGCATAATTTATCAGGGGTTTCCAAGTTCCGAAGCGATGTAACTTTTGGAATATTTTGTTCTGCTGTTTTTGATTCAAAGGTGGACATGAGACTTAATACGGATATTTTTCCTGCTGACTTAGACTAACAGCTATCAAGACAACTCGAAAGGCCCCGTCGGTTTTTTGTTTTGAAGATCGATCATAGAAGTGATAGTTCTGATTCGCAGTTGATATAAGACTTTTACAGTAATTTAATCATTCTAAATTCGATTAAACAATTTATCAGCATTGCTATACATTTTAACCATTCCAATAAATTCATACGAAGATATTTCAATTGATCGTCTTTTCTTTGTCTGAAATGAAATGAAAGCTCATTGGGAATCTTACATAATATATTTTTATACACCATTTGAAAATGGCCAAACTAGGGGAAATGCCTTCGAAAACAGAGTATTTGTGAGAACAATTACAATATCTTTGTAACCGCTATTCTTTGTTTTTCCTTTACAGTATGCGCATCTTACGGTGGTTACATTCCTCTAACATGACAGAAGTCGAATTTTCATGAGGGATTTTTTATGCCCGAGATAAATTTTTGCTAGTTTACAGATGTTTCATTCTTTGCAATATTTTAAGAAAGAGAATGTTATTATAAAAGAAGGGTTCTCACGTAGCGAAGTTCTCAACTGCGACAGAAGTTGAGCGTTGGCGTTGTGTTTATACTCGGGTTTACCTTTCTCTCCTTGGGGAATTTTTAAACATCTGAGTAACCTGGAAGGGCTATTATCCTTTCGAAGTAAAAGGAAGGATAAGGTGGGAATGCTCGTAAAGAAAACATTTCTCGAGTAGCTCTTTGAAGGTCGTGCAGAAAGACTGAGGCTTTTCCTTCGGAGAGTTAACTGCGTGTTTAGATATGTGGCGAAAAGAACAACCACGGGAAGTTAATTTACTTGAAAATCGCCTTAAATCTATAACTATACCGACATCTCGTATGAAATTCTGTATATCATTTAGGCTAATGAATCGTTACAAGAAATCGGAAGAATTGTTTTTCCCATTACTCCGTTGTTTAGCATCAGCTACCAAGGAAATCAAAAGGAACATTCGATGTCTTCGAAACTGTCTTAAGTTTGAACAAATTATTTTTAGCCTCTATATTAGTGATATATAACGATTTAATGAGTATTCACCATGTTTGAACTAAGAATTACCTTACAGAAATTTGACTACAAAGAAATTCTGAAAGACTAGGACTCGCTGAAGAGTATAAAAAACCCTTAATTCTTAAATCTATGCCTTCCAATATATGAAATTCAAGGGAATTGATGAAGCACTATGAATTTATAAAGACTTACAAACTATGAAGTAAAGGAAAGACTTTCAAATCCAAATTGTTTAGGATAAGTACTTAAAATGAATGTAAATGGCATTCTAATAAATAAAACAAAATAACTGTTGAGTCAATAACAAGGTCGATAACAAATATTTAATAATGATCATAAATCATTTGAATATTGGATACTAAATTTATAATAAAACAAGAGTAGTCTAACGAGATCCTCTAACTCGACTCCAAATGTGGTATCAGTTATTGTCGATAGTAGAATGTTGGCCAAACGAGGAAAACACGTTCAGAAGATTCTCAATACAAACCCTTTGAGACAGATTTTTCCAATTGATTTTCCTGTAGCACCCTTGTAACTCAAGAAACCTCAGGGATTATTTTGTCTAGAGCTTGAAATTTAATCATAAAACATGAAGATAATAATAAAGTTGTCTTCGTTTAACATTCATCCGTTTAACAGTACCGGACAATTCCTCAACATCCTATATTTTCCCCACTCTGAAGACGGTTTCCAACTATTGTATTGGGATCCTAAAATTAAAAAGAACACCTTTGAATAACCGAGATATTCAAAGGCGAAAAGTATGACGATGCCAAATTTCAAGTTCTCTGCGCAGTTGGTTAAAATTGAGAGATGGGAAATATTAATGTTCACTTTTTCAGTGGCATTTATTAACGAAACTTTAAGAAGTTATTACGACTGCAAAGGACGGATAGTCGAACGTCGGTTAATCGGGATCTGGCGCGGGAAGAAACGCAGTGGAAAAACATGCGAAGGACTCGAGGAAAATCGAATTTGTCTGAGAGCGTCGGATGAGGTTGATGAAGTTAGCAGACAGAGAGAAAACTGGATGGAGGAGTGGGAAGAGGGAGGGAACACTATAAAGCACTAAACTCGTCTAGATTTGAAAATTAAGTCGAAAAGGAAAATGTGCCGTTTTGTGTCGCCAACTGCGGCGTCAGAAGGCGATTTCTTCGCAGGAAAATGACGGGCGGAATTATGAGCTGACATCGGCGAAGGTGGATAAAGGAGACACCGTTTTTTTTCGAGGATTAGAAGGGCTCTCGCTTGAATTCGAATCGATATCTAACTCTTTCCTTGGCGAGAGTTGGGTTTATATGAGGCAGCATTAGAGATATTTTTATCGATGAAACATACAAATGAAACTATAGTAGCAAATCATATTTAATTGCTAGGAAAAGGCCAATCTGATGGGTGACATTATTAGCAGTTCTATCTTTTTAAGGTAAAACTGCTAAATAAATTAAATATATGTTTTTGAGTGACATTTGCTTTCCAGTTTAAACATAAATTAAAATTATCCATAAGGGTAGTGATTTTCGGGAATCATTTTGTAGTTTCATATCTTATACATGTCTTGTAAATTAAAACAAGCCCTTTCTAGATTTACTTTAACCTTACTTTATACTGAATTCCTTTACATCTACTCGCCATTGTATTTGTTATACTTAAGAAATCCGACCTGCTATTTAAACTCATACGAATCCGGAAAATTTTACTTCGGCTACAACTTCAAAAAATACTCCCATCACGCCATTTAATTAAAATTTAGGATGAGGAATCATTTGCATCTCTGAAACTTACTACTACTAAGGGTAAACTCATACGGTTACTCTGTTTTGAGCTGTCTGGGCGTATGTTTTCAGAGCCCTTGAGGTGAATGCTTGGAAGGGTTAATTTGTTCTCCTTTCAGGGATCGAGGTAAGTTTGTGTAGATGATCCCTCCATGGAACCTAGATCCCGACTGTAATTTATAAATAAATGGCAACCTGAAAAATAACTTCCAGTACCGAGAATAAGAGGCTTAATTTCATTTTAAAAAAGAGGTTTATGTCACACAAATATATTTATAGAAATTATTCGAATCTTTCGTTTTTTACATAATACATCAATTAAATACCTTAAATTTATCACCTATACCGACATTACGTCGCTATTTAATATCAATAGGAATCGAATTCCTTCGTTCTAATTATCGGTTCTTCTCTGTGAGCATTATTAGATTTTCTTATAGATCGAAAGGTTTTTTAAAATGTCTTTTTTTTCGTGGAAATTATAGCTAAATAAAAGTTATAGATTAAATTGCATTTCTTTTTGCAGAGCATTCATTGCATTCACAGCATGAAGTTAAGTTTTTAAGTGAAACCTATCAATTTTATATATCTCTCAAGAGAGGCTAACTTCTTATTGTCGAAATGCCTCGTAATCCATTTCGTAATATATGCCGTTAATAAAGAGCTAAAATTAAATCATACATACATGAAAATTCCTAGAAAAGATGCTATTACATTAAATGCTCTCAATATGATTCATGCTAATTTCATATCTACTAAATTATGTACATGATAATCAAAGAACCTGCTCCTGTTTTAAGCCCATAATTTGACGTTGTTTTGAAAAACTATAAGGCGTGAAACTCAGTTTCAAACTTTCAAAATTGCTTTGAAATGCAGGCTTTACGACTATTCTATACATTGAAGAGTACATTACTGTTGTCAGATACGAACTAAACTTGGTATATCCATAGACCAAAGGACCACTGACGGAAGCTATGAGACATAGGTGGTTTTATAATTAAACATGCAGGTAGTACATGGCGATAGATGAGCAATACCGATAAGCAGAATAGAAATATCTCGTTTTCAAGAGATGGATTTGACAAAGATATTAAATCACGCCAATGGGAAGGGTGATTCGTAATTTAAATAACTATTAATCAATATCAATACCATTTCTGGCCTGCGTTTTACAAGAAAATTTCAGTACATTCTCTTACTGACGAGAGATCATGCAGGTGAATGAAAACATCACATGTTATGTGTTGGATAAATCTCTGCATTCGCATAAAAATCGATGTAAGTGACAAAGAACTGAATATCCAGGATTTTTATGAAGACGTCAAGTCATATAAACCAGGCTTAAATAAATTCTCTGGCGTCCAGGTAACAATCACATATGATATGCAGCTACTTACAAGGAATTATAGAATAGCAACGCATGAATCCCACATATAAAACGTAATGCTTGTTTTCCGTCAATTATGGACTTAATTTGACAACTGGGATAAAAGTAAAATATAATGGGCCAGATATTTATATTCCCGTAGGTGTATGTATACGATAGTCATTCTCACGCTGTTACGGATTTACCGAGGATTAAATCTAACAATTTACAAGTAGATTATATAATGAATTTCAATAGTTCTGTGAAGTCCAGAGCAAATTCACCCTAAAATCTTAATTCTTTTTAATAACAACTGTAGACATTACTGGTGGTAAAGCTTTCATTCGTGCCTCAGAAAACGTTTAAGGTGGCTAGACGACGCAAAGAAATTCTACATTTTCATTAAGATATGTTACTGGGAGATAATTCTTTTTAAAATTAATTATCATTAACCAACATATAAATTATTAATTATTACAAACTTAAATTATAACTAGATATTTTAACTGCGGTTTCAAACATTCAATTAGAACAAATGCTTTGTCCATGGAAAAATTTAGCTTTTTTGTTAGAGTAAATCGAGAGAATTAATTACTGTAGAGCGATATTACGACTAATAATTTCAGATATCCAGTGTTTAAATTTTAGTGAGCACTTTCTAGATGGTAAACTTATTTCGAGCATGCAGCGGATGGTCCGTCTTGTATGTTACAAATAACAAACCAAATCATTGGTAAAAATTATGTATTGAATAATGTATCCGTAAAAGTGGAATAAAAATTTATTTGTTATAAGCAATAAGTATTCTATGCACTAAGGATCCTGGTACTAAATGGCTAGTTTAAAGCTAAGGGTCAAAACTAGTTATAAATAATTTTTACTTTGACATTAACCAAATTATTACTTCAACCTTTCGCGGTTGTATTTGCGAAGTTGTACCAAGTCGTATTATTGTATGATGCAGGCTTGACTGTAATATTATAAGTCCTATTTCCATAATCTTATATAATTCTTACCTTTGTTAACTTACTTAACAGCCGGAGTTATAAAATTAAGAATGTCTAGGATATACAATTTGAAATTAAATAATTAACAATATGCCACAATCCAGTTAATAAAATACTTGATAAATGGTGAACTAACTATTACCTGTTAACCTATTTGTTAAATTCAGTGGGAAATACTCCATATTCGTAAAAAGAGAAAATTGAGCGTATTTAAATCATCGTTGCTCGTAAATCTAAATTTTCATCCTGTAACTGTATAAAATGAGGAATTAAACAGCTAAGTTTGCATATTATTATTAGATGGTACTCTCATTCAAACAAAATCCTGCCCTCCAAACGATATTTGCTTATCTTTCATATATTTTTCATCAATTTGTGATTTAGTCTGTGCTTTGTATTTCCGCTTATATTTCATTTCTTCTTTTCCGGATTTCCCTTTAACAGCTTTTTCTTGTATGACTCTGCCTTTAAGATTCGGCACATGAGGGCACTGCGCGGAGGACTACGTGAGATTTCCTCCAATATTAAAAAAAACGATCGAAAAATATTATGACGGTGGTAAAGTCATGGAGCGTATTCACACGTTCTCAAACGGATTTCCATTGATCACACACTTTTTCCAATTTCTTTTCGAAAAATGCAGTTAAAGGCGTATTTGATGCAAACGAATGTTATTGCCAACTCGTCCATTAAATCTTATAAGGTAGATAAAAGATTAAAATAGCTTAAACTAATTAAAAGATTAAATAAATTTCATCCAATTTCCGTCGTATATGATCACCAAACGAACTCCCAAAACTAAACTTGAGAACCTTTGTTCATCATAAAGGCTCATTGTTCCAATACAAATTATACATACATGTATGTTATGAAACCATTAAGATGCTTTTTAACCATTATGCCGCAATTGCGTACAACACAAAAGTACGTATTTTGTACAGTTAAATAACTAAATATTGGAAAGGTATTTATATAATGAAGTTATTCGCTTAGTGAACTGAATGGATTTTGGAGTGAATGAAATGAATTTTCTAACCTATATCACTTGATTCCATTAGGTAAGCCACCATTATAAAAATCTCAGATTTCACTTAGTGGAACCTTGCAATTTAATGTAAAGTGAAACAAAATGCACGAAGTAATCCGGTGTCCACAAAAATATTACGAAAAGAACTGAAAACCAATTTCGATCACTTTGAATTTTAGCATTTTGTATTTTAACCTCACCTGATATCCTTGTATTTGAACTAATTGTTCTTTTAATAAAATTTTTATGGAAACCACCGCATACTGAAGACCTTCAGAATTAATGAAATAGTACGACTGCCTTAGATAGGTTTGAGAAAAAGCCGAAAAATGAACGCCAGGTAAAGCATAATTCGACCTGAGCTCCTCTCTGCCGAAATATTATAATGGTGACTTTTTTTCAGTTTATTAAATTCGAAAAACCCTCGAGAGGTATTTTTGTAATTTTAGTCATAGTGATTTAAAATAAAAACCTTAAATCCAATTACTCATGTGTGAGGCGCACCTTGATTTTGGACTCGAAATTTGGAAAAAAACCTAATGTAAAACCTAAACCAAATCTTTCCTTTTTCGTTCTTTTTTCCTCTTCTCTTTTCTTAGTTTTGTTTTTCCTTTACTACTTACTATTTAAGATCATCATACGAGGATAGGTGGAAGAGAGGCCCACTCGACCCTAACCTCGCCTAATAAAGAGTCGAATAATAATGTAAATACCCAATGTAAAGCTATAGCGTGAGCGAAGCAACGAGCGTAAAAATAACAAGCGCGAAATCAACAAAGACAAGGCAACTGTCGGCAACGATTTCCATAACATAGTAGTCTGCGTAGATAAAGGTAGCCGTTAAAGCAGTTTTAAAGAATCTACAACTATCCTGTAAGACTGTTTTAGACCCAGAATTTGTAGAAACAAAAAGGAAATACTGTAACACGTGAACGTGATTTTTCCGAATTTCATTCCGTCGCGTCTGTAAAATTTTGCAAACCATCGAGGAATTAAAATCAGAAACCCCCCATAACTAGACACGTACATCGAGAGTAATCCTCATCGATCGATTATTTAATCCTCATCTCTTAATGTCAGACATGCACCTCGATACAGTTTCGCGGCGTCAGCTGACGCACTTTATTACTTACTCTCACATTGCACTTTGATCTAGTTTCTGCACGCATCTGTTTGTGTTACCCTCTGCGGCACTGGAAAAGATCCGCTGTTTGTTTATAGTCATCACTATACAGATTATTGCTACGTGCCCAATATTTCTTGCCGGTTTCCAGCGGCGCAGATTCACGGTAATTATGTTCTGTCACGGAGTGTGGCTCTCCCTGTTTAAGGATCCTCATTAAATATTGATGGAGGACCTTTTGGCAGTATCTGAGCCTCTGGCGGCATTATGGGGATCATAGATGCTGTTTAATAATGCAATTCGATTCCGAATTATGACCACCCGACTGGAATAGTCACGTCATAATTATGTCGCCAGGAAATTTCGATTTCGACGCGAATGGCGATGGAATCAAAATTACAGAACTCATTTTTCGGATAGAAATCGTGCGGTGGAATAGGAGAGAACCCGAATTACGCAACGACAACGCATACGTCGATTAATATAGGATGTATAGCTTAACTGCAACTTTTTACTCAACTTGGTATGTGACAAAATTAATAAATGTAATGTTTAACTTTCAACGTTTAAAAGAAATTTGAGAGTGATAAAGAGTTTTTATTTTTTGAGGAATATATTTCTTATGGATAGCATATTTTTGAAAGATGGTATTATAACATTTTATTTTTATTAATTGTACTTTTATATTATAATTTATTTTATTATATCAATTATATTTCCAAGTTATGTTTTTATATCATAAATTTTTATTTTATCAATTAATTTTAGTTTGATTTTCTTTAGTTTTGTGTATCTACATACTTGCCTTATCATTATACTTTAAATGGTTTAAAACCGATATTAAACATTTAAAATTATTATTAACATTTTGATGAATGAAATACTTCTTTCCCTCCTCTGCTTTATCAAAATCTGGGATCAATTTTTGTCGAATCTTAAGATTAAACTCTATCCCGCCTTGTGCAATATCGATCGTTGTTATTGATTGATGGAGTTTTCTTCAAAGTAGATTCTATCAATTATGAGTCTTCCTTCTGAGGTATATTTTGAATAAATTTCTATTAGCCGCAATCTTATGGACAATAGGAAGAAATGATGCAAATGATAAAATAAAGAAACTTTACAAATTATAATCACCCACCTCGCAGAGGTAAATTTTCCAAAAAATTTCAGACAGCACTAGGCCGACTAAGTGGATACTTTAATGCTATTTCAGCGCAAATATTCCAAATGAAATGGGTATAAAGAACCTATTTTTATTATCAGAATGACATATTTTTACTCCATCTACGATGTTACCATTCAGATCATTTGCATACTTTTAGAGGTGAACTTTGTTTTCTCAGAAATTCGAGAAAATACGAAGGAGAGCGTTTTCTTCTCCTCTCCTTTGAGAAAAAATATTTCCTAGAATATGACGTCACGATGGAAAAAGTATGAATCGCATAGGACACGTTTTTAAATTCACGCGATGGATTTCATCGATGCTTGTCTGATTAATTCAATGTATTATCGATTGTTAATGAATTTAGGAACAGTCTGTTGGTTATTCTGCTGTTTGCCAAGATGGGTACTGTTGCATATATTAACTAGTTACATCCTCATGATTCTTTAAACTCTGTTGAAACGTAAATAATCGCATTCTCTGTATTCGTTGATTATTGCATAATAAATACGTTGTATTCTGTATTGTTAGTTGCCATTTATTTCCTTTCTATGAGGTTATGGATATTGACCTTTGAATGACCCGCCACTGTCATCGGAAATTCATCGGGTATTGATCACGATGGACATCGATGGAAATCATCCATCGGTGAATAAAAAAGCAGTTTGATGGATCCATCGATGGATTTGACGGAAGTGTGATTCCATTGATGAATTTAAAAACGTGCCCATATTTTAAGGGTTATTTCTTAGTGAATAGATTTTCGAAAGAATCATTTACTTATTCCTATTGGTAGAAGAGAAAATCCATACTTAATTTATTAATAGTTCAATCACATACACATAAATACGAACCACTGAAGATCATACAAAAAGTTGAAATTACAGTAAATCGCAATTCCTCGATCAACATTGAAGTGCATTCTTTGTCTTCAGTGAGAAATCCTGAAATTGATGATTATTTATGAACTATTTTCACTCTCCCAGAAAAATACTATATTCTTAGAAGGGAAAATGGGTATTCATGAGTGTTTCAATTTTCCTATTACTAATTTTGATATGTTTAAAATGACATGTAGTACATTAGGAGTCTTAGGGTATGTTAGGGTACACATCAATGCAAATAAAACATAACTAACGAAAATTTAAGCTTAGAAAACAGCATTTGATACAGCATTAGTTGTCGTTGGAAGTTAATAGTACCAGTTAGAAAATATATCTCTAATTAATAAAATTTTTTAAGACTGAGAATAATAATCAGAAGAATATTGGCACACAACCCTTGAAATATCACCAGATAGAGTATTTCAGTATGTGTATTTGAATGAAAATAATGTTCTCATAACTTTTTTAAATTCCATCAAGTGGTGTACAGGATTTGTCAAGCTATCTATGGTAAAAACGAGAGAATTCTTCGTAAATTCCCTCAGGACTAGCCATTTTTGGAAGTGTCTTTCTGTAGACATTGCTCGCCACCCTGCTTACTTCCGAAAAGTGCCTATTCATAAAAGAAAGTTCTCGCTTTTGCCGACCTTCGTGAATTATTCCTTTCGGTCGAGTGCTGCAAAGCGGTGCGTCTTAAATTAGACTTTTCACTCTCGCATACCATTCATATACTTTTGGAGAGCAACAGTTCCAGGCGGTTTGAGTGCCAATCAACTCTGTCTTCAAGTTAAGGACCTCTGAAAGCGTTTTTGAAATGAGTTACGGATCCATACTTTGAAGGTATTTTTCAACTGAGATTCAGCCCTTAATAAGGTCAAAGCTTTTGCTTGAATCACGTGGGTTCAGTATGGAAATTGCTACGCCATTAATTGTTCGTATTTAAATAAAATACAGTTTCTAAGTTTAATGCTTAAAGTTTGTTTGTTCACAAACAGAAGGTCTAGAGTTAAGTTAATAATTTGCATTACATCATCATCATTACATCATACAAATTAATTTAACTTGTTTTCTGCAATTTTACAAACAACTCCTCGAGTAGCACCATGCTCAATCTAAGAGTTGGAGATAATAACTTAATCGTCAAAGTAATTTATATTTTAGCAACTTATTTTAATAAAATTAGGCGTATATCAAAACATTTTGTTATAAAACACCAATAAGTATTTTATCTTATAAATATCTCATTTTAAAATTTACGCAGTAAATATTCGAATGTTCCCGACAGAGACAAATTCAAGATGTAATAATTTTTCACTCAGTTACCTTGCATGTTCAGTATCAGAAACATTTTCCAGACATGTACACTGTTACATTGTACAGTCAATAGAGTCGGGCATTCCGAGTCATAGAATGTATTTTTCATAGAATGCAAAATTAAATCTTACTGATGTTGTCCAAAATAATCTTAAACAATAGTTTATAATCAGGTATAACGATGAAAACGTATTAAAATGTATTTTAATGATTTTATTTATATAAGAGTGAATTCCATGGCACGACATGATGGGATTTGGTCTATGCCAAGCGGTATTCACACTCATCGCCGTAATTGGCTTTTTCTAGACCTCTTAATTCACGTAATGTTTCGATGCTGGGTCCATCAGGGTGCGAACCCGAGACCGCCGAAAGCGAACGCTTAATGGGGGCATGAATTTATTTTCATGCGATTTTTAGATCCTTCAGGGTGTTAGAAACCCTAGCAATATTACTAACGGTTATCACATAGAGCAAAAATATTCTCCATCTCAGACTTAACTAGGTATAAAATCAAAGGTATAAAAGTAGAAATAATTACCGAGTGCAAAAAAAGAAATAATCGTGTACTGAATGTATTTTAAAAAATTAAGTGAACTTAAGGAAGGAAAAATGAAGGAATGTATTAACGAGCTTCACATAAAATTCATTACGGGGAAGATGGTAAGATCTGCATCAGCAATGATTTTCTGAAATTATTTATCAAAGACTAAAATTAATTTGAGTTAATATTAACGAATGTAGATATTCAAGAAATCATATCAATTTGGTTTTCATGAGTACGTTTCCCAGGGCGCTTGACAACGTAATTGCTTAGATGGTTTCTCATAAAATTTGGAAGTTCTATCCCATTTAGAGACAAGATATGGTATGGGGTATTTTTAGAGCTTTGTTAGCATAAAATCAAATAAAAAATTAATATTGGCTCGCGGACGTATGTACATAAATTGTTAGTACGAATGTAGTTCACAATTCCTGAAAAATTCTTTGCTCACCTGCATAAAATTAAATGAATTTATTTACGCACATACGTTACATCAATTCACTAGTCATGGAAATTGCATGAAATATAATATAAAATAACATTAAATAACATGAAATATATTATTCTCGAAATACTGCGGCAAAGGAATTTTATTTCTGATAATTGGGGGGTAAAAGAAGAAAAATAAGATAAGTCGAAAGATTTTATGAAACTCGAATCAGGAAAAAACAAGCGGAATATCAGCGCAAAATATTATTTACGTAACTGAAATGAAAGCTAACACGTCATTCGAACAGGATGCGTATTTACTCAGCTGGGCGGGTGCAATTGCACAGGCGTATAGATAGCAGGCAACTGGAATACTCTAAGGTCCACAAAATCGTATCTCATTTGCGAAGCAATCAACGGCTTTATAAATCGAAACAAAATACTTTTAATGATGATATTATGAATTGACACAATGGAAGGAGTTTGCAGATTTCCACTTTTGGAGAGTAGATAGAGCTCATAATTTAACCGATGCTCCCTATGTCATGGTTCTTTATCTAGCGATAAACGACTCTATTCCTAGCCACATAAATTACAGTAAAGAAGATCAGGATCTGTATATTAAATCTAAACTTTGATATAAATACTGAAGTTGAATGATAGGGTTTGTCAAGTTCAATCCAATGTAAACTTTAAGAACCCTTCCTTCTCGTAATCCAGTTAATATCGAATCAATAAAGCAAAAAGAAGCATCTGGGAAAGTAGACTCACATTGTCTTCTTATTATTCACTTCTTAAATGTCAACACCAATGACCCTTGACATGCTACCTTAAAGGGCAGTATCATCTTGTCAATTCTTACGTTTTTCTGTATCAAAAATGTTGCGATGTAGGTTCCTCAAGAGGATACGATACAGAGTAAACCCTTACGTACGTATTAACCTAAAGTACGTATCAGATCTTTTGAAAGTCTCCGTCGTGCCGACTATGGGGAAAGGATTTTTCGTTTGTCTTATTTTCGGTGAAGAAAGAGATATTTGCAAGAAGAAGGTAGCGCAGATTTAAGGATGAAGAGTACGCTTAACGAGTAGAGAAAAGAATGTTTTGAATGGAGGCGAAGAACTAGGAATTAGGGGAAGAATTGAAAGAGAGAAAAGCGAATTAAGAGAGATTTTCATTCGAATATTTGCAAGATTTTGCTCATATACGATCCATCAAACACGTACCCGCTGCCTTAGGATGAATAAATTGCGTACAGTTGGATGAATAAATTGAATGGTAAGCTCATGACCATGTTCCGAACTCGTGAAGACTGTTAGGGATTTCCCTTTTTTCAAATTCGAAGAACGGATTCGCAATTTTTCGCTTGAATACGTACTTTATTTCATTTAAGTAAACGAGCATGTGTACTGAAGCTAATCCATAATTCAACCTGATCGCTACGTTGGAAATAGCTACAAAATCATACAAACGAAGGCGTATGTTGAAAGTTGTTCTCTATTTACTGTCGCAGATACTATTTTCGTGAAAGGATTTGGAAAAATCAATTTACTTGAATAACATTGAAAATTGTAGAAATAAGAATTTCCTTAATTAGGCACTCCACGGAAAATAAAATATTACGGGTGACGTGGATAAACTCCGACAAACTGGTAAATCGTAAGTATAGACTTGCCGAATGCTTTCTTTTAATTTAGCCTCTGATTTTATGGAGACGAAGAAAGAAAAAAGTAGATAAATGGTATCTAATGGTAAAATAACCATTCGGAAACAGACAATCGAAAGTCGGAGTTAATTGCAACGATAACATGCTTTTTCCAATCAGGAAAAGTAAAATAATCTGGCGATACGGTAGTAAGGCGGCCTATTTTCTCGAATTTGAAATGTAAGATGCGAATAAATAGAGGGCATACACGAGCCATTTCCTAGATCTCGAGATAGAAAGGAAGGTGGTGAAAGTTCTATGCTTTCTTTGCGAGTGTATGGTTAATTTTCTCGGCCTCTGTTATGAATCTCTGGTATCGATTACCTTTCACCCTCCATTACGCTTCCGTTCATTAGGTGCAGTAGATAATGAGAATTTAATGGAAATTCATCCTTTCTTTCAGCTTAAAGGGGCTCTGAATGGATGGAACCCACTCCCTCCATCGACTTTGTCAACTCAGATCTTACATTTTTTATTTTTAAATATAGTACATCTTACATATAGTATCATATAATTCTTACATTTTGATTCTTACATATAGATCTGGCAAAAATGTTTTGTGGGATAACAGCCTCGTAAATTACAGTCTTCTATTCCTATTTAGAGGTGTATATTTCGCTTGTATAAGTCGTAAATACTTTCGCACTTGTGTCACAGAAAAATGAAACTCAATTGCTGAATCACCAATACAAATCACACACATTATTCCTCTTACAAAGCTTTAGTAACTATACATACATCAAATATTTCGGAGATAGTTACTTAGCAGTATATCTCTTACGTGATCGTTTCTTATGAGATTTGACTTCGTTAAAGTCCAATTTTTAGAATGAGAAGACCTTTGTAAGATAACTGTCTGTCAGTGAAATCACCACTTCGAAGGCAGGCTGCATTCTACCTATTAGCTTCGAAAAGCTTTGAAGAGAAGGGTATTCCAAATACAATCGATAATTATTTATTCATTAAACGGGAATCAATGGATAGAATTTCGCTAACATCCTAATTAAATCTAACGCTAGACATTTTATTTGAAGTTTCGCTTCCTCCAAACGGCATTTTCCTCCTTTTCTCCACACTATTTTTCGATACCTGAAAAGGCCACTTTCCTTTTTATTTTCCCATCAATTTCATTTCCTTTGCAGACTCTCTTCAAAGCGCCCTTCGAATTTCACGGCGTCGATTTCCTCTTCAAATATTTCCCATCTCCGTCCTCTAAATACCTCGGAGGTAGCTTCTTTCCTTCGACCTCCTTATGGCAGAGTTCAAATAGAGGACAAGTTCCACGGTGAGGCTTTTATGATTATCTGAGATATTTGCTTGTATACACATAAGTAACTATCTTTGTCGACCTGATCAGAAGCTATAGATCTTTGGAATGAAAATGTCAATACACTTCCCCATATTTAAATATGCGGTAAATATTTTTGTTAGGACCTTATATAGCAGACATAAGTTCGAAGTGGCTCTCTTTTTCACCTGTCGCCGTCAAGTATACGAATATACACTCAGAAAGATGTAAACATCATCGCAAGATGAGGTTAAATAGATAATTCTCACCTTAAGGGGAAACTGCAGCACAGAAAGGTATATAAAATCCCTCAAAACGCAGAGTTGTAAGAATTAAAGAAACACGAGTTAAATACACATTTTGGGACAAATAAACACGCATGTAAATATAATGAAATTTCCTCCTTCAATTGCATCTGTAGAGTTCTGAATCTCCACGACTAATTATTTTACTATATATGTCTCGTACTCTTTAATAAATTAACTGTTATTTAGTTAATGATTTAGGTCTAGCTTAATTTAATGCTCCGAATGCTAGTACAAAAAGTTCTTTAATCATCTCGTTGATCAGCCAAGATCGATATCCATATTATTTTAAAATGTTCGTTTATTTTTGGATCTCGACGTAGCAAATTTACCGTCAAAAATAATGGTTTCCAAGTTTATTATGCTAAATATTTTAGCTACGATATTTTCAATTAGCATCTAAAATTTCACTGTCAGCAGCTAAATTATTTACGTATATATTATCATTGAGTGAATATCCAATAGCCTTTACCTTCTCATAATTTTATTGTTTTTATTCCAAGACGTAGTTAAATGATATATAATATCCAACAGCATCGTTATGGTACCCTATTTAAAACATTGCTACCTCTATCTTATTAATTTCTCATAGAATTGCTTAGAGGAAACGTTGAAGGCTGCCGAAAAAAGCTAAGCCCTCTTAAATATCAAAGTAAAACAATGATGATTAAGGTTTCTCCAAAACCATAGCCGTATGCCTAACATATGCCTTCGAATTCTATTTATAAGTTTATTTTGCCTTTTTCTGCCACCGCAAATCAAAAAGAATATCAGTTTCGTTCGCCTCTGGTGACGTAATAAATTCACAGACACAATTATCTGCTTTGAACCCTTGTGGATTATAGTTTGTCTATCGAAATGCGTATTTGTTGCTTCCTAGAAATCGGTAATCCTAATCCGGCGCTTCATTTGCGACGACACTAGTACGAGAGACAGCTAACGTTTTATAACCCCTATAAAGTTAGTAGAAAACAGCCAGAGGTGAAATTTTTGTTAATAATTGAAACTCCTGTCTTAATATAAAAGGGTTATACGTGTTATACAGAAATTCTCTTCCTGTGCCTAAGACCCTACTTCTTCACTCGTGATGTAGAAAGGTAGAGTATTCCTTATAATCTCAGGTAAGCTCAAAAATAGGGGAAAACATAAGTTTCTTATGAATCATTTAATTCAGCAGTGGGAAGAATCTCTATGTTCGACTTAAATTAGACAATATAAGTACAGCTGTTTTATTAAAGACTAGTGTATGCTCTTAGACTTGAAAGACATGCATGAATAAGTTCGGTAATATCCTTCATGGATGTACATTCATATAAAGTAACAACGAAAAATATCTTATACTCGCTTAAAAATTGCTATTTACCCTATGCATTTGATATGTTCATGTTTTTTATTGCTAGAATAAAACGATGTCCGCATGACTTCTGCGTCAGGACTGATGAGGTAGTATCCTCGGAATCGACGTGGTATCTCTCTCTGTGAGGGTATTTAAATTTTCCTAATTCTTATTAATGTAATATCAGTGAGTTTCACCAAATATAGATTGAGTTAATAAACAAAAGTTTCATTTATTCGCCGCGAAAGTATCGCAATTTACTGAGTTCAGCTCAGTTCAGTACGCAAGTGAGTGGTTCAATAAGTACCCGTGTTAGAAACGAAGACACCATTTTTTCAAAAAACTTTTTTTTTATTTCTTAACATAGTGTCCTTTTAGAAAGATACACTTCTCCCAACGTTCCTGCCATTTTTTTAGCCCCTCCAAAACATAGGATTTGTCGAACTCTACAAAATACGCCTCTGTCTCGGCGATGACTTCCTCGTTTGAGCTAAATATTTTTCCCGCGAGTCATTTCTTCATGTTAGGGAACAAGAAGAAGATCGGGTGAATACGTGGGGTGCGGCAGCGATTCATAACCCAATTCATGCAGTTTGGCGGCGGATGAATGTGCTGGTGCGTTATCGTGGTGAAACAGCACCTTCTTTTTCGCCCAATGCGGCCGTGTCTCCTTCAATTTTTTGTCAAAGCGGTCCAATTACTCACTGTAGTATTGTCCAGTGATCGTTCTTCCTTTTTCTAAAAAATCCATGAGGATGACGCCCTTCGCATCACAAAAAATCGTCGCCATGACCTTTCCGGCAGTTGGGATCGTCTTTTGAGCAGATTCACCGGGAGATATCCATTGTTTTGATCGTTGCTTGGTTTCTGGTGTGTAATGATAAATCCATCAGCGGTGACAATTCGATGCAAAATGTCGGATCTCGCTCCAAACACTGCTTTGAAGTTAACAGCCGCATCCGCTTGCTGTCCACAGTGAGCAATCGCGGCACCCATCGGGCCGACAATTTCTCATAGCCAACTTATCATGTAAAATGCCGTTCCGGTCGACACACCTACGGCATCTGCTACTTCGCGCACTTTCTTTCGTCGATCAGCGAGAATCATGTCGTGGACTTTTTCAATGATTTCCTAGGTAACCACGTCTGCCGGGCGTCCTGGTCGCTCCTCGTCATAAACGGATGTCCGCCCACATTTAAATTCGTTGAACTAATCTAACTGTGATCATAGATGGCGAAGTGTCCCCATAAACAGCATCCAACTTTGCTTTTATCTCCTCGTATTTTTCCCATCCAAACACAAAAAGCGAATTACCGAACGATACTGCTCTTTTTCCATCATAGCGAAAATCACGAAACACGTCTCACTCGAATGGCTTCCAAATCCAACCTATCAATCAGTCTGAATTTTGTTTTGGCGTCGTTTGATAGATGGCAGCACACGATGATAACACCAACTTCCCTCAGGAAGGTCCTTTGTCTTCAAACACGGGTACTTATTGAATCGCCCTTACTTAACAGAATGCATCGCAAAACAAACCGTCATCCCTGCCATTAACGCAATCTTGTGAAAATAATTATTTATCAAACTTCTACTTGCACTATATACAATCATATTGAGATTTAATTTATACTAGTCCATCAATATTTATGTAATAAATTCATAATCTCCCTCATAGTTACGTAAATAGAATTTTTATTAAAAACTAATTTTAATAATATAATTTTTAGATACTAGCCTACAAAATTTCATATATATTACTACGGTATCTTTCCAATCCGGATCATGACACATACCTAATCTTATATGTCCTGTAATGCTGTCGGTGTTTCCGAATCGTGATAAAAGTAGTCCAAAAATTGCGTAATGGAAATGTGTAAGAGAAATGGAGGAAACTGAATGAAAGATATCTCCGCAGATGCTGCAAAGATAAGATATGTGCCAGATGATCTGATAAAAAGACCGTTACGAAAGCAGCAAGGAGAGAATAACGAGGGAAACTTGCGATATTCGTTTCCAAATAGTACATTGAACCTCTGGACTGAGAAAGTGGGATAAAAGTGCGAAACATGATGCATCAATTTCTACACTCCTCTGAAGATGAAAAATGCTGCGGTGAACGACCCTCTCTGTTTCATCGTAATGTAAGATTGATGCAGCAGTTATTTTCACAGCTGTGTATTAGAAGAGCACACGGTATTTGATTTACATTTCTACTCTGATTTAAAGAATCCTTTAGAAGTAATGGTGATAGACATAGGAGAATATACATTTATTGTAGACTTTGATTCATATCTAATTGGTAATTTAATGACTAAAGGTAATTTATTGGTGATTAAGCAAAGTTTACGGGTTTAAAGTATTTTTAGAGACGTTCAACTTCAACCGCAATCATACATAATTCCTAGTTTCCTTTCTAGTTAAATAAAAACGAGGTGATGTTTTCCTTATGATAAAGTTAGACTTCCCAGATGATTTCCTTTGATGATAGAACAATAATTTTTATTTAAAAAGAAAAATATGTCACTTAAGTTTTTTCGTGTCTACGGGTGTAAAAATATGAAAGTCACAGTAGAATGAATGATGCCACAAGTTTAAAAATAATATTCGTACAGTTACAGAGCTGAACTTGCGCAGATTTGTTCCATTATAGCACAACCACAGTAACTGCATAAAGTAATTCACACCTCATTTTGTAGAGGATCCTTTATCCCCTCCCCAGAACTTATACTGGAGGGATTGAGGATTAAACTGCCCTTTTTGTTTGACTATGATTCATAGTATCTACTTATTTCGATGAACATCGTCGACTTTAAGAAGAGACTTTTTGCAAATCAATTTCGCATCAAATTGCAAAGAAATTATATAATAAAAAATGTGTATCTTAAAAAGGTCTCTCTTTAAGTTGACGTAAGGATCATTAAATTTCCATGGTCTTGCAAGTTTTACCAAAGATAGGTAGGCGATTTATCATTGCTAACTACCATTTCTTTATGTTCTCATCCGAAACTGGCAACTATATAAGGGACTTGATTCTTTACCATATTTCAATATTAAATAGCCATTTTTCGCAACAAATGTGATAAATATACGATTATCAGAATGTAATACGTAGAATCGTTTCCTGTTAGTTTGACCTTCTCAAATCGCTGGTTCCACTAAGTAAAAGAACGAAGGCAATCCGCCCGTGATTTATGTGACAGCTTCATCTAGTTATTCATCTGATTCACTTCCGGGAATTTACTATCACTTCTTCAGGACATAAGTTTATAGACATTATATTCTGTTCCATTATACCTTTGCCTTTATTGAAAGTTAATTGCTCGGAAATCGCTGTATAAAGTGGACTTTTGGGTTATCTGAGTGGATCACTTCGGGAAATATTTTTCGGAACCCGGAAACCCCAGGGGTCCCTCATCTAATGGGTTCCAATTATTAGCACCCCTTATCTGATTGATTAAAAGATCCATTCGAACAGTTACGACTGAAGGTGCTTTTATAATCACTGTAAATTTCCTCACCTTACTTCGAAGGTTTAAGCAGCTATGCAGAAAATAAGGCGTTAAGAAATTTCTTTCATAATTAAATAATTGCAACTTCGAATCGATAAATAAATATTCGATTGATGTTTCAATGAAAATGTTTCGCTACCTTTGTGAACTGCCGTTATGAGTTTTCCTGTTGCGATATTAAAAAATTGTGAATTCGGTGTGCCATGAGAGGAAATTAAATTAAATTATTGCAGTTGAAAAGAATTCTATGATTGAGCTGCGAAAACAAGAGAGAAATTAAGTGGAAATTAAAATGGTGAGGAAAAATAACTCTTCTTGAATAAATGTTGGATTCGGTTCGATTCAATGATTCTGATGAAAGTTTTGAGTAACGAGTTTCTTTCCACCTATACACCTTATTGGAGAGAAAAGATGAAAGGTTTGATATCGCGGAAGTTATTATTTTCTTAGTAATGTTCAAATGTCATTTCCGTCAAACGATATTGTACATTATTTTGCCTTTCAGACTGACTACATAAGCGTTATGTTTTTCAGAAGAAATTAATAAATAAAAATTATATAACAATGATAATAACAACTGTCGTTTTTTAGTTTATTCTCTTTCCTTTAATTGAATGTATCATCATGTTCGATTTTTCATTAATTAAGATAATATCGTGTAGTCTAGAGCAAATTTAAAAAACATAGTTTAAAATATCGATAAATGATACCTATTTTTTCAAGATCCATATTTTAGATATTCCACACTTTAAATTGAATGCCTAAAATTATTAAAGTTTCAAACGCTTGATTACGCTATAATGATGATAGTCAGAGCAGACAATCTGATACTTATTTATTAAAACGAAGTGAACTCTCAAGCTGAGAATTTGAATAGATAGTATGTACTTAATTTGCTCTTATATTCCGTAAAGCCTTTTTTTCTAGCGCAATTTATCCCTAGAAATCGAAAATCATAATGATATTTAACATTACTAAGGGTGAGGGTATTGGCCATGAGGGGTAACAATGTGGTGCTATGTAGAATGAAACATGGGCACTTATTAGTGATGTAAAAGTTAAAATTAACAATCATTTTGGATCACGGAACGGAATGGTTTATTTGACATTGATTTGTCTGGTAAAAAGTTTCGGCATTTCGGATGACAAGTTGGTCTTGAGGAACAAAATAAATTCGCGAACTGAGATTTCACCGTAATCCATTCTTGTGGTTGTGAGAGCCATGTAAAAATATTCAATAACAAATTTGGATATTACTACCCGCTTTCAATGAAATGGAGAGAGAGTTCCCTCGAGCGAATCCTTCCGCCTCCCCGTCTGCACAAGGCACGTCGATGACCAGCATCTGTTCGTGACGCTCGCACGTGTCCCAGTGCCATGTGCACACAACAGACGTTCGCTTCTTTGATTTGGTCGGCGAAGTAATGAATTGAAATGGAAGGAATTGAGATCGGACGTGGGAGTGAATATTCATTGACCGAGGATATCTTAAACACATAGCGGTAATTCCCCTCGGGACGGTGTTAGGTGTACCAACGTCAAGATTAAGATCGCATTGAGGATATGGGACCTCTATTTATAATTCTTCGATGAAATCAGGATAATCTTAATTTTTTTCCCGTCCAACTTTCACGTTAAATTCAACTATAGGTTACTTTTCTGGGTTTGTCGATACTCTAACAATAATTTTGAAGTAAACATCGCGAGAGATTCCTATGAAGATCGGAAACTATATGTGATTGCACGATGAAATATGTAGATTATCGTTCATCACTAATTTACCTTTTCTATCCATGTTCATTATATTTAAAGTAACTGAAAGATATTTCTATAAAATTTTAATTTGACTTAAATATGAAAACCACTTCAGATAATGGACTGATGATACTCGGTTTTCAACGTAAGCAAAAAACTGTTTAAATTCTTGAACAAATTTTAGAAATTATACTCTTGCTAGTTTCTAGCAAGTCCAATGGCAGATTTTTATGTAAAAGTCATGCGTTGATTCATATGATCTTGCCGTCAAAGATAGCGCAATGATTTATCTTCTGCGAGCGACAATTGTTTAATTAGGAATGGGATTTTATCCCAAAGAAAAAAGTTTTACCGGACAGGGAATCGAACCTGTGATCTTCTTCTATTCGGGAGGCTGCTTTGACCAACTAAGCTATCCGATCAGAACAACTTATCAAGCCGTTTTGGGAACTTTGTTGGGAATAAGATTCAATTAAAATGGAATTTTAATACGAGAAATATTAAAAATGTATTTGTCAGAAATATTGGTTCTGAGTGAATATAATGAAAACCGGTAAGTAATATTTCCGGTTCGTCACAAAGCTATCCATGTTGGCGATGACTTTTAAAAGTTTGACTCAAGCGTACAACACTATCACAGTTAAGATATATCTGGATCATACTGATTAGCTCAGGAAAATCTTCTTGGTCTAAAATAACTTTACTAAAAATTTGGATTCGATGAAGAGATATCCAGCGTCTTCATCGACAATTATCCCGCAATTCGAGGAAATAGCCATAAACCAATGGAGTTGTTCATTACCCTGAAGAAGGATATATACGGGATTAAATGCATTCTTTAATGAAAACTGGAATTCTTTAGATGAGAGAGCGATAAAACCACTCGTTCTATTTAAAACAGCAGTTTGAATGTTGTCGTCCTTCGTTGGGTTCCTTGGAAGTGCTCCCTCCATTACCTTCAAATAAAATTAATGAGATACATAAATCTTGTGTAAACGATTTGGCACATACATAGATCTCTCACATAACGATATTTTTCTATTATTTTTCCGACCTTATATCCACAACGCACGCAATATGTGTGTGTGTATATATCTTATACATATATATATATATATATATTAACCACGAGTTACTTGCATCGCACGCTCAAACAATTTTTGCCAGAAAAACAGAATCACTTTCAACACGCCATACACATGTTATGCATAAGCAATAGTATTTTTCCGTTAGGAAGTCGTCCTCGTGTTATGAAATAATTCTAATGGTTCTTTAAATATGTAATTAGTTGAAAGAATACATTACGATTGGATAATGCAACCTGGATGTACGAAGAATATCGCTGGTTAGATTCTTGGTCCCGGTAATTTTTTCTATCGTTTTTTCTTGGAATTTATCCTGCGTAGAAGCCCTTATTATACCCTTTTCCTGGAGGTTGGATTTTCGTCAAACATTATGACAGCTTTTATCTTCGAGTATATCTATACAGTTTGGAGGAAACATTTGGTTTTTTTTTAAAATTCATATCAAAGTATAATCTCCAAGTCAATATGGTAAGGCTTTACATTTCGGTTGCTCAGATAAAAGCCAACGACCAAGGCAGTATTGGTTAGCAACTTCCAAGCAATGAAATCAATGACAAATCTGCGAATCGTTTTCAGATCACTTTACAGAAACACATAAAAATACGAATACAAATAATTGTTGATTTTGAAAGCGTGAAAGGAAAACTGGGGAAGGAAAATTGACTATAATCGAAAAAACACTATAAATCATTGAAAAATCGTGGTCGACAAGTAAAATCCAGTGAAAGCTTCTCATCATTTCTTATAAATATTATAAGTAAAATAATTTCTGAACCGCTGATGCCTCTCCCTCGATAGGTTAAACTATATTTACACTCGCATTCTATAATATCGTATTTTCAAATATCTGACATTATTCCTTTGTTACTATCAAGAAAAGTTAATTAATTTGATATGAACACTGAAAAAGCTGGTTACTACAAGTAAACTTTTAAATTTTCTTCTTTATCGATTTTAGTTTTTAATTTAATTAATTATTTTCATACTGAATTTTAACCTAAAGTTTTGTACTTCGTAATGTTCTTTTTCAGTTTATACTTTAAGCTAAGGCATTTCTATTTATATTAGCTACGTTGAATGTAACTGTATCATTTTCTTGACTTTCAGATGTCTTAATCTGTTTTCTCCTAAAAAAATTAGTAGAATGTTTGAGTGATTTTGCTGGCATTAAACTTGCGGGTGATTTTACGCAATTGTTTTTTCCTTAGCAAAAAGCTAAGTTTTAAAACCCACCAACCCCAAATTTATTTTTCTTCTTTGCTATCTTTCATCGAGCAAACTCTTTCATTCAAATTTTGATAACAAAGATTTAGATGTTAAAAGAAACTCAATCCCGTCCGAATAAAGTTATGATTATAAGATGCTTTTATCTTTGGATATATGTTACTCAGATCTTGTCAAAAGATCCCTTCCCTGCTGAAAATCAGGCTTCTGCATATTTTTTCTGTTAACATCTCTCGATAATAATAGGTATTATATTAATGTTGTAATTATATGTAATATTAATTAGTTAAATATATTATTAATAAATAGATTTACTAATAATAAATTAAAATGAAATAAATATTAATGTCAATAAAAATAATTTTGCGCACGAGTATGAGCGCTTTGTTGATGATGAGGTGGATTTGCTATCGGTAAGAGTGATTTACATATATTTGTAAATTGTAGGAAATAAATAGGTTTACTGATATATATATTTACAACATTACATGTATTAACAGCTTAAAATTGGGAACACGGACCATCAAAATGAAGATATCAATCGATTTTGAAGAATTCTTTCCTTGATTGTTTCACTCTTCATTCATTGAGGTAAAAATGCAAATATTCATTGTAGTGGTTTCTACGAATATTATCTAGATTGGTGGGATTTGATGCAGCCAATCAATAAAAATAAAACTGGGAAGGACGGGAAAAGTGCTTCCTTCCAATCCTCGGAACGCATTTCATCTTCATTAAAAGTATCGTTTGAAGAAGTGCAATCCGAATTTCTTATCCGCAGTATGAAGCCCATCTACCTTAGTGAAGAACCGATATTTGATTCGGTGCGTCCCCGGGACCTGGGTTAGTTACAAATGGTCCGCTTTGGAGCTGGGCGAAAAGTATCGACCCACGGAGGCCTCTGGTGCGCGGCATTTCCAAAACTAATGCGCGGCCGCACAATGGGAGAAAACCAAGTACTTGCTTCCCCATTGCACTCTCCTTCTTCATTTTTCTTTCCCAGGTGTCACATCCACTTCCCTTATATTATCTTCCCTTTACAATTCAGAGGCTCTCCGATCCCTTTCTTCTCTATTGATCTCTCCGAGATATATTACACCTCTTCGCTTTCAGCTATCAGTTGCCTGGAGCTCGAGAATGATACTCTTAAAGGTAAACTAATGAAAACGATAAGGATTTTCCTCGAGCAAAGCAAAATTGACCGAAGGTAAATCATTCAAATAACTTCGAGTGAATTACTTGAATTAAATTACTTGCATTATTCACTCCTCAGAAGCAACAAAAAGGGAAGCGGAAGTTTAATACTTGAAAGAAAAATTCACGGAATACAACATAAACTATGATTCTCATTTTAATTTTCAGTGTATGCTAACTATAATCAAGTAACTTAATGATTGTTTTTATGAGCGATGATTATGAATTAGTACATAGCTAAGGTAATTTTCACGATACTAATTAAAGAAATAAATAAAGTCTCTAAGAGTGAAATCATTCTTTTCTGGACGTCTTTACTTCGTAAAATTCTACTTCTATTGAAAAATGAGAAATAAACTTCATAAATTCAAATTATTACGTTTAATTAAGAAGAAACGTCAAAGTTTACACCTCATATCACTCTTTCTTTAACGCTACCACAGGTTCTAAAAAATCTTAAAATTGAAGCAAATGTAATAACTCATGCATGAAAGATAAATGTCGTCTACTCTACTGGAAAAAGATATCGGACTAATGAATGTGATTGTGAACAAAAGATACATTCAATTCTCCAAACAAAAACTTATGAAATACGAAAAGCGTAGTGAACGTACGACTGGCTTGAGGAATACTTTCAGGAATTGAATTGCAAATTATTTTCTCATCAACAACTAGACTATATATATTGCGATGTTTTAGGAATGTTTGTGGTGAGAGCAGACAGCAATTCTTAAAGCCTTTTCATGTTAAGAAAATATAATAACTGTGCATTGAATGGGGGTAGTGAACTACTTGAGTAAACATCTTTAAGTCGGCTAAGCGCCGGATATGCTTTGTAAACTGCAGTGCCATCTCTACGGGTATTGCTGTACTACCTGGGTTTTTGCACATTAAAATGGTCAATTAAGACGGCTTTTCCGCATGATTCCACAACTCCGTAAGCTACACTCACACTATTCATAAAAAGTTAATAAATTAGGCTAATTAATTTTTGAAACATACATTGTGAGTGTTGGGCGCAGTTGAATGGAAAATCTGTTTCTTTCAGAGAGGATATTATCATAAGTAACACTCGACATTATTATTTTCTTTTAATTTTAATATCGTAGGAAGCGTAAGAATATTCATTAAATAAAACATTGATTCATCGTGTGCCAAAAACCCAAATGAATAAAAAATTTAATTCCAAAGAATAATACGCAAAGATTGTTCTTATATTAAAAAACGAAGCATTTAAAAATCAAAATAAAACTAAGAAATAAAGGGTAATACAATTAACATTCAATAAATGATCACGATGAGATGAATGGACTCTTCTGAACGCAACAAGTACTAGAACTTGAACTCATCATGGTTTTCTCGGAAATATTGAAGGGGATTCCTACTTCTTGTCAACGCAATTCAAAAGGGTTTGTTGCTTAGAAAAATTGAATAAATCGAAATTTTAATAATTTTAGGTCTATGTTATTAAAAAATATGGCAAATTTGATACTCCACAGTTAAAATATTAAAGTGATTTATAATCTACTCAAAAATATTTATATTCTCACCGAAGTAAAAGAAAAATGTTATTAGGTTGAATTTCATTCGAACTAATAACATTTCGGTCGGAATTTATGGGACCATTTAAATATGAAAGCGAGAGCACATAGGACTAATAAGCAGTCAAAGTCATTTAAACATAAATTATTGGGTGTAGAAAAGGGGGGTTTTTATTTCACAGCATGATATTTAACGATAATTTTGAATTGTGGAGGAATTAATCTACCAGTTAAAATCAGTATTACTTAGAATTGTGTTCTAAGAAAATTTACTTTTTTCGCAATATATTCAGATGGATGAAAATGATAGGCACATAATTAACGTGCTGTAAAGAGAGTTTCTGACCACATAAAGATTCTTACTTTGCTAGCTGATGATTTGATGCTTTTTTGTCACGTTAGGAAAAAATAAGTATTTTATATAAGTCCTGTGGCTAAAATGAACTCGGTGGATGGGAAACCTATGTTAGATTTACCAAACGTGGCAAATAACAATTTAAAACTCAAGTAAACTAGAAATAAATACGCTAGGAAAAGGTTGATTACCTCGAACGAAATAATCATAAGGTAGAAAGAGATCTATTAAAATAAACAGAAATTCTAATCACCTTTTATCTAGGAATATAGTATGCATTCCTTCAAGCAAAATTGCTTTTAGCATCAATGACACTATCAACATATATTAGATAAAAACGGGAAGAGTAAGAAAAATTCTTGATAATTTATGGAGTATATAAGTATATTCGATACTTTTCCATCTTATCTTTGCTTAAATTCCAATGAAGGCTATATGAAATGTATTGCACAGGTAAATTAGATCAAGGGGAAAGACCTTTCTGTTCCGACAAAGTGTGGAACGACAACGGTTAATACCAATAAGTATCCACCTATTATTTCTCTGCTTTTTCTTCTCAATCTATTCCTAGGTTTGCACAATTTCCATTCGTTACGTCCTGAGATTTTTCCATTTCTAAATTGCATTAGTCCCTTTAAAAATCTCCTTCTCGCTGTAAAATTATATCTGACAATAACAGCAATTATTACATCTTTATTCAATACATGTGGTCATACCGTTCCTTCCTTTTGAACTCTTTTTATGTAATTAATGTGTAATATTTTTTTCTAAGGTTTTTATAATTCTTTTTATTTGCCTCGGATCTTACCACTTGTAATAAATAAATGCCATATTTTCTGATCAAGCTATCGTATTGTGTATTACTGCCATCTTCCCTATCTGTTATATTTATCAAAGGTAATCGTTGAAAATTTCGAACATACTATTTAACTTAAGCACGTTGCATTTGACTGCTTCCTCCTTTTGATCACATTAAAGCACTTCAGTTAGACAATAAAATACGTTATTTGGTTGAAAAACACTTTTTAAATTAGTGTTAATAAGACAGAAAATCTAAATTTGACCGAAAATTAGCGACAAATGATATAGTGGCAAACATACTCACATTTAAGGGTACCCAATTTGATTCTAGAACACCCAAAAATATATATCTTTAAAAATAATCATCGAAAAGCATATGAAATTTACGCAAATATGAATATACTAATCGTGCACATTTGGGTTAAACGTCACTATATCAGCAGTCCTGGCTTCGATTCAAGAACAGATTCATTCAAAAGCATTCACCTTGCTCATCGGCAATAACATAGCGGCTCAAGAGAAACATGATGGAAGCAAACTATCTGGATGAACGATGCTACCATGGTAACCGAGTCATGTTTGCACAACTGATTCTAACTAATGAGCCGCCATCTACAGCAACTCGCGTCATTTCAAAGTTAACTTTAATTTATCCAGTGACGTCTACATTGATTCAATATTAAAATAGTAGTGATTCCTACTTCGAATATATAAATTCACCATTCGTACAATATGGCCATCTACTTAAATTCATCTTTGCGTCATTGACAATTTCGCGTCATTTCCGATCATTTGAAAGTGAAAAAATATCCAACATTTGTGTTGTGATGAGAGATCTCGCTGCTTTTCTTCCTGTACCCCATTGATTTCTGACCAGGAAAAGTTCATACAGGACTCAACGTCGTGAAATAATAAAGTGCCCACAACTTTGGTCGAAACTTGAGAAAATTATGTAAGAAGGATTCGGAGAGTTTGCTTTTGCTCTCGAAAAGGCCCTTTAGAATAGACAAGGGCGTGCAGATGAAAGAAAGCAGGCGAAGGCAACTACCGAGAAGAAACCCCAATCCCTTTGAATCGCGTGCGACATCAAATATTGTCGCGACAAAGTTCTTACTGAGAAGCCCAACCAAAGTTCATCAAGACTCCAAATTAACCGCATGGGTGACAACAAGAAAGAGGGATTCGGCGTCAAAAGAAAATTCTCGTCTCAGAATTCGCACTGTTTAAATTTCACGGCATAAGAATAGCGTTTCCTCTTTCTTCCGGAAAAATCGATCCCGAAAGATAGCAAAAACAAAAGGTGCGTAGACATGTCACACGTGAGAAGAATGACAAAATATTGCGAAAGGCGAAGAAGGGAAGTGCGCGGATGGCGTTTTTCCCCTATCGAATGGAGTGAAAGGATTTTTCCTTGGGAAATAAAGGTGCGTGGGACAGGAAAACTGTATCGAAATGTGCGCAATGCGGGAAGGCGAGGCTTTTCCAGGGACTTCTCTAGAGGAGAGC
The DNA here is from genome assembly GCA_036926295.1 of Pachydiplax longipennis. Taxonomy (NCBI): domain Eukaryota; kingdom Metazoa; phylum Arthropoda; class Insecta; order Odonata; family Libellulidae; genus Pachydiplax; species Pachydiplax longipennis. The sequence goes on along the minus strand of JAVFKF010000012.1, from coordinate 3,500,361 downwards.
AGCAATTGAGGGGCTTGTTTATCTGAATAATAGCGCCATCAATTTAATGGAATCTGTTCTCCAGCCAGCTTCAAAAGGCTAAAGAAGCTATTTTCTCGATGGAAATACAAATAATCGTGGGATAATTTTAGGATTTCTTCATTTCCTTGAGAACGACTTTTTCAAGGCGATATTTAGTGAATGTAAATGAAAAAACTCAACAATAATTGTTCGAACTGGAAGGATATGAATGAAAGATTTAATTTCATTGTTATGATTTGAGAAATATAACGGATTAAGATTTTAATTATCGACGAAACATTTCCGTAAGACATCGATGAAAAAGGCGAACTATTTGATTGCAAACTCTCAAAGGATTTCAAGACAACAACGAATATTCCTGTAAAAGCATTTATAAATATGCTAGTTTAGAAATATCCCTCCACTCAAATTTATGCCAATGTCTCAATAAAATTGTCGAACGATGAATTGTATGTATTCAATGACTGCGTTACTTAACTATACGTTATACTTTAAAATTTTATCCGTTTTCATCTACATTAAAATGTATTTTGCGTATTTTCTTAGTATTCAAATTTGTCTCGTTGAAAGAATATCATGCTAGTATATATTTTAAATTAGTTTATTTTGATCTGGGAAGATTAAGCGCGTTGACACCTTATTGATTATTAATAGAATTTAACTAACCTCACGGATTTTTGGATGAATATGCCATGTTATAATATTTTTCATGGCGCCTATCGAATTATTGAAATGAATCCCTCCGAGGAATCGAATTAAAAAATTAAATATTAAATTAATGCCCAATCTCTCTTCGGCGAAGATAAAATTACTGTAAAAAACTTCATCTATATTCATTCAAACATCTCTATTGAATCGATATTCATAATTCAAGTATCCTGCAAAGAACTTTGACAATGAAATAGTCTCTTTTACGATCGGGATATAGACTGCCTAATATTACAAAGCTTTCATGAAGTATTCGAATTTAAATTTGTTATACTACTCAGAAAGCGTTCCGATTCGACTGAAACAGGAATAAGTTAAATGAATCGCGCAGGAAAAAGTATCCAAATTCAAAGAAACTGAGGGGTTTAAAATAGGTAGGTAAAAATGGTGATTAACTTTATTCCTACCACGAGGCAATGGAACCAGATTACGACGTTCTCATTCGGAAGGTAAATTCCAAATATTTCAGAGAAATTGCTTTTGCTTCATAAAAGCTTTGTGTTTTTGTTCCCTTTTTCAGCATTGCCTCAGGGAAGCGGAATTTCCTGCTTTCAGTCCTCCCACTAACGTTTTATTTATCAACTTTATCCTTTTGGAAATAAAATTAAACAGTTTGTTCCGACGGTGCACATTTTGAAATCAAAAAAATATATATGTAAATGTACGATGACATTCGTGAAGCAAACGCTCCAATCGCATATTTGGCAAAAAAACTAAAATTTTTAATTCGTGCATATGTTGCATGCGACTTTTTCGTGTTATTTTGACGTCACCTGATTGTGATGCCAATAATACATACGGTTTTGCCACGAACTAAATCAAACAACAGTTGCTAATCCCTTTATAAAAGAGACAGAAAAAGAGATGTCTAAAAAGTAAGTTAGCAATGCATTCGGTGTTTTAGATGGTAATTGAGATTAGAAAAATTTGAGAGACTCGTCAAGATACCCAGAGGGTGACCAGGAATAGGGAATAATGGTTAACCGGTTAGAATATATGCTGTATTTTTCCGTGTAGAAGTCTCCCATTTTCCCAAAAATTTGAGTCCAATAAGGACGGGGGAACTGCACAAGGTACGTTCGATTATCAACATTGGAAATGAGCGTCCTATTGCACTAATTTCGTATTTTTATAACTTAATAGATATCAAAGCCTATTATATCAACAATTTATTACAAATATAATTAAAAACGTGATAGAAACAATATGAAAACATTTTTAAAATTTGGACAAAAAAAGTGAGGAGGGGGCTCATACAAAGGGGAAAACATGGAAAATTAGTGTAATCACAGACGACAAATGTTAATAAAATAATAATGTTGAAAAATCAATCACATAGATTTAATGAAAAACTATAGAATATAGTTGGAATATTATAATATATTTATAGTGTATATATATATATATATATATATATATATATATATATATATATATATATAGTTGGAATATATAATATATTTATAGGTGGAAAAGTGATAGTTTTCACTCAATCTTAAGGAATCTCTTAATATTTTACCATATATTTATTTTACCGGAGGAATTAAGTAGAAATGTAAATTAAAACTGATAACACGAATGTTCGGTGACATTGAAATTTCCTGTTCAGATCGTATTGATCGAAATGAATTACTTGAGCATTGATTATCGAGTAATGAAGAACATCTGAAAAATAATCGACTACGTCGACTTGCACACTGGTTGATGAGCAAAAAATTTGCATTTTCTACAAAGTTGGAAAACCATGATTTTCTCAGTTAATACAGACAGGTTTTCTGTGAGGCAAATAGAATAACTTTAATTGCACTATGCCCTTTTATTGAAAAAATAGAGAATCATTTTGCTGAAAATGAACATGAAGAAACCACGTGGGAAGAAGAATCTATGAAAGAGTATTAACAAAGAAGTATTTTACACTCAGGGAAAGATATTTAGGATATTGCATGATGTTAATTTTTTGTGTTTAGGATCCTTGTTATATATGTTTGACATAAACAGTTTTTTTAAATCTTAAGTCATATGAAGATGTATGATTACCCCATAGGATATTTATGCGCGGAAGCACTGGGTAATGATGCTGCTGGTTGAACTTAGATGTATATATTGACTCCCATCAGGAGCCGAGTCCGGGACTGCTTTCATGAAATTTTGTAGGGTTAGGGCATTTTTATAAAAGGTACACAATTTCAACATTCGCGCGATATTTAGGCATAATTTCAATTCTTGGAATTTGAAATAATTTATCTGTTTCAATTTGAGGAATTTTAAAAATCTGATAATCGTTCTGTTTTCAAGGTTGAGGACTTCTCCAACTTAAATTTCTTTACACTTGAAATATATTAGAAGTCAGTGCGTATATCTTGAAGTAAGAGTAAGCACTAAAGGTAAAATAAATAACCTTAGTTAATAAACCTCTTTACTTTCCTTTATATTTTATCTAAAAAAATTAATGGTAACTATTTAAATAAAAAAGTAAAGATAATTTCTTACTTTTTTATTTTTCAATTTCTTACCTGGACAAACAAAAATACTCTCAACTAATTCATTATACTATTTTATCACAAATAAATAAGTTATTCGAAAAACACTCTATTCCGAGTGAGGTTTAAGAGTAATTCACGGATATTCGAGATTTCATTGCGTTGTGATGATAGATTAAGCCAAATCAAACCCACTCAATGAAGATTATACACTGAAAGCACATCTTTCGTTCCAATTAATCTTAATATTCCCCATTGCCTTCCTAATTAATAAACTGCCTTTCTCGACGGAATGACTTTCATTTCAGAAGAAATTCTTCTCTCCCGATGGAAATTCCTTCGAATTTGTCGTTTTTCCATATCTTCTTGGTGTCGTTAAATGAGAAAGCAGAAAATGATTTTTCTGTGACGCTTTAAAAATACCACCGAATTTGTTCTTTATCTCTGTGTTATTTCCCGCGACTAAAATAAATGTAATTCCTGAGAGACATTCGCTATCATATCGGTAATTTACGACATATTCCCCTAATTTAGTCTTAGTGAAAGAACTTGGTACTTACAAATAGAATTGAAGTACATATATCAACTTTAAAATCATCATTTAAAACATGAACGTCTTAACATAAATAAGAAAAAATCTATAAATAAAATTTCTTGTAGGTTACGTATTAATCATATTTTGCAATATTTTACTGTTGAAAATTATGTTAGTAGTCTTTTCGTATTATCTTAGCTAAGGTCCGTTTCAAGATTCCAGTCAGTATGGAGCGCTTACGGGGGAAAAATTCAATGTAAATTGCCATAAGCGAAGAACTTAGTCTCGCGCCGGGTCGCCTTTACGCGGAGCTGCAGATTCGGACGGGTAAAATTAAGATTCATAGTTAACATTGACCGATCCAAACTCAATTTCTGATGAAATTCGACTGAAAATAACTTTATCAACACAATAGTGAAATCTTTACGCTCTTATAGCAAGAACAACAAAGTTAAAAGCGAAAATTGAATGAATTGCCGAGTTTTCACCCGTGAACATTTTTGAAACTGCCATTACTCTCTTACAATCCAACATAAAATGCTGATTTTTTCTTCCATTGCTCATTGTATCATCTGAATTCATAAAAGATACATGAGATTAATTTTAGAGCAACCAAATCTTAGTAAAAAATTATTTAGTTGGAACGCAACTCAAGAAAAAATTCGTCGTGCAGTCCAATTTATACGTCGCCTAAAACTTTTTGGTTTCTCACGTGAGGAAGAACTTGTCTCAAGAGAAGTCGAGATAAATGTTGTAATTTTTATTTGCAGTTTGTTTCGATGCGATATCTTGAATAGAACTTTAGTTTTTGACTTTCATATCCAAGAGCGTAATTCGCTTCGTAATCTTAATTTTACCCGTCCGAATCTGCAGCTCCGCGTAAAGGCGACCCGGCGCGCGTGGCTTTGCCTTTCTCCCATAAGACAATACTGACTGGAATCTTGAAACGGACAATAGTTAAGAAATTATCAATTTAAATAAATAAATGTCTGTCTCTAGATAAAGATTCTAGGCATGAAATCTGCATATCTTATTTTCTTCAGAAATATTCATCGAATACATTTATAGAAAGATATAATAATTAATAACCATAATTAGTTTAAAAATCAAGCTTATCTATTACGGCGACAATATTTATTTTCCTTCTCTTATTTATTCCTATTTCAGAAGTACGTGTACGCAGTTATAATGGATTGACTAAATTATTTCTCCTTTCACCTATTTATAACGGTTTCGTAGCTTGAGGCTGTTTTATAAAAAATATTGATTTTGTTTCTTAGGTGACGCAAAAGAAACGAATGATTTCTACGTGTACATTATATGACAACTCTATGATGAAGCAGAAAGCGCTCTATTCCACTTGCATTACGTGGATCAATATGTGCTAAGAGGCAGAAATTTCAAGGCAGGAACACGTTAGCATCGCTTGGGTTTTGATAAACGATTCGCGAAAGGCTTTGGCCTAATTAGGCTAGGAATTTGCCGCTTTTTATATGCACTTCTTCCCTAACTTTATCTTGAGAATTTGAGATACCACTCAGCTGTCTGAACCAGTGGTGGCCCACGCCAAATACATTTATAGAAAGATATTATAGCAGCGTAAATATTCAATGATGAATAAAAATTTTATAAATTAATTTACAGAGAGATTAAAGAATCACACAATTTAACAGATAATAAAGCCGAGATATATAATAATTCGAAAAATATTCCTTCTTGAACTCCTGCAGTCGTGATTGCAAATGGTTTTCGTGTCATAGTTTCCCGCTATTGCTATAAGGAGAAATGTTATACTATCGTTTCCTTTTAAAAGGATGCGTGACTTAAATGTTCTTTCCTATTCATCACGAGTAAGACTTCACTCAAAGTCCGGGATTTCTTCATGGAGGCAGAAGCTATGGAAATATATGAGGATTCCAAAACACTTTCTCAGTTACTATGGTAAACACCTTCTAAAATATGATTCAATATGAGAAATGGCGTCAAAATAGGCGGTTTTTAGTGGATCACACGCGGAGAATGGTCTTAAGAGATATCCTACGGAAGATTTTCCTCTACCTTCGTAAATCACACACAGCTTACTTTATTTTACTTTACTTACTTACTTTAAACCTCATTTTTGGCTCATCGATATAGTTAATTCTTACCTATTTATTGATTCAATTGCTTATTTTTCACCCTGCAAGAGAATTCCGATCGCATCATTTCCGATACGTAGAGTTTCACTCGATATACGGTATTCCCAATAAAATCAGAATAATATATTTCATCAGTTTGAAAAAAGAATGGAATTGCATTAAAAATTTATGATTTTAATTTTAAAATTCTATAAAGTGAAATGCAGAACCCCATCAGAATATTCTAGCATATATGTGATTCGTAGGTTTACGAGATAACTTAGCGCAGCTAACAGCAACTATAAAAGCCATAAAACTTTATGAGTATTATGAAAAAATGTATTGTTTCAATTCATCAAGTACATCTGTCACTAAAAACATACATTTAGGAAATTTTACATCGAGGAAAGATTACTCAAAAGGTAAGATTTCGGGGCTATACCACAAAAGAGAACTTCTACAACGGCCACATTCTATCGTACTCCTTAGATAGGTAAATTAACATCGTTTTCCATTTCACCGCCATAATTTTCAGAATATGCACACATTCCTCGAATTTTAGCATTTTTTACTCACTCCCATTATTAATGACGAGATCGTAATTTGTCCATCTTTACATCCCTCCTTTGTTTCGATTTCAACACAAATGGATCTCACTTTCCCCTCATCTCTTTTGTTCTCCGAAATCTTTCGCAAAGAAAATCGTTTATCCTTCCGCTTCATCCATCATCTTCCCTTTCTCATCTCAACCCTCATTCTACACCATTTGATCCCTTGTTTGCTAATGCGGATGCTAATTTCTTTGCTCCGCGAATCACACAAATTGAGGTTGATTTAAAAGAAGCAAAGAGAATCAGTATTAGAGTAGCAACTGAAAAATTATTAACTGCATCTTCAGATTTTATAAAACAAATATAATTTTTTAAGCAATGAACTCAGTCTTCCAGTTATATTCAGCAAAATATTCATGCAATAAATATTAAAAGAAATTTAGAAAAGTTAAGTGAATGGACTATAGAAGTTTGAAATAAAATGTAAAAGGCGTGAGAAATTGAAATAGCCAAGAGGTCCTCGGTTAGGTTACGTAAATCTATGTGATCTAGTACCGCCTTTTAGGTTAATACGTAAGATCTGCAGACAGAAAGAGAGGAAAGAAAAAAATATAAGATAAATGAAATTATAGCTCAAGGAAAATTCAATTTAAGATCAAATAATACAACTAAGACTTCAGAACTAATTATGTTAACTATTATTCGTTCTTCAAATTCCATTATGTTCTATTCTATACCTTTCCAATATCGTAACCCCAAAAGTCAATGACTAATTTCAAGGATGTATCTACCACAATTATACAACATTTACAGCTACGATATTAATGATGCTCTCAAATTAATCTTTAAAAGGGCGAAGTGTTTAATTACTGAAATATATAGTTTTTTATTCTTGCGATGAGCAATATAAAACGTTAAATACTTTAATAAGAATTTAATCAAGGATACCTTGGAACATAATGAGTTATTATACCAAAAATTATACCAAACTCGAAGTCATTCATAGTCATGCATCATTCCAGGGTGATTGTGTCTTTCCTGATTCAGGTTTATCCTTGCATTGCAATCTCTGAAATTTCTTATGGATAGTCGTCCTCGTTAACATGGACCTCGGAGTTTTTGGTGTGAAAATCAGTCACGATTTGCTTTCGTTGATGAATAAGCTTTTGTTAAACATGTGTTAAAGTCAGAGCCGCGTGAAGGTCATGCAGGTAAGAGGAAAAGTTCTCCATTGTGACGGCTAGAGAACTTTTATCTCAGAAACATAGTCGAATACCCTGGCTGTAATCACGTCTAAGCCACAATCAGTCTTTCTTCCTCATTACATTCACTATCATCATCTAGGAGAATTCTAAATAGGGCACCCTCCCTGGGCAAATGCTTGTTTATGCACTTACGTATGAAAATTTCACTGTATACATGTTTGTATTACATGTATGACTATAAATTTATGCTCCAAATAATGTGCAAACAAATCTTATCTTAATTATTATACTTTTCATAATTCATATTTTCACCATAATATTCATTTACCAACAAGTGCGTTAATGAAAATATAATATTTTATTATTATTATATATTATAACGTACTTCATTTCATTATTTTTTAATAATTGTTTTTCTAACTATGAAAGAAGTTTATAAATTGTAAATAATCTCAAAAACCACTTTAAAATGAGTAATACGTAGCTCAGACGATTTTGACACCTTTAGAAAATACTTTCCGAGTGTCGAATATGCGAGCCTCTCATTTTAAAATCCAATGTTATTCATTTCGCTTCAGAGAGTCACGTTGGAAACCGAAGCGAACGGCAGGAATCCGATAAAATAGACAGCGCGCAATTCAACCATCATACCGTCGTATCGAAAAACGTTAACCAAAAAAAGTGGAGCAAATTTCTATTTTCCGAGGATGTAATTACACCCATCTCTCTCATTTCTCAGCCTTTGGAGAATTATTACCCTCCCGAAAAGGGTTGAGCTCGCATTATAATGCCATCCTCTGGTGAATGGCCGAGAATCAGTGTATCTGGGTTTCAGATTGACGTCAGATGTTCTCCCTAACGATTTTTCCTCCTTATCTCACCTTTCACTCACTCGGCCAGAACAACACCCGAGGCTAATTCGCTCATTGATATTTCCCTTTGTTTCCTCCAGACTCATTCCTTTCGACTAATGTTTTCATTTCCTTCAAGATCTCCCGATTTTTATAATTCTATACAAATTACATGCATATTTGACGTATTTTTATGAATCTGATTGCGTTAAATGGATCATCAATTATTATTATATTTCATACTAAGCAGCTCCTGAATGTAATTTTTAGAGGAATTTGACTTCTTCTTTCTTTTTTTACTTTGATTTGCTGCCTATAGACCTTTGAATAGAGAAAAATGTTTGCTAAATGAAGAATAACTAACATCTAGGGCAATAGAAAGCAATAATGGAAATCATTAATTTCACGTTAAACTTCCGCTAAAAAGGAGATTTTATTTTACCACTTTTGAGAAATTTCTTTTATCATGAGGGGCTTGAAAATAAAAGTTAAAATATTCATGCCAGATATTACTATTGGAAAACATGGTTGATATCTTGAAAGAAATGTTGGGTAAATAACTTGATATATACTAGTAATCAATAGAATATTATAATGATAGTGAATTCTTATTGTATAACCTGAAGATATTTTCCCAAGGAAGAATAGACTTGAAAAAAGTCCGACGGGACCGGGAATCGAACCCGGGTCTCCCGATTGCCGGTCGGGGTTCCTTGAAGATATTTTGATTAAATACCGACTTTTTATCAAAAAAATAATTAAAAATATTTTTACCAAGTATTAATTGCATTCTGAAAATTATTTTTCGTATACGAAATGAGGATCTACAGACTCAGCGTAAAAGAATATCTTTCCTGAAGATAAAAGAAAATCAATTGAATCATCTACTTGAAAATATCTAGTCAAAGAAATACTGAAGTTACATATAGTTTGATAAAGATGGATGGTCACCAATGTTTGTTCCTTTTATCCTCATCGAATAAGACACCATTTTTATAGTTTTTGCATCTCCATTTACAGCTTGTATCTTCTTATTAAAGGGGAGGACGTTCGAAATTCAGAATATTTGATATATCCTGTAGTGGCGGCAACCAGCATTTCATAACCCCTGCAACCCTCGTCACTCTTCCGGGTGGTTCTGCCCTCTACGGTAAGTGATAATAAAATTTCCGAAATTTCCACTTCTTATTGAATTTTTCTCAATCAAGATCATAATATATAACAAATGTATTTTAAACTGAGAGGAATGTGAAACATGTCCTTACCATAAGTAACTGCAGTGGAATATTTTCAAAGAGTCAATTTGGTCCAAAATAAAGTTCCAGGCGAATACGCTTCACACTATGATGTATTGAAATACGTATAAAGCCGAATTTAGAATATGTCACGGATGCTATCTCAACGGAGTAATATGCTTAAATCAGTAACATCACATAAAAAGAGACCTCGAACTACTTCTTACTTGTACATCTTAATAAAATAAGGGAGTAGGAGAACAGAAATTTTACTATCACATCTGTGATGATTTAGTAAAGCTACCGATTTATAGCATTTCTAAGAAATTTCAAACATCAACAACTGAACAAAAACAAGTTGTAAAATTGATAAGGACAATCATAAGCCAAACGGCTTGTTGTGCACGAAGCCATCTTTGCGATTTCACCAAAGGGTAATCGGTTTAACTGCAGCCCCAGGCAGGGCTAAGTTCTCCTGCTGCCTATCCACCGGTAACTGTAAACAGACTTTCTAGAAACCCGATTTCGCCGGATAGACAGTATATCCTGAAGATAGATTTTAACCAACGTTGTAGAAACCGACGATAAGAGAACCAAGAATTCTCGAAACGCCGAATGCCGACGTTTCGGGCACTTGCTCTTCGTCCATCATCAGGATACTGCAGATCAATCATGGTTTACTTTGTCACTGATACGCGATCGATAATTAGTCACTGTTCATGGAGAATCTGCGAAACCAAAATAATTCCTAAATTCTGACGCAGAATGAGTAATGATCAGTAATTTTTTTAACTATAAGAGTAACGAATAACCGCCAGGATCGGCATGTTACACTAGACCCTTAAAAAACATCTTCTAGTTTCTGAAAATTCTCGTGCATTCATTAAACTCCCATTCCTTTCGTATTTGTTTTCGAGAGAGAGGTTAAAAAACATTTCCCGACCCCAAAATTAATTGCTTCCACAGCCGCAAGGGGCACGCTAGAATGGCCGAGAAAGTCAAAGAGGCACGCAACCGAAGCATTTCAAAAATAAAGGGTTCTTCGGTGTAATGTAAAAAAATCTTTCGGTTCAAATTATTTTATTACGAGTCTGAGCGTAAAAAATACTCCTCTCGAATGATGTATGAAAGAGACGGAAAACTGGTTTGACGCATCAGAGGCAATTAATTCGTCCAATCAGTCACTGCTCTCTTTCGTCATCCATCGATCACTCTTCTGAATGTAATCCGAAATTCTGATTGCTCGCAACGCACGGCTTTAAATCGCGGTTTGCAGTCGGGTTTGGTTAAAGAACCAGAGAATAGACAGAGTGATAACGCTACTTTATGATTTCACTGTCCCTTTCGACCGCATAATTCTCTAGTTTCAGAGTTCAAGCCTGAACACCAATACGAAATACCAAATGCTTTCTTTCACGTCATCGAACCGAACTTTCGAGCACCCAACTTTTTCTGAGAAATTTGAAAGTCTTTACTTGTAGTTTTCGCGTCCTCCAAGATTTAAAATCTATGAGACTGTATCAACAAATGATTTTTAATGAAGAGAGGAAACTTCTGTAAATATTTATTTGAACTGAAAGAAATACATTTGGTGAGGAACTTATTCGAATTCGTAAACCTTTGGAAAATCATGAAGCGTCGTTCATAATTAAAAGATTCAAAACTGAATGAAAGATATTAATAATTCAATTCTTAGTTATTTTCTTAACATCTGCAACTGCCAGCAATTTTTCTCTAATGTTAGTTCCTCAATTGGATAAAATGTTTAGTGTACTAACTCATTTCATCGAGAGAGCACCAAATAACGATATCGATGAATGAAATTTCAGGATTTTTAGTGTATAGCAAGAAAAAATAAGTTCCATAACTATGTATATGAATGTATTAATATTTGTATAATTTAAATGTCACATTTGTATTAAGAAATGAATGGACAAATTAATGACGAGAAAAGAAAAAGCATAAAATATTTTATGCTGACTTAAATATAGAACTCAATCACATGATGAGATTTCATGACCCCTGAAGCAATGAAAAATGTTTACCAGGAGTATTTAACACAACACATATTGGATTAGAACTGTATATTCTGAAAAAAGAAACAAATATTCAAGTCTACAATAAAATTCCTGTTGGATTTTCTATTAAAATAATTTATATTATATCCCATTTAATATTTCTATGACATGATGTACATTAACAGATTTATGGATACATGGCAGGTCTAAAATAAGAAAATTGATTTCCTCATCTATCTATGCTATTCTTTTAAAGAAAGAAGATATGAATAAGAGTTCTTTTTAAAAGATAAGGAAACTATAATAATAGTTTACCGCTGATGGTTACAGTAGATTAAGAGTCACAGTTGGTTTTGGAACTGTGACTCTTAATTCAAAGGGAAATATAAGGAAAATTCCATCTAGGAATAAACTTACGTGAGTTTAACTCATTTCTAAATTTAGATAAGTCAAGTCTGTCGCCTTTTATTACGGGAAGCAGTTTATAATTATTCTCATGTTCCTCTTGCTCTCTAATTTTGATGGTAATCCGATCTGGAAATGTTTAAGGACTGTATAATAGGTCTAATCTCTATCATGATTAAATATCAATCCCGATACTGTAAAAGGCTTCTATATAAGCTTATAATCTTCCTCTTTCTCTATAATCCACATCTCTGACACAGAAAACTTGGTGACACCTTTTGGAAAATTATATTTCTAAATTAAGGAATTCAAGCGAAGAATTTACGTGATAGGCAGTTTCTTTCTAATTCCGCGGTGGAATTCGTTGGTTTTAAAAGAAACAGGCGCTGTAATCATGGGATATTCTATTAAAGCACTATCGAAGCCCGGTTTTAATTAAATCTTTAATTTTAGTTCCTATATTCTCTGAGATCCTAGACCAAATTATTTATAGATAGCATTTTAGATTCAATTGCTGATCTTGCTGCGTTATATTTAACAAAATATTTTCTATAAATATTGTTAAGTCATAGAGATGTATTTCTTATTCTCAGAAGTCTATAAAAAGTTCCAAAATAAATACTTAATAAGTAATTATAATAATAATTACTTATTAAGTATTTAATATATTTAATATATAATAATAATCAATAATTATAAATTTCAGTAAGTTACTAGCTATTATATCGATTGTTATTGAATATGTACATAAGGATTTCATTTTATTTTTGTAAAAAAAAGGTCAGTATATAAAACTTTAACGATATTGATTTAAGAATTCAATTATTTGCTTTAGCTTCTTATTATTAATTTTGAATTTTGAAATTCAGGGAAAACGGCCTAATTAATTCAGTATTGGATCCAATTTATAATATATAATTTTCAGCTGCTAACGTTCCTGCGAGCATATCTCGATCAATGGATTATATTTCCTTTGTCTTTTTATTTCAAAGTAATTCATAGAATCATAACCTATAGTTAATTGGACGTTTTCATTCGATAAAATTATGGGCCAGTGGGGATAGAAAGTGTAAATAATGCACAATAAGTTCCCTCAAAAACCGAGCGATATTCCTTCAACGGCAGCTAAACAACGGTCAACGGCAGCAACGGTCGAAATGAGAGATTCAAGTAAGTGTAGCTGGCTGACCGATAGACATTTCTTATCTATTAATCCAATGCAAGCGTTATGACTGCTGTGTAAGGGTTTGCTGATTATAAATACGGTATTATCATCGTATCTATAGCAAAGATATTACTTTCCATGTAGTAGAGCTGAATTTGATGTTTCATTTTTTTATCCAGGGCGCACTTAATTTTGGAATATGTTCCGAGTAAAATCTATTCTATCTATTCCGTCGTAATCTATTCTAATTTGAGCTTTCATCCGCAGCATCGCACACAAATAGCAGAGGCCAGATTATTAAAATATTTGATGGAGTAAAGTCAAAGTTTCCTCAGAAAACTCGCGTTAGGCAAAATTACGTCCTGACCCATTTTTATGTAAATAATTTTGTTTCTGTTATTTCACGCACGTATAATTGCACTTAGGCTAAGGAAACATACTTCCAAGTACTATTTTCGTACCCTTTACCCTAAAAACAGTAATTTATGAGAGAGGATTTCAATCCAATGACATCAGTCACGCCACAGAGTTGCGTCGGCTGGAATACATTGTGGAACTAAGCAAATCGTCTTTACGAATTCTCAACTGCGATTCAAAGCAACGTCGCTAATTCACACCGAATCCACCGCCATCCTTGGGTGCAGCGCATCAAAAGAGACCATCCTCTGAAGATGCCAGAGGAAGCATCGTTTTCAGGGAAGAGTTCGCGACACACTTTTTTACTTAATGAGGTTCGGAAGTCTTTTTTAAAAGGAAAGTTGCGTTTCGAGAGCAAAGGGAACATCGGCGTCGCCGTTTCTAATTCGGAATTTTCTTTGAGTCTCCGAGAGACGCCTTCTCCTTTTCGCTAAAGTCGTTTCTCAAAGATTTGGGTTCGCGTGTTATTTTGACTACGGAATTTCAATTTTTTAATCATAGAATGAATTACTTCCTGTATTCTTATTTTTCACATACGTATAGTTTTCAAATGCGCCAGTATCTAATCAAGGCTATTTAAAGGGGTTCTGATCATCTATCTCTGTGCACCAATTTAATTTAAAGAAAACGGCTTTTCGTTATAGTCGAATGTATATAACAAATGGCAGATTAGTCTAATTTCCCACAATATCATACACGGTTCACGTTGAAATTATTTCCAAATACTTTTTCTTTTTTCCTTACGTAAAATATATTTTAAAAGAACGTGTGAGCATGGGAAAATGCCCACTCAGGCCAACCTATCCGAATGAAGGGTCAGTCTAATCAATTTTCCGAAAAGATTTGTAGAATTCGGTCAAAAATATTGCGTTTAGCTTAAATACCGATCCAAACCGTTCTTATTTGATATTCAAAATTATTGTTTATTTTCAGAACTGAATTCATCCAAAAAGAATAAAACATTCATTTCCATTAGGTCAATATTGGTTCTCAGTGGCTCAACAATCTTTCTTATCTTTAGCACAATTTTACAAATCCAAACACGCCTCAAGAATTATGAAACAAGTATGAATTTAAACACGCAAACTTGAGGATGGTCACGTATAAATCGAGAAAATTAATTTCAAAAGTATAACCAATTCGATCATCAGGTAAAAAAGGACAAATACAGAGGTTATGTCAATTATCAAATAGTACATACATTCTGTAATGAATTTATGTTAAGCAACATTCCTCATGGTAGCGATACAAAATTAATTATTCATCCTCAGTTTCGTACCAAATAAGCACCAAGATATAGTGTACAAGCGTAGAGTGACTCTCGTGTACCTTTACTGCTATATTTTTATCTTTAGCATTATTTACTTAATTACGAAAATATTATTTCTCAAAACGATCAAATGTCGAAAACACTCGAACCTCGAAGATAGGCAGGAATGAAAAGAGCGATATGACTGGGATGTGCGTATAATACTTTTGAAGTGCCTGATTAACAGATAGTAAATTACAGTAAACGGAATTTAAATTCTTTGTTCACATTTCCAAAGCTATAACTACGACTGAAAATTTTTAAACGATTGTAAACTAATTTTTATTTTACTGAAATATGACAATCCTTTGTGGAAAATACGCAATCAAACTTTTAGTTTACAACCGTTTCCTTTCACGAGATCCGTCAATTGTGCCGTTAAATTTACATCCAGGAATAATTAATGAAGACACGTACCGCCTGCATGCTTCCCAAAATTATGGAAACGTGACTGAACTTACCGACATCTCCACACTGGGATGATCTATGAATACCAGCTCAGATTCCTCTCCATCCAGCAACACGGATACCGTTTTCTCTCCGAATTCGTCATCTGAAAAGAGAAATGGAAATCGCTCAGAAATGAATATTGACAATGAAATATCTCCAACAAAAATATAGAAAACTCATAAGGAAAAACTTCTTACCGTTACTTAAAACGGTGTTTTCCTCTTTTTTGCTGCCTTTCATGCAGTTTTCACGTACGCAGAGCATTCAATTTATCTTAATCGGTAGAACCACGTTAGTGGAGCGAAGAATAATTTTTCATTGCATAACGTTAATTAAGCGCTCTTGCTAATATTTCCCTGCATGTAAAAGTCTTCCGTAAAGACAAGGAAAGGTGAATAAGTCTAGTTTATTCTACTTTTGTTAAACTTATAATGGATACATGATCTTTAGGATCTCTATGATGACTAAGAGATTCAATTCAATTGAATTACAACAACTCAACATATCACATTAATCATTATGTTTTGTTTGCAGCCAGGCAGTTAGACCGAAGGATGGTTACCTCCTCATATCCTAAGACAATGAACGAGCTTTGAAAAAGCGACTAGACAAGATAAAGATTTATTATAAGGGTTAAAAAACAGTTTGCTTTACTTTCCTAACTGAATCAGGATGCTGTCAGTGTATATACACCTAAGTGTTGAGTATTGAATATAAGGAAACTCTATTCATCGTATTAAATATGAATGCTAGCATCATACCTCTGTAGCTTACATATTATCACAAAGTGAAATAAGACTCTTGAAAAATCTTTCTTTGTAGATATTACATTATTGTAAATCACTTGACAAGTTTACATTACGATAGGTTTACAAAAATTATAGCATAAATATGTTAACTATATTCTTTACTCTTTAATCAAGCAATTCGGATACATCTAATCTTTCACTATCATGTAAAAAATACTGTATCCATTAAATTTTCTTTTCAGCCTCTTCTCTTAGTTTTGGATGAATGGCATTAAGATCTAATCAAACTTCAAAGTAATGAAATCGTTAAGGGGTTACTAATCATATTGTACTTCAGTTATAAGACATTATTTACATCCGTTCGTCACTAAATATGTCCCTCGTGAATAAAAGCGCCTTAATATGGAAATTTTCTCATCAATAGAAGGAAAAGCTGTTTCATCACCGAAAGATCTCCTGCCAGACGATGAAACCGCAGAGTCCCCGACCAGCAAAGAAAAAGGGCTAAATAAAGTGTTGTTTCATCGAAACCGTAGGGGACGGTTGTGATGGAAAGAGAGGCGTTGGGAAGTGCGTCGTTCACTTTACACGACACCTCTCCATTCCATTAACCTCCTGCAGAGAGAGGGCGAAATGGAAGAAAGTGGAGAAAGATAGACCACTCTGAAATAGAAATGCATAGTGTGATGAGATGGAACTGTACTTCGTATGATCATTATGACTTCCACGCTAACATGCTAGTGTAACGGGTTCGACTCAGATTTATGGATTTACAAAATTCGCACGAGCGATCAGCTGAATTGGAAGTGCAGCAATGCCTTAGACCTTTGATCCTCCCTTTTTCGTGAATTGCAGGAGAAAGGAAGTTTTTCGGTCACTCTCTTCTCTACACTCATTTCACCCACAACCTTCTTATTATGGACTTGAATGCTACATCAGTACAATAGAATATAGATTGTAGTAAGGCCAAACTTGTATTAGCTCGCTTGAAAAGGACTGTTTTTGTCGATTTTGGGTATGTAAGAGATGTTTTTCTTGTTTGAAGGTTTTTCCTCGCTTTAAACGATACATCGTATTGTATTCAACTTCCGGTGGCAGATAATTTAAGGATTCAGAATCGTTACCGTAGTTTTGTTTCTTTTACAATTTCATTTTAATAGTTGAAAAAGAAGCTCTTTCCTTTAAAACCCTCCGTTGCTAAGAGCTGGATGAATGACAGCACTCATTATTCACGAATAATGACTGTTTATACTAATATAATTTGAAAACGAATAAAACTTGAAGTAATTGGCACCATCTCTAAGGATCTAAACCAAACAGGAGATGTTGGTGCCACAGTATTGCTAACTTGCATCTCCTAATCAAATTTTGGCTAACTATCTTTTGTTAATAAAATCCACCTCCTGAGCCTTCATTAAGTGGATACTAAATAGGCATGGTCAAACGAATTTCAATCACATAAAAGTATTATTTTCACGAGCAAATCCTGCGTTAATATTTTAAATATGAATTTTGGAGTGCAGTACAGTATTTTAAATATGAATTTGGAATACAGTTATTTACTACTGATTAAATCTCAATTGAAATGCCTTTTTTACCTCTATATACTTACCAAACTAACTGAATACAATACTCAAAGCTGATAATCCTACTGAGATATTTGTTTTATCAATTCACAGATTTCAACTCCATTTCAAATGTATAAATTGAATTATTTATCTGCTGAGATTATTTGTAAAATGAGAGAGTTCGTCGGAATCGTTATCAAATCATCTTTCTCACTGGTATGAACATGATAATTGAGAAGAAATGGTTTTATAATCACTCACAGAAATCTAAATATTTAAAAATATTTTGGCTGTATTAAATGTATTGTATTTTTTCTACAGGGTTCATTCAGCGAAAATTGCAGTCAAACGTTATTTTAAGATTCAAAAATAACCCCGCTATTAATTCTTCTTGAAAGAATAGAGTAGGCTCTTTTCCGTGGACGTGGAAAATGAATCACTCGGTACTGAAGAAAGATAATATTGTAATAGAATCCTTAGCTTACATATAATTACCGTCTTCGTTCATGAAATATATTCAAATTCCGACATGAACTTTGGATATTTAGCATTTCTATAACAATCGCTACCGATTATAGGATTTTCCAATGTGATCTATTGTAGATAAACACTTTTCAGCAAGTGGATTTATGCATTCAGATTGAGCTAAGTTGAGGTTTGATTAACGCTAATGGCACCCTGTGTGGCTTCCTTGTGGTCCCAAATGGAAAGGATAAACGGATTAAGGAAGGCGTTAGCAGAGATCATGAGGGTGCAAAGATATGGGGTTGTAAGAGACAACCTCCTCGTTATATCAAACATTGTTTACTCTATCCAAAGTATTCAGTGTTCCAAATTCACTCCTTTCTTTTCTCCTACCAGTTCCATTTTACTAAGAATCTTCGATAAACATAAAGCTTTTTTAAGAATACCGGTTGACTACGCATCTTTTTAAGCCATTCACTAAGCCGTGGCTAGAGAAGACCTTAAAATGGAATATTAAATACCATTTCCGACTTTATGGAGCCAGAATTAGAGAAGGAGTTCATTTTATATTTATATAATATCAATACAAGGAAAAAGGGAAATTATTTTAATCTTCCCTATCTTTATAGCCCATTGGAAAAGCACCTCGGAATATTAGTTAGCAAGGCATAGCTTACTTCGTTGAAGGCACTATGTGGTTAGACTCTGTTAAATAAAAAGAGAGCGCTTTTAGGATATCTATCATTCTATACCGCTAATTGCAACAAAATGACGTTTGATATCACCTTCCCATTAACATTACTCTTCCTAGTTTGGTAAAGTTACTTTACCTTATTCATGATTTGCCTTATGTACCGCTTTAAATACGTTTCCTTTTCGTCAAAGAAATCATTTATTAATAGTGATAGAATGCTATGATGGAATTACTTTCCCGTTCATTATTTATTCTATATTAATCAGCATTGCACACATAATCACAAGGTAAATAAGATGATCCTTTGGAAAATTCTCTTTCTTTATATGCCAAAATTACCTATTACCCAGAATGTTATAATTCAAAACATAATTAACAGAGCAAGAGTAAATGATGTCGATAAGTGAATGAATTCAAATATCATAAACGCCAACTGATATTCGGAAGCAGTTTTACTATTTTATATAAGTGTGATTGAATTCGAATGAAAAATGAGAAATAGGTAAACATGAATAAGAATAAAAATCATGAGAGATAAGCTTACGAATGAGAGATAAATGAAATATAAGGAGTATAGTATATATATATATATGGTGGATATAAGTAGAGAAGTGGACTATTATGTATGCCGTTTACGAACTGTCATCCCTCTTGCGGCAAGTTCCGAAACGACCACATTGCATTGCATTACTTCCTCATGTTTCGTCCAAAAGCCGTCAAACAGTTTCCAAGTAAATTCCCTTTCATTTGGTACGTCGTTTAAAGTTATCAATGTTCTATAAACGGAGAATTGGAATTTGCCATCGTAGAGTGATTCGTAGAGAAATTTACGCAGTCTACGAAGTAATTCTCCATTCACATGCAGAATTAAGAAGTATTATTTGCATTTTTTAGTAGTTGTATTAAGTGCTTTGACAGCTGGGATCATTTCGCACATTGGGTGTCCCACCGGAAATCGAACCAGGGACCGCTTTCATCAAGGATGATACACACATTCGGGCTATTAATAAGAAATACGCCAGTTTTCATGAGTTCAAAAGGAAGAGAATATATAACTTCGTTTTAAGACTTGGAGAATTCGTATGGATTTTCAAGAGAGGGATTTTTGGGCTACAATGAATGCGTAAAGGGTATAAAATGAGGTCGTAAAAATTCTACAAACATTTAGAGAAATTATTTTAAGAAATTAAAGCCACCTTAGAAAATAAGGGACATGATTTTTTAAAATTCTAATCATAAATTATAAAGGAATCATTTCTCAGATAATAGAGGGAATACCGTAGCATTAAATTGGATTAGAATACTACTCTATCTCACAATATGTAATTACGGAAGCCTGGTTGAGTCCTCTAATTTTCCGCTACTATTCATTGTTTTCAATTATCCCATTATTTCAACTTGCTTCCAACGACGAACGCCAATTACATCGTATTAAGACATCTTTATATTTGTATTTAGGTGACAATATTGCTATTTTAAGCGGCTCGAGAGCATTTCTTTCCTGTCGACCACTAAAAATCGAACGGTAATTTGGCAATCAGCCTTATTTTATCTATTGAAAACAAAGAAATAGCGATGAAAATATAAGGTATCTGTAGTAGCTGTGAAGGTGAATGTACCTAGAGAACTCAAGTAAGCAGTCATTCCCAATGGCGCTCCATTTTTCGACAGAAACAGTTCGCTGGGTTTACTCAATAGCATACACGCACTAGAAATCCATAGTTGGAAAACCGTTTACTACGCCACATAAAAAATTATTACAATACGACCATGGTTTCGCAGCAAGGCTGCATCTTCAGGTCTGCATTTTATTCGGACCTGAAGATGCAGCCTTGCTGCGAAACCATGGTCGTATTGTAATAATTTTTTATGTGGCGTAGTAAACGGTTTTCCAACTATGGATTTCTTGTGTATCCTTAGTTACCACAAAGTTACTCCTGAATCCGTGTCTTTCATACACGCACTGTATATAGGAGTATCTCTTTACTCTAATTCAATTACATATTCATCCTCTAACTGTTTCCTAGCAACGGTTAATAAGATTGTTCGAGTCTGCTCCAGAGGTGAACTAGGTGAACAGATAACAAAACAAGGCTGCGCGAACCGTTTCTTTTATTTTTGTTGATGCAGCCTAACTGATATGCCGCTTATTTCCTAATGAAGCGTTTCAAACGTAAAAAATCTTATATTCATGATTAATCTTAAATGGAATTCTACGATATGTTTGTATAAGAGCTTAAATGCATTTTATTTCTGCAGTTACTGATTCAATTATTTCAATGGGGCGATGTATAAAGCCTTTAATTTCAAAATGTTTACACACCTCTTTAATAAAGCTTGAATATTTGCAGCATTACTATTTATTCCTTACTATTAAATGTATCTGCAACTATTTCATCATTTTCAACAACGAATACTAATAACCAGACTATAAGATGCGATGAGTGTCCCCAAGAATATGTGAATTAGAGTAATTGCAATCTGTGTATACGATTACGTATTAAAAATAAATTGTTGGACGAAGGATCACATACCTGAGCTTCTATGTTTTTTATCTATGAATATTGCGCTCAATCTAAGTTATTTTAGGAGGGTACAAGATTAATTCGTTCGTCTGTAACAGAATTCACGGGAATAATGATTACTTTAACATCCAGCATATTTTTCATTGATATTAGACCGGCCGCCTGAGGCTTTCGCCCACTTGTTAAACTTGCGATTCCGCTGGAACTACGTGACATACTTAAACATTTGAAGTCTCTACCGCAGATCAATAATAGAGTAGGAAATGCTAACCAAATTATTATCAAATTTACACTACTTATAATCTAATTTTATGAATTAAATATTTATTCCAATTGAAACATTAATTCCACTTAATTAAGAGAGCGAAAATAAATCCCGAAAACGATGCGGCACACCAAGTACTTGATCGCGGCACACCGATCGAGAGATTTCATCAATAAGACTGAGAGCCGCCATTTTCCCATTTGAACTCAGCATTTGCCCTTTATCCTTTCACCTTTTCCTTTCTGCATAGCGTGGGTGAATAAGCGCAGCCTGGGAGATGCGTGCGCACGTCCATCCAGGCACCCCTCTTCTGACGTTAAATAGTATTGCAGAGGAAAGGGGATCGCGGCCATAAAAGTACATCCACACATTCCGCAGATATACTCATCATACCACTCATTAATTTTTCTTCATATTTCCTTCCTGGTGTATGAGCTGAGGTTTGATAATGCGTGTTAACGAGAAATTACAAATATGCGGTAAATCTGGATAAAAAGCTTTTCAGAGAACAAATTGAAAACCGCGTTATAACCAGGATACAAACTTTAATTTCTTTTACATTAAGAAACAAAAGTGAAAGGTCCCAAGGAATAACGAGCTTGAATAAGTCAGACGGGACCAGGAATCGAACCAGGGATCTTTCTTTTTCCGGGAGAGTGCTTGCCTTCGAAGTACCGTAAGCGGTTTGAGATTTTCTGACCGAATGCCTCAGATAAAGCACTCTCCTGGATAGAGGAAGATCACTGGCTTAATTTTCACACTTTTTTAAATCTGTTTCTCCTCGGGATTTTTCCTGAGTGTGACAGTTTCCGTAGAAGCAAAATCACCCCTCTTCCTAAAAGCGAAGGATTCTTGGTTGGTTAATTTTTAAATGAGTGCTTAACGACTTAAAAACGAAAAGAAAAAACTTTGAAGTTTGTTTTAATTTACCACAGCTGTTAGTTATCTAGAGAGTCCGCGAACTATTGCTGCGTAATAATGATTGGTCAAATTGTTTTGCAGTCATTTTCGTCCTTTTTTAACAATTTATACCAGAAGAACGGTTAAGGAAGAATGATTTACACCTCTTTAGCCCATCAACCGTTTGCAAGGATTGCCTAAAGCGGGTTGAAGTGCACCTGGATAAAATCCGTCTTATAAGCGGGTAATCGATCAAAGTTAGGAAACGTTTGCTATCAAGCTTGAACAGCCTCTGCATGTTGTTAGTAAGTAAATAATCTATTTAATCTATAAATATATACCTATAATTAATTTATATAGGCGGAAGTAGATGCAAGGAAAATTACTAACCATGAGGTCTCGATTATACTTCTTAAGAATTGAAAATTAAGTTAAATGCTAAATAAATCTGTAAAATATATGAATGAGCATTCAAAAATTCTTCCTCGTCAAACAATTGTCAGTAGAGTAGACAAAATATCCGTGAGCGTAGCACTAGTTAGACCCTATCTAGATTATCTTTGCAAGATACGGAATCCTACAGACATGCGTTGCATACGTGGATTATCAAAAGCGTAAATCCATGCGTTATCATACGACAAAACGATTAGCCTTGTGGTGCTCCACGTATGATCTGAATTTACAGAAGAAAGTCGATTCAATCCCATGTTAAACTTGATCAGAAATAATCTTTTGAAAGGTATAAATGATGTGCATAGTATAAATAATGTGCATCCACCCTTTAACATTTCGTACTAAAGATTAATTATACGTGACAATAAAGTAATACTCGTATATTCTCTTATCGTGAATTCATCCTCTACTACAGGCCGAAAGGTGACTCGCAAGATTCGTAAGTACATATATTTAGATGATAAATTTTGATTTTATCAAGTGAGTAAAGCTGGAATAAATTGTGTTAATATATTCACTGACAAACTTGGTAAATGAAAACTCTCACTTTACCCGCATTTTCGTAGAATACCCCATTAAGGCTTTCTTCGAATTTTGAACATCGCTGTAAAATAGAATTTTAAGCAAATATTTTCAAATGTGTAATTTTTATAGTGTTGAAAAAATTAAAGATTTACCAGAAAGGTTTGACCACAATAACAGTCTTTACGAATAAGGCTAATGAAGAAACGGTGCGTCCATTTTTAAATTTCTATGTATAAGGCTTTTATAAAATCTTGTTCAACTACGTTGATGTAAGGATTCCACTACTTAGTTTATCAATACAAATTTCAACTAGATATTCACATTATCAAGTTGGAAATAATCATTTTGAATGATCAGAATACGTCACTTATTGATATCTGAGATTCTAGTTGAATATAGATTTCGTTTCGTTTGTGACCGATTTATATCAACGATCGATGGATGATCTTGATAGATTTTTAATAATTTATGCCTGGAATCAGTCGCTAGAAAATTTGAGCTGTAATCAATTAGTTTTCAATCAATTATCTAATTATTAGAATAAATGATACAAAAACTAAATACATGCATTTTTCAAGACGCCTAAATAGAAATACAGGCCCTCTGCAAATAAATGGGCTTGCATTTGAAAGAGTAGACTATTTTAAATATTTAGGAGTAATTTTAACGAATGACAACAAGGAAGAGCCAGAAATACAAAACAGGTTAAACCTCGCCAACAGATGCATGCAACAGAATTCTATCATCTAAAGCCCTGTCACACAAAACCAAAATTAGACTATACAAAACAATAATATCCCCAGTACTACTTTACGGATCCGAAACGTGGAGGATGTCGAAGAAGGATGAGAAAAAACTTATAGTATTCGAGAATAAGGTATTGCGAAAAATCTATGGGCCCATATACGAAGAAGGACAATGGAGGAAAAAACACAACAGAGAAATCAGAAATCTATATAAAGATCCAGACATAACGAGTGAAATAAAGGCAAGAAGAATCAGGTGGGCTGGACATATTCTAAGGAAAGAGGAAGGATGTGTTCTGAAGGAAGTGCTAAATGGGGTCCCGGAAGGAAGAAGACCCCGGGGAAGACCACGGTTAAGATGGTGGGACCAAGTGAGAAGAGACATACAAAAGGTTGGAGCAACGGAGAGAGAGGCAGAAGATCGGTCCAGATGGAGGGATATTGTTGATGCGGCCAAATATCACCTGAGATATAGATGGCCCTGGGAGTAAGAGTAAGTAATCAATTAGTTGCTCTTTCAACGAGCTTATCTCGTGACCCCATTCAATGGGTATAAAGATTTATTTAATAACACTTTTGTCGGTAGAAAAATTTGTATGCTCCTGTATCTAAATTATACTTTCAATTAATTCAATTAAAACACATCAGTTAACTTTCTCGGTTGTTTCCTAACTCTCGAAGCTCATAAAACCGAAGTAAAAAATAGGCATTATTTTCATAGACTAAACTGACATATTCTAAGGTCAGTTCATTTGATAGAAAGTAAGAAATGTTTTAAATGTTATAGTAATCATGACGTTAGAAAGTTCTGAGTGCGCATTTTGAAGAGTACAAATAACTGCAACCAGTATATGCCACAGATGAGGTAATACCATCCCTTGAAAGTTGTTAGTCATTCAAATCGTAGTAGATAGTTTAAGCAAAGTACTTAAGCTATTAGTTCAAGTCATATCTTAGTTGTTATTAATTTACACCCACATATCAGCTCGGAAAAAAGAGAATACGAAATGGCAATAAAGAATAGGGTGAGAGGTATCTTTATACAAACATGCGTTTACCTTATTTTCATTTCCTTATTTTCTTGGGAATGTTCTATCTGACGGAACCGAGACTCGAACCAGTGTCTACCACTTCCCAAAACAGTGTGTGTGAAGATACATTAATTTGCTAATGCTCTCAGAAAGTGGAGCATTTGGGTTCGAATCCCGGTCATATCAAATATTTTTCTTGGGAAGAAATTAAAATGTTTAATCTTCCGCATTTCTTCCTCCCCTTCCGTTAGACTGGAAGTCAACTTAAATAGAGTAAGTCCGCAGACATTTCTCTCATTCGAGGGTGATTCATTCACTCTTGCAGTGGTCTGCGGATTATTGAGGAGTACATCGGTCATTATCATTTCGCAGAAGTACTCTTCGCTAAGAAGACTTCAAGAAGAAAACACGGCAGGGCAGAAGATAGGAGAAACATAAAGAAGACAAAGGAATGTATAACAGCACAGGAAATGATGAAATTTGAAGATCTGGATGTCTACTAAGAATAAACTTACTTAGGAAAAACAACAGGGTAAAGAGATGAGCAGAGGTGATATTTCGATATTTAAAAATGCCAATTATCTTAAAAATTCTTCAGCCGATGCGTTTCCAGTCTTGACCTATGTAAGTGAAATATGAGTATCAAACAAAGCAATCACCCAGCAACTTCAAATAGAGTAAAGAAGTATAGAAAGCTCGGAATCACAAGAAGAGACGCCTGGGTGCGGATGAAAACAGGAGTGACAGACATTGTATATAAATTGAGATCACTCAAGTGGCGAGACGAAGAGAGTACAGATGGACATCTGCAACTCTCAACTGGACACCAAGAGATGTAGAGAGACCAAAAGGAAGAATAATCAAATACTTAAGGATAACTTGGCAAAGAGAAGCATTGAAAGAGGATTTGGAAGCGCTTAAAGAATCCGAAGTCGGAAAGAATGTGACCGATACTGATGCTGTTGAAATACTGTAAGAAGGAATGTATGTTGCAGGACTTTTCTCTTCGCGCAGTAAAATAAATTAATAAATTATGGGTAACTACGATATGTTGCATACCAACAAAAATGCCTTGTATCAGACAGGGAGGATGAAGAAATTTAAATTTCGTGCATTTTGAAGATCGACGTAATGAAGGCTCAATTTTTATGGTGATATATAGTGACGTCATATGTCCAAATAACGCAGACAATCATAGTTAGACTGAATCAAATACTTCAAAATCAATGATTTCCCTATACATGACATACATCCATTACATTTCTCTTAAAGTTAAAATGCAAACGCCATATTTCTGTTCAGGAGGAAGAGACTAACTTTTCTAAATATTTTTTCAGTTTTTGGTTTCTTGCAGTGCCTGTTGATTATTATTTAGTCAAAATAACTTTTGATCGGCTTTGTTTTCCTCTATCCTTCTAATTATCAAGATCTTCCTCAAATGTCATAGCAGTAATGTCTCATCTTTTGTTACGAAGAGATGGAGTCGTTAATCACAGATCTTTGAACAGAACTTTTCTGTCCTTAGTTCTCCTTTTCAGGAGAGAGGAGACAGCCGTCGCATACTTTTTCTACTCATCCAACTGCAATCAATACTGTGCAAGTGCTTGAAGAGATTCTTTCCTCAGAAAACGTCGGTGTCGCCTTTGACATTTCCTTTGACATCTACTGCAATACGCAGAAGGTTTCTTGATCACCGAGTTATTTCCCTTAGAAACTTCTCCAAATTAATTAATTTCCGGAATTTCCTCCAGAGAAGCAACTGCATTCGCTTTATTTCATTAGAGCTCATGCCTGACTTCTCATACCTTTCTTTTTAAGGAATATTCGCCAAATTTACTAACTCTCTTCTTGTGAGTTAATAATTCTACTAGAAAATAAATTATTGTTTAGGAGCATAATTTCGTAAGTGTCACGTTTATGATCGTGAAATACTCATATCTTTAAATCAAGATATGATTTAATTATTTCTAATTTCTAGGAAAATTTCTTAAACATTTATGGAAAGGAAAGAGAGTTGCCTTAAAATTACTATGGATAGGAAAAAATTGCCTTGAAAATACCTTAACAGGCTTTTAAATGTTTCAACTTGTGAATTTAAAATACTCTAATCATATTCTACCTTAGTTGGTGTTCTATATAAAGAAGCCGCCACCATAGCTGCTTGCGTCTCTCTCCCCGAGGATACCGTGCAAGAAACTCGCTAATTAGTCCTTTGGATAACTTCATTAGAAGCCACCTTGAATTGAACTGACTCCTGCAACTTGGCGTGAGGAGGACTCAAGAGTAGCATCCGCATGATCGATTCAAGCTGTTTGATAAAAACTGGTTCTTGTGAAACCGCGAATAGTATTCATCGGGAAGAAAGATGAGTGAGATAAAACCATCGAATAAATGTAATACTTCAAAATTTCTCCGGACTGAATAATAGAATCAAATGGAAAACCATCCAATATGCTTCTATTGCCATCAGGAAATCGTTTTCTCTGGAAAACTTCAATCTCAGCCTAACTTGTGTTCTTAATTTATTACGACATCAATACTTGGATCGGGAAGCAATTTCGTGGTTCTTATTTTTCTAATTTGAAAATGTTGCATCTGAAGCAGGTCCAAGATGAGAAGGGTCAACATGAGATCCATCGCCTCCGACCACTGTCATAATAACGATGCGATTCTGTATGGAAGATTCCGCCAACCCAAATTTAGATCAACGGAATCCCGAAAATATTGTTTGAATGCAACCAGAATATATAAGCGCGTTGCTGACATGTCATTAGATTACCGTGTCGTGACACACAACGACGTTCATCATACGTATGTAAATGAGGCGAGGGAATAAATATTCATGGTGTGAGAACTACACCATCGCATCGTTAGGATTAGAGTTTGATAAAGCATTGGAATTTTCGAAGAATATAAAATCATTAAGCGTTACGTATACTCAGAGTTTAACAAATTTGATTATTTGGTAAAAGTTATATGAATGTTATATAAATGGTTATTATAATTTGGTAAAACAAATATTCTCAAAGTAGGTTATCCTTTCAGTGAATTAGTTCAATTAAAATTTTATACTGAGGATTTCTAAATGTTGTATTTTACGTTTAATAACAAGTAATCAAAGCGATAAAAATATGTAATTATTTTTAATTTTCTTTTCAGTATTTAAAATTGTATTTAAATTTTATTTTTCAATGACACCACTAGCATTTGAAATATATCGGGTGCTCAATCTAAAAACTGGATCTCTCCGTTTGCAGTTATCGTCAAAGAGATTTGGAAACATCTATGCCACATCTCCGTCTCTCCTTTATGTTATGACGTATATTTCTATCAAACAAAACTTCGATATTTCTCTACTCTTTCTCCCCCTCCACTTTCCTTCCTGTTTCATATTCTCACCAATAATCACCAAAGTGGCGCTATTTGCTCCTGGGTTGCCTTTTCTCCTGAAGGACTGTTCCTTAATCCTGTCCACTGAAGTCATGTGTCTCGGGAGAGAGAAAAGCAGACGTGAGTGCGTTATTATATGGCTCATTAAGCTGCTTTCTTCGAAATGAGTTGGTAGGGAATATTTTGCTGGAGATATTTGATCTCTAAAAATAACAAACATTTACGCAAAATAGCAAATATTTACATTATAAAATTTCGACATACTTCATAGGTTAAATTAATTGAAAATTGACTGAGGCAGAAGTTTGTAGTTCCGGGGCAACTACAAACAAGAAAACCAATTTATTTCTATTTATTTCAAAATTCAAATTTATTCCTATTTATTTAATAAAAGATATCAAGAGTATATTTACAAAAATTTGCATATCCAAGAATCATGGACCGATCTATGATGGAAGGTGTTTTCTCCCCGAGGTTTAATTGTAAAACAGCAAAATCCGAAATTCTCCCACTGAAGAATCTGATGAGTTAAAAAACCGCTTCAGACGCTTGGCTACCCGCTTACATTGCATATATATTTATCGACCAAATTCGATTTAAGGTCTCATTTAAAAATTGAAAAGACAAAAATCGTTTTCCGAATAAAATTTTTTCGTAATCCGATTATAACGCCTTCCCGCTGAAACCCCCACTATTTTTGGGTTCGGAAGTTCTACCGAATATAGACAATGTACTTAATAACACAAAATAATTTACTGGAATATATAAAGAAGACTTGAGAGTCATCTTTATCCACACTTATCATCCAGATACTTATTTTTCGAAAGGAAGCTTATAGTTAGGCTAATCACAGTCGAGAATCGAAATCGCGTATTCAATGATTTTCTCTTGACATAAGAGTAACAAATGATAGATTGAGCATAGTAAATTAATATTCCTCTTATTCTAGCAGCTTCTATAATATTAAAGTGTTATTTCATTTATTCCAGTAATAGCGTATTAATCCTAATCAAAACAAACTTCGACAAGAAGTAAAGTTTGAAAAGACGTTCGATTCTATTATCGAAGAAAATTACCTGATGAGCTCGTTTTACTGTTCTGTCCGTATAGCAGAAGATGAATTTTATTCTTATATCCCCTACAAATATTGCTTATTCATGATATTCCATATATAAAAACAATATATTGAAGGAAAATGGGTAGCAGTGTTATGAAGTAAAAGCTAAGTACTTGCGTTGCCCGATGATCAAAATTGTCAGTAGCCAAGAAAGCTTGTAAATAATTATGCTAAGGAATAATAAAATTTGTTTTGTTCTTCCTTTTTTAAGTCATATATCAAAAAATTCTCTCGACATTAACAATCCGATGACTTTCGTCCTCATTAAAGTATTTCATGTTCACCTTTCCATCACATTGAGTAAATAACACTAATTGATTCGCCAAAGAATAAAATTGAAGTATAAAGAACACGTAAATGAAAGAGCTGAGGATAAGTAAAATAGTCTTCTTTTACTCAGATTGATTTCTTAGAGAACCACCAACAATAACAAGCATTAAATGCCCATAATCATGTATCTTCATAGTATCCTTTTACTCTCACATTTTCTATAATTGGAGCACTCTTTCGACGGTAATTAATCGAACCAGCAATGAATGAAACGCAATCCCTTAGATATGCTCTTCCATCATCCCTTTCTTCTTTCTCCCTTTAAACCCGACCTCCCCGGAATATCTCCCGGGAGAAGGCGGTTGGAGTGGTCGGTCGCCATGGAAACTCGGATATTCCAATGGAAGCCACCTGTGGATCTCCTCTTTGCGAGGAAGAAAACGGAGATGGACGAAAAGAGAGATGGCATCGGACATATTTACCTCGAAGTATGAGGAAAAATTAACGCGGACCAAACGAAAACAGGTGACGTACAGGGCGAATTGTTTTAGGACTGCGTGAAAAATGTAGTGATAGACAAAATAAAAAGCTGCAGTCATAAAGGCTCTCGATTTTCAATCATCTCTTTTCGCCGAAATAAACATATAATTAAACAATTTTACTTTTTGACCTCTTCTATTACTTAAAGTGGAAATAAAATTGGAAGGCTTTACCGAGTGTATCCATGACAAGGAAATTAAGGTATAAAACAAAACTACGTATTGTCTCATATATTTTCAAAAACACAACCGGTTTCGGAAAATCTCGCTCACCTTCAGATCTTCATTTTCCGATGGCCGCGCTGAAACCGATAGTTTTTTGAAAATACATACAGGAATATCTATAGTATTATTTTATCGTTACTTTTACTTTAAATATTCTATATATGTATTTTTCGCAATTAAATTCGTTTCTCTTTACGACAATTATAATATACGCATTATTTCGAAGTGAAACTATTTGAATGTAGGCGCTACGCCGATTTTATATACGGTCTGCTGGTAAAACGCGATTTAATAGTACGTGCATTCATATATCTCTGTAGTTCCCGCTGAGGGATAAATGTCTTATGCCGATCAAATGTATCCCATATCCACTACAGTCTCTTACGACCCAGCTGACACTTTCTCTGAAGTGAGACCGAAAATATTTTATAGATACCCGAACTACAACGCATATGTATTTACTAATACAAATATTTTCTACCGCTAATATTATACTAGTATAATTTGCTACTATTTATACATTTACTAATACTACATATATATTGATAGTGGAAAATTTTCTTCAAATAATTTCGATGATCCTGAGTAATTCTGAAATTATATTAATCTACGATTAAGTAAATTAATAGATATTATTTAATAAACTTTCAGAGGAAATTTAAATTTCTTAATTTAGCAAAGCCTATTTATAATTCTCAAATGCAATCTCTACAGATGAATCATAAGGTGGTAGTGCTTGAAGTACGAATGCTTCGTGTTTTTGCTTTAAATTTACACATCTTGGGAAAATTCGAAAATTAAGATATTGGCTAAGTAAACATTGTGTCATTCTCGCATGAAAACGAAATGATAGCTTAAGTAAGTAGAAATAAATGTCTAAATTTAAAAGGAGTGAAATTAAAACATCTAAACTACGCTTGGAGTATTTCTGCTCGTTTGTTTTTCTTCGCCAACCTTAGGCTGAGAAGATTTTTGCTAAAAAGACACTTTCCGTTTTTTAACATTGTCACACTAAATATTACTTTAATGAGTGTAGTTATGAGAAAGACATCAGCTATAAAAGGACTTTTTAATCACAGAAAAATCTCATTTTTGAGGTTTGCATTAATAAAGCAACCCGAAAACCTGTATCAATGTGTATGAAATGTACCGTGTAAATGAGTTAAAACATACGCTCTGAGGAGTCAAGAAAAGACTCATTTAGTCATACGGATGGGAGAAAACAGTTACGAGCTGTGTAATTAATGTCCTACCGCGATGTTTAATACGTGAGATAGATAGTTGTCATGGAAATAAGCGATACTGAGATAGGAGAAAATGAAAGGAGAGATGGGCTTCCGAATGCTCACACAGGGCAAGGGATGGGAAATTGAGGCGTAGAGCAGTTTCTCTCTGAAGATAAACTCATTTACGTGGGGAATCGGATGGGAAATATGCGGAGAGAAAAACAGATGAAACTGTGGCACTCCAGGCAAAATATAATATTTTTCTCGTGATGAAAGGAAAGAGGTCCAATAAAAACGTTTTCTTTCTGAATATCCGAAGAAATGATGGTGAGGACTCATCCCCTTTCCCTTTTGAAGAATCCGGCATAAATTACCACAAGGACTATCGTTTAAGATTAAGCAAACAGACCGAATTTCATGGGTAGTCATTCAAAGCGTAGTTAATGAAAAAAGGATGTGTATGCGTGTTTTTCTTACTCGTGCTTCGAAATGATAACTCTCCCTTTGCGAATCATAACTCTAATAAAGAGAGAATAAAAATTTAAAATTTTAGCATAGTAATTTTCGTAAGGAGAAAATCTGGTTCTTTATTATAAACGACGATAAAACGATGGCAAGGAGTATGGCGATCTTTATTTCCTCTTACGTAAAATTTATCAGGGAATTTGGGAGTACACCTGTTATTTGTTCACTTTCTTCATGCTTTACATGCATACAACCCTCGTTTTGACACGTACACATCTTTTATCGAAGCGCTTCTCTTTGACCTTAATAACGCGACATTGGGATTTTATGCACAATATTCAACCCACTCATACACGGCTAATTCTTCCCTTTTGCGTCGTAAACATTCGCATCAACTGATTTTATTTTAACGCAATAAATGCCAATGGACTCCAAAAAATGTAACTAAAACGAAAAATCTAGCATTTTAATGATTAAGTGAAAATACGCAGATACGAATGACAAGTCGAAAATATGGGAAGAAAAAGAAGTGAGCATGAAATTCACGAAGATTGAAGGCGGCAAACGAATCCTCAAAGAAAATGTACTAATTGGATTGGATTGGATGCATTTACAACCACGTAAGTATACTTATGAGCGATGTTATCTGTCAACATTAAATGGATATTTTGAAGTATAATTGAATTTAATGTAAGAATATCAAATAACTTAATAACTGAACGGGAATAAAAGGAACTCATAAAAGGAAGTATCTGAAACCTAATCGCAAGAAGCGAGATATCCTATAATAATTCTTCGCAAGTTTTGGAAATAAAAATTAAGTAGTGGGATTGGAAAAGAAATGAGTGTCAGTGGAAAAAGGATAATGATGAAATCGATAGACAAGTTAGAGATAAACATTTACTTTTAATTGGTGGACAGAAGAGGAATGGTTAGGAATAAAATTATCCAGAAATACTTTCTGCTAAACCTAAATCAGGAATTAAGTTTAAAAAACAGCATCGCCCTAGAATTACACAAACTAAGCCTTAAAAACAATGTAGACCTTTTAGTAATCAGAAGAAAAGTTATAGAGACGTGATTTTTTTCTTAATAAGTCCCTTTGAAAACTAATCAAAATTTACCAATAAAATGATGTTTTTGCAAATAAAATAAGTTTTATTGCGCTTTCCTAAGATAAATATTAATTTCCATAATCGACGGAACATTTATCATTCCGGTTGTGTATTCTTCTGAGAAATACTCTTAAAGGTCTAAATCTACATTCATACATATACATAAATATACATGAAGTACTACCTCTAAGTTGCTTTAAAGCAAAATATAGAGATTAAAAACTATTATAAACGCAAACTTACATCTACTTTAGGAGAGAATAGCATTCACGTGGAAACACTCGAACTTGCAAATCTCTAAGCAATATAACTAAAAAGGGAATATCAACTTATGATTCGGAATCTCTTTTCAGGAAGTAATGCATTTCCTAGAGAGCGGCAAAAAGGCTTCCTCAAATATCCGGAGAACCCTTTTAATGGAAGTGAAAGAGCGTTAGAATCATGTGTTTTTCGTCTTAAAAGGACTTACCCAAAGAAGCGTCGTACGTGTTCATATACTCGGAGGTCATGAACTGGGACACGAGAGCAGTCTTTCCCACTCCAGCATCCCCGAGGAGCACCACTCTGTACTTGGGTGTCTCTTCTTCTCCAACTACGATCCCGCTGACGCTGCCCTCTGAACTCACATAGCTACTCCCACAGCAGGAACCTTCGAATGGCGAACGCTCACCGGGACTTACGCCGCTTGCATTGCTGTGCCTTTAAAGAAAGGAATCTCTTATTTTTATGTGAGACTCTTCTTACATTCAGCGACTCAAGTGCCCTAAATTCTCTTTTTGATGAATCCTCTTTATCACTTTTGCTTTTCTCCTTTCCGTTCCTCTATATTTTACCTTTCAGTCAGCTCAAATATCACCATGAGTGTTAACACTATTGGAAGTTAGCAAGATAAGGATTCTCATGTAACTGAATGAAATTAAGGTAATATAATAATAATGTCTTTATTTGTAGGAGATTGAGACTAAAGGTTCTTACATCTAGCCCTTCGTCATATAACGCTTAAAAGAAAGACATGTGCACAGAAGAAAATTCATTTGTAGGTTTAAAAAACTAAGTTATTGTGGCTTCGACTGGATATTATTACCAAGATTACTACCTCCGTAAATCATTT
Source organism: Pachydiplax longipennis (assembly GCA_036926295.1). Lineage (NCBI taxonomy): Eukaryota > Metazoa > Arthropoda > Insecta > Odonata > Libellulidae > Pachydiplax > Pachydiplax longipennis. The sequence goes on along the minus strand of JAVFKF010000012.1, from coordinate 3,465,515 downwards.
TTACAAGAGAAAATCGATGTTAAACTACTCTTTTGATAACTCTATCTCCCTACACAGCGATTATATGCTTCTACCACACATCTAATTAATGCTATACAATTCTAGGAGATCATTTATCCTTCCATCAAATACCTGACGATAAACATAAATTTCAATTGTTTTCTGAAAACAGTTTATTTAAATACTAGTTATTAGACGCTTAATTTTTGTTGAAAATTTGTCGCGAAATATTTTCGTCCAAAAAGTAACATTGGTATCACGAATCAACATTTCAAATCATCGGAATTCATGGCGTTATATAAGGATATAGGATGTAGATTCCTTCATGAAATAAACTTTAACAATAGAATCTGTGAAATATTTTGGAGTAACTTCAAATCAGGTACCCACATCCGTCATATATGCGAATGAGGAGCGGTTTCGTCAAGTGAATATTCGGAGGGATTGACAAAAGTCCGCGAGCGATGTTACTTCCTTAGATCTCACCTTAAGTATGCATCAAATGACACTGCACTACATGAAAGGCAAAACGTTTCATTAATATGAAATGAGATGCTTAAGGAATGAATACGAATCTTTATTCTAAAGAAGAATCGAACAAAGGCTTAATTTAACTAACAAATTCGGAGAAAGTAGGATCTTAAAGGATGCTTCCGATACTATGCTTTCTCCTTATTACGGCCATTCTGATATTACCAGAAAGAAAAGTAAAAGGAACTCAGCGTTTAATGAATAAGAGACAGGAATTCTCCAAGCGCCGAATATCGACAAACCGTTTGGGGCAATTCCTCGAAAAAGGATTATCACCCGGGCGGTCGCCAGTTTGGGTGTTTCTGAAAACTGGCGAACGCCCGGGTGATAATCCTTTTCTAAGGAATTTTCCCCGACGGTTTTCCGATATTCGGCACTTGAAGCATTCCGGTGTCTCTGAAGTTGAATCTAGAAGAAGATTCTTCATGGATTCATTTTTCCGTGAAATAAACGCGGAAATTATAAATTAAAGAGAAAGAGATATGGTGCATTTGTCGCAGGCTGAAAGGCGTCTTGCAGCGTACATATATAAATGTAGATGTAAATAAATAATAGAACTAATGGAATAGGACTAATAATAGACTAATGGACTGGAATAGACAGAAATAACGAATTTTTCATTGTATTAAAAACTTTTCACTAAAATTTGATGTAAATGAAAACATTTCAAAATATTGTTTATCTGATTTAATATCAATCTCAGGATATGATGTTCATTTAACTCTTCAGTCCATAATCAATTCATCATTTTTTAAAATATAGTATGCAATATTCATATCCTTTGAAATCGTTCTTCCAACTCGTCAATTACTGAATCAACTATCGAATCTCTAACAGACAAATGGAAAATAAATATACTCTACTTTAAATAAACCTCAATCAAACAAATCATGAATGCGAGAGACCACCTCCAGGAGACGGCAGAGAACTGTCCAACTTTGATAACTCGAGGACAACTTATGACACCATTGAATCAACATCCACTCAATTAATTATGTAATTAAAATTATCCGAAATTAAGTTCGATAATATATAACTTTGGAAATAGAGGATAAAGGTTATAGAATTATAATATAAAATTTTTTATTTATTGCCTTCGTTATTTTCTAAAAATCGGAAAATTTTCCATAGAATGCTTGCTCCTGAAGCGTGACTTAAGAAATCATTTAAAAATAGAAATGGATCATTTGTTTTCATCTAAACAAAGGGCGGAATCAAAATATCTCCCAAAGGGAGAGAGAATTAAACGGAGAAGTAAATGAAGAGAGGAAAACTTACGAAACAAGCTAATTTAAGGGATTCCGAAATCCCAGTTTATAAGAATGGCAGGGGACACAGCTCTTAATTTGGGAACCAGAGATGAATACACCAAGGAAAATGGATGAAATTAATTTACAAGAGGGAGGGTTAATTCGAATTATTCAACGAAAACGATATGACGTTGTAATGGAATCAATATGTATATGAACAATACTCGTGTGAAATCTTGCTCTAGTATTGTAAATTAACTTTGTACTTACTCCGTTCAACCCGCTAATCGTCGACAATGATATGTTAAAAAGTATTTAAAAGAATTAAATACATTGTCAAAGATATACATACACGAGAAAAATTAAGAAAACATAAATAATAATAATAACAATAGTAATAATAATAATATACTAGATCTGCTAATTAGGAGGCAAGAGAATAAAGGCAGATTCACCAATGTCAACATTTTCTTTTATAGAACTGAGTGGTTATCCTTTAAGAAACTGAAAATTCATGAATTACTACGGATATACAGTGAGAAAAGGCAGGCTCATACATTATTAGATAAATGAATATAATTACTTCTAAAACCATTAAAATAAATAGGAACTTAAATCTCGAAATTCGATGAAAATTGTTTCGTACCCTAAACATTCTTTATTTATATTGTATTAATTAAATTTTTTAAATAATTAAGTTTTCTGACTTCATCGAAATTGATAATGTTCCGTGTTTTAGAGGTGGAACAAATTCATTTCATCATTTTACGCTCGACTTTCTCAAGAAAAGTAGAATATTTCTCATAATGATTCTGAAGATTCCATACTCCAAATCACCAATAAAAGATCAAACCTGTGCGACGAACAGATCATCTGGGACGTCTTTGTGTCTCAACTTAAAATATAAGCGTCAGTTGGCAGTCACGTTTATTAAAAAACCAGCAAGTTCTACATTTTAGGTGATTTGGAAAATTTCCTACTGATAGATGACAATGTAACTGATAATATTACCCTTTAGCTTGTCTACAGTTATTGTGTAAAAATCTCTACAACGCGATAGTATCAAAAAATTTCGACCACCAAAAAGTCAAAACTCCAAAATATAAATAATAAGTATCAATAAAGGTTTCTCTATTTGGCCATTGTATTTTTTCCATGTTTACTTTCCGCTAACTTCTGTCGTCAATTTTCGGTGACTAGGTTAGGATATATTTTTTTGGGTTGAATTTATCACTGTAAATATAAATTATTACATTATTTAAATTTAAATTACTCAAAAAGTCGTAATTTCGCAATTATCTATAATGGTTATAAAATGTCCAAGAACTGTTGTTACTACAATACAGAGGACAATGTGCTCATTATTGATAGAAATAGATGTAGCACGGCATATATAATAATAAATTACACATTATTTTCGGAAGTTCTATATTGTATAATTTTGACGTGTTTTCCATAAAATTTTAAGTTCGCACTCTTTCGTGTCAAATTTTTCTCTACGTCTTAAGTAATGCGCTCCTACGAATACTAGGATAGTTGATTCACTATGAGACATCCTGCGCGGATTTACATACATTATTAGATTTATCATTTTTCACCATTTGAATGATGCAACTTATGATTCTCTTGAAATATATTCACATACGCAATACAACCTGTTTCGGCAAATTACCCTATAATACTTGGATTATGCCACCTTTGGATTAAGGCTTTATTCAATCACGACTATATTTGCTTGCGACCCTCGATGAAATATCTTCTTCTAGCTCATACAACTCGAAATATACAAATAATGCCGATTGACTATTCCTTAACAATCCTGTCTTCTCAAGACCGAAAACGTTCTTGGAAGGAGCTGATTTTTCTTCCGAATTTTCCTTCCTTTCCCTCCAAAATTCCATTGAACCCTTAATGATGGCCCAAAGGGATGAAGTTTAGAATTGGGAATTCGCAGCAATAACTCGGATCCATTTACAAACCTGTGCCCCTCCTAGCGGCGACCAGAGGAACGATCCTTTTCTCTGAAGAGCGCGAGGAAAACGGGGGAGTTGGGAAAATGGAGGGAATAGAATTGGTAGCTTATTGTGTGGAATGAAAAGATGGACAGGCATCTCTTATTTGTCGAGGAAGATCGTTAAAGAAGTATAATATACGTAAGAAAGTCTGATATATGGAGAGTTGTGGGTTATCCATTCTTATATGCTTCAATCGGCTAGGTGTTCAATCAGGAACGTCTCTTCAGCCACCCAATCAAAAAAATTGAAAAACCACGCAAGAGTAGCTTTCGTTCCGTCTACTAAAAGATGAATGGGAAATGGAATAGTTACCCTTTTCTGTTCATTTCTATTCCCTTGCTGGTGCTCAAACGCTCGTTTCTTATAGAAGTATGGAAACTCACAAGATTTAAATTCACGCTTAAACCATCTATGACATTCCCTTTGACTTGGGAGTGATTAAACGGAATTCGTGGTTGGAAACTCACGCATTTATTTATTTATTGCAAATTCATTTCTCAAATTTTCTTTATAAATAAAGAAATATTTAGAAATTTGACATATTTAACGTAAATTACTGTATCTTCCAATGTAATTTAAGCCTGATTTTTCCTCTGGTAATTTACCAATAATGAGACCTATTCTAAAGCCATCTGCAAAATATACTTGACATCAGCAAATTCATATTTTGCCAAAATATCATGAAGTGCTGTATCGAATCTCACATTACCGGTATGTATATGTATATATATATAACCGGGATCGCGTTGACTTCATATTTTCATGTAGAAGATCCTCAATTCATCCAAGTTCTGATGATTCGAGACGTTTTCGGAGGGATTGACAGAGCGTTTCTTCTCAAAAATTAATGTTTAAAACATGCAATACCGAATCGAGATGGTGAACTGAAAAAGCATATCGAATATTTGGAGGAAGATGGATTGGGAAGGTAGCCTTAAAAGGTCGCCTCACTCACTCTCTTGAGGTAATCAAATCTGAGTTATCTCCGAGATTCCTACGATTCTAAGGAATGCAGGAATGATGAGAATTCGGGACTAAATTAAAGTGGCTCCATCTCATCCGGAGGAAATGGATTTTTATATCATCTTCAGATAAAACGAGTCAAGTGGTATAAAATTCACGTTATGGGTTATATGCGGTTATCAATTCATCCACTAGTGTTTTTATGAGATATATGTCAGCAATAGTGCCACTTCTATGTATCTAGATGAGATCAGAAAGCAAATGAATAACAGAAGAATAAATCAGAATTTGAAACGAAACAACTATAGCAACTTATTCAAAAGAGAAAGTGTTTTCAATAATTATTTTATCTAGAGTAATAAGTTACTACGATGTTCTCACAAAATAAAAATGAAGTTGGCAGCAGTTGCGGAGTGGTTTGCATTGCTAACACTACAACCCCAAGGTCCTGGGTTCGAACTCCGGTATATTGGAACTAGGGAATGGTTGTTCCACTATAACTTTGGCGGCAGGAATAAAATTTCTTCTGTAATAACCGCCAAAGAAAAAACATCATTAGAAGCAAAAATCGATGTTGGTCGGAAAGAACGCTCGTCTCAGAATCAGAGTAGATCAGCAAGACCCAGCAAATGTCTAGGAATTTCTAAGAGACATGCTATACACGCAATAAAACAATTAATCGCCGTTCTCTCTGATTTCTTGCCAAAAAACGAAATATTAAATTCAATTCATCCAATCTATATAATTTTATGTCATCAAACCAGTAGATGTGACAATAATTCAGGACCGTATTTATAGTCGGCCAAAAACTGCGAGGCAGAATTTAGGTCTTATTAAACTGCTACTTGGATCACATTCAATGTGGATGTTGAAATCCCATTCATTCTCCTTATATGTTCCAGAATACGGATTTTCGAAGTTGAAATTTTTAAAGTTTGTTAGTTCAGAAACATAAAAGTCGAGAATAAAATAAATCGCTCACAAAATATCGTCAACGCTTCCCGTACAAATATACTTACTCCTATCCTACTTTCTATCATTTTAAAAACAAGTTACAATTTGTCGTTTGTAGGCCAACCAGCATACTTATCAGAGAATCAGAGAGTACGGAACGACGAAGAAATTATTGTAAGTAATTGGGTAACAAATTGACCGAATGAACTTTCGAGAACTAAGGAGATCAACGATGGATTATACCAACTTTATGATCGTCCGTGTGCTCATCTGAACACTTCTCCGTAATATCTCACCGAGAACAGGCAAAATAATGTCACATTTCACCATTTGCATTATCCTCTTAATTGAAAATGCCACCAAATTGTTGCGTGCCATCTCTTAAAATAAAAGCAATGAAAACGCAGGAGAATTTCTCATTTGTCACAGCGATTCAGCAATTTGCGCAATGCAACGGGTCACCTGTGAAGTGGATCATGGGAGAAAGGAGAATGCATTAAAGACTGACAATCGTAATTAGGATATGAATGGTGGCTACGCCATTAACGTGCCGGAGTATCAAATTACTTGTCGGAAGCGTGTTTTGTTCCGCGGACAACTGCGAAGGTTCGCAGAAAGACGTGAGCGAAGGCGAACAAATACACGCGTGTGTGCACATTCCCTTCATTTATCGTTCGGCTCTACTTTATCCTGGAGACATAAGGACGAGATTTCATTTCATTGCAGCTCATAAAATATACTAAAGTTTCTCTGTTGTAAGAGCTGTTAAGTACTGTTTTCATTGTAATATTTTAGATTACAATCAATCAAGCCACGGTTGTACCAGAAAAAGGTTTTCGCACTTCAGGAGTTTGTGCATACTTAGTGAAGAGCCACCGATATAAAGAGAATCTGATATTTCTAATAAGGGTCTTTTTGTTGAATAAAATACATGAAGGTGCAAGTTCAGAAGATTATCTATTATGTTGGAGGAGATTTTGGATAATGTGTGGAATATCGATTGAAAATTGTTCTTTCCGTTCACTTTTGCGGGTAATTTGCATCCGATATAACATTTGAAGCCAATTTATGTACTTCTTGATGCCTTCCTTGATTTAGGGCCTTTCCCTTCCTTTAAGTACAACTTATAATGGTGGTAGGAGTTGCCTACTATGACCAAGAGAGCTGAACTGACCGGAACTTAGTTTCTGGTTGGGTCACTTATATAAAAAAAATTCTATATAGGTCTCAGACTAAAGATAATCTAGCTGCAAGGCCGTCGATGCCCTAAAGGGGAAGCCATTAAGAATGACGGTGTCACGTTAAAAACACTGTGGAGAAAAGCAAGAACTATGATGTGTCAAAAGTACGTAGATTTTATATATATATATATATATATATATATATATATATATATATATATATATATATATATATATATATATATATATATGTACACGGGAATATAGGGGACTCTAGGGAGTATTGTGCTCGGCAGGGATGAAGGTAAGACTAAGAGAGAAAGTGGGAGTGCTAGGAAAGAAAAGCTGGAACAAAGGTACGTATAGATGAAAAGGGCCAAATCAACATAATAGGACTAGGTGAAGTGGGAAGATAGGGGATATTGTTGGAGCGATAATGTAATAGTTATTTCCAGTGAGGGATATGCCAGCCAGAGAGGGGCTGCAGTAGTATTAGATAAGAGAACGGATTATTTCAAGAGAATTAAAGACTACATTAAACGCTATGATAGTTAAGTGCCCTTGCCAACAAGTGATTAAGTTTATGAACAAATAGGAGATGTTATAGGAATGATTAAGGGCAGTAAAAATCTTATTGTAATGGAGGACTGGAGTTGAGCAAAGCAAAGAAGTGGCAGCGCTGGGATTTGAAATGACGGAGGGCTGAAATTGATAGACTTTTGTAAGAGATTAACTTCTTCCTCGTGTCTTCTTCATGACGGCACGAGGAACAGCTGATAAAATTGTATGTACACATTTAATTTATGAAAAACTTTTCACTGAGGACGATGCGTGAGAACTAAATAATTTTGTAGAATTCATGCGGAAATTTCAAACTTCATCCCATTGCACCACGTTCCTATAGCAAGAGATGCATTCGTTGCTCTCGTGCACGTTGTGACAGTCATAAGATATTAATTTGATCCTTCTCGATCCAGCTCTCTGCGAACGCAAGTTATCAAGTCACTTTTGTAACAAGCGATGACGTCATTCGATGTAAATATTTTAGCCATCATCTCAGTCTCTTACAAACGCTAGGAAAATTAAGTTTTCATCGGCCTAAAATCAACCCATCGTCACAGCGAATAATGGCGATTTGTTTGGTCGACACTAAAGACTGCTCAAACAAAGGTCGGCGAAAATTGGAATCTGTTCCCATGCAAACATGTTTATCCACCGCCAAAATTGCGAAGTCTTGCAAAAGTGAGAGCTGAGAAATGTGTCATCCGCTGATTATAAAACGAGATTTCTTTCATCCCTCATTCAACCCTCGATTATGATAATATTCTTTTGCTAGGGAATTATAATAAGGAACACATCCACAAGGGTAGAGAAGTGATTTAAACTATCAAATTTAGTCTTGAGCATCCTTTTCAAGAAACCCGTAAGATTTCTTAATTTTATTCTCTATCATTAGCTACATTTTTGGAGAATTGAAAATTTTATCAATCGCTTACTAAGAAGCGTTTTCCTTCGAGCAGTGATACCCAAATGTTGAGCATAATAATGTACCCGATTAAGATATATCGTGATTGTACTGTTTTATAAAAAATTCGCTCTTTCCGGAGTACTGCTTACAATTAGATCCCCAATGTGTGACGACTGAAGTTAGAAAAACGGCGAAGTAAGAAAAATCGAAGAGAGATAGAAGCCATTTTGCAGATGGTAATAGAAAATTAATAATAAAAAAGAGTAAGGAAAAAAACCGAGGAGAGCGGTTTCTCGCCGAAGAAATTGACATCCTCAAAAGTATGAGTTAATACTTGCTTCTCTTTAGGCTTAGCATATATAATATCTCGATAAATTTCCAATATTAACCTTTGTTTCGTACTATAAAAAACATACAATCTTATATTGTTAATTAATTTATTTACTTATATTCTAAAGTATAAAATAGGCATAAATTCATTAATTACATACATATTTTATACACACGCATATAAAATATTATACTCATTTGACATTTATTATTAATATTACTGTATAGATTTATAAGTATGACAATAGATTTCTAATGGTAATCTTTATTTTGCAGTCTAAAATTTATTAAACCCGAAATTACTTTCTGTTTTGTTTAAGTTTGTCATATACGAGTATTACGTGTTACCATAGCATGTGTGGTTTCATAAGACGAATTTTTATTTGGTTACGCAAATGTTACCTTTACTCACTATATAATTTTGGCCTATGTAACGTGAATTTCTCCATCAAAAAATGCATAAGCTCGAATTCAAGCTCCTATTATTCATCAAGAGGACTGGTAATATACAACCGCAAAATCTCGCAAAAATTTCGTTCATTTGATCAAAATCCTCGCAATTTGGTATCCAAAACAATTATTCACGACCAAAATAAGAATCTCTATTCAATTTCCTTTCTTTTGGCACTTCTCGATTTCGTAGAACCATTACTTCAAATTCAATTCCGCAAAAGAAATCCCTGCAATCGACAAAATGAACTTAACGTGCATTTCTTATTGGAGTATTTTCGGGTCGTCCAGAGTCGAACCAAGGGTACTATTGATAGAAATTATCTCTGAGTGTTAGATCACTGATCCCTTGATGGATCTTTAAATTTCATATTTCTATAATATTTCTTCTCGTCGGGAAGTGCGTCAAATTAATGTTCAATAATTTCTCCCATATATTTGTTACGGAATGTGCTGACATCTGATAGATAAATACATTCGTATTGGCGATTATTAAATAAGATAAATGCATACACTCAATTTGAATGGTAACAATACACGCATTCTGGAATTGAAGGATCCGTTTCGTAAAAAATATTCTAATAAATACACTATATTAAATCATTCACATAAATAAATTTCCGTTATTTTTGACGGGTGATTTCATTGATTTAATATTACCCGGGTAGGTTTCATTTCAACCACAATTGTTCCTACAAAGTTCATTACGCCTCTGGTGTTAATTCCAACTCCGCTCGTATTTCCAAAGTTTAGCTCTCACCGGAGACGGATTTCAAACATATTTTCTACAGCTCCATGAAAAGAAAATGGTGACTCTGAATTTCGCTAATGAAAAGGTCGATTGCCATCTTGAAAATTAATCGAATGTGTAAACAGAGTCGCTCTCAAATGTTGAAGAAATTCTGTGCCGAGATAAGGTCGCCTCTTTTTTGAAGGGACGCCATTAATCAAAGCGCGAAAGTCCAAGTTTGATCCACGGAAAGTGAAGGGTTTGCATCATCGGGAGATTGCGAGAGGAAAAAGAAAAGAAATGCTGATTATGGAGTGCCAGATATCTTCAAAAGGAATGACTTTATCGAAAGGAATCTGCCGTGTTTTGTCAGAGAAAAAGATTATATAAGAGCGAGATATCCGATGTACTGCACTCAGGACTTTTCCATTACAGAAAGAGGAAAGATGAACAAGAAATTTTAAAGGTCAGACTAAGAAGATATACGGTTTCATCATAAAGATATTGAGACAAAATGCAATTATTTACATTAATAGTTCTTAAATTTTGCCTCCATTTCCCCTAGTTCAGAATAGAAGTATCCTTTATCTTGAAAATCAAGCGATTAGACATTTGGTTTCACATGCTAAAATTACTTTGCATGCCCTAGGATAAGCTGCAATGCGGAGAAATAAAATAATGGATTACATAATACTGAAATATGAATTTGATATCTTGAGCAATTCTACTAAAAGTAGAACTTCGCTGGATCTTCTTTATTTTACTGCCTGAAATGCCCTCAGAGGCAATGCTGACGAATATTTGGTTCGGATATAATAATGTGCAATATATGGAAAGTATTCATTAAATACGTGTCACTTCCTTTTAATGAAGCCAACTTGCTCCATCTCACTTTTTACCCATCAGTACATTAAGTTTAAACTTTTCCAGCTGACGTAACATTGATGTGTAACCAAACCTCAAAATATTTCATAAATCAGCAAAACTAACAGCTCGTGTGAGAATTCGAACTCAGAATGGAGTGAAAAATGGCGATATAACAGCGCTGGAAGGCATCACATTGGCCTTCCTAATTAAATCATCCGATGAATAATTAGTTGATTCCTATGAGGTAGACAAGTTTCAATTTAACTTTCGTTTCAAATTTAACATTGCTGATTACATCTTGCAAGAGTTACAATTTTGAGAGGGGCGCTAGTTTTAGGTAACAAAGCTAAAAGGATAGTCCCTAAAATTTGAAAAATACTGATCTAAGTTATTGCTTTCTTTCTATGAAATTCTTTATCAATTAGAAATCAGACTAGAATATCTTCGATTCTACTTTTTTAAAGAAGCAAGGAATATCTCGTAGAGAATAAAATCAAATTTTACCTATGAGAACTCGTAATGAACTGAAACTGAAAGTGGGATGTGAACTTGATCTTACAGATTATATTCCAATTTATCAATTTCAGTCAATTTAACTTTGGCCCGCGAATATTATCGCAAAAATTCTAGGAATAAATTTGAATTGGTAGAATCACTAAATTTCGAAACGTTGAAAATGAACCAAAGATTGCAATCCCCACATCTAAGGCGACACGCAAAAAAAAAGAAATTAAAAAAATAAAATCACCACCTTAGGAATTTATTTTCCAAAAATTGTGAATTTTCCATACTGAATTCATAAACTGAGCATAGAATCATTAGTGGCGATGCATTATTTTGTAGTTTTGAACTCGGTGTTTCAAACTCTCTCGGCAATATTTCCCCCATTATATTTTAAACATGAAGGAAATCATTCCTTTTCTCGATACAAAGATATATGATAAATATTCATGCACGGCCTTAATGGGCTTCTACTGAATTTCAAATCAGCGCAACCTAGTAGAAGCAAGATTTAATGAGTTCTTAATTGCTTGAATACGCTTCCTTAACAACGTAATTCCTTTTTAGGAGAAAATAAAGACAGGGCTTCACAAAGATTTAAAGTCAAAATCTAGGAATAAGTCAAAATCTAGGTAAGAAGTAAAAAAACTGCTTCATTATAGACTTGTAGAAGCAGTTTTGTATTTATAAATACCACAAAGTAACATCTGAATCTTTGTCGTTGTGAGATGTAAAATAAAGGATGAAGATTTTACAAGAAAGAGAGATCTATACAGTTAAGTAACAAAATTTTGCCATTGAGATTGTATAGCTTATTATATTAGATTGATAATTTAATATTTCAGGTGAAGATTTATTTTTATTCTACGACAAAATCACTCGTAAAAAAAGTACTATCGTAAATGTCTTGTTCCATTTGTCCAGAAAACCGCACATATAGCTTCCATATCTTCGATTGACCAACGATCGACTGCCTGTTTCACCGACAGCGTAGTTGGTCGACATTTCGATAATACGTTACATCACTAGTAATTGGTGATATGACAGATGATAATTATAACGATGAACCTACTCGTATGAGAAAAAACATTTGTGAACCATCTAATAATTAATTACTTTGTGTGTAACATTATATCATTGGTAAACATTAGTAGTATTCGTACAAGTAGTATAGAATGCGCTTCGACTGCTGACGTCATTTCGCACGTGGGTTCTCACCGGGATTTGAACCCAGGATAGCCATCACCAAAGCCGCCCGCTTGGCTATCCGGGAACCCTCAGTTGATCTATCGTTGATTAATTAAATTTTCGTTAATAACTAATATTTAATTTAACCTAGACATCAGTATTTTCAATTTTATATCACCCCTGACTTGCAAACTTCTTATTCAAATTAACAATTACCTTTGCCATATAATTGTTTGTAACGGCGTATTAACAATCTCTGTCGACCGAGTACTTATATGTGAGAGTAGGTCAACTGACTTCTAAGGGCACGAAGACGATGTAAAAACTGAACTATTACTTTTGCTTATTTTTATTACGAATGGTTCATAGAAATATTGGATTCTTAAAATGAGTTGATCCGTGAAATATATGATTTCCATCAGCACTTATTGTATTTATCTGTTAATCTTAAACTCAGTTAACACTGCGAAATTTACCGTTTATTCATGCAGTTCCTACTAATTCAGAATTTTCTAAAACATTTATAACATCCGAAGTTAGAACTGATAAGAACATGTGTAAATTTTATCGCAAGTTTGGAAACACCTAATCTGCCTATTATTACAGGATGATACTCAGATTTTCTAATGCAAAAATTTATGCAGATGAAAGAGATTCCGGAAAAATCAAGCCGAGTTTTTGCGTTATTGTAATCTAAATAATTTTCGGAAGTCTTTATAAGGAATTGGGGAACGAATCTACATCTGCATGAGCAGATGATAGGAATTTCACACCATTTGTACAAGGAGTAGAACGAAATAGGTGCTGAAATATCGAAAAGGGGATAAGTGGAATGGTTTGTCAAGGAAATAAAGTGGAGGGCTTAGTAGAAGCAAAAGAGGGCATGAAAGAGAAAGGATAAAAGGGGTACAAATGTGCGAACGAAGATTAAGGATGAGGAGGGAGGTCACAAAAGAGAAGACAAATGATCGAAAGAAGATACTGAGGAAAGAAGGCAATATTTTAAATTCGTGTAACTCAAGACGTTTATAACATATATAAAAGAAGATAGGAGATGGAACAAAATAATTTATATTCTATTCTTTTAATATCACCCTCACTGATATCTACATGGAGAAGATGATATACAACCATTAATTTTATTTAATTTATTACGGGTTGAGTTTGATCATTACCCGGCATGTGTACATACATTAACTAAACTATGAATAATAAACTACAAGAGCAGAATACCACCCTGAATAAACATTTCACTAGTGTTTCCCCAAGTGTGACAGAATGGATAAAGATCAAAATCCCATTAGTTATGTTCCAAAAACAAGCTCATTACGATGATGGAGTAAATATTTGGATGCCGTTCGGAATCGAATTAACGTTTAACGGAATAAAGCTGATTGAAAAGAACTGCGTGGGACAGCTTAATGGTTTTCACTGATCAATACCACTTTTCATCGTTTAAAATCAATGTATAGAGGAGCTCAGTCGCTAACATGAGCTCTCTCAGAATATATTTTCCATCCGGAGTTTGTTTAACTCGTTAATCATTTCAATAGGATATGGTAAGGTGTTCCTGAGTTCGAACAGATAAGAGAAACACCATGTATCAAAGGATATGAACCCTTCTCCATGAATATATGCTTGAATTACAAACTATCATTCCTGGAGAATGATTCTTTATGAAATATCACCATAATTATTGACAGTAACGGATCCAATGCCTTAAACTTCCACCGGAAGTGAGTGTCGTAAATTTTTGAGAAACGTCAGAATTAAAATGCTTGTCTGGATATTTATAGATAACATACTATACAACAAAATCTCAAACAAGTATTTTCTTAGCGGACTTAAAATTTTATATCATTATATATCGACTTAAAATTCTAGCTGCAAATACTAACATAATGCTTGAGGAAATTTACATTTTCATAAACCTTTTCAAGTGGTAAAAAATCTATAAAAATCACTGGTACAGCTCGAATCAAGTTTGATGATAAAAAAAAACGTTAACAGATAAATTATTAAAAGATAGATTTCAATTGTTGCCACATTCACAAAAGCAATCGGAATATACTCGAAATACACTCAGAAAATTTCCACATCTTAGTAATAATAACGAAAAATTATTATTGGTAGATTGGATTTGAATTGATGCATCCAAATAAATTTATGAATCATTAAGAATGTTGACAGACTTAATGATTTTTTATACTTTTTATAATAAATGAGTAGAGAGAGCTATGTAAAAAATAAAACACGAAAAAGTTAAACTATATATTCATATACATTTAATTCTTACAGTAACATTTTTCTTGGCCTTCTTATTCTTATAAATATTTCTGTTACAATCCATATTCAGTTTTAATTCCTTCATCAAGTGATGAGGATAATTAAACATTAATAAAATTTTGTGCCAAAAATATCATCGACTGAAGGTATAAAAATATTTAAATATATGTCCATAAAGATACTACAATATCTTAACCTTAATTAAACTAAAAAATTCTTCTATCATTGAAAACCATATGAACCATAATAATTTCAATGCCTACTGTTTAAGATAGCTGTATATCAAAAAGTGTTTTTTCGATCAATTTGTAAAAGGGGAAAAAGAATATCTAAAATGGCAATCCGCTCTTAAAACAAATTAATCCCCTTATAAAACATCGTTTCTGTGAAATCCCGAAAGTCTCATATAGAAAGGATTTACACAGTGGGCGAAACCGATTTTATTTGGCATGCGAAAAGATAGACCGCATAATTTATGCAAAGCTTAACACGAATATTTATTTAATTAACGTGATTGCTTTGAAATTAAAGTTGAGGTAATTCGCTTGCTCTTCGGTATGCATTCAAATTTCAAAAAACGGCATTTTCACCTGTAAATACGTTTAAATAAAAAGGCCGGAGAATATAATCAATATATTCCGATTCTCGTTGAATAATGGTCATTGTACATATTTCAACGATGAATTTACGATGTGACCAATACCACATTTTCGGCACTCATTCGCGATGCCTCTCAACTTCTTTGTTCAACTGTAAATATAGTTGTGTTTCTTTAAGTGCTGCGACGGCTAAGGTCTTATCACAAATAGGCCAGGAATCGAACCTCGAACCACTTTCTTCAAAGATGAAAGTTCTAGCCACTTTTGGTTCCACTTCTGTTTGCCTTTACAATGGATAACGATTACCGCTTATTGTGGAAAATATCACCGTTAGAAACATATCTATATATCACATTAGCATTTTCTCCTAAGAGCTTCAGATTAATTTCGTGGTTTTAGCCCACGTGCTGGACTCTTACTTCGCGTTACATGCCATTACAGGTTAACAAAGTGATTAATATACTTAATACATATTTTGAATGCAATATTTCTGCTTTAGTTAGAATTTATTGGAGTAATTTCTTAGGGAATTTTTTCCTTCGAGACCGAAAATACTCGAAAACATGTGTGATGAAAGCTCAGCACAGCAAAGAATAATGGACAAGTAAGTATTATATTAAAATATTTGAATGATATTTTAACATTTTGTAGAAACTTAAGTGTGAGGTAAAAGTTTCTTTTCTTCTATGGGACCAGATCTCAGTATGTAATTAATGATCCGTCAAAATATTATTTCTAACTTGCAACGTAACGTGTTTTAGTTTTACACTCAGCTTTTAATCTTGTAATAGAAACGCTCAACATCTGGTTGAAGGAAACTTATATGGAGGTTAAGTCGGCACAACATTTATTTAAGCATCACAATATAGAATAATCAGAATGTACTCAAATGTATTCCCTCTCTATCTTGTATGGCGAATGAGAATAATCCATTCACTCGATCCAAACCAGTCCCATTCAAGACTTTCCGAATAGTAGCATTACAAAGAAGTGTCTCTCCTTGAATATTCGAGGTGAATTCCGATGAAAAGAATTCGCTTCCCGAGAAACGGGTCCTGCGGAATATTTTCCGACCCGTTAATTAATTTAATGACTTTCATTTAATTACATGTTTCTTTCATCAACTTAATAGCTACCTGGAAAACCTACGGGTCCAATTTAAAGGGTTTTCAGGCCCCGTTTTTCTGGGCCTTCAAAGATTTTCGAGCCAAAGAAGAACGTAACTTTTAAACAATTTTCAAGAGAGAGAAATTTCGGAAGAAAACCGTAAGTTAAATTTACGAAGTTAAATTTTCTTCCAAGTGAGACCTGCCGACACAACAAAGTTAAGAGGTTTTCAAATTATGCTTATCTTTCAAACGGAAGTTTGTTTTCGGTCCACTAACATTTACACTAATCATGGAAGTGTATTACTGCTGGTTGGCTTTGAATAAACTCCAAATGAGAAAAGAGGAATTAAAGAATGCTTGCGCGAACGGCGAAGGAACTGTTTTGATACATTATGTGTTGGTAATAGTTGTTCGGAGAGGATTGGGCAAAAAAGAGGAGCGGTATATGGGATGCAGCATATCATTTTATACCAGGTGAGCATGAGTTTTAAATTGTCTTTACAACTATATTATTCCGGAGGTATATCCTCTACTCTATGATAATTATTTGAAATTATATCACCTCTATTTACCTATTGACCTCAATTTGATGAAGATATAACTGCCTGAAGCCCACTTATGAATACTGATCAACATCAATAGATTCCGAGATCCATTTCAGAATCATTGATGAAACCTGCTATAATTATTCATCTTCTGCTTATTGTTTGGTCAGTAAGTTTTTATATGGCAAAAGAAACTATAAATAAATGAAATTCTCAAATGCAGCATCTATCCGATATTTTTAATCTTTATCGGAAGATTTTCAGTACTTAACTTATTCAGCACTTGTTATCTAAAGTACTTTTACGATGCTTAACTCCCCGTTTTATTTTTACCTCACAGCGTTATCCACGGAATTTCACAGAAATTCTGTCGTCACACATCAACGTCTCATTTCGGAGCAAATGGTTGGTTCTCTTTCTATTAGGTCGGTTTGTCTGGAGACGCCACAATACGTATTGAGCCAAATATATGAACAGAAGAACAAAGAAAGTACGATTTCAAATTTTAAGAATTGAGAAAAAAATATAATTAGGAGTTTCCAATGCTAATGCAATTCCAAACGTTCTAAATTTATAGTTCACACTAATTGAAGTACTCTTTTATGCGCTTATAACCAGGACTGCTAAATTGATTATTATACTGCTATATTAAGCAATTAAATATGCGAAAAACTTCGTGGATGAGAAAAACGCGTAAAAGAGTAACAGCAATAAACATGAGCACATAAAGAAGATTAACGGAAGAGGAATTTTATGGCCAAATTAAAACATAGGAAAAGAGCCACTATTGCATGTGTGTCTTTGGATAATGCTTTCATGTCATGTGCTTCCGGTGTTTGTACTCTTTGCAAACTTAAGTTTTGGTTTGACCTCAGCTTTAATTAGGCTTTAAGGAAGCGGAATGTCTTATATAATCATATCTTTTTAAATAATTCATCCTGTTGTTATGATATTTTTGTCAAATAAATCTCTTATTTAGGAAATTAAACATGAGGATTACATGACATCTGTTTTAAATAGACCCATATGTAAATTCTTTAACAAATAACTCATAGAATTAAATTAATTAATACATTTGAATGTGTAGAGAATGTGTAGAGAAAACTGAAATGTTCCACTACCATCTGAGGGGAGAAAACAATATCATCATACTAAAAATGAATAATAAGACCGCTATAAGAGCAACATATATTTGATAATGTTTATAACAATATATCACTAGGATAGGTGTAGCTATCAATATATTGAAAGGGAGTTCCCATCCCAGTTGTCTGGTGCCCAATATCTGTTATTAATATATTTATATCAAACGTGTATGTGAAGATAAAGTTATTTACTTAGACTGAATACTCTGTTTCTAAAAATAAGTTACTCTTTCGAAATACGTAATGAACTTCTGATTTACTATTTATTTTATTACCGAAAATATTCCGCCGTCCAAGTTTACGATTCGAAGCATATTTCAGCGATTTTATTCCTTTCTATTATCGCGCGATCCCTAGATTTTATAGCTATCGAATGCTATCCGAATTGAGTTTCTGTGGTCCTACGGATAACTTAGTTCACTCATAAATCTCAGCAATAACAGAAAAGTCATTTGTAGACGTATATTTGGTAATAATACAATATCCATTTATTTCCATTATGAATTTCTCGTAAACATTTTTATTTATGGTCCGTGTTATGATTCCATAACCTCTTTTCACATAGAGTTAGAGGAAGTTATTGGATGCAATGACAGAGAGAATTTATAGGAATTGACTGAACATGAAATATTTCCCCGAATTCGATCACAAAATAAAATTCTGCGGAAGATAAATCATTCGCTGATTAGAAAAAAAGCTTCCAAATATAAAAGAAAGAACCAATCCACTTTGTCTAAATCAATTACAGTCTAAAATGAAAACTCTTTGAAATGCAAATCTGTGTTTCAGATTCAATAATCATTATTTTCTGCTTCATTGGTAGTTAATAATCATCTACGGCAATGACTGTAGTTACATTCCAGATATAATCAATCGCTTTAAGCCGTACTTCGTGGTACACCATTTCATTCAATGACATTCCAGATAAGTACCATAAAAGATATCAAAAAGGAAAAGAAATATTGGGTTAAAAGTGTGCGCAATTTTATCAAACTTTGGTATAAAAGTTTTAATTAATTCCGAGACGAATTTCCGAATTTTTACGACTTACAATATTATGTTTCAAATAAATGCATTTATGTTAAAATTTACGTGATTTTTTCTTTATAATTATTAGATTGGAATCCTTGAATGATTTCGTTCAAGTAAAAGGCTTTTTCCTTCCTATTCTATATTAAATAACACTGAACTAGAATGCATCATTCTGCAGTATAAAGAGCATTTGAAGAAATTAAGATATTACAAGGGCATTCTAAGCCGCTAGAAACGTGGACAATTAAATCTTGAATTCAATTAAGCACATTTAATCAAATCCCAGGAAACCTTCGCTGGATGCGATTTCCATCAGACATGTATTTAATAGGCCGAGGACACTGACGCAAAAACAGACTTTCACATTCAACTGTAATTGCCCGGAAATTCGGGCACCATTAATTAAGAAAACATTCTATAGCATCCTAGAAACAAGACACGAACCGTCTTCTATTTCCCTCAAAAGAAAATTTTTCAAATGACCTCTTCTACTCCATTTTCGATTCACCATAGTCCAATATAGCTGTGATTTAATCCGGCATCCATTCCTCCGTTTTATTAGCTCCCTCAGCTACAGTCGGTCATAACCCTCGATTTTGGCATCACAGACAAATATAATGGAGAAGTGGGTGAAGGTGCCCTTCTAATCCATTTCATTTTGGACCCCTTTTAGGGTCATCAAACTTTAATCAACTTTCTATCAGTTTATACGTATGTTTATTGTTCCCGTTTTACTGAATCGAGCTGTTCAACCAAAAGACAGACGTTACTTTTTCATACGCGCTTCATAAGGTTCGAGCGAACGCTTTGGAAGAACTGTTCTTACGAAAAAATGGGATATTCAAGAAAATACTTTGGATATAACGAAAGAAGCATTAAGTCTTTGTATAGAATTTTTCCTCGAGAATCGTATTGGTTGGAAGTAAATTAGCGGAAAATGAGGATTCGATTCGAACTGCATTATAATTTTTTATACGGTTAAAAAAATTAAAAAGTATCAAATATTCGAAGAACTGAAAATATAAATAACCACCAGAAATTTCCTAATTTAGGTGATTACTTCATTCCTAATGCTCGAGAAACCTATAATGAGACTAATAATACAATGAGTATCAGACAGTAAGTAAATTTGTTGGATGGAAACGCAAAGCATACATTGAATATGACGACTTCACACGTCAAAGCGAGACATCAGCTGATCAAATGATTAATTGGATGCACTATAACGTAGTCTATCCCTAAGAAATGTTCTCTTAAGAGATATTTTCCAGCAAAAGTGCTAATGTGATGTAAAACGTAAACGGATATCGTCAAGATATTCCAAATCTGGAAAATGGCCCATCAAAATCGGAGATAGATATTTTGATACATAAATACACTTTTCTAACGCAAGATATTCATGATATTAGATCAAGATGCCGCAAGGAAACAGTTTCCGATTTAATTCACACACTTTTTCTTTGTTTTCCAGATCAGAATCTTTCGTCACATTTCTGATCCGTATAACGAGAAAAATTTTCTGTTACTATTATAACTAGTTGAAAATCTTTTAGGCGTCATTTTATATCAAGATAGTTTCTACTGAGAAAAATACATCTCGTATAAACTTATTAATTTTAAATTTTGTAATTAGAAATCAGATTTGAGATGGTTGTATATAAGTTTTCTAATCCCTAGATATAAATGTAACTTCATAAAGGGTATGATGTCTTTTACACGAAAATATGACTCCGTAAAGAAGTTTCGATGTCTATAAGCGGTTAAAATCGCTTTTTACTGAGAATCATTTCTCCCTCTTATCTCACATTAATAGAAGGAAAAACATTGCCTAATTATCACTCTTCCTCGGAAACACCGAATGAATGCATGAAAATCATTCAAGAGTAGTGAATGGGAAACGCAAAAATGTAAGTTAAGTTTCCTCTCCATTTTTGAGATAAAAGGAAAACGCAGATAATTTTCCAATCTCTTCTTGGCCTGCGAAAAAGATCCTTTCAGATTAATGAGTAGCAGCACTCTATCGATCAGGGGAAGATTGAAAAAGTCGAGGGATTCTAAAATTGCAGATTATAAATGCGTATCTGGGGCATAAAGGAAGTAAAACTAAAGACGAAAAAGATGTTGATAAAGAAAAAGAAGACATTACAAGACAAGAGGAAACAAAGGAAAATTTGATGCTTCTTTTTCTTTTTGATAACTGCATGCCATTCTGGATGAGAAAATTAGTACTTTACATCTTTGAGTGAATATTTCCTGTTTGAGTCAATACGAACTGTGCACCAAGAGACAAAGATTCTCCAAGCGCCGATAGCGGCAACCGTCGAGGGCAATTCCTGGGAAAGGTAGAAGGTGAGGAGCGATGGGCTTCGTCTACAAGTATGTCACAAAAGAAAAACCCCATAAAAACCCCTCCCACGACAAACAGTTACGAATACCTCACACTCCACTCTTTCTTCTCATTCAGCATTGGACCCCCTATGAAGATGGAAGCTTTGTTTCCGAAATGCGCTTCAGGGATTCTGAATAACTAGTGACCGCCGGGCGATTATCCTTTTCCCAGGAATTGCCCTCGACGGTTGCCGCTATCGGCGCTTGGAGAACCTTTGTCTCTTAGTTCATTGAACGCCGAGTTCCTTTTTCTTTCCTTCACGAACTGTGCAGTTAAATAAATACATAAAAGAAAATCAGAGAATCAACTAAATTTGGGGACAGATTCGGTAATTTTAAATATAATCATAAATATCGAAAAATTACTCCCTTGTAAATCGCATGTAGTCAAACTTGTATTACTTTAGTATAAGTACATGTCTATTTTTATTCATATCTTTTCTAACTTACTGCGAAAGAAACTATTTGTCTGTCATCTAATTGGAAACAGTGACCCGGTCATTGCAGCCAAGTCTGCGGGGAATAATAGCGATTTTCTATAATTATTTGGTTTGAGTAATTAAGAAATAACGCTTGCTGTCCACGAACAAACTTTCTTTTACATCGTACAATTATTAATTTCATAAACACCAGTCAGTTTTCTCAAATTATAAGAATCGCAATAAAACAAAATGTTGACTCTTTCGATTCGAGCCCACACTCCTAAAGGATTTTCAACCAATCGCCTAAACGTCGACTCTCTTTAAAGTTAATATTCAAAATGGGCGATTAAATTTACTCAAGTCAATAATCATAAATACGATTTTTAGTTATTAAACAATGAACTAAAAGCATTGCGACACCAAGAACAACGGCTAACGCAGTTTCGAAGATTTACGTAAAATTCTATTTAAAAAACAGTAATCGTCTTTACGAGAGTGAATAAAATAGCAGTTCGCAATATCTCACTGACGAAAATTGATCCGATGCTCGAAAAAATGAAAAAGATTAAAGCCTGATTAGAACAGTAAGCCTTTTGTAAAAACCACTAAAATGTAGAAATTTAGACAAACGATGCTAGAATGAAAATGAGTATCGTGTAAAAAAATATGTGATTCACAACTTCTAAGAATAATAATTGTCCATATCCCCAATAAACCAGCATTTCCAAGGGTCATTAAGATAAGTAAAATTTGACATTCGAAGGCTAGACGAAGCGGAAAGACAGGCTCAAGATAGGCAAATATTAAGAGCGAAATCCGGAACCTCGATATACCGAGGAATTATGATGAAAAATTAGAATAGTACGACGTGAATACCATAATGTGAATTCACGAATCATGCCCCTTTTTAAGTTATTGACGTCTTTGATCGAATCTACTTTCTTCTAATGATTCTTAGCCCTCCTACTGAAGCATCTGA
Organism: Pachydiplax longipennis; assembly: GCA_036926295.1. NCBI lineage: Eukaryota > Metazoa > Arthropoda > Insecta > Odonata > Libellulidae > Pachydiplax > Pachydiplax longipennis. The sequence continues at coordinate 3,442,582 of JAVFKF010000012.1, read as the reverse complement.
GTGACGTTCACCGATTTTTCATAGTAATTTTTTACAAAACGCCTTCCGTTGTACTATCTTTTCCAATTCACGAATGAAATACTTTTAAACAGGGCACATGCATACTCGAGGTGAGGCCTAACTAGTGCAACGTAACATCGCTCGCGGACTTCGCTTCCACCGACTACTCTCTTAACAAAGTAGAGTTTCTTAAGAGCTCGTGCACACGTATTATGGATTTCTGTTTGGGAATTGATTTATACTCACGAATTTCCAAATTTACTTCTCCCTTAGCATAACATTCATCTACACCAGTAAGCAACCTACCTTTCCATCTGAAAGATAATCCTCGATTGGGCGCGTCCAATTCACTTCTAAGGGATCTCATTTCCTCTTTCTTAGTTGCGGACTGTAGACTCTAAAGCCTCATTTTGGCAGAAAATTGTTCGCGCGTGCATCGGCCCGGATCGAATTTCTCGTGCGGAATTGAATCCCCTTAATAAGAAGAGACATAATTTGAAAGGAAACCTGATTGGTAACCGATATAAGAGAGGGGGAGACGGAGGAAAAGATTTCTCTAGGATTGAGGGTATCATCGCCCTGAAATGATAAGAAGAGAGACCACAACATATGAAGGGAATGATGAGCCCATTCCAGTCGAAAGATCCGAAAGTTCTTTCAATGATTGAGAGAGGGATGACAACAAGAAAGGTCCATCTTACTGCAAAATTTCATTATAGCAACATTATGAATAAATTCGACATATTTTTTAAATGAAAACCGAGTAAGGCCTCTTCTAAATTACCTATTTTATCCTATCCGAAATGTATCCTACTTACCTTTTTCGTGAGATAAAATGTTGTTGGTATTACACAAACGATGGAATTGAATTTTAACTTAGCACCTGAAGTTGTGCGACCTCTTTAGTGTTATAACTTACATCTTCTAACTTTCGTTTTGTTCGGATTCCAGTTAACTGCATATTAAATGGTATTTATCACTGTATTTCCCACTTAAGATTCAACGAGCAGTTCAGCTCGTGATTATAAAAGTGTTAATTATTAGTTGGACCTTCGGTGACCCTGTGATTGTTAAGTAACGAAGTCTCATTCTAGTCGTCATGATGCTTGTTACTGCCTACCTTATTAGAAGAATGGTTAGCCTTCCAACGCAAATGTACCGGGTTCGAATACCGGGTAATTGGTTAATTCCTGGGTAGGATATCACCATAAGTGTTCGTCACCATTTCTAAATGATGCCTCCCCACTGATCCCCTCTAGAACTTCATAACCGAGTGCTTAAAAGATACTACTACACCTATCTTAATAATATGTTTAATTAGCGGAGTGTCCGTCCCCCCTTTTATTTTGGAAACGGTTTGATTTAGAAATTCGAGACAAATTGCATTGTAAATAACGAGTTCGAAACTCCGAGGAAAACAATCCCCTTACAGTGAAGGCCCTGATTCGGACTCAAGAGGGCCCCAAATATCCGAATTTTCCCATAAGGATATATTGCGCGAATATTCGAATATTACTTCCCGGAAGGATAGAGAATTCAAAATCACGGAGTGCAGAGGTAACACGTTCTTCTGTAACATCAGCTCATTGTCACCAAATGAGAGTGGGTTCGACGCCAAGTGGGTGCAAAATTCTCCCCTTTAAAATACATTACGGCGATTTATAAGATTTTGAATCGCTTCCCGACAACACGGATGTAAACAGAGTTCAAGGTTATAATTTCATATACGCAGCGTTTCTCGAATGATCCGCCAGAGCGCCATTTCGCATTCAAACATACCTTTTAATGCCGATACATATCCACCATATTGTTTTAACCGCAATGCATCATGTATGTGTTGAAAATCGCGATTAAACATTTTAAGATTTAAAGCCAAGGCCATCGTTGACCTACGTCGATCAAGATGGCAAATGCCACGGAAGACTTGGATGCGGATTCAAATATGGTTAGTTAAAGATAATGGGTAAACTATATATTAAATATACCAGGATTAAAATTTGTTGCTTGAAATAGCTTTCTCAATTCTAGCGACTGCTAATAAACTTGTTAACTGCGAAAACGTAAAGCTCAAACATTCCCTGACTAAAAAAGTAAACATATTAAAATTTCTTTATTTACAATATTACAACAAAGAATTATTATTAGCATAATAATAATGTCTTTGTGATAATCCATAAAGTTTCGTATATTATGTACATAAAAATACTGAATTCCACCGGAAAACATATTGTTGTCACTGATTTCAGGATGATTTTCATTGACTTAATTTTCGTCTCCGTCGCATAACTTACATTTTCTATCTTTCGTAGTGTTCGGAGTCCAGTTTACTTCTTATTATATGGTATTTATCACTGTTTTTCCCCGTTGAGATTCAACACGCAGTTCTGCTCGTTTTTTTATCATTTGGTAATTCGAACCTTTCGGGAACACATTAAAACTACTTTTATTACTTTAAGTAACACTGATATACAGAGTCCATACTATGCACATAGTCTTGATACTCGCAATATGGAAACTCAACTTGCGTAAATTACGAATAGGATACACTAGATATAATGGATATTCAACGACACACCGAATGGAGTTTGCTCTCTCAAAAAACTCGAGTTGAATGAAGAGAAAGAGATTCGGAGGAGGAAAATTAAATGAATGAAAGAAAAGCAAAGGAGGTAAATGTAGCGTAAAAGAGCGGAAGTCACACATTAAGGATAAAAGGACGAAAGGAGAATCAGAAAAAGGCGCGCATTTGAACGGATATCCGCTTTCTCTTCGTCCGCAGTGAAAGAAAAATTATCAAATTTGAAGCGCCGTTTAATAAAAGAGAGCAAGGTCCAGGAAAATTGTGAGGTAGCACTCGAGTTCCGTTTCCTCAATAAAAATCAACGGCAAGGCAATGATCATAATTCTACCTACGCAATTACTAAGAATTACCTCTACTAGTATAGCATGAAATCAAGAAGCCAGATATAAAAAGTTCGACCTGTGAATTTTGCTGATGACTATTCAGTTAATATTGAATTCTTTGTTTAGAGACATTTTCCTATTTCAAATTCGTGCGGTAACTGAAGAAAGAGTGACCTTTACATGACTTTCATCTTCAGTGCTTCACATCAGTACCCATTATAAAATACCTCATTAACGCTATTTCATTTAGCATATATAATTTCAGGAATCAATGAACCCTCCTACGAGAGCTATCACAGTACATGTATTCTTCATAAAACATCGCATATACAATAAACCCCCTACGGACTACACCTTGACGTGGTGAAGGGGCTTGACCTAGAGTTAGGTCTAGGTTAGGAACTAGGTTAGACCTAGTTCCTATGGGAGAGTTCGGACTAGGAAATAGAAACAACAGAGGACAAAAACTGGTATAATTTTGCAAAAGGAATAACCTCCGTATCACAAACACTCTATTTCAACACCATAACAGAAGGAGATACACATGGAAGAAGCCAGGGGACACGGATAGGTATCAAATCGACTATATTTTGGTAAGAAAGAGGTTTAGAAATAGTGGTAAAAACTCGCGAAGTTATCCTGGTACTGATGTAGACTCGGATCATAATTTAGTAATGATGAAGACCGAGCTTAGTTTCAAAAAGATTTTTTGGGCAAAACCGCACCCAAATGGAACGTAGAAGCCCTCAGGGGTAGGAAAGCTAGAGAGTTTCAAGAATCAGTCAACAGGGCTCTTGATGGTATAGAAAGAGAACTCACCGTAAACGAGGGATGGGAAAAGATCAAAACCAGCATCAAGGATGTGCCCAAAAGTGCCCACAAAACCATTGGGAGGGTCAAACAATACAAAAATAGGAAACAATTGGTTACGGTTGAAATTATAATTAAAATGGAGGAAAGAAGGGCATGGAAAAGGATCAACACCATGAGAACGTGGACGTCTAATGTACAGGGCCCTAAACAACGAACTGAGGAGGGTAACAAATAAAGCAAGAGAATCGTGGTGGAAGGGCCAGTGTAACGAAATAGAGAAGATGGCTGAAAGTGGGAGGGTCGACCTATTATACAGAAAAGTAAAACAATTAACGGGGAATAAAATTAATAATAAAATGGCCACTGTTAGAGATAACTGCAGAAATGTCTCAAGGGAGCCATCCAACGTAAGGGCACGACGGAAAGAGTATGTTGAAGAATTGTATGCTAATGATATGAAGGCTACTCACACAAAGATAGAGAGTATATAAGAAGTAGAGGAAGACAACGTTAGACCGAGTATATTAGATAGTGAACTTGATAGGGCACTAAGGCACATATGAAAGGGAACAAAGCAACGGGTGTGGACGAGATTCCAGTGGAATTTCTTAAGAATCTGGGGAAAGGATAAAAAGCACTTCTAGGATTTATGTAGAAAAATCTACGACCAAGGAAAGTGGCCAAAGGATTTTACTAAGTCTATCCTGATTCCGTTACAGAGAAAGAGTAATGCCAGGAATACCGCACAATTAGTTTAATTTCTCATGCGGCAAAAGTAATTTTAAGGGTCTTGAACATGAGAATCGAGGATAAAACTAATCAACACACAGGAAATGACCAATTCGGTTTTCAGAGAGGGAAAGGGACAAGGGATGCAATTGGGGTTATGAGGGTTCTCGTAGAACGAAGCTTAGAATTTAAAAGGGACGTTTATGTTTGTTTTGTTGATTTTGAAAAGGCCTTCGATAGAGTTCAATGGCCAAAACCGGTGGTGATACTAAAGAAAATTGTGGGTTGGATTGGAAAGATAGGCGTTTAGTGCAAAATTTGTATTTAAATCGGACCGCAAGAATAAGAGTTGCTAATAGGGAATCGGAATGGGCAGAGTTAGGGAGGGGAGTAAGACAAGGCTGTCCTTTATCACCATCTCTTTTTAACTTATATGCAGAAGAAATGATCAAAGAAGCTTGGGATGAACTAGATAAGGGAATAAAGGTTGGTGGGGAAGTAGTGAAGTCAGTAAGATATGCAGACGATAAAGCTATTGTGTGCGATTCTGAAAGGGGTTTGCAAAACCTAGTAAATGCACTAAACGATAAAGCAAAGGAGTTTGGGATGAAAATCAATGTAAGAAAGACTAAGATTATGAGGTTTTCAAAGGGAAAGAAAGCTAAGTTAACAATAAGGGTGGATGGGGAAAAACTAGAGCAAGTAGATCAATTTCCATACTTGGGCAGCCTTCTTTCTAAGGACGGAGGATGCTCAACAGAGATTAGAAAATGGATAGCAAAAGAAGCTTTCATGAAACGAAGGGAACTGATGACAAAGGGACTTGATAAAGGAATCAGGAAGAGATTGGTAAAATCCTTGGTGTGGAGTGTAATGTTGTACGGGTGTGAAACTTGGACGTTAAGAAAAGAGGATATTGAAAGATTAGAGCCTTTTGAGATGTGGGTATGGCGTAGAATGGAGAAAGTAAGCTGGATCGATAGAAGAACAAACGAGGTGGTGCTAGAAATGGTTGGGGAGAAAAGGGTAATCGACAAAAGAAATGGGTGGCTCATATATTGAGAGGAGAGGGATTACTGAAGGGAAAAGACATGGGAAGACAAAGACCGAAGTTGTTAGACGAATTAAGGGGTGGGATAAGTTACCGGGAATTGAAGGAGAGGGAACTGAATAGGGAATGTAGGGGCACATGAACCTACCGAGAGGGAGAACACTTTATATATATACTAGCTGAGGCGCCCGTTGACTCTCAACGGGGATATACGAATTAGAAGTAGATAATATATTAGGTAATAACTTGTGCAGAGGAGAATCTAACATCTCTCACTTAGCTTGGATCAATGAAAATGTTTTATATTTTCTAACTTCTTATGATTTGAATGCAAATCTAGAATCCACGATAACAATAGGAATCGTCTTAGGTTTTCTTTCTTTAGAAGTTTCCTCAACTGTGTAAGATGATTCTCCCTTGGGATATTTCCTGGGTGTACGTCGTCTCAAGTAATAATTAACCATTTAATTATGTTTCTTTTAAATTTACTTATTAAGATAAGAATCTTCAGCAAAGAAAATATTGAAATTTTTAAAAGAAGCATGATTGAGGATTGCTGGGATTTTTTTATAGAAAAAACGATTAATGAAAATTATAACAAATTTTTGACTAACATCCATGATAGATTCAATCATGCCTTTCCACAAAGACTTTGTAAACAAGACCCAAGGCACTGCCAGATAAACTGGATAACACAAGGAATCATTATTTCAAGTAAACGGAAAAGAGAGTTACATTTTGAGGCTAAACAAAGTTCAGATAAATCTTTCACTCAGTATTTTAAAAAATACAGATCAATTCTCCACAAAGTGATAAAAAAGGACAAAAGATGGGCAAATGATAATTATATTCATAACTCAAAACACAAAAGTAAAGCAACATGGGACATAGTAAAAGAAGAATTAGTCATAAAAAGCAAAGCAAATAAGGAAATTGATGAGATTGAAATTGATGGGAGTAATATAGATAATCCATGTGCTGTAGCCAACAAATTTAATAGCTACTTTGCAAATTTAATTAAACAACTAAACATCACTCCATCATTAGACAATGCTCTAATAAAAGCTAGGAAAGGGCTAGATAATGATCTCAGTGGAAACTTTTTTAGTTTTGCACCAGTCACTGAAACCGAAGTCATTGCAATTATTTCCAAGCTAAAAAATAGCAAATCAAGTGGGTGGGATGAAGTGCCAAATAGCATTATAAAGGAAGTAAAAGACTACATAAGTGAGCCCCTCACTAAATTAATTAATCAATCATTTCTCACTGGAGAGTTTCCAAGCAGACTCAAGTACTCAATAATTAAACCACTTCATAAAAGTGGTAGTAAGAGTGACTTAAATAACTACAGACCAATTTCTCTTCAGTCTTGCTTCTCCAAAATATTTGAAACAGCTGCTTGTAGCAGATTGTCTAGCTATTTAGAAAAACAAAACATTATTAATGATAGGTAGCATGGGTTCAGAAAAAACCACTCTACCATTACCGCTCTAACTGATCTGGTTGACAATATTTCCACTGCTGTAGATAATTCAAAGGAAAGTATTGGGCTGGCATGTGATCTCTCTAAGGCATTTGATTATGTACAGCATAACATCCTCCTTGAGAAATTGAAATTATATGGCATAAAAAATGAAAGCCTACTATGGCTGAAATCATATTTAACAGGTAGAAAGAATTGGACATTAATCTGTAAAAAAAACATATGCAATTTCTCAGAATGGACAGATTTAGAAATGGGCGTACCTCAGGGATCTGTGATAGGGCCTCTATTATTTATAATATACATAAATGACCTTAGTTCCAATGTCAAAGCAGATGTAATACAATATGTGGATGACACAACCATAGTCATAAAAGAAAAAACTGTTGCAGATATGGTTTCAAATTTGACAGATAACATTATCAAAGTGGAAGACTGGTTTAATGTGAATGGTATGAAGCTTAACCTTACTAAAACAAGTTTCATAAATTTCAAACCAGGAAATGGCAAAAGGGAGGAATTTACTATATCAGCAAATAATTCAAAAATTAACCCAGTCAATTCGATAAAATTACTAGGTGTATACATTGACAAAAACCTTAAATGGAGAGAACAGATAAATTATGTTTCTGTAACCCTTAATAGAGCCTGCTTCAACATGTCATGCATTGCAAAAATTACTAGTATTGAAACCAGAGTAACAGTTTACTATGGATATTTCTATTCAGTTTTAAAATACAGCATATTATTATGGGGAACAGCCCCTGGATGGTCGGAAATTTTTAAAATCCAAAAAAGATTCCTTCGTATAATGACAAATTCTGAAAAAAGACTAACTTGTAAACCACTGTTCAAAAAGTACAGGATTCTTACCCTCCCATCATTATATATATATGAATTAATGAAATTTGCAGGTAAGAATTTTTCAACCCTAACAAAATACTTGCCAAACCATCAGCACAATACCAGAAATAAACAACTGTTCAATTATCCCATACACAGGTTGAAATTATATGAGCATTGCCCCATTTACATGGGAATAAAAATATTTAACATTCTGCCGACTACACTTAGGGAAAAATTTCATGTAGATTTTAAAATATTTTTGATAGAATTAAAAAATATGTTAATAGAAAAATGTCTTTATTCAATTGAAGAATTTTTTACTATGTAATATAGAAGGTATGTAATAAGTATTTCAGGTTATTTTATTATTTATGATATTGCATAATATTGTGTATTGTATGTAATAAGTATTTTATGTGGTATGCATGTATTCTGTGTAAAACTTTTTTATCTGACGAGACATCAATTCATAATCATTGTTTTTGCAATGTATATAATATGAATGTATCGTGTCAATAAATGAATATACTATGACTAGTATTGCTTAGCTTCACATTGAATCCTATACGGGAGAAAATTTTGATGGAGACAATACTACTTGCGGTTTGCTCACGAATACAAAAGATCACCCATGTAAAAAATGAGGCGTTTTATTAAGTTATCATTTACTCGAAATGTAATACGCGGTATTAGACGATTAGGGAAGTAGAGTCATGGTTCAAGCACCCACTGCCACACGCCGAGAGGCTGCACGCAGTATACATTAATCAATTTAAAGCTTTTCCAGAGTAAATCACACGTAGTAGCTTCATTATTTTCAAATAGAGTTGGCAAATTCGAGGTGATAAAGAAACTTTCCCTAAATGATCATACGTTCCCTCCTGTGAATCAACACTGCAAATTGTTCGTAAATGCAAAAGCTGAAATTTCAGAATATTGCCTGCTATGAACATATACTATCATTAATTTTTAATCATTACTTTCATATGGACCTAAAATCATCGTAAAAATCGCATTCTTATGGAAAAACGCAATACCTCGCTTTCAACAATCGCATTCGTCGTCAAGGGGACTCGTTGTTTATAGCCTCGAAATTTCACGACATTTCCGTATATTTTAACCGAATTCTCGACATTTCGACTTGATAACGATATTTCACGGCCAAAATAAGAATCTTTATTCATTTCTCTAACTTTTGGTGCTTCTCTCGATTTCGTAAACCTATTATTTCTAATTTAATTTTTCAAAAGAAATGTAGCATGCAACCGATAAAAGTGAGGTTTACGTGCATTTCTTATGGGAACGGTTTTTCTTCTCTGGGTTCGAACTGGGGACATTTAAGTAAATGAAAAGTAGCCAATTATCTACCTAGGGAGTACATTTAACAATCGTGAAAGTTTGAAAGTTGTGCCATTTATGGTTCTCGAGTTTTAGGCGAACATACATACACACATACACACACACCTTATTTTAATATATTAGATGTGCGTGCGTGTGTGTGTGCATATATATACATATATGCACACACACACACACAGTGAAAAGAAAAGTTGGGGCTATTTCAGCTGAACTGAATGAAGTCGTGAATCTTATAAAAATCTAAATAAAAGTATGCTAAAATCTAAATAAAAGAGAGCAAGCAAAGGTATAAGTTGAATATTTTTATTTTATATATTTTGTAAAGTTTATTTTTGTATATGATATAATTGAATTGAATCTGTTGAGGCTATCCTAGTATTTTCTTTGTTGAAATGATGTATGTGCAAGATTTCTCTCGTTAAAATGAGATCGATCCAGATCGAGTAAAATTGTCAGAATTTACATGAGATGGCATTATATTTGGAGCAAAGGTTAATTTTTTTCCAAGACTTATACAGATAGCTATCCTTCCGCTAAAAATTTTATATAATTTTTGCAATGAATTTTCAAAAACCCATTCACCATTATACGTATAATTTGTAAATACGCCGCAATACACCCGTGAGGTCTGACAGAGGATAGACTTTTCATAAAAAAATGGGTTTAGTCTCTCGCAAAGCGAAAGAAAGTTATTTTGAGAAAGAAATATGGGGTGAACAATGACTGAACTGATTCGAAGTGACATGGAATGTCGAGGGAAAGGAACAAATAGCTTCATCTGCGCCCCAATAAGAAAGAGTCAGGTACGCCACCTGTTCCTACTCTAAGACTTTACCCCAGGGACGATGTAACTTCTCTATTCGCCCAAAAGATGTGTTCTCTCGCTTTTTTCCGAACTGGAATGAGGTCGCCCAAAAGTGTGAAACAAATCGAATTTTTCCCTTCATCGAACCATTTTGATGCGCTTTTTGGCCGCTCAATTCGCGAGATGAGCCGCAAAGACTTTCGAGGTTTTTCCAAATCTTCTCAATTCCTGTTGACACGAGATTGGTTCCTCAAAATGATACGTTTGAACTGCTTTACTTTCATTCATTCGTATGTTACCTCAGAGTTTATAAACTGATGTGCAGTGGTGTATTGGTTTTCCGCAGCTCTAATCGTCCCTTAATTACCGTTTTCTACGACATAGATTATCAACTGGCGTGCAATTGAACACTGGTGTGCCGCCAGTACACTCTTAGTGTACTGGCGGCACATTCTCTTACGAATTCCATTCCATTCTCTTACGAATAATTTCTGGCTGTTGAATCAACACGTTTATGGTAAATTCATTTTCCTATAAACTTTTTTTCCTTTAGGTAAAAGTTTTCCGATACAATCGGTATTCGACAAGTGTTACTTTCTTTGCGTGCCTGAATTGAGACCAAAAGATATAATAGTCTAAATAAATAAATAGCGTGTTTATTTTGGACTCAAATAAATTAAGACTAGTAAGTCTCATCTGCCATCCAACCCATAATTAACGTAAATTAAATCCGAATCGTAACTAAAAATAAAAAAGAATTTTGCATTATTTGAGAATAGGGATAACGTAATTGTGGATAGAATTTGTGGATGTGGATTTTAGTATAGTTTGGTTCACCACAGTAAAAATATGCTGCGAACCTCCAATATTTCACATCGATATTCTGTAATCTTATTTCGATTTTTGTCTATATTATTATCTTACTTGATAGAAAACTTTAAGTAATAGCAAAATATCACTTAGATAGTGACTACGCAAGTGCATATAAAAACTGAAACATCAACTACTGAAAACTCGTCGAGTTCTCTGTTCCCACGTTATTATATTGATTATTTCTCATGTAGGTGAAAATATAATTCGATTTTCATTTCGTTAGATTTTATAATTTACTATTTCCAGTCAACCTATAAACATAACAAGTTGTTCTTTAATTTATCATCTAATAATACTCTAATTCGTAAAATTTCCAAAATAAATTTAATTTTAATTAAATCATAGACAAGGTGTGAATTTAGGCAACTTCCCACTTTCTTCAAGGCATGTGTTATGGTTCCATGCAGTAATGGGACTTTTTATTGAAAAAAACTTGGCGCCTCTCATAAAATTTTAATTCTTAATAAAGACACTTATCACGCAGCAGGATTTGCAAAGATTTGTCAAACACTAAAGAAAGCAATTATGAATTTCCGAAAGTAAACAATTCCTACATTATAAATTTCGAAATTGGAACCCTTCTATCTGAATGTTCGTATCAAAATTCTCTTTAAAGCTCTTCACGACAATAAATCTTCCCTTAATGTTCTTGCTCCTCCCTTTTGCTGTCCGTTTCTTCAACCCAATTATCCCTCGGCCTACGTGGCGCAATTATATTCCTCCAATCACATCGAAGCTCTTTCCCATCAGCCCACACCGTCTGTTTTATTCCCTGGAGATTGGATGCCAATCAGAGCAACTTCCGCGGACCCATAAAGCAAACGTAGAAACAAAGACGGCCTTTGACATCAGAGATATTGTTTTAATAGGAGGGAATTATATCACATAGGAATAATTTTTCTATTCCTCCTCTGTAACAATTTTATTTTACCTCCTCCTGAAGCAGATACGTTACTAATGGTTAAGTGTCTTATATCTACTTTAACTATATACGTACGTTACTTATATCTTCATTTTAAAATAGTTATTTTTTGCCAATCTAATTGATCTAATTATTTAAGTATTAATTTTCAAGTCATTCTCTTTCCCTTCAATACGAAACGTAAACTAATTTTTATTTCCTTTACTTAGGTTTAAGTGTATATACATCGTCTGTGCTAACTTTTTGAACGTCTTAAACTGGTTCCTCCACATATTTTTGTTAAATTTAAAGCATGGTTAAAAATAGAATGACTTAGTATAAGTCCCACTGAAGGTTTATTTTATTAGTCTTCAGTGGAACTTATACTAAGTCATTTTATTTTCAACCATGGTAATGGAGTTCCACAAAGCTACAGTTTTCTCGATTGATTATAAACTAATAGTAGTTTCTGCAGTTTTCTCCTATGCCTATTGGATTTTTCCTGCTGTGGTGTACTTTTCCTAAGATTCTTGAATTTTGCGCTTTTGATCCTGGAATTATGACGTCTAGTCAAATAACTAACCTGGAGGTCAAAAGTTACTTTTAGTTTTCACAACTTATTGTTAGTGACATGAAGTGTGTTATCAAACTATGTAGTTTTTATTTATCCTCCATGTTGTTTGTTTATATCCATGATGTATTACAGTTAACCATAAATTTAAGAATTGATCTCCTCTAAACCTAAACTTGAGTTAGCCATAATTTTGACTAACAATTAAAGCTTGACTATCGATTACAATAATATTCATTAGAAGTTAAAAGTTAACTCCAGATTTATTACATATAATGATGACTTAAGTAGTTTACTTCTAAGTGCTATGTTAAGAGCTACCCTCATCTTTTTATTTCCAAAAAATAATGGTTTTATGTAAAAAGTGACTCTTGCCACGGTCACGACGCAATGAAAACGATTAATTATTATAATTCCATTGTATTCTATTACTACATTAAATGCTTATACATAGATATCAAAAAGGTAATTCCCTTTCCGATTAAGCACGTTATTTAGCTCATTCGTAAATGACATTCATACTATTTCCTTACATTTTTCGATTCTGACACATCCTTTCATATTAAATTGACACATATATCATTTTTTTAAACTACGTAGTCCTCTTTTCTTTTAGACCTCCGTTTCTTTCTGTCTTCACATCTCTCAAATACCATAAATATTCTCCTCATATCTTACTCATTCCGATCACATACATCCCTTCAACAAATCATCACATCCAACTGACTAAACTGCTCTTTCTTGCTATTGACACAGTTATACTCAACCTATACTTTCTCTTACCTATTTTTTAAACCTAATCCTCTTAGTCATTCATTAACTACTCTCAGTTTAATTACCCTGATAAACGTACAAAAATATTCATAAGTGTTTTAAAGCCAAAATAAATAAATGCCTTTACTTAGAGGGACTAAAAAAGGAATGATTCCATTGAAATGATTTTTTACCCATTGGTTTTAACGTTAGTAGATTATACTATGAATTTGGGTGTTAATAAGTTATGTTAATCGAGATATGTAATTATTGTCTTACATTAGCTAATTAGCTAGTTCAATCCACTAGCTAGTTTAATCTAACAAATTATTAATAAATAAATCATTTAGTCTTGATTGTCACTTAGTCACTCATTGGTACATTATTTAAACATTGATTAAAATTTACGTACTCCGGAAAAAACAAAATTTCAATATTTTCTATGGTTTATAAAATAAATTGTCTGCAAAGGAAAACATTACCCCCAAAATCTTTCTGAGGTTTTTCCAATCTTTAAGAGAAAATTTAAGAATTGCATCAATTAATGCATTCACTCTTTAAGTTTCATTATCCATTTGAATGCTTATTTCCGTCCTTGAAAATTTTTTTGTGTAAGCTTATCCAATGTGAATAGTCCCTCAATATTTAAGATACAAAATAATAATATAATGCTAGTGAATTAAGAATTCTATGCTAAAGAAGTATTACGAAAGTATTCATAAGAGAAATTTATATTTTTGACACGAAAACTAGGGTACACTTCGAATTAATTTCTGTTATGTGTATATGTAAGTAAAAAATTGCATGAACCTGAATAAAAGTTTCCCTCTCCCAGCCTATCTCCCTCTCGCTACACAAATGAGCGACGTCGTAAATTAAACCAGGGCCTCAAACCGCGCAGGTTGGATGATTGCATTACAGTCTCTGCCGCCAGGCAGCTAATATGTTGAAGAGGAAGTGTTGATGAGGCGGCGGAGCGAAATCTGGGCCACTATCCCTCATATTCGACGACCATTCCTGGGTGATTTTACACACGTCAAAGCTCTATCACTTTTATTCCAGGATAAACAAATTGTTATTTTCTTATTCCCACGAAAGGCGAAGTATTGAGAGCGCGCGCAGTTCTGGAAATAATTCAGTATGCACAAAGATTTAGTTTCAATTAAAGTCACCCTTAATTGATATTAAAATGATAAATATAATTATGATTGTGTGGGTATGAAAAGATCCCTTAACGATATTGCACTTAAACTATATAAATAAATAATGAAAATTGCATTTATAATTTTGCTGCTTTAGCGTTCCCAGTTAAATCATTAGCTCGAAGACAGTTTGTGACTTAATCTCCTCCACAAGTAGAAACCAACAGTCTTGGACAGAATCGACGAGGTGAGATTATAAGTAAGGCAATATTCCTTTGTTTTTTTCACTGACCAAACATACATCAAACACTGTCATACACATCGAACACTATAATGAATACCATTACTAAGAATCCCTTCCACTTCAGTATCGTTCGTATCATCACATCCACGAACAATACTGGCATGTAAAATATTTATTTTCATCTATCTTGTACGAGAATGAAAACTAATTCCTTTGTCAAGATATGGTGGTAGTAAAAACATAGCAGGTGGCTAGACAATTATACAATGAAATGAATTTTAGATCTCTCGAGTTTTTCTTGATCACATACATTCTTATATACTGGCAAAATATACAGTGTGAAGTAAAGATTGGATCAAAAGATTGAGATTTTAGTATTTTTCAAATAAATCTCAGGACACTCGATCGAGTAACTATCTATCCTATTAAAAGAGCAAGACAATTATTTCATTCAAATAAGAAATTAGTTAATTGAAACAGTATTATAAGAAACAGAGTATTACAATTTACAATTTAAGAGTATTACAAGTATTACAATTTACAATTCACAACGTACGAACATTATTTATTCAATTTTAAAGTTTCCAACTAAGTACGGAATAATGCTAGTAATGAAATAAAAGGAAACTAGCTTCAAAAGAAATTCAGAAAATTCTATTAAAAGTGAGTATCAACTATTTAAGTCAATATATTCGAAAAGATAAGAAGAGTAACAAGTGAAATCGATAAAATAAACTCTCATGCTTTAATACTTGAGGGAATCAGGTCAGCAAATCGGCCAAGTTTCGAATGACCCTTAGGTCGCCAGACTACGTCATCTATAGTCACGATTGCCTCGACCCAAATATTCTTACGGGATTGCATCCCAGTTGCAGCTTCCCAACCCATCTGCATTAGTCCGAGAGGAGAAGTTGATTCAGGTGCCATGAATATGCATGGCTTGTGGATAGACCCACGTTATCTCCTCAAATTACGCGAATGAAAGCCTTTCTTTGCAAAATTATTAACTTACTTATGTAATTTACTATCACTTCATTTCCTTTAAAAATTACAATATATTCGAAATATTAATGTAAGCTAGAGTTTCTATTATATTGTTAATATGAAAACAATTAGCTAATGTTTTGGCTTCCCGCAGTCACTTTTAAAGAAGTATGTGCCTCCATGAAAAGATATTAATCCAAATACTTAGCTACTTCAAAAATTTCTATGTATTATTTGCTACAAGTATGAGAAAATTTCCATCATCAAGGATCATCTACCCAAACACTGGTGTATTGTAGCTTCACAAGTATCGGAATTAACTACCTCCATATTTTTAGTCAATCATCCAACAAAGAAAAATTTTGGGAGATGAATTCCGTCTTAAATTCATCACATCACAAGGAAATTTCGACAGATTTTATGACAACAAGAGTAAAACTATTATATAATAAATTAGGAGTTGAAAGTTTTCCTTTATTTGAATGGATGGAAAAATGTTTCAGCAACCAAAAGACAATAAGAAGTATAGAATGGCAATATGTCTATAGTTTTTTCAATGCCTTCCCGATTAAGAATGATAAGTAACATGCAGATGCCTAAAAACCATGTGAAAAACTCAAGAAAAAAGCTGAATGTTATAGGTGATTACGAGAAAACTGAAATCCGTCAGGACATTGGATTTGAACCTTACACACTTTTATAAATTCGATAACTACATGAGTGTAACTCATAATACATAAAAGCGAAATTATCTCCCATTCAAGAGAAAGTGGTACATTTATACATTCCCCCCAATTTCTTATTTCACACTCTTGACCACTTATCTTTAATTGTCGACTTCAGAATAAAATACACTGCTCACGGGTTTTAATATTTCGGAAAATACATATTTTTGGTTTGGGCATTCATATTGACAATTCTATTAGCTTTCCAAATTCCTTTACGGAGTTAACCTAAGAGAATCAACAGGTCTTTAGGCAATAGTGAAATCATAGCTCACTTACGCAACGCAATTCTTCAAGATAAAATCCTATCACAGAGTAATTTACCGTTCAAATTAATAGTGAGACCGATTTACAAATTATGTGAAACGTCTCATAATACCAATGCCATATTTTACGCTTTTATTTTTCGCTTGGTTGATCGCATTTTTCTGGAGTTATTATTTCCTTAAATTATCTTTCTTCAAAATGAAAATTGGTCATCCTAACTGAACTTTCGTCGTTGAAAATAAGAAACCCAGAAGAGCTTTAACATTCTCTTTTCTCTCAAGAAACACCGTCCAGAAATCAAGGGATGATGAATCTAAAAGAGGAAGTTTTCGAGACATTTTGTCGGAAAGGCAAACATGGACATAAAGTAAGACCACCAATCTGTTCTATTCCCGTGCGTTAGAAAATTCGAGCTTTTCTTCATCTCTCCAGCTTCAGACAAAATGTAGGCCTCGGACACAAAGTTCTGCACTTGGAAGGATCTCCGTCCTCTTCCTTTACCAACTTGAATCTCATTGTTAATTTACTTGTATCATAATTTTGACCCTACCTTGAACTAAAACATAGAAATTGTTTTCATCGTTTTAAAGCTTCCAGTGTGTACAAAATATCAAGGCTATGTAATCTACCTTCCGTAGCGGTCGTAAGTGAAGATATTCGGTAATTAATGTCATCGATTACTATAATATATAGCAAACTAGAACAGCATGAAAGAATTTGACGTTTAAGTCACCTTATTTTCGAAATATAAATATTTTGGAGAAAATTTGGATGATTGCTCAAAAAGCTTTCTGTGAAATTCCCGCTAGAAAGTTTTAAATCTCTTGCAGAGATTGTAACGAATTATAACATTTGTGGTACCAGAAAGAGACTGAAAATATTAAGGATAAAAGCCGACCTTAAATGAAATTTTCAAGTTATATATTGCATATTATTAGTAGAAAAACATCAATGAAGTAACGTATTTATTTCGAAATGCTAAATCCTAAAATTATTGAAAAATTTGTGAATAAATAAAACTAATCAATCCTTTTCGCAATCAATTGCTATTCTTGAGAATATTGTCTCTTCGAAAATTTACCTCAGAAATGCAAAACAGTTTTTGGAGTCGTTATTCAAACGACCTAAGAAGGTAGAAGATATTTGAATCTTACTTGACATTCATATGATAAACTTACAGAAGCATTTTATTTAAATGAAACTGCTCAAACGCTCAAGAGTAGTGGTGTTCAAACTTCAAGGCACACGAAAGTCGCAACTCTAAATCCGGAACTCAATTCGTTGATATGAAATTTTATTAAAATATAAGAAAGGTATAAAAACTTGATATAAGTTTCAGTTTATTAATCTAAAATTCGTAAATCGTTCTTCTATCCTGTGGTAGCAACATTAAGAATACCCAGAATATAATGAAAATAATCTAATATACATAAAAATTGGAGAAAGAAAAGAAAAGGAACTCGGCGTACAATGAGTAAGAGACACAAGAATTCTGGTGAGTGATAACCTTTCTCCGAAGAATTGCCCCCGACGGTTAGCCGGTATTCGGCGCTTGGAGAATTTTGTGTCTGTTACATAAAAATTGGAAGCCAAAATTTTTTACGCTGATCTACGGAGATTTGAAAAAAAAATTAGCATGTGTCGGAAAATCTTTCAATGAGATCTTCTCTGTTTGCATTTAGCCTTTTAGGAACAAGGAAAACAACTATTATTCATTAGACACTCTAAAGAGCTAACACAGCGAGATTATTCCTGCAAATATTTTGGTAGCCAAGCATCCTTTAGAAAATAAGAACAACTGATGCAAATCGAAAATATGGGCAAATATATTTGCTCTTCTTTCGTTTTTATCAAAGGTTTCCCACAAGGAAGCGTAATCGGACAATTATTATTCTTAGTATATATTAACGACCTTAATAAACACATCGACTAGATCGTTAGAATATTTGCGGATTATTTACAGAGAAATAAAAAGTAATGACGATAGATTAAGCCTGTCGAATGATTTAGATAAAACTGTTAAATGATGCGACGACTGGCAATTGGCTCAACGTGAATAAATGTTCGGTAGTTAATTTTTTCGAAAGAAAATCCTTTACCAATGATAATTCATATAGCCTTCGAGGGAAACATTACCAACAGTCGATTCGATTAAGTATCTTGGAATAAATGTTACGAATAACTTAACTTGGGGTACCTACATCCATAACATACGTGGGCGAGCTCTTAAGAAACTCGTTTTCGTCAAAAGAATAATCGGTAAAAGCGAAGAAAAAGTCCGCGAGCGATGTTACTTTGCGCTAGTTAGGCCTCACCTCGAGTATGCATGCAGTATAAGGGACCCTGCAGAAAAGTGTTGTATTCGCGAGATAGAAAAGATACAACGAAAGGCAATACGTTTTGTAAAAAAATTCTATGATGCTAAGATAAATCGGTAAGTGTTACTCAGATGCTTCAGGAGGCAGGATCTTCAGAAGATAGAAGGCTCACGCAGAGATTCAATCTACTAGATTAATTCAGACGGAGTGCGTTTATAGAAGGTGTAGCCGGTATTGTGCAATTTCCTTGTTATATATACCGATCTGATACCGCGAAAAAAAATAAGAGAAATAGATGCTAGAACAAGTCGATTCAAGAATTCGTTCTTTTCCAAGAACCATACGCGAAAATAATCGACTAGGAAAGTAGAGTCATGGTTCTTGCACTCCCTAGCACACGCCAAAAGGTTGTTTTTGCAGGGTACGTATGTAGATGAAGAGGCTTACTAAAATGCACAGATCAGTAGAGTTTTATCAAAATTCTCCCGGATCCTCTCACTATTGCGTCACTCCTTCGGCGCGCCCATTCGTTCCCATTGTGTTTGTGATTGAATGCCTTTTCCATACGCACTGTTATTGAACAGTTCCGTCATTGAGCTCGCCTTTCTTTGTTTGAATGGACCCCTTTCTTCCCCAATAATCCGCTCTTTTCGAACGCGACTGTACTGCGCATGCGGTGTCCTTGTTGGAAAGAGAAAGAAAAGAAATTTGCCGAAAAATATGGCAAATATAGGCTGCAGAGATTTTCGCCATTGACTTATTTCTTTTATTCTTGGTCTCTCTCTATGATTGTAGGATGATTCGGTTCTCTGGCACCGCAGATAACGACAACTAAGAGAATGCGATGGAACGAAGGGATGATACAAATTCAAATTTTGTGTTCTTATCCTAAATAGAATAAAAGGAGGGAAGTGACGACACTGGAACTCGGATCTTACATTTTCTGGGCTTTAGTCGGTTAATTCATCACAGTCAATATGTGAGTCTTTGTTGGCCAACTGAGGTATGGACGACAATTTAATTGGCTAAAGTATCCGTGCAGAATTTAGAAGATCCGGATTCGAGTCATTCCGGCCTTTTTCAAGTCCGTTTTTCTACGAGACTTGTCCAAGTCAATATCTATTTATCTTATTCGTTTCCATTTTGTATATATTTACAGAAAATTTTACTCTAAAAATTTTCGTGGTTACTTAAAGCTGACTTCAACTATTTCGACGAATTAGGTTTAAACATTAAACTAATACACCGACCTTGCTCGAAAAATGATAAATCAAGACGTTTAGGGAGGAAAGCACCTAAATTTAAGACAAAATCTCTTATTTCCTATATTATGCAGGTTATATTATAAGGAAAAAACTAGACAGTGTTTATCATGCTGAATAATTCTTAATTTTAATAAAAAATTGCACCTTACGGGGATTAAATCCTTTTGCATTCGACTAAATCTGTATTAACTCAGGCGTAATACAAACAGCTTTCCTATTGGAAGAATAGATAGTCACGACATAGAAATTCACGTAAACCATTTTCCCACCGCTGATTTTGAGCTGAAATTTTATAAGATCATTAACAGAAGGTAAGATTTAACAAACAGGTAATTATAATTTACTCAAAAAATAGTAACTAGCATTGGAATAAAACTAGAACAGAAGAATAGTAAGTAGCATTGGAATCTAGTACTCTATAATCACTGAAACTTTCCCACTTCTTGTTAAGAACATTAGACGGAATAATAGCAGGCCAATTTTTACTTTACTTTTTCTTTTCATGAATCATTTTGTCTACATCGATTACTAATGATCTAAATTTATCTTCAATATCACTTTTACGTAAAATTTACTGCTTGTTAATAAAAGAAGGTATTAGTGGTAAAACATAATTAATTTAAAAGATTCAATTTTCCTTGTGTTTTGGTGGGAGTTGATTTAGCTAGGGAAACGAAATATGGGGCCGTGATCTAAAGAAGGTATGCAACCGCTGATCTGACCCACAATATAGAAAGGTGACAGATTATGTTGTGGGAATACTCCTCTCTACATTGCGAAAATCTCGTACGTTCACCTTCGCACCAAAATCTCTCTTCTAAAAATACATTTTCCTTCCCAGATGTGGGACATGGTACCCTGATTATAGGAGATCGTCCTGACCATCTCTCCATAGTCATCGCGGGAGGGATAGAAAAAAGTTGTTCCTTCGAAGGGCTCTCGGAGGGCCTATCGATTCGGTAGACTGCATCTGCGTGGGCGGGAAAGCGGATGCGGCGCTTTTTTTGTCGCCCGTATTTGCGGCTGAGACAGTGGTGCCGACATATGCAACAGAAGAAACATCATTCCGTTCTTTGTCATCAGATTTGTTTTTCTTGATCCCAATAATTGAAATTTTTGTTGGCTCTAATTTAGAAATAGTAAATGGATTGGGATATTATTAATACAAACGTGGTAATTAAAAAGGTAACATGATAGTTCTGCGTGGAGAAGAAACTAGGAAAGATGAATCTTCATGATAGGGATCCACTAATTGGAAGTGCGGAATCTAACCAATGGATTTATTGGTCTGTAAAGAATGTTATTTGCATAAGCTCACCAACCAAGGAAATGTTTTATCAAATCCATCTTGCACCAATTCTTACTTCTGGATAAATAATATACGATATAGATGAAGAGATTCAACGAGATATATACTGAATAAATCAGATTTCTCCGAGGTGTTCTTTAAGTAATCAAAGATGAAAGACAGACTGAGTGAGAGTAGAAGATATGAAATAAAGGTAAAACTTCCACTAAGAGAAACTTTTCGAACAAGAAACGAAGAAATACAAAAAGAGCATATGGAGAAATACATCTCCGAGTGGCATCAGAAGGGATAAAATTGATAATTAATAAAAAATATCACTACTGAAGAGAATTAATTAAATTATTAAATAAAATGGAACTTACCTCCATTCAATAAGAAGGATACCAAAGTATTTGAGATTCATTGCTCGATCAAATAAAAAGAAGGGCTTGCGATTTAAAAGTATCAAATGATCAATGTTCACTATTACTCGCAGTCTTTATAAAAGGCTATCTTTAATGATTCAATGCAATTTGATGTTTTCGTGTTAAAGTGAGTTTAAATCATGGAACATTATGAGATATACATATCAATCATACCTAAAAAGGAATATGAGAACGTACTATACACCGTTGAGGCTCGAACATATCTTTCCTCCCATTTGAGTTGGATGAATAATAAAGGCACATTCATCATTTTTACCTTAACATTGAGGCTGAATAACAAATAAGTAGACTACATTAATATTCTGTCGGATCATAGCGAAAGATAAATACATTCCGAAGCAATAGCCATGACGTGATATCCACGCAAACGACCGGTGTCATTTCCATACCGCACTAATGCCCGCACTCACATCGGCGATAAATTTTGGAAAATCCACAGTACATCCAAAAAGGAGATCAAATCATCCGCGTAAAAAAAAAGGAAAATGAAGGAAAAACCTTCGTAGAAAATGTTCATCCCACTCTAAGGGGGGTCCTTTCCCTTATAAAAGAAAAACCCCATTTTTCGTCCACTTGAAAGGGAAAAAATTCATCTCACAATGGGATAACGAGCCGCAGGTCCGGGCATATCAATCTCGGCGAACAATGGCGAAACGGGCGTCAAAACAGCCAAAAGGAGCACCTGCACGTGTTCCCATCACCTTCCTTCGACATTCCCGCTGTTTGAGGGAAAGCGTCATCCTCAGGTCATCTGCGGCGCTCCAAATTTTAGTTCTGACACGCGCTACCTAATTGAGGTCAGAGCTGTCGGAACTTCTTTCTCTTGCGATCCCTACCTCGAAGTCTTATCTCTTTGCCTGCTATTGCATGAAGAGGAAGGCTGAGTACCTATGAACATTCCCATACGCATTCCAAAAAGGACATATATTTCCTCCACAGTGTATTCAGAGATCAGTTACAAGGTATTCGGGGATTGATATTTTCACTACACTGAATGCAGGAGACAATGAACCTGGAAGCATGAACGCTTCAAATACAGATAATTTAGGATTCCGGAATTAAAGTTTCCAACAGAAATTAGGTGTAGTGTTAACATTTGGAGCACCGACCTCAAGTCTCTGGAGACCCAAGATAAAGATTTTAGATAAAAATTCTTTAAAAGTATCTGAACTCAAACTCATGTATAAATATGGAATCATATTTAGAGGTTAATAAATAAGTCCTCGAGAATACAACTTCATCAGTTAGCACTCAATTACAATACTTTGTAGTTCTTCTTGGAGTAAATTCTTGGTTTTAAAAACAGAGGAAGTTCTTTAAATGGAAAAATATACATAAAATATTTCTATTTATTTATTACTTGGGTGATGAATCTTGTTGCTAGAAAGTGATTCTGATGCCCTATGTTCTGGCTAGAGACCAATTAGATCAGTTCTCGGATAACGTGTTTGAATTGTGATATAATTTGGGTGCTGCAACACGAAGTGAGAAGAAATATATCGATTTGGTACAGCACTTACATAAAGAAACTCTAACTTATAGAAATTGTTTTCTCATGGATATAAGTGCTAGATTTTTAAATTGATAACAGTGGGATGGACGATAAAGGGACCGAACGAGATTACTTATTAATCTTTAAAAATAAATTACTCCTAAACCGTATATAAAAGGTAAGAACTAAAAAGTACACTTACTTTTTGTTGTGAATCTTATGCTTCGATGATGTTCCACGTTGTAGGGAGACACACACGTCAATTATGCGGCGCATTTCGAGAGCTAAGCTCAGTAGCACTAACACTGCACTGAATACTTTGTGTGATCACAAATACACGGTTTAGGAGTAATTTATTTTTAAAGATTATACAAACGGCCGTGTCTCTCTCTCTTCTTTCCGTTGAGATCACTTATGTTTTACTTTAATGTAGGAGTGTAGTCGTATACGAGTTACATCGTTGCACATTATTTTAGTTATATTATACATATTGATGCAGTCACTTGTAAGTATATATAATATACTTACAAGTGGCATTATAATAATATAGTATATATAATACTTATAATATAGTATATAATTAAAGAAAACACTGAATATAAAAATGCTTCACGAAAAATGCAAGAAACTTCACGTATTAGCTATATAAAGAACACATGCAAGATTTCCCGCTAACTGCTCGAAAATGAAAGATCTAAATGAATAATCCTAATATTTATGGAGAATATCAATGGAAATGAGGGAAGAGAAAATACGTCTTGAGGTATTAACCTCATTTCTGAAAAGGATCTGAAGAGTGTAAAATGATCTTTCTTCGAGTTTTCATAGACTCGAAGTTTTTAATAGATCTTCTGATACTCTAGGATGGTTGAAATACTTTTGAGGAGCCCTTACGAAAAAGTTCAAATTTTTTAAATAACCGGCAAATTCGTTTTGAGGCACCTTAAATCTCTCCCAATTCAAGAACACTGAATAACAAGGTAACTTCTCAGCAATGGCTTCAAAGTTTTGCCCATTAATAGATATTTATTAAAAGCAGATTTCTGTTTTATCGCCCTTCCCAAAGTGTATCGGTGTCGCTGATATGTGATTTTCTTCGAACACCAAAGGAAGTATCATTAGATAGCATTAGCAGTAGTTAATTCAGGACAGAAAGTCATCATGAATGAATAATTCCAAAACTTCACTGAGCAGTTAATGAAAAGGAATAGTTATATTCTTACTAACATCCTAAAGCAGTAAATTTAAAACAACAGTAATTTTTCACAGGGCTAATTTTTCCTATAAAAAATTACCAAGTTGTTTTAAATTTACTGATGGTTTTCCACAAAGTTTCGCCTGCGTATATTGAGTTTATCTTAAAGTCTATATTTCGACGAACATTTTCTTTTCTCCCAAATAAATTTATCTTAAAAAGTCTTACACGAATTCTTAAATATATAATCTTATTAAATGATAGGTTCTATCGACGTTGATATTTATTTGAGGGAAATTTAAAATATATTTTCCACATAATCGGCCACAATTCCTTTACATGTATTTCTGAAAGCTGAAGAAAAGTATCAAACTAATCACTTCAGATGAATATTTACACACTTATGAACTTATACATTTTCGGTAGAGAGGTTTTAGCGAGATATAGTTCTCGTAGTTCGATTCTATTATTTAAAAGTCTTTCAGACTAGGGCAAAGAAGCAGAGAGAAAAGATATGTACTGGGTAAAGCTAAACTTCCTCGCTTTCCTTCGGTGCACTAATGGATTCCGGCATAGAATACACAAACTTCTCATACTTTTCTTCAAAGTCTAAAACTGAAAATACATTCAGTTTTTTCCCCAGTCCTATCCTACTCTTAAATACTTTATTTTCAATATTATCATATATTTACAACTTTCGTGGAATGCATTACGTGACCCACTCAAAATCATACTTTTGTGACCGAGACAAAATTGTGATTTTTTCAGTATTTATAGGTTATTTTTATTCTCATCGGATAAATACATACCGAGATAAAAGGGTGTACCAAATCAATGCATTCACATCCTATGATAAAAGGCGTACCACGCCTTCTTTTTATCATAGGACATCAGAGTCTACAACTATTCCTTAGAAAATTCACTTAACTCAAGATCTGAATAGTAATCCTGGGTTCTAATTTGAAAAAAATTTTTAACCTCCAGTTTGTGTGGGTGTTTCCCCGTGGGGTTTTCTTTTCCAGTTGAGAATTATTTTCCCACATTACAAATCTGTCTTTTTAATTGTATCTGTTATTAATTTTTTATCAGTCAGTGTGTATTTATTTATCTGTTGGTTTTTATCTTTTGTATAGCATCCGATATTTGTAAGTTGTTTGTGTGTATTTTTCTACCTAAAAATGAATCAATTTAACCGATAGTAAAGATTTATCTCCCCCATTTATCGATTCTAACTTTTTATTGCAGTTTTGTAATTAATTTGTTTCTAATCTTATGGAATACTTTTTTAGTTCGAATTCCTTATAACACACGTACGCCTCAAACAGGATATCGAATACAATCATTACAGAATATCCTCTACTGCATATTCCGAAATCTGCATCAAAAAAATTATCAGAGATTGGAAATGGTCGAACCATACGGGTCTCAGCATTAGCAACATCGCGGGAACTCGCCCGACCAACAAATGTTTCTGAGAAATTGCAGCACTTTGTCACTGCAATACAGTGCTTATCTCTCTCGCTGCTAAATGCCGTCTCTCTCTTATCACTTCGCTCCCAGTGCGTTGCACCTGCTGCCAGAGGATCGCCAAATTTTACGCGAGATTTAATAGAGTGAATACGGAAAACGTTGGGAAAATATTTCAAATATTTTCTTTGTGAAGGCGGAAAAATGTTTGGAGCTGACGAAAAGTTAGATACGATGAAATAATAAAGTTAGGCAACTGAATATTTCAAATCTGCTCTTAAGAATACGAGATATTTCCACTTGGAAAGTTCTTCCGTAAGCATGACAGAGTAAATGACGTAATTGGACTTTTGGAAATATTTTTAGATGCAAAAATATGCCGGAGTAGGAGCTGTACCGTTATGAAAGGGACAATTGCATTTCCCCTGAGGTGCAGAAATATATTTCTAGATGACGGGTGAGCTTAAATCGCAAAGGCCGTCTTACTATTAAAAAGTGGTAAATTTAATTTCTGTAATTTCCGGTTATGAAATTCGATTCCGGAGAATTATAATTGTATCATAAAAATTTAATGATAATAGTACCATACGAAAAAGTACGGTGAATATAATAAAGTTAGGTACGGATTTTTTGCATCATTTGTTGATTCAGAAACCAAATTCAGATGTCAGAAAAAAGGTTGGTGGTGTAGAACCGAAAAATTAATTTTTAATGCCGAAAATATAAAATATGAGAGCAAAATTTTAAAAAACATAGAGTACATTATTTTCACAGTCTGCGCTGTTGAATATTTTGCTTCCGCCGTTCACTGCTCAACTGAGGTGTATATGGCAACTTTTTGAATTACGAATTTAATTATCTCTTTTAAAATTTGTAACTCAAGATCTAATAAATGACTTACCTTTAAACATCCAATAAGTTACAATTGTGAAATATTTTGTTTGTTGTAAAAAGGAATTTCTGAAAAGAGAAACAAAAGAATTTTGTTTCTTTTAAACACCAATGCAGACTAAATCCCTACTCTAGGATCTTAAGAAACCTGTTTACAGTAAAAATGATCTTGATAAACGTTTAATTTGGCAAAAGAATGTCTTAATGAGGAATTTTCCGGGGAACAAATATTTTGGACTAACCAATGTGGATTCAGTTACTGAAAGTTTTCAAGGACGGTTGCGCATGAGCGCATGTTCAAAATGTTTAGATATGACGTTAAATTGTTGCCGCTCACTTTCAAGTAGAAGGAAGTGGTTATTCCTTGCATGGATGTCTTTACTTGTATTTTAGGATTTAAAACTTTTCGGACATTGAAATTGGCTAACAAAAGAAAAAATACTCAGTTTCTCAATGACTTATTATCAGCCGAGATCTTACTGTATTTTTATAGAAAAAATTATTATCTTAAGAGTTTTGGAATAGAATAAGTTAGCTGGATTTTTATTTTATGACTCCTAATTCCCTTGCCTGAAAGTACTATATCTCTTAAAAAGAAATGTTTCACAGTATATTGTAATACAGGAATCGCAATGAGATTTTCAGTAATGTAAAGTTGGAGGAAATAAGAGATTTCTTGTCAAGATCATATACGAATGCGATCACATCCAGCCTATGATCGCTACAGTAGCCGAGAAATGTCTTGAGCCCTTACAATTCCCGGGAAAGCGGATTACAATTTAAAACTAGCGTTTTGCTTACACGTCAGGTGGTTATTCTAACGTTTAGAAATATATAATAATCATGTTGTATTTGTTTATATATTGTGAATGTTCATTGTGCAAAATTCATGTAGTTATAAGACTGCTACCAGGTATACCTGCAGTTTGGGTACACTGTGGTTGTCCTCCGTTCAAGGAATCGTCGTTTCCCACGTTATTACAGTTAACCAAGTACGTCGTTGATTAAGGTAACATTCTAGCAATACTAATAACTTGTAAGAAATAGTATACTGAAGTATTTATATTTTACTGCCATACATAAATTCAACGAACGCGGCAAGAAAATCGAGTTTAATCTTCCTCGATGCGACACCCACATTAGAGAACAAACGAACTCATTCCTAAAAGAAACATTCTACGTCGATCCCGCAAAGAGATAGCTGAGAGAGGCAATTAAAAGTAGAAAAGTCGTAAACAGCACCGCAAATAACATTCCCAAAAGAGATATAATTACTCCCAAAGTATCGCCGCTGAAGAACTTAGGCGCAGTCATTCATTACCTTCAAAAAACTCTCTCAAGAAAACAGAAAACGGATCGAAAAGGAAATAGCGAAAAAGTTCTGAGAGAAACCTTAGGCCGAACTAAACCGACTCCCACTTCAAAATCGATCCTCGAAAGATGGATAACCGAATCGGATTCGCTAATCAGTTGGTTGCCTAGAGACACCCACTGTGTTCAAGAGAAGCGAAATGGGGCATCGAATCTTCTCCAGTGAGCGACTTGAATAAACACTGGTCCTTAACCTGATTTTAGAACTTCGGGTCCACTCTCAAGACGCACGCTTCCCTAAAAATTACTTCGACCGCGTATGTGTATAATGGGCTTATTTTCAGAAGAAGAGCTGAAAAGTTTCGTATATCCAAAATGGACGGATATGCTTTTAATTAAAGTTTAATTACACATCATAGAATAAGATATTCAGAAAAAAATTGAGCTAACTTTGAAGGATTGATTGTGACATGACAGATAACACAATGAATGTAATTGAAATGCTCTCAAATCCCATGAATGTCATCTCATTTTTTCCTTCCGAATTGAAAGCCGCTCGAAACGAAAATGATTTTGGATTCATTGAACTTCATTCGGTGATTTTACATCCAGGAGTAATTTAAGAGGAAAAATTTTCTTCTACTGATGTCACAGTTAAAGTTAGAATAGAGAAGAAGGGATATGACATCCCAAACCTTTCATATCGGTGTTAATTTTTGATTTTATTGAAGGAGAAGGAAGGAAGCTTTGCCATAGAAAAATAATTACATTGAACATAAATGAATTGAAAGCAGCCAGTTGTACTTGTAGAGTTTTGAATATTCAAACAAAAGAACATGAAAAAAATCTATAAAATTAGATATTTCAATAGCTTTGATTCTCAGCATTGGAAACAAAAATTCTCACAAATAACATCCGACGGAATTCTAAGCGCAATTGAGAAGGGGAAATTTTAATATATTACAATACCTATGCCACATGATAACCCACTTTTGATCTTTATCCTGCAAATCCCAAGGCACTGATAATAAGATACAGTTAGGAAACCTGATCGAAATCAACAGCATACAATATGGAATAAAAATTTTATTTTAATTTCTTTATTGGATAATGGTCCCATTAAAGAATCTTGAAAATCGAAAATAGTAATTCGACCCTATCTCAGAAATTGAATCCTTTTCGATGGTTTTCATCATAAACTGGTATACATTATGTATCAAAGTCGAGTCCTTTCACATCACAAGGACTCGAGGGATTCGTGTAGTTAGAGATCTTGAAAACAACCTTTTCCTCCGAAAAATTAATTTTTAACATTATCATTCTCTCGAGAAAAGATTTTATAAGCAAAAAAATGAATTATGAAATTTCATTCAGGCTCTACAGAAACTCCGTCATTAATTAAAATGTCAGCATCGCAGCTCTCTCCTAAACTGATGAACGAAAAATATTCCTTCTACAGGTAATAGAGTCCCATTAATAGAGTCAAGGATTGAAAAAAGAAGCAAAGCAAAGATAGTTAATTAAAATGACTGCGTATCGCACCTAGTAAACCCTCGTTTTGCGTGGGATGACAGTAGTCATTTCTCGCATTTTATTATTATGAAATAAAGTAACTATATGAGTACTGAATACAAAGAAAAATGGTCGAAATCAGTTTAAACAATTTAGATAT
Organism: Pachydiplax longipennis; assembly: GCA_036926295.1. Taxonomy (NCBI): domain Eukaryota; kingdom Metazoa; phylum Arthropoda; class Insecta; order Odonata; family Libellulidae; genus Pachydiplax; species Pachydiplax longipennis. The sequence continues at coordinate 3,412,787 of JAVFKF010000012.1, read as the reverse complement.
TGAATAAATTACGGACTACAAAAACTATTATTGTTTCGAATTTCAATAAAATTTCTAGTAACTCGACTCGTATGTTATAACGTTGCTCGAAATCACAAGCGGCTTCATTCTGGCTCGTCAAAGTTTCATTCGACGCTCCGAAAGGAAATTACCATTCCCACTATGCACAAATACCACGATTTGCTCTTTATCCGAAAGCGCTAATATTTTGAAAAATGGTTTTTCCAATGATGACTGAAGGCCAAGAAAATTCGTAAGCTGGGAGATTCGGAATCATTCCTATCTGACGGATCGTATATGTTGAATCCGGAGCGAGGCAAATATGAGCAAGGAGGAGAGATTGCCCCGGAGCAACGAAGTAGACTGGAACGCTAAATTTCCTAACGCTAGTTTGCATTGGGGAGGGATTGAAGTTATCTGAAAGCACAAAGAGAGGAAATCTGAGAAGCGAAGATAAATTCTTGTTAAGGAAAGCTAATCAACTTGAGACGAGTCCAGAAGTTGGCAGAAACGCTGTCCTCGTGACGAAATTTCACATTGACGCTTACCGATTCAACTTCATAATGCGGAGAAGTCTCAGAATAATGTATCCCTTCCTTCTCTGCTATTTTACAATAATTGTGCGTTTACAAGAGGTATCATTCAAAGTTTAACGGTACGACTTTTTTAGAAGGTTTTAGATTTGTCAGAATAAAGCAGCCTAAGGTTAATTTTGACGTGTGATATTTAAGGGCCTTTCTAAATAGGATATAGCAATACCAATTCCTCTGAAAAATATTCATGGCTTTATATGCTGTGCTCAATAACCGTGGTCAGTTTATTAAATTAACTGATTGTCATAGAATGACTTACTTGAAGTAAAAGTATTTCTTATATTACATGTTCAGGTATTTTATGCGAATCTTTCCCATACATTTCAATGCATTTCTTTCATGGAAGAATCTATAAACATGAAATATTACAATTTATCTTCCAAATTTTTTACTTAATTGAAAATTAACGAAAATTATTAAGTAAATAATTTATTTTCAAATCTTATTAAGTGGTTGTTTTCATAATATTTTTATGATAATTAAAATATAAATATTAAATATTTTTATCGAGAAATATTACCCACTATAAGTGATTACACATATTTTTCTAATGTTCGTTTCATCTTTTCATTTATATACCGAGCAAAAACATTATTTATTTTAGTTATAAATTATAGTTTGAACTAATTATAGGTCCATTAAAATTCAGTAATTATTTTAAAAAGTTGTATACCTCATGAAAGAAAAAGCAGACTAAAAATCGGAACTGAATCACAGCCCTTTAAAGCTTTCTTAATTATGCTAAAATATAATTGAATCACACATCCATCTTCTTCTTTATTAGTATTACATCAACCAAAATAGATAGATGGCGATAAGAAACTAATAAAGTACGAATACTAGCTGTTGGTGATAATACGCGATAATGTATCTTACAGTAAATCATCGTACATGATATATTATCTTATATACTACTATAGGAGATCTTGTAGAAATTACTGAAATTTTAGTTATGTAAAATACGCGTAAATCACCTACTTTTGATATTCTCCCGGGTAATCATAGTCTCTAAAAGATTCTAAAGGGAAAGTGGGATTGGACATGAAAACGAATGTGTTTTTAAAATATAATATGGTTACATCCCAGGTTTCACTTCACAGATGGCTTTACTGACCCAGATAAACATTCCACCTTCAAATCGCCTCGCTAACTTACGTCATTCTCTCTCCAGAAAATTGGAACGGATAGGTTATTGCTGGAGGAATATATGCTTTTTCTTTTCTCCTCGAACTGCCCAGCAAAAGTGTTCCCTCATACTACTTCAAGAAGTTCCACGTGTAACGACCTACTAAAGGACACAGCACTAACGGAAATATATTGCAATTATCAATAGAAATTAGAACTTCTATCCTTCGCCGACATTGCCTGAAATTTATTTATTACCTTTAAAGTATTAAGACAGATAACTTACCGGCTGGCGGTAGAATTGACACTTGTGTTCGATTTTGACCGATGATGACGGGATATTAGTGCATCACCACGATTGACTACGCCTCCTTTATTGGTAGTAGAAAAAGTACGAAGCCTGTAGAATGCCGATTCGTCGGAAGAACCCCTCGGATTGAAGGCAGCCTCAGGTAAACTGCAAACTCTTGGCCTGATGTGGTCGGCGACTGTAAAGATAGTTCACATTAATGACTGTTTGAAGAAAAGTAAAAAATGTAGCTGAAACGGAAGAAATGAGCTTAACGAGAATGTCTCTGATGTCTATTAAGTAAACAGAACGCAAACCTCAGTAAAAAAATATTGTTACGTTGTGATGCATCAATCAGAATTCGGAAAATGTCTGACCGAGACTTGAACTTCTCCTTAATGTTGCCAACAAAGTATGCTAAAACGGAAAAATGACTACGTAGCTTCATTGACTAAATCATCTGTCTGGTACTGTTACATTTTTTCTTGTTTTTAAGAGCACTTCTTCATGTATGTACATATTCTTTCACCCTTTTCCCTATGATCAGTTTATCTACAACACAAAACTAGAAAAATCATAGAATTCAAGCATTTTTCTTCGTAAATCAGGATCAATTGTCTTTCTATCATCATAAATGAGTAGGAACACTTAGGTATGTTTGGTTACACCCCAGGTTATTTACTTAAATTCACTTTAAATTTACCTCAAAATACTTCATATTTTAAGAAATATAAAGTATTTTGAAAAGACTCACTAATTCCTTTTGACTGATTTCGTGGTTTAGGGTCCTTTCAGAAATAAATAATAAAAAAACGTAATGCAACTAGTTGCATCATTCAGAAGGTATAGAAGAAGCTATTTTCAATTTTCAAAATTTACAATTATACACTGTTTTATATCTGTCTCGCGTAATGTGACCGAGTTTGACTGAATGCGTGAAAAAAACTAGCGATATACTTTTACGTATACAAAGGAAACCATGATTTTTAAGGCTGTTTCTTTATGCAAAAGTTTAGTTAACAGTATGAGACATCAAGGGAAAAGAAGGCTTTCATTCATTGAATAAAACTTCGCCGTTACCTCTTTGAACATAAAATCCTACAAAAAAGTACGCCGCAAGATTGAATATCCCGAGATAATTTAAAATAAATCCAAAGTTCTGTGAGAGTGCGTATGCCTTGATCTTAATCTTACCGTCTTATTTTTGAAATTAAGGCAAATAAAAATGAATATCAAAAGAAGAGATTTTAAATATAGATTAGATAAATAATAGATTCTTATTTGGGTCTTCAATTATCTTTTCCGATTGGAATTCACAAGAAATCTAATAAAATCGACGAATATTTTGTAAAATTTTGCGAATGTAAAAAAAGTACTCCCGACGTCTAAGACTACTGTTGAATCCAATTTCAAATAATTTCCCATCATAATTTTTGGGGAATTAAGCCTAAATATATTAAATTATTATATTAGCCTTCTGTCTTGGAATAATCGTACCATAATAGACACGCATTTTGTAAATGTGAAATTTAGTTCCATAATTTTTTTAAGAGAGACTTCGCTATTAGTAAATATAAGGTAATTGAGATTTTTTCGACGTTGGCGGTGTACAGCAAGATTTAAAAGGCATTCGGATAGATTGAGAAACCATAGCGCAGACATTCAGTCTTCTATTTCAATCTCAGAGGAAAATAATGCTCCAAATATACGTAATCCCAATCATCAAAACGCCGATCTTCAAGTTGTTCTGCAAAAAATAGCGAAAAACGAAACCAACTTGGAAAGAAAACGAAAGAAATTGCTCGACATAACAGAATTTCGAAGTATACATGGAATCTTATTTTTCCGATAGATGGCATCAATTCCCCTTCTCCTTGAGAAACACGTAACTGCTTTTGAGAGAAAGAACCTTAAAGAAGTACCCTCAGTAGATGATTGGGGTTTTTCGAACAAAGACGAAAGGAATAAAAGACCTATCGGCAGCCATTTCAGAGGTATGTATGTATAATATACACTTTAATACATGAATAATATACATCGTATATATATATATACACACACGTCTGAATATATGTGTATATTATATACATATACATACATACATATATATATATATATATATATATATATATATATATATATATATATATATATATACATACATACACACACACACATGTTGGGGTATTAATAATCGCTGGTATTATTTTAAATGATTCCCCATTTACTGAATGTGTTGAAAACGAGAACGCCCACTTTCCCGATGTAGAAATTTACATTTTGTTAGGAAAAGATGCTCAAACACAGTAGTCTTAAATCATAAATCTATACTCCTACATAGTCGGTCTTTCTATATTTAGGAGCAACGCAGCTTATATGGCTGAATTCTAGCAGAAGATAGTTTTATCAGAAAGGCCTCTTTTCTGTTCCGCAAAATTTAGCATGAAAAATTGCTTTCTTGAGCAGTTGCTAACTACTTGATTTAAGCACTCGAATGCAAGCCTATATTTGAAGCAGTTTTTCAGAATAACACCAGTGTTGCTAAAACTCGATTCCTTTTTTATTCCTAGTGTATTTAAATCTCTGTGAGATATTGAACCAAATTTTATTCATATGTGTCGAATGAAATGAGTGAAATCAAACAAAGACATTTTTTTGGGCAAATGTATATTATTTTATGAAAACCACTCTTAACTTTAAACCTTGATCAAATATAAGCAACCACAATTAATCTGATTACCGATTGGAAAGTACTGTGGATTAGTATTCGTACTTCTTAAAGGTGGAGGCGAATCTATTTATACTCGTATCAATCACACTTTATCTTCTGGATAAGCATGATGCTTTATCCGCAAAATACACTTCCACACTTTCCATTCATTGATTACTATGCAACTTTTCTTCATTGTCTCCTTCGCCATGCATCCACCTCTTTCTCTCCCTCTTACTTGCTCACTAGATATAGCTTTAAGAGTAAATATCACAAACATCTCCAAATCCATCAACTTCAGCACTCCTTTAGCCCACTATGATTACACCACGCCTTAGCTCTCTAATTACCCCCATTTTTCAATTAGAAATAACCCCTTCTGTCTTCTGCTTCCATGCTCATTTTTTGTCCACCTTCTCATCTAATATCTGAGTTTACATAATGTAGGATAAATTTTAATTGCTTATTTCTTCGATTGTACTCCTTAAAGAATTTAAAGCATATAGGAAATACTATTTTTATATGCATTCATTATTTTAATGCCGAATATTTTTTACGCTTTCATCATTGTATTAATAAAATCATTAATTTTATCAGTTGACATCGAAGAAGCTTCTAATTACTACAAAGAAACCCTCGTTTTCCTTATATTTACATTAGATAAATTATACAGAAATAGTTTTTCCCTCTTGTACTTTTCTATTTATACCAGATTCCACTACTTTGTAGAAGTAATTGTTTATCTAGGTGCTTCGACGGCTGAGCTCATTTTGCACTTTGGCAGATTCAACATTTCCTGGTGATTAATTTCACACCCTATATAACGCAATGCTTTTTCAATCTCATTCAAACACCTTTATAATCTTTGTATAGTAAGATCTCTTAATGGAATTTATTTAATGCACCGTGATAACCTTTAAGGTGACTTTACTATTACTATAATACTATACTATTACGATAGTGTTTTCAAATTGTTCAGTTCAACTACAGGTCGAAAGTAATTGAGCATAGGACAAAAAATCGACGTTGAAAAAAGGCGACGCCGTCCTCTGACACAGTCGGGATCCAACTAATTTCTATAAATTAGTGCACCAAGAGAACGACCGAAGGTAAAACCACGAACTCATGGAAACTCGTGGAGTAAGAAAGCGAGCGATTGAACCATCTGATCGAGATTCGCTGCTAATTACCAATCGGCCGAATCCGGAGAGAGAAAGGAGGAATATGGAATTGGAATGGAGTTGAGAAAGTTCTTGGACGTGGGAAGAATGGAATTGGAGACGAAGGGAAAAAGGACCTTCTGGATGGAGAGTACGCAACATATTTTACTAGCTTTAAAAACGACTCCCTAAAAATATGATTTTGCATGTTAAAGTGTGCACATAGACATTTTCATCTTTTCTCTTGGGATTTTTCTGAGAGTACTAGGACTCGAACTCGGGTCTTCCATTTTCCGAGCGACTGCCCCAACCATTGAGACATCTAGCCGTAAAATTTAGACAGGCCGTTATAGATAGAATAGCTCATTGGATAAAGCAGTTGCCTGGAAAGCGAAGGACCGGTTTCGAGTCCTTTCAAACTTATAACAAGTCCGTATTTAGAGAAACCTTCTATCACATATGTTAGTTTTACTTTTGGGTAAAGATCATTCACTTACTGGTTACTCTAACTCACACATACACGTTGACAATGGTGGCCAAACATTCCTGATCAAGGCGGGAAACTTTGCCAAAGTTTTTATGCTGCCGTCAGTGTCCTTTTTACATCAAGCGAGGAATGTAGAGAGAAAAGTCACGACCGAGCCGCGTCGTTGCTTCTGTAAGGTTATCCTTTTCATATTCTCGCTTTTGTAATAAAGGCTCAATAAACTTACTCTATAAGATGTCTATTCTTTTCATATTTGAATTTCAAACTATGAAATCTAGATACTCAAACAAGAATTTCGTTCAACTGCGAAGGTAAATGATTCGTAATCTGTTAAAGCTATAGTCTAAAAAGAATAATATTCATTGGATTGTGAAAAGTACTTGATGGTGAAACCTATAGTTGAAGTATACATTTGAAGGACATAATAATGATTTGCAGAGGATGGATGGAATGTATTCAAAAGATTGAAAACACATTAAAAGGAGTGGAGTTCATTGAGGAGGAAGAAGATTATTGAGGAAACATCTCGAAAGACTGGGAACAGAGGAAACCTTATCAGTGAGAGTCGCAACTGGACATGAGTGCTTCTCAATCTTTTTCCTTCGTGGTTTGCTTGAGTGATGAACAAAACATAGTGAAATAGTATATCATATTTTTGGTTTTAGAACAAATTTATACAGAAAATTAGAATTGTGTCATAAATACGTTCTTATCCTAAATATTTTAATATTAACTTATTTATAACACGACAAAACGCAATGGAGTATCCATCTCAATTGTGCGTGAATATGAAATATGTTAACGAATAAAGAGCTGTAATAAATAAATAAATAATTAGGCTGAGGCTCACATTAAATTATTTGAATTTCAAGGAAGTAGGTAAATAAGATTCTTTGGTTAACTTATTATTTTATTTAAAATTTAATAACAGTCACCTCAGAGTGGAATTGCTCATCTTGGTTAACTCACCTATTATATTTAATGTGAATAGTTGGGAATATTGGAACGGAATAAATATGTTTTCGATTTCGTCTCGAATTGAAGAATTTGAAGGTTCGGTTTTAACAAAAATTACTGCTCTTTTCGGTGTTTGGTTCTATGCCGCTTTGATACTCAGTAATCTACCTTCAGTAATCTGCGAAAATAGAAGAATTGGCTCAGAAAGGTTAAAGATGCTAGAAAATTTATAGTTCACGGAGTTACCCTTAAACAATCGTTCAATAAACAATAATTGCATTAACCGATGGTTGAGCAAGCCTTGATGGCTCAAAACTAGTTAAGGCACTGCCTTTTGACACTCAGTTAAGCCAATTTTCCCCATAGAAGTTTATGCTAGCTTTAACTTGTAACTCACGTTCGGCACATACATCTATATGTTGACGATGCTTTGGAGCTTGAGTTATCCAAGTTCATGGTAAACAAGTTCAGGGTTTTATGACGTCGGAATATCATTAGTGCTTTTCCACAGTAATTAGCACCGACAAGAAGGTGAAGTTATTCACTTTAATCATCGAAATCATCGTTGAAGTTTTATCCTAGCTTTCGCAGTCTGTGAGAAATATTGTCAATCTGCTTTAATCTTCACAAAAGGTTGAATATAATTACATCCTTTTATACTAATGTGGAAATAAGTAGGTATTAGTTTTATGTAAGAAGCTAATAAAGACATACTTAAACACACGAAGAGAAACACGTTAGATCTAAGATTATGTAAATTGGAATAATTCATGGAGATTCAATTCATGAACTCCGCACCGATCGTAATATAAACTTCAAGAAGTGCAACAGCTTAGAAACACAAGGACCACATAAACCAGCAAGAGCACGAGATTTAGAGATAAACATACAAAGAAATGTATAAATCCAATCACAGAGGAGAGAGATAGAATCCTTTTTCAATCATAGCATAATAAGTATGAATTTTGTCTAAAAGGGTCCATGAAGAGGTTACTCACACATTAATTGGTTTATATTGTATACAGTAGGAAATCAAATGCGTACTCATACAAATCAAGAAAATACCATTTGTTGTTTGGGTAACTTACAAAGATGCTAATAAATGTTAATAATGTTCCATGCAAAGATTAATAAATGTTCCAAAATTATAATGCAAGGTTTTCAAAATCTCTGGATAGCATCAACAAGCGAATGTTGGAAAATAATGATAATCGTTGAGATTTATGACTTTCGTCTGGGTAATAAGGTAACTGTTAAGAATGTGAGGAAAATTTTATAGAAAAAGAAGCCGTAGAGAGCAAGGAAAGTTATAACAACGCAAATTTATGGAATTTTTATTCAAGTTTTAATCTCTAAAACTCTCTCTTGCGTGATAACCACCGTATTTACTCATATGTAAGACGCTTCCATGCAGATGACGCACATCAATTTTGGGACCAGAAATTTGGAAAAAAATATCTTAAAGAAATACTAATGAAAACGTGATAAAACAAGCAACGAATTCATAGATTGGTATGATCACTTCGTACGATTGGTAGTAAATGCGAAGAAATTGAAACAGTCGTTGGGGAACTGTCATATAAAGCGCACTGTTTTTAGTCCCCGATTACTTCAAAATTATTCACAAATTACACGAGAAAATACTGAAGTTCATTCTACCCATTTTCTTCATCTAGTGATGTACTTCCTTGATTCGAATAATTTTACCGTCTGGCAGTTTACGCATTACTGCACATAATGAAATAAAAAATCCACACCTTTATTGGTCACTGTCAACTATATTTTCAAGAGAAATTCGTTAATCATAACACGCATTTGTGTTAAGATTTACGAAGGACATAGTCCGCTTTTTAAATCTTAAACAAGAAGTTAAGTTAGAACAAAAATTTGGAGCACTATAAGCTTCGTATCTGTCTGCTCATATGAATGGAGTGTATTCTACTACTTCCTTCTATCCAAACACCATCAATTGATTCACCTCTCCGGTGACCTCATTTTTTCTTAATCATGTAAATAGGCCTCCGCCCTCTTCTCTTGCCAATGCAAATACACCCCAACCCTCAACATTCTCCTTTTAAGTAGGACTCGCCGATAAACCCTTAAATGCTCGCTTAAGTAACCAAAGAAGAAGCGTTAGAAAGGATACGAGGTTTTGTGGAACACACCCTCCGAAAAGAGACCGCAAAGTGAGCTCCTTAAGCCTTCTCATGAAGAAGTCATGCTCAATTTACATTCCTTCGTTACAATTAGAAGTGTTCCCATTTCATATTCTTGCGGTGGAGCTTGTTTTCCTTTTTTGAAATTGTTTTTTCTCAGCTGCTGATTTTGTACAACTGAAAGTTTAATCAAAATTTCATCTAACACTCAGCCTCCCGACTTAATAAACTATAGTATTTGTACATCATGAAATTTAAGTATTTAACAGTGCACTTTAAAAATATATATATATATATATATATATATATATATATATATATATATATATATACATATATTATAGTATTGACGCCAGTGTAGTATTATGTTTGTTTATTCTTCTTTTTTAAGATTATTATCTTAAAAAAGAAGAATAAACAAACATTATTAAGATCTTAAGATTTTTACTGCCCTTAATCATTCCTATAACATCTCCTATTTGTTCATAAACTTAATCACTTGTTGGCAAGGGCACTTAACTATCATAGCGTTTAATGTAGTCTTTAATTCTCTTGAAATAATCCGTTCTCTTATCGAATACTACTGCATTCCCGTATATATATACTATACGCAACTTATTGAAGTGTAAATATGGTTTACAGTATGGTTTAAATATGTTATTGTATTTAAAAGCCTGATCCTATTACTATTCATTTTTATAAAACATTCATTTAAACAAAAACTGGCATCTTTTCTGCTGATATCTTAAGGTTTATTGACTTCTCCTCATTTAAAAACTATGAATCTTATCCTCTAAAGTATCAAAAACCTTTATTCCCTTACAACGCAAAGACATTCCTAGAAAATTGCTCATTTATGTCCTTTTAGGATCTTTATGTACCACTTTCAAAAGGATTCCTTAAACTTCAGCGAAAGAAGCCCATATTGAAGACGATTTAGCGAGGTATATAAAAACGATAAAGAGCACTTCACCTGAGAAAATATCAAACATAAAGGAAATCGGATAAAAACTAAGGAGCAGAACGTACGTGAGGAAACTGAAAAACGCGTAACCATTTGCGATTTTCGGCATTCGAATTTTCACCTCAAACATTTACCAAGCGGTTGTTGAGAAAACATGAAGAAACTCTTGGAAGGAATGCAAACATTAATATATGGCCGCATCCCCTTTTTATCCGCCGGGGTTTCGAGATCTTTCTATGCTTTTTCTTGCCATTAAGCGAAGACGCATCAACTTAGTCGATGGCTCAACGTACAACACTGCTGTACTTACCAACACTTTCAAGCAGGTGATAAAATTTCTACCATAGAGTCATCCGCTATAAATCATCAAAAATAATCTTCAGGAAATTATGAGTTGTCCTCTGAATTTTTCGCTATCAGCGAATCTTAACTTTTGCGTAACTTTCTTTGTACATTTTCTTAAATGGCATATAAGACACGAATGAATAATTCCAGGTAAAAAGAAAGGATAGATACCATGATGCATCACAGAAATTATGGTGATGAATTTTCAAATCTAAAATAAGACTATAGTTATAAAAAAAATTGTTTTTGTTTTAATTTACAAATGAGATTTATAGAATTTTTTATAAAAATAATATGGTGTTTGCAATGCAAAATATCTAAGTGAGTATTGCGTTTGCCTTTGGTCTCGGATTCAATTTTGGTGGGAGCTTATATTTACAAAACGCATTTGCACTTTTATAACAATACAAAATAAAATGCAAAAAAATGCTCTAGTTGTAATGGATTAATCATTTTCACCTATGATTACGCATAGCATTTACATGTGGTCAATTTTTCAGCTTAAACTATACAGAAATTTCAAATCGAAGCTAATCAAACTTAACATAATAATATGGCACACTATTTATCCACTATTTCTCAAATTGAGAATTTTCAAGACGAATTTTTTAAACAATATAACGCTACATTACATTGATCCAACAGATCATTTATAGTTCTATATAATCATTTAAGCTACAAAATGTGCTAGCTTTCATCCTGTACTCCAATATTTTCCAACGAGAACTATGAAATGGCTCTAGACAGAAAATTCAAACGTAAGTTGTCAAATGAAGGAATTTAATTGTACTCAAGCAAGTAGCGTCGGAAGAAAGGAAAAAATGAGACAGTTGTTGGAGAGATATAGAACAGAGGCAAAACGAGGAAAGGAAGGTAATCGCGATGGCAAAGACAAAGAGAAAGTATATAGAAAAGAGGAAGTCGAATGGGATCGTAAAAAACGACTCTTTTTCTTACCCATCTCATCCATCTCAACCCATTCGGACATTCCCTCACGCAAATTCAACGCCAGAAAACTCTCCGACATTTTATAAAAAACTACTTTCTTGCGACAAAAACCGCACCGTCTCCAAACCTATCGACTTTCTGTCAAGACTTCCCACGCTCGCGTATTATCAAGAGTGCCTCCGGGGCCATCTATCAAGTAATTCCCAAGCATTTACCTTTTCTTACTTTTCCAAAAGGTGTAAAGAAAGATTGGGAGCTGAAAAAATCGGACAACTTGACATGCAAGAGATGACTGCGCAAAATAAATACAAAAAATGGGGCACAAGGAAGAGAATAAAGGATAATATAGCACTAATTTCGTGAAACACTTGGAGTAAGAAACAGAGCCAATAATATCGGCATTATGGTGTGTGAGGATTCCCCATGTAGTCTTTTAAGGATGTAAATTTTTCCATGTTAAGGGTGCAAAGTCGTTTCTAAGAGTTTTCTCAAAGAGCTTTTTTTCCTTCTAAGGAGATTTACTCAATGGTGTCGAGTATTACATCCAAAACGAGCGCTACATTAGGTATCCCAGATCTCTCCATAAAAAGGGGGAAGTTGAGTTGAGGAGATAATTTTAGCGATTTTATAGGCACCATGTATTTCGACGTGAGAGTTAAAAGATCCTGCTCAGACGTTAATCTCAATATTTCCTTCACGAAAATTGTTCGTATGCGAAACTGTATGCTTCGTAATACATATTTATGTCTTCGGCATTGTTGTATGATCCTATTTCAACCTGAAGTTACTCAGAATACAGCAAATATGAGTTTAAAAAGAAAATCTAAAATAGAAGAAAACAGTTATAAATATACCACAATCGTTGCAGAGTACAAAAGTTGTAAAATAGATATACAGACAAGTGTATCAGCTAACAACATTGCACATTGTCATTGCTAACAACTTTAGACAGAAGGGAGTGTGTACGACCAATACTATAGATTCCTAAAGTTTCAGTAAAAATAATCAAATAACCAAAATGGAATGAAGAAATACCTTGCGAAGATAATATGCGTAACACACTGCGTTCACGAGAGGACGTTGCATTTCTAAAAGTACCATCTAGTTTAACATATTAGAATTACAGTCTTCATACAAAAATATCGGTCTTCGTTCTGGACAAGTCTTGTTTCAACCATATCCACACAAAAAGGATGTCCTCGCCCACCTTTTCTTCTGATTTCACCTTTCGTTGATCTCCCAGTAATACATACTTTTTATGCTTCTTTCCGGACGCACAAACGAAATCTCAAGTATCTCCTTATTCATCTTATGATCTTGGATGAATGGTGCTTTTTACTAACGCAAGTGACATGAGATAAGCCTCTATTAATATCGCTTTACTTTGGTGTAGAGATCACTGATAAGGATTTTTAACCAATTCATTTCTCTTTGAAGTAAAAAGCATTGTCGATATTTTCTGATTTGTAGTTGACCACTCATTTCCTTGTTTCAAGGTCTTGATGCAGTGCAAGTTTGAATTCCAAACCGGAGAATAATGAAAAATCTGAATTGGAAAATATAATGGAGATAAATTAACCCTTTGTACTCGTGAGATTTCAATCGGCTAGATTGCAGCAAAATATAACAGCCAGAATAAAATTGGCAAAGTGATTCTTGATCGCCAATCACAAAGGTACCGAGGTATTGTCACAGTTAATAATAGCAAAATTAGATAAATATACAGCCAATTACATCACCATATGTCAGTTTCATACTTGGATAATAATGTAGAAGATTTAAATATGATGTGATAGGATAGCTAAAGAAATTCTGCTCGTTCTAAGATTTGAAATTCGAGCACTATTCCCATTTTAAGTGGAATGAGTAAAATTTAATACTAATTCTGAAATAAAAATCCATCAAAAATGTTGTCGCGAGCGTAGTGAAAGCAGGAAGTGAATATTCCTTTCCGTGATCGATGGTACGTTAGGGCGATACGAATGATCGCGTGACTTGAGGGAAATTAATGATTCATTTCCTGCCTCAGCTCTTTGATTTGCAGGTGTAAAACGGGAACGCGAAAATTAGAAACACTTCGAATCCTCACGATCACCTTGTCAAATCTACGACTTTTCAATTATGCGCTTATTCCATTCATCGACTATCGTGAGAAAATGGAGTTCTACGGGTTGTATCTACTAGAGGTTCACGGGAGGTACGTTGCTTAATCGAACGGAATGGAAAATCAAGCTTCAATTTCTTCTGAATATATGAATGGATGAAAACTCCAATAATAAAAGAAAATTCAGAAGGAATGAATTCAAGTGAATTGTTGATGATATCTTTTCTGAGAAACCGTGGAACTAGATTTTGCATTTTAGCAATGAGATTTACTAAATACTCCGATATTATGATTTAAGAAACATATTCAAAATTTTCCAGGAAATATCTCGGGATAAAAATCAGTTTTTCTCAGGAATAATGACGAGTGGTGAAAGAAGTCTCATAGAGCACCAAATATTGCTGCTCACAGCATGTGCAACGCAGCTAGGTACAAAAATATTCCTCAAATAGAGTGAATTTCAGTTGACCCGGAACTTACAATCAGCTGTCTAAGATTTTATTTTCAAATCTATATGAAAAGAAATTTTTAAATGATTTTTGCTGAAAAATCTACGCAACAATTTCAGTATTTTCAAAAATTATCCGTTGCAACGATGGAGAGTCTTTTATTCCACTCCTAAATATTCCAACGAGATCGAAGAGAACTATGGAACTGAATGCTTTCAGAATAAGAAAGTTATTGTTGGTATTGCTCTCACGAAATTGCTTAAATAAACATCACTGGAACCGTCAAAGATTCGAGTTAAAACCTGCGAACGCATCTGCAAATGTCGACGCCTTACGTTTATGTAGAAAACTGTAGAGAAAAACAGAGGAGAGATGAAAAGAAAGGGATAATAGAAAAATGCGTAGGAGGAAGGAATATCCGTGGGGTGAAAAGGTTTAATGAAGGGAGATTCCCTTGAGATAACAAAGAGAATGGAGCAAAGGTGGTGTGGCATACAAAGGAAAAAGTTACCGCTTTGGGTTCGAATGGAAGAGGGAGCAACTCAATTGAATAAAATTCTGCCAATTTTATATTTTTTGATATCTTTATGCAAGAATCCTAGTCTTTTCGTGACCTGGTTTCGTATACATTTGTTTATTTCTGGCGGAGGGAAATTTAATTTCAGTTACATCAAACTTGAAAATTGAACTTTGCAAAGGAAACTACAGAGCAAATATTATTATGTTTCATATCTTTTCAGAAGTTTTAACAAAATATAGATGCCATTTTTGAACCCTCGGTATGAATTTATCATGGATAATCAATATAAAATGAATCATTCGTATAGGGGAGCATGACGGGGAAACGTAATAGTTTGTTTATATATTCGAAATTCTTTCACAAGACTAGTTAATTTACATATAAGTAAATAAATATAAAGTTGAAAACGTGAAGACTATAATTAGCCTTGAAATTTACCGCGCCAATTTGCAGAGTTGTTAAGAAAAATTATCTGCCAACACAATATTTTCATCATTTTGGGCAAAATACATATAAATCATAGCTTTAAGGAGTCCTACAGATAACAAATATTGAAAACAAGTATTTCTAATCAAAAAGTTCCGCTTGCAATCAAATTAGTTGTTATTTATTTTGTGATTGAAAAAGTATTGAATAGTCATAAAAATTCTGATACGTGGAGCCTTTAATAACAATCATAATAAAGGTGTTGTTACAATTGATTCAATTTCAAATGAATATGTACGACCTAAAGAAAGAAAACTATCCATGAGAAAACATATCCTTTTTGTACTCACAACAAACTCCCAATTCTCTTCAGATAGAAATACTAGCTCTAATAATACTAACAATACTAGTTGATTCTGAACGGGTGGAAAAAAATTATTACTCATTTTTAAACATTGAAGATAAATATAACATAACGATAAGTTTCTCTGTTAAGATAAAGACTGTTGCTCTTTGATTATTTCATCTTATTTTACCTGTATGTTTTTGGTCTATGATATGTGAGGTATAAAGCTTCTCAATCCTTACTCAATTGTTTTGATTTATTAAAAGGAGTCAGAAACAGAAACGGTTTCAACGGATAAACTAAAGCATAACTTTATGAAAAGAATATTCAACCATCTTTTGAAATAATAAACTTATGAACGATTACTGATGAATGAAATTGCCTTTATTGAATTACATTACGCTTTGAATTACCCGTGATCCAACCTAAATTACGGATAAAAAAATTCTATTAACTCAAAGGGGACGATTTTTCATAATATGCATATTTGAAGGGTTTCACTAATTCTGGTTCTCGAGTTTAAGGTGAAAATAAACCCACACTCAAATCATAATATAGAATAGATGAACAGCCCGTTGATTCTCAATGTGGGGTAAACTTTGATGGTTACAATAAAAATTTCGAATTACTCTAGCCTTATGAAAAAAGTAGATAAATGAAATAACGAAAGGGATGTGGACTTGTGCAAGTATTTACCCAATATACTACTACGATATGTGACATTAACAATTTAGAGAGGTAAATTAGATTGCGTAACCCCCTGCCACACGGCGAAAGACGACTCACATATTAAGTTGTAGATTATCTAACGAAAAAGCACACTTAGTAGTTTCATTACATTAACATGGCGTTGGTCAAGTCAAGCTGATTAAGATAAACTCCTAAATGGTAATTCCCAGGAATTTCTTGCAAATCTTCTTCTAATTCTTTCATAATTTCAGATGTTAAAATTTCAGAATATTTCCTCCTATTTAGATAACCTATCATTCATTCTAACGATTATTTTCATATGGAAGAAACTCCGTGTATTCTTACGGGAAATGCGTTAGCTCTGCATCCGCAATAACTTTGGTCGTCAAGGGAAGCTTCAAAATTTCACAACATTTTCGTTTATTCTAAGCGAATTTTCATCATTTTGACTCGATAACAATATTTCACGTACAAAATAAGAATTACGTTTCCTTTACTTTCATTTGGTCCTTATCCTGATGTCTTACGGCGATTATTTCTAATTTAATTTTGCAAAAGAAATGTAGCCTGCAACCGATAAAAGTGAGGTTTACGTGCATTCCGTATGAGAAAGGTTTTTGTCTGGGTTCGAACTGGGGACCTTCAGGTAAATAAAAAGTGGCCTATTATCTAAGCTGGGAATAAATATAACAATTTTGTAAGTTTGAAAGTTGTGTGATATATGGTTCTCGAGTTTTAGGCGAATTTTCACACACACACGTGCGCCTTATTACATTAGATTCACGATTGATTTTGAGGGATTGTGTAAAAGCTCAAATGCTAAAATTTGACTTACTTTTTATTTTCCCTACGTTACATTTTTCTTTTCATTCCGTAATGTTTTTATTTGAATTGCTCAATTTTATGCAGTTGAATCATTAATCCAATTTTTAGTAATTCCGCGAACCTATGGCATCTTTCCTTTAGTTCTGACTCAAATGAATCTCCTTTGTACGCTATGTCATTAGCTCGATAAATTCACACACTAGTTTTCTGTATCGGTCGTATGCAATAAAATAAATAAAAGCTATTCATTTTAACTCTATCGGTTGCTGGACAGCCTCCCTCAGGAGTCTCTTAAAGCATGAGTGATCAAACATAAGTCTTTGGATAACCATTGGTGCTCTATTGCAGACCTTACATTTATTAAGGGCGCGCTTAAAGGCAGAATTATTCATCGCATTTTACGTATTTATTGACCTTTTTAAATAACCTCGCACTGATATCGAAGGCGTTTAGAACTTTAGGTAGTAAAATTTGCAGTTATAAAGATACTCTAAATCTGGTCTAAGAATTCTCTATAATCCCTGAGTTATGTATTTGCAGATAGCTTGCTTACATCAAACGTGCTTCCGATTTTAAATAAAAGGTAATTAATTTTTACGCTGCTGAAGCTATACCCGGATAGAGAAACCGTTTCAGTTCATAACGCTTTAATAGTATTTACAGCGAGGGAAGAAAGTTATATAAATTAAATTATGAAAAAGGAGGTCAGTTCAATACAGGAAAGACGCCACACCCTTCTGCAAAGATAACGATACCAATGCACTTGCGAGATTCTTCGACATTTTTAGTCAGTCCATATAACGGAGAGAAAGAAAAATATTTCACAATATTAGTAAGTATGCTTGATTGCTACAAGTCCAAACGCTATTTTCAATCATTATTCCCAAACATCAGCATTATATCACATCTTTCAACGCGCTCCTGACTTCATAGACGAATACTTTCGCTAGATCATAGTGTCGCATAATACCGATTACTATCTCAAGTATGCCTATTGGATTCTCTCCTGAAACGTGAACAATCGATCGTCGTGTATCGCCGTGTTGTACTTGTGCTTCTTTGGCAACGATATCTTTCTTAAAACTGTGAGTCGCTGACCTCTACTGCCTCATTCGAAGCCAACAACGCCTAAGTCTCGAGTTCTAAAAATCACCAATGGAGGACTATTATTAGGAGGATTCACAAATTGTAGCAGATTGATGTCTTTTTGAAGCATGGAGGAGGATATTCATTTGAATATTTATCTGTTACCATTGAAATCTACTCAGATATAACGCAAACTGTATACTCTCTGAATTTAAGATATCTGTAATGAATCAGTAACATTTAGTTTCAAGGAAACAAGCTGCTGAGATATCAGGAAATGTCCTTTCAAAGAGAATAAGTGAGTATAGAGAATAAAAAGGGTGATTTGGTCACAGCAAGTATTGTACGTTTTAAAGATTATCAGAAAGAGGGCATTGATCTCATTAAGAGAGAGAAGCTGCTGTAACGTGTACAAAGAGCGCCTCGTAATCATGCAACTCTTGGTCCTTAGGAGATTTGCACGATGCATAACATTCAGGATATAAATAAAGACCATCAAGGGGTATTGATAGATTGACTGACTACCCGAAAAGAAGGCCACCAATAGAATCTACTTTTAAATTCCGAACAAAACTGGATACATATTTATTGGAAATAAACTATATTTATAATATCATAACTCTGCAATTTCTCTGCTCTATTCATTGATCCAAGTGATAATACGAATTGTTCGTGCTTTTGGGAATAAAAGAATCAAAAGTTCAGAAAAGCAGTGCCCTGTATATTTTAGATGAAAATCGATTTAAGTAGTTGAATTCCATAAATGCCATAATCTATGCGAAGAGCATATTTTTTCTACATAACTAAAGAGAAAAAATTGTAGATATACATCGCTCCTCTGGATTTCAAATGGGTAGCGATTAATAAATAAAAACTGGTACAATAATTTCAAAATCATAAAATATATTTTTATTAGATTCTACCCAGTTTCAGAAATTGTAATAATTTCCGAAAATCTCTGAATCTATCAATAAGTGCAATTAAAATATCTATTTAAAATTATACGAGTAAATCTAAAAATGGACTTTTTATCATTAGCTACAGCATTAAATTATGATTTTCAGGTAGTCAGACCTCATCCATGATGCCTGCAAGCAGAGTGGTTTTAGGAATATAAAATGTAAACTCAAAATCAGCTTCACCACACCTTTATGTTATCTCTAGTTTATACTCTGAATTGGTCGTTTTATTAAAGTCTTATCGGGATTTGAAAATGGTAAGGAAATGAAAATAAAAACGTAGTCTTGGTTGGAGTATAGACAGAACATTATTTCCTCAGTCTGGGTCCAAAATTTATATGAATTCAACTCAAAAGATAAAATGATTCCCATTAAGGAAAATCATTTTATAGTTTTCCAAATCAACATGACTATAAGTGACGTGGGAATTATGCTTTTCCACTTCAAACGTGTAGTCGCGTGCTTCTCCATTTTGTGTGTACATACCTTACCGCTGTTCGCAAGTTTCACCCATCTTCCTTTACCCTTATTTCATTTTAATGTATAATAATCTTATATAAGAAGTATCCTTGTATTTACTATGCCATCTTCCATTAATATACCTATATAGTTATATACAATGTCCATTTTCCAATGGATTCACGTCCAGTTCATGCTATTTACTCATGCTCTACAAACTCAAATTTATGAAAAAGTTTTAATTGTAGTCATCTTTTTCCTTCGTTACAAAAAATTATTATTCAAAAAATTTCACGCATGAACTTCTTATCTCTCCTTTTCTCCCCTATTCGCTTCCGCAAAATCCATTTGATTTCTCCAAGAAAACTCTTATCCGCTAAACTAACCCATCCACTTCTACGAACGCAACCTATCCATCGATATACCAAAGCCGAGTAATATTACGACACTGTTGAAAAACCCATCCATAAAATATGAATACGTCTTCTTGAGGTCAACGACACTACTCGAGGAAAGCACTCGACGGAATGATAAATCGTGATTCGATTTTCTTTCACGTTGATAAGAAAAACAAAGTTATGTCTATCAATTCGTTCCAATGTTCTCGGCAAAACAAACTTCCTCGCCACGCCTCTCTACTTAGTCATCAACCTTGACAGCTTTTCGAAATACCCGATTCAAAGGAGTACAATTCTTCACTCGATTTGAAGACGGATTATTAGTCACCTGCAACAATTCCCAGGTACTGAGATCTGCGTATTTGGTGTTGCACATAAATAAAAACCGAAAAAGTGAAATTAAACCGCAGCTGTAGGAAATGGAATTCAGAATGGAAACAATGAATGAATAAACCACAGTTGATGCTAGAAAGGACTATGGAGTAAGCTCGAGGAACTGTTGATGAGAAATAGAAGCAAATACGCAAGAGATATAGTATCTTCATATATTTACTAACATTGAATTATCTATGATATTTCATTGACAAATGTTTCTCGCTCTAAGAAAATCCCACATTTTTATGATAATCATTATCTAAACTGTCTCAGCTGAACTTCAATCTGTGAGGACTTATAAATAAAAGGTAATAGTGTGCAGTTATTGCAATCAAATTATTTCTTGGGTAGAGAATCTCAAAGCAATCATTTTTGGTTTATTTTCACCATCTGGTGTATGAATTTTCTTACGAGAATTGGGGTTGGTTTTAATCAAAATCAAAAACGAAACAAACACTGAAAATAGTTTTTCTTTACGAACAAATCCTTTTCTTTCTTTCAGTAACATAGCACTTATTCAGTAACATAGGAGGTAAAAATATATAAGAATGTAACACATTTTGTAACATAAGAGTTACTAGTTCACTACTTTTGACTTTAACTCTAGTTAACTGCACTTCTAACTAGTGAGGAGACCTTTCTTATTTTTCAGCATTACATTTCAGCCGTGAGAGTAGCAAATTATGTTATATATAATGAAATTCTTCCATTTTAATTCTAAAATACTAAACATGTTTATGTAAGACCTCCAAAGTGACACAAAATAAAATCTCATCGTTACCCGAGAACATCTAAAATGATAAAAAGGGTCACGAAATTGAATTTATTTTCAAACGAGAACTATAAATTTTCGTAATTAAACGTTTTACCAAACAAAATCCTAAAATCAATAAATAATAACATTAATCCAAAATTTTCCGAGAAAATAAAAGAATCGGGAAAGATTTTTGTAGTCACGATTTTCATACGGGCATAAATCAAACTCTGACTCGGGAAAAACTATATAATATTATGAAAAATGTAAAAATAACATGATGAGACTCATCCAAGAATATTGAAAGAGAACTTTATCAAGAAATGGATTACCATGTGCTTGATATTGAGTACATCTGTTTTTGGCTTTGGAAAAGTGCTGACTTAGTGTTTGAAATAAGGAGTCAGTGCTTCATAAAAATCTTAAACGGAATTGGGTCTTAAATAAATATAATTTAAAAAAAGTTATATATTTAGTAATCAGAAGTGATAATATGTCCAAAACAGCTATTTTAAAACTTTTAGCCTGTCAGTTACAATATCACGAAACAACTATACCACGGTTTTGATAAAATTTAACAGCATTATAATTTATGTCATGGAGTGACATTTATTTTACTTTTCATTCCAAAGGTTACATCTTGTAATGCGTAAATTTATGTACCATTACAGTAGTATTTACCATTTCAGTAGTATGCAGTGGTAGAAAAAGAAAAGGAAATATTCCCTCCAAAAGTGTACAATCAGATGTTCAACTTTAAGATTGGCAGACTATTTAATATATTTCCCTTACAGATAATAAATTAATTTTCCTATTAGGTTTCATTTCGATTTGAGATGTGTCTAATACTCATGAAGAATAAATTTAAATTTTACTTACTGTTTGGAGACGTGATTCAATTCAAAATTAAATTAGAACGACTTTTCCTTGATTAAATACTTATTTCCGCGTCTCATTTGTAATATTAACGATTTATTCTTTCTCGACATCCAATAAATTGCACTTGTTACGGAAATTTTCAAATTTTAGTAGTAGTTGCAGCAATTTTAAGAGTGATTCGACAGCTGAGGTCGTTTTGCTCCCACCGGGAATTGAATCCGGGACCGCTTTCACCCAAGTCAAACGCGCTGCTCAGTTGGCTATTCGAGCCCCCATTAAAATTTTATTTCCCCGTCAACTGCAAGTTTAAATAGCATTTAAACAAGATGATACGTTCCCGACATGTCTTTTTTGAAGAATATTGCATGTACACTATACATAAGAACATGAAAGCATTATATTGCTCGAAGAAAGCGATATTCAATGAATTGCTCCAAACCCTCTTATCGCGCACGTGCAGCCTCACTTTTGTATGGAATGTAGCACAAAGGCAAGAAAAACACTTCGAGGAGAGGAAACGTGTGCCGTTCTATCGAAAACGAAGTGGATGAGAAAGTCTTCGAAGAGGACTGTGGTCATGGAAACGAACGTTTTAAATGGAAGAGAAAGAAAGCGTTAAGGCTCTTAAGGTTGAATTGGATTCCTTCTAAAGGGTCGTTAAAAATGGATATTACCCAGAGTCCTCTGCGGTGCCGCGATACATAAGTTATGTCGTGTAGCGATTGTAAGAAGCTTGAGGGAGAAGGCTTTGCGCGGTAATATTCTATGGGTGAAAGAAGCTTCCATTAGGAAAATTCCCTGTCATCGATTCCAGGGCACAGTGACGGGAAAATTTCGAGATAAACTTTTCTGATGTGGGAATAATCTAAATGCATAACATTTGCCGCTAGCAAGGAAACATTTTGAGAAGGAACACCCCAGTTTTCATTTTTAGTAACTTAACTTTTTAGTGAACTAACTTAACCTTTTAGTGAACCCCATTTTAAATCTCGCCTCAGTCTAAGGCGTGGATAGTTAAATTGGAGCAAGATAGCGAAATTCGAGAAAAGGAGAGGGTAAAGTCAAATGAAAGGCTGATATTCGGGAAATTTTTGCTATATTGAGATAACTGACATCAAATGAGGGATTAAATAGTCCATGTTGAAGTGAAGAAGAATTATGATTCACAACTACTTTCCAAGATGCTTTGTTTGCTCTTAAGAAAAGCATAACTAAAGAGGAATAAAATATATTCGAAGGGTAGACAGAGGTGAAACGAGACAGGATATCGAACCAGATTCTGCTAATCTTCGGGCGGACGCCCTCACCAGTTGAGCCATCATCTTGAACTGTATTGGGAAACTGTGTAAGCCGAATGAGTGTTCGGTCTAATTTACCAACACCGCCATTTTGTTTATAGAAACGAATTTGGTGATATAAAACGGTGTAGTGTCGGTTATCCTGCGGTCAATGGATAATATACGGTTACCAAAATATCTATACTATGCAATGGGAAGGTGGGCGTGTGGTAGAATGAATAGCTACCCAATGATTTCCACCATTTTTTTAATATTTAGAATATAAGTTCAACCAAAACATTTAACCAAAACTTGAGTTCATGCAAACTTCAGCTGTAAGCTAATGCGGTCGATAATTTAATACATATAGTTAAAAAATTAAAAATCTCCAATACTCCTAATATTTCGGAACAGAGTTTATCTGAGAAAAGGAACATGCCTAATAGTGACTACATATAATTCATAATATATTAGAATATTTGGACTGAATAAAATTAGTATCAGCAGAATTTGTCCCCGTGTTGAAACTGAATTTGGAAGGTTTAATAAATCTGAAATATAATCGCCATCCTGCTTTAAATATTTCTAATGTTTTTAGTTTGCCGTCTTCTTTATTTTTTTAATGGCTAGAATTATTTTGCTTCTCATCAGTGGCAAACAGAATTATCAACACAATCACATGCAGATTCATAAACAGTCAATTATAAGGGAATTAATATCTTCCTAATTTTACTCTCACAAAAAATGATGGATTCTACGTTGCACTATGAGGCTCCATTTTACAATTATTGTGAACACGTTTGTTTGTGAATTCATGATTATCTTTTAATGAATATTATTATTTAATAGACGTGGGCGAATATACGAGATCTGGAATCGAATCAGTCATATCTGTTCGGAAAATATTTCGAATTGAATCGGCATATGCAAAACTTAAAAAGAATCAAACAACATTTAAGTACTATTACGCCTTCGTTACTTATTTAGTGGTTTATTTTTCAATTTTCTGCAAGAAATTTGTGTTGCATATTTTATATAAGTACGCTTGTAACCAAAACCGATTCACTACTCAAAACTACTACTATACGATTACATAATTACATCTTATGTGAAATTCCCTAATGTTTCGTTATGTTTTTCTAAATTTTCTATTTTAGCGGATGAGGACGATTACCAGGAAACGGAGGCAATTTGAACTCCATTCTGGGATATTTTGGAGAAATAAACAGAAGGAATCGTGTATCGAAAAGAATATTTACTCCATTGGATTTGAAATTCTAATGATTTAACCAATACCATTGAAGTTTGATTCGAAGTAAGAATGGACAAATCGCTATGATTTATGTTATTATCATCGTCATCCTTACTGTACAGAAATGAAGATATTGTCTTCACCCGTGGTTAACATCTTTTAAGACGCGCTATTTTTAATGTCTCTAATGAGTGTCAATCTCATGTGCTCATTCACTTGGATGAATATTTTAAACAGAAACAGGAGAAACAAAGAATAAATGGTTCAAGCAGTCACAAGTATTCCTTTTACTACGGCCACGAGTACCACTGGAGTACGCTTACTCCGGATTGGAGACGTATAAAGAAACTTACAAACACCAGTCAAACAGTCCCAGCGGAATTGCAATCTTTTTTCTCTTACATTTCGCTGGAAATTACCTCGAAACGCCAACATTACCGTTTACTGTACCCTAAACAGTGAGGCAATATTGAAGAGGTTTCTTCCTTGAGAGGACGAAGGAATAAAATTAAAGGGATTTCTTTTGGGGCCAACTCTTCCACTTGAAGTGCAGGAAGCGCAATTGATGACATCCATTGACGCGGGTCTCGTAAATTGTCCACAGGTGGGGTGGAAAGGTTAGCTGCAACAGGTTGTCAAGAGAATATTTATTCGATCCACGGCAGAAAACAGACGGCGATCAACTAATCGGCGAAATGATTTTAAAGAGCTCTAAACACGAACGGACCAAAGATTTCTCTGGAGGAAGTCAGAACATCGCTCGTGAGGAAATATCGATTCGTCGGCAGGAATACCTCATCAAATTAGGTCAACATGAGTGTAAGTGAAGTATTTACAGTGAAATCCGAGTAGAAAACGCCGATTAAGACGGTATTATCTGGAAATTAATGGGTTAATATGTGTTTTCCTCACGGTCTCGATCCCACGAAACACATGTAAAAATAGGAAAGTAAGATTAAGATAAAAAGGTGAATTTCCTCACCTTCAGATGCACCGCATAATCCATTACACTGTCCACAGGGTGTCTCAATTCCACTTTCCAGAACTTCTACGAGTGGCACTCGGAATCATACAGCATTCGGCAATGCTCTCCTGAATTCTTAATGTAGAACGATATTACGCGTCCGATTTTTTCCATTAATAACACTCGTAAACTTCACGAACAATCATGTATACGCATACCAAATAACTTTAGATGAACTCAAGTCTATTTAAGTTTTTGTTAAGAAACTTCTCATCTCCCTGGTTATTAGAAATGTAACTCTAATTTTCGTGAATCTTTAGGTCGTCATTTCTAATTTTATAAAAACATAATGGAATAATAGTTATTAAAATATATAGTTTTACATCGTATATAATTTATAATAATAAATGCAGTCTTTCTTCTTTTCCCCGCATAGTTAGGTAGAACTGAATTTGACCTATATAGTCAACCATTTCTCATAGAGGTCAATGCCATCTATAGTCTCACTTTAGAAAGTATCGATTCAAATAGTTCAGAACATAAAGGTATCGCGGATTAATATTTAAATGAACCCCGTATAGGACAAGTTTTCAGGATAGTCAACTTACCGGGAAGTTCCAAAAAATTGGAGGTTCGCCTTCTGGTAGCTCTTGATGACTGAGCGAAAGCAAGAGGGCCAGGATCTTCGGAGGCTTGAGAATCTCGGCTTCCTCTTCTGGAGGCGAGGTAAGCGAGACCGCCGCTTCTGCTCCCTCGATGGCTCCCAGGGCTCGGAGATGTTGGCCTTGACGAGTACCCTGGACATCAAGGAAATAAACTGTTTTCAACCATGGAAATTTTTCAAATGATTCTCTTTCCTCCATTAAATATCTCGAAATGTTAGTTTTTGATCCCCATATTCTCAAGGCGTTGATATTGACTATGCTTAAATTGGAGTCTTCTAAATATAGAAAATTTAAATTTCAAGATCAAATTACGAGAATGATAAACTCAAAGAAAAACTTCTGTGTTGAATGTCTTAAGTAATTCAGAGCTCACCTTTTTAGTAGCACTCTAAGATGAGACAAAAAAAGACTTTGAAAGGTATGTTTATTCTCATGACCCGAGTTTTGACTTTCGATCGCTCAATCCAGGGCCACGGAAATACTCTCATGAGTGAAATGTTTAATTAGGAGCTAATTTAGTGAAACAAATAGTTTGAAAAAATCTTTGCAGCAAGATCGAAACCAAAATCTTGATACGAGGCATGTCCCAAAAAAGGTTCCCATAATTTTAAAAAATCGAGAAAAGCTTTTTATGTATCCTTATATGAGAATACCCTTTCTTCCACCCATCGCAGGATCACTAAGAAAAGAGGATACACAAAAGTCCATTGATCAGCAAATTTGTTCTTTAATTTGAATACAGTATATCCGAGGAGTATTTGACCATATGTTAATAATCCGTTCGTAAGACTGCGAATATAGTGTAAGTGGTTTATGTGGAACATCTCTTCGGTATAAGACATTCATAGGTAGAATGTGGAGACCCAATATGTGAAGACCTAAAAAATCTTTTTAGGTCAAAACAGAACAAAAGTTCTGCTATCCTCGGCGAATTCCATTACGCCAACCCATCGTTTTAAACCTTCTATTACTAACGTAGTATTTTCATTTCTTCAGTAGACCAGTTCACACTTTTGCTCTAACTTACACTCATATTGGATTCTGTTTTGGGCATATCACTCGCTTTGCATTCCGTAGTAATCTAAGGCCATTTTAGAACTCCGATCCCGATTTAGGAAACATTGCGGACTTAAAAATTTATACCGGAAGACATTCACTTTAATCTACAAGTTATTTTGAAATCCAATTAGTGAACATTACTGTTAAATATGATTCGAGCTCAATACCAATTTCCATCTTCCAGATTTTCACTCTCCAAGAATCACATATTTGAAAATATTTTCTCGTATCAAGCAGAAAAAATTACCGATATTTATAGATTCAAAACTCAAAATATGTACAAGTTAAGCCAAAATGTTGAGTGTGTACGGTAAGTAAGCTCAATCTGTAAAGCGCAGTATAAAATTTAGGAAACGCGACATGAAACGAGTATGAGGCATTTGCACACGTCTGCAATGTCTGTGAAAACCTAAGAGAATGGAAACATTTCAAAGCAATTAACAAATACGTTTTTCCGTCATGAACGACTTAAAATTGGGGCACGTCGTGAGAACTCAGAAGGAAAACTGCATTCGAAGTTTGCGCAGACTTTTAATTAGAATTCCTTTCACGAAAATTATTTACTTCGTCGAAGTAAACTAAGGATAATCAAATCAACCGAAACCGATAAACAAAATAAACTTTCGTTAAAATTAAAATAAATTAATTTTTCGTTGAATGATCTCCTTTCCGACGTTACTTATAAATCAGACATTCTCTACCTCATAAGGATATGCAATTCACCCGGTGCATAATTGTAATTCACCTTATTAGAAATCAAAATGTGGTTTACTTAGATATCTAAGCCTTGCTTAACTTAAACAACAAAACTTAATTTTGTGCTTCAATAGTACTTGGGATAATTTTACCTACCAGAGTTCTACTAGTCTGAGTAATTCAAATTTATGAAAACCACAGTTCGAAGAGACATTTGCCGAAGTAGCTAAGATTAGTTTTTAATGTTTTTCGATTACATTAATAATTATTGTCCAAACATACTATGACAATAATCCAAGGACTTCCATAATTTAAACACACTTTGGAAAAAGTGAAGCATCGTTACTTCACATGTAATTACAGAGCTTCTCTCAGGGATTGTAGTGTAAAATATCTTCTCTCGTGTAAACATCAAGCCAGTTTTCAACTATGGATAATCTGGCAACCTTCAACATATTTATTATTATTGCGGATTTTAAGATATCTTATTCGATATATACTACTTGTCTTCATCAGTATTACTTTACAGCAGCGTAGCATAGCAAAATGTGTTTCAATAAGACATTATCCAAAATAGAAGGAAAAATAGTCTTACCTGGTCCTCTAACGGAGGCCACGGAGTTAGCGGAAGCGAGGCTAACAAGGTCTTCCTCTTCCATAAGATCCGTGAGGTCTGAAGTGGATCGACGGCAGCGACAACTGAGCGTGGCGGCCGAAGAGGAAATCGCCGCCGTGGTGGAGGCGGTTGAAGCGCCGCTGGAAGAGGCCGTCGACGAAGACGACGACGCCGACGTGGTCTTTGTCGACGGTGAGGATGGCACCGGAGAATGGTTGGCGAATGCTTCCCACACATCGTCCGACATGGCGGTGGGACTGACCGCCATGCGGCGAGGCGTCCCTCTTTGAGACAGAGTGAGGCCGTTATGGCTCCCAAATGGACCGAACCTCTCCTTCGATTCTCATTCACGATCGATTCTTATATTTATTCGCTTATTTTCGCGCTAATCGATGATTATTTTACTCTGTTAGTAAAAAATAGTAAGGCCTCTCTGGCATGTCACGCTTTCCTGGTGATCATTGCAGGAAATGGCTTGTTTGGGCAATTATGCCTTTCCAACATTTCTGATGGGCCTCATCGTTCCTTCTTCGTAAGTAGATGACCTGATGAAAATAGAAAAGAGTTGTTTTATTTTCCGAGGTGTCAAAATTCAAATATAGGTTATTATTGATGTCCTTATTTATTGTTTACGACTTAAAATGATGAGTATTTGCGCAGAAAACTCTAAATAAGCTCTTTTAATAAAAACATATTTAACGGTTTTGAGATGAAAATTCGTGACCGTATGAAAATAAGTGTTCAGAAATTAACTCTACGGTTATACCGAAAACGCCTCTGATTTTCAAAACTGACAGCTGTGAAATCAGCGATGGATAATGTAATATTGCACGGCCATATGGTAAAATTCACCGCGCTTATGCAAGGAAACATGCGTAATATGTAGGAAAAGGTCAAAGTGTCAAATTTCTGACATACAGAGAGAAAAGCAGCGCAAAAGGAAAGGAAAATTCAAAGGATTTTTCGAGGGGTTGGTGAATTTCATGTAATTCAGAGGAAAAGCAACTCAAGCTGCCTCGTTGATTTATCTTTTACTCTCTTTATTTTGTTGTGAATACAGTGCGAGTTGGAATTGCAGTAAAATTTTAAAAAACTGAAGATGTTTTACCTCTCCTCGGGTCTCGCGAAGGTACACTAACTTTCTCTACATTCAACGAATGACAAAAATTAACTATTCTATTTAAAATGAATGCTTCTCAGCTGGAAATGAAACTTTTTTCTGTTTCCACCTCATGCCTGCCTTCGGAACTATTCCCTCCCGATTAGAAAGAAAAGAAGATCGATTCTATATCAACGGAATAAAGAATGCTTTGTGCGACAACTGCCGTGAGTATAATCTGAGAGCAATTCGTGTTGCGAGCGAGTTTTGCGATTGGTGCAAACACTGCTTGAGAGCGCCGCCTTAGTTGTCTTTTATGCTCTGCTAACATTCCTCTTCGCATATATACAATTAAACATTAATGTTCATATCGCGTACAAGGTATCATTAAATGGATTAGGTTGTATAAAATACCTCTTGGCGATAACAGTTTATAAGGAAAAGTTCTTGAGAGGCTTTGATAATGTCCTCAAAATGTTAATAAGACGTCTAATGAAGTCACCATGGAAACGTAAAATACTGAACCGAGAAACAATTAAAAAGAAAGTAAGTCAGAAGAATGTCTCTTGCAGCCTGGATTTTTTTTAATATCAGATATTTACAATTACATTCCGGATTCTGCGTCGATATCCTTTAGACAAAATCCAGAAAGTTGCATGTCGCTTTAAAGTGCAGAATTTTAACTCAGGTCTGTCTTATTTCGCAAAGTTGAATCAAATAAATGCTGTAAGTTTGAGAATTCTAGATGGAGCAGAGCCACATCTCTCCTACAAAGAACTTTTGAATCTTCCCCAAAAACATGGAGACAATAGAACGTCAATTGAGGAGTTACATAATGTAGGCATTTATTATGAGTTAATATAACCTCGGTGTTTTTTTCATTTTTTCCATTAACATTTTGTAGTCACGTTAGTTTATTCATTAAGAACAATTTGATCATTAAAATCTCGAACTACATATAAATATCGAGATCATTTCATTTTCCAGCACGTGAATCGTCGCTCTGCCCCTATTTCTGCGAAAAGATTTCCTACTTAAAGGTTCCGAGAGACTTGGGGATCGTCTAACTTCTGTCGTGTGAGATAAGCCCTGGGAATTCCAAAGACAGGGTCCCAACACCATGAAATCCTTGCTTTCCGTAAGAATGGCGTGAGTAAGGAGGAAAACTGAATGGAGTAGCTGAAAGGGATTCCCTCGAAAAGAAAATACGCCAATTTATCAGCGGGAATAAAAGCAAATGAAGAAACCTGATTATATTTTGAAGTTTTGATGAAGAAAGAGAATACATTCAAATAAAAAGAAATGTTACAAAAATTATAAGTTTTGGAAGTTATACTATAATAATAACGAAGGAGAGGACTGATACAACATTTAAAGTAAACCTGAGAGTTTCAAGAAAATAAAAAGCGATTAAATGACCTGATAATTAGGCGATTTAGATTTAATTGTATGAACCGCGTTTGCTTTCTTCCCCTCATACTTGCATTGGTGAGCGCTAAATGCTTTTAGCATGTCATACTATTATATATTTGTATTTATCTCCCATAGACCCTCAAATACATTTTTACTGACTAAATACAGCAGGAGACGTGAACAGTAACAATGGACGAGCACACACAACCATTCCCTAACGAGATAAATCCAAAAATCCAGACTCAAACCCGGGACTTTGGAGCTAAAGCGCTAACCCCCTCCGCAACCAGTAATCATATTTCTCAAAAAATTTCGATAATGAAAGTAAAAATGATCTTTGTTTATCAAAATCACCCAGACAATACTTTTTAAAACACACATACCAGCAAATTATAAGTCTTATTGTATTTAATTACCTATTGTCGTCAAATTAATATATTAAGATACGGAAAACTCCAGTATCGCCATGCATGGGCAAGAAGCTTAACTTATCTAACCGAATTTACGCACACTCCTAAAATTAATTATTTTGTGCAACGAAGACATCAAGACAAATCAAATGTAAAATATTTCAATAATATCGACAAGTACCCTTCTTGCCTTGAAAATGGGTAGAAAGGAAAAGGATAGATTTGAAAAGGATGCGTAAAAAGTATTTTTCTGAGATATTTACTCTATTTTTTCGGATGAAATTTTACACCTCCAAACGTGAAATTAACCTGCTTTTTATAATAATAATAAATCAAAGCCGAGACTTATCAGTATCCTCATACATTTTACCATTCAGTGTTGGATTTCATATGCTGTTGACTAGATTAATTAAGGAATGGATGTAACCTCAAGAAATCTTCAAACTCTTACTCAAAAATAAAAGGATGTTTTGAAGTTGATGTTTGTTGTAAAATAGTGGAGTGAATGTGTAAATTTCTGTAATATTTTGTGTATTTCTAGGTGTGATGATTGAGAAACTCGTGAAGTGAAATGTAACTCGTCAAAAGAAGGATGAAAACTACGAATATGTAGTAACTCTAATTATGGGATATATGTGGTGCACACTTATTCCAAGGGGTGTGTTTATCATTAAGTCTTGTTGTTTTGTATGTTCAGAGACTTGTAAATAGAGTGATTTTGGAATGTTGATCTGTATGAGACTTCAAAATACGAACATCAGAATTAGTAAGTTAATTAAAACCTCTGATGTGTTTAACAAAAGACGTTGGTGATATGAATTCAGTCCGCAGGAATCGGACTCAGAAGGCTCGACGAAAGAACACCTTTAAGTAGAAAAAAAAAGATGGCGAATATCTCAAAGAATGGAATTGCTCTGCCTTCTAAATAAAACTGATCGGAGGCATTGAGTACAAAGGAGGATTCGGACATCCACTTAAGCATCTGTAGCTGAAGACGGATTGAGAGACTCAAAGGGAAGAAACATCCCATTCTTATGTAAACCTCAATACAGGCGTGTCTCGCGCAATGACGCAAATCATTCTCAAGAATAACGAATCGATGCCGTGAAAAAAGAGCGGGTCGCAAAACTGGATTCCTACTATTTTACACGTCATCTATGTATGTCAGGAGGTTTAGGAAAAACTCGATATTCCGAGCAGCTCATTCTATCGTTATCGTATATTTTTGACGGAGTAAAAGAATCAAAATTACTCAAAAGTACACAGAACGAGAAAAAAAGCTTGAGATAGGTTATTAAATTTTCCTCTATCATCAGGCGTAGAATGCTGTTCGACCATTAACGGACGAATTAAAATCCCAGTGGCTTTCTTTTTCAGCAAAAAGAAAACTTTTCAAAAATAGATCTTTTTTGTAGCGAATATCTATAACTGAATGTTGTTAAAGAAAGACCCAATAAGTAAGAACACACCCTCACAGGAAAGGAGATGAGAAAACCACAAAAACAGAGTAAAAACCACAATAATACTTCAAATAATATTTAATACATAGAAGTACATTTCAAAATATGGATTAGATAAATTACTGCTACGATTATATTTTAAAGAAAAGAAGAAAAAATATTTTAAAGTATATGATTTTAGATGTATCTACAACAGGTGGTGTTTGTCAAAGATACCAGCATATGGATTAGTTGTTACGACAATTAGATACACCACGTAGTGACGTTTATTTAATTTAATATAGCTTCTTTACTCCAACATGAGGGAATTAACTACAGTTCAGCTTTGCCAATTAAATTTTAATTTTATAATTATTCTAAAAAGTGGTCGCTTAAAAACAGTCTCTATTAAGCCAATAGTAAAGGATTCTCACTTAAGTAGGTACTCTAAATACATTTAAAGGTTTTTCATCTAAATTCTAACCTCCTTTCTACTAAGGTTTCCTTGCCGCTGTCGCAAGAAATCATAGTGATTCCTGATCCATCTTAGCCATTTTAAACGAAATCTTTTTCCAACGTTAAGCTTTTTCTAAAATGCGAGTTCTGTTCTTATGTTCAACACACAGTTTGAATGAGGTCTGTTTGAGAAAACTAACAACCAAATCTAAGGTCATCTCTTTAGCAGCACCGTGCAAAATTTGTCTTCTTGATGTATCCGCTTAAGGATTTGCTCAAATGTGGATACCCCAGTTTGAATTCTGGTGAATCCAAGATTCAACTCAATCCGTTAAATATTCTACTTGAACAAACTAAAGGACAAACGAAAGTGGAAAATGTGTTTGGTTTCCCAGACGTGCTAAGTAGAACACCTCTTACTATATCCTTATTAAACTCAAAGGTTTGAGCCGTTACCTTCGCATAAATTCCCCACATATATTTCAACGCATGTAAATATACGAGAGATCGAAACGTATCAATTTTCTTCCAGGTTTTCTCTCCGGTTCAATCAAAGAATCATCCGGATTAGTAGCGGTTTCACTTCTTCAAGCTAGTGTTCAATTGGTTCCAGCCGTATTTATTTTTAAACAATCTTCTGGGGAAAGACACATTACTCATTTGCTTATTTACTTATTTGCTTCACCCAAAACAGGAAGGAACCACTTTTTGAACACAATTTTGAATTATTACGTTCATAAAATTATAAGTTCTTCATCTAGAAAGCCTATCTTAAATATATCAGCATTTTTTACTTTACTTATTTGAGAAAAATCTAGGGAATATTCAGGAATTGTTTACCTTAATATAAGAACGTCGGCGATTTCTCATCGGTAAAAAAGGGGAGAAGTGTATTAAGTAAATCCATTGCTCTAATTGGAAAGAGGCATCAAATAACGATCAGAGAAATTATAATATAATCTTAAATATAATCTCAAGAATATATCAGTGTATCCCTTTAAATAATTCCTTTGCAATCAATAGAAAAGAAACGTTGACTTTAAGAATAAGAGCTCGAAAGAAAGAAGCGGCTAAAAGGTCAGAAGTCCTATCGTGCGTGTTAATCCTGCCATCTCCCCACAAAGTTCTAATCCTAAATTAAAGGAAAAATAAATCTGGAATCTTTGGTATACGAAGACAAAAGGATTTTACTCTTTCAAAAGACCGCATGACAGCAAAGTCTTTTCCTTTCATTCTCTCACTGCCTCTTTGTCGAGAATGCGATACATTTTCTCCGGAATATTTCCCTGAGGAAAATCTTTGTCAATTTGAGGCAAGAGATACGGATGGATATGAGAAACACGAGGTTGGTGAGAGTAGATGTAATGAAATAGCCCAGACTGTAGAACCAAATTTACTTCATGACATGCGTCAAAATAATTCTAGGTTTTATTAGAAAGAATGCTCTATATTTTCGATAATTGTACCTATTATAGCATCTAATAGTCAATGGTGAAACATTGTGAATTTTATGTGATAAATTCAGCAATTAATTTAAAGAAGTATTTCTTTCATTCCCCTATTTAATTAAAAATTCACCCACTCACTTTGGTGAGAATGAAGGAATTACTTATAACTAATCAAATTTCGACTTTCAGAATATCTATTCATATAGCAGATTGAGGACTGATTTTTAAACTGGAAAGAATTTTCGAAAGTTAATAGATAAATAACTAGTGCTCACTGATTCAACAATAGGTTATATATTTACCGTATATCATACAACTAATCAACGGCTAACATTACTTCTAATTTAAATTATCCTTTATCCCCAGCTTTTGCTATGTATTTGCTAACAAAACTAAAGATTTAATTTAAGAAGGAAATAATCTCGTCTTAAAACAAGTATTGATGTTATTTTATGGAAATGATTTAGTTGCTTATAGCTATCACATCACCAATGGTGAGAATGAAATAATAATTTTAAAACAATAAAATAAGCATCAATCTGATTCCAAAAAACAGCTGTCTTTCAAATCAACTGAACGGCTTTGCTAAGCAGATTAACTAAAATCAAAGAAATTAACTTTACTATCAGTTAATTTATTTATAATCTACCCCGATTTAATCTTAAAATGGACAAAATGTTCTGCAAGATAGTTCAATTGGTTGAGAGTAACAGATCCATAGTTACTAATAAATCGTGACAGAAGTGCATTTATCCTATTGGTTTGTTCTCACGTCTGTTATTCCTTTCCCTTAATGCTGAAGTTACCATAATTATGTCTGAAGAATATTTTTCCACTCTTGACTATTAAGTTCCATATTTATTAAATTCGCAGATTATCACTTAATTCATAAATGATTCTCACGATTTACATTTAGCTGTATTTATCGCACTAGTTATAGACTATGAATTACTCTCCAGAATGACCCATTTCTTCATTGAAGTTCTTCGACGGTCTCTTTCATTTCGAATGGGATCAACAGACGAATTACTATGGCAAGTTAAAATCTCCTCCACCACGACTTCTGAGTAACTAGTTGATTCAGGGATTTCTCTGAAAACTTGTCGAAAGCCAAATGAAACAAACTCTCAACTTGTTAGCGTAAACTCTGTGATTCTTTACCACTCTTCTGATTGCCTGATTTTAATCGCCATGGAAACTTGCCACTCAACATAATAACCAATTCCAAGGCGTCGCAAGTATTTCTTTGAACGGACTTTGGAACTGTTAGGGTGATTACCGAAGCTCGTCATCCAGAGAAAATCATCCATTTTCTCTTTCCAATCTTCTTGACACCCACTCATTCCTCACCTCCTAGCAATAATTTTACTATAAACCGTTCTATGTGTATCTTTCTTCTTCTGTACAAAGAGTAAATAGGTCACCCCATTGACGTAGAACGCATGTTATTCTATTTCCTCCAATTTCAAGATTTTCTTCGTAGAAAATCCTTGCCCCTATCAAGCACTCATTTCAAATTACATCAATTACTCAATTCCAAAAATAAACTACTGTTTAAATTTTACTTTTCCTGCCTCTCTCTTCACTAATTTACATGGCCTAACCACTGAACTTATTTTCAGCCCAGAATATTCGGATATGATTCAGAATCAGAATATGTTTTTTCTCCTATAACCTATTTTCATGGATTTACTATAATCCTCTGTGTATTTCTGAGATTAAATTACAAAAATCTCAAAGCCAGAGGGAGTTTAATGTAGATTCATGCTACCATATCTTGAATTAAATATTTCTGAATGTTCTTGTACAATAATATTAAAAATAATAGAATTTTTGTTGGCACGAGATTGAGATTACCCCACCTTTATACCTGAAGTATTAGAATTACTTATACAATTATATTATACAAAAGCAAAATGTTTTAAGCCTCGAAGAGAATGAAAAATCGTAGAATGAAAGGCTATTGACCTAGCATATTCTCATCTAGTGGAATGAATAAACCGCCGATATTCAAAGAGCCAACGTCAGGGGAATCTACTGCTGCAAATGGGGAAACCGCAATATCATCCATCTTGAGGGGATCCTAAGATAAGTGTATCTGGTGGTTCCAAAATCTGCCAATTGGCATAGCTCAGTTTGTACTCCGAAAAGTCTATTTAGATAGGTCAAGCAGCACTTCGAATATGACCACTTATATGTTTTCGCATTATTGGTGGAATCCCGCCGTCTCACCCCACTTAACCCTTTTACCGTTAATACTCTGATATATCTATCGAGGATCATTCTCCTTAGAAGAGTGGATGCTCCAGAGATGGGGTTCAATATCAATTAAGCTGATTATACCCTCGCCCACCTCATACTTGTCGTTGCGGCATTCTGTCCTTTCTTTTCCAAGAAAATTTCCCTCGAGAAATTCCTCTTGCAAATTACATCCTTGGCACGAATGAATATCACATTACGGCGGAAATTTTGAAAAACCTCTTCCTACAAACGTAACACAAGTAGGGATTATGAAAGGTTATCTTATTAATATTTTATATCTTGAGGAAAGAGAGGTCTCATAAAGTTGATGAGATGAGGAGAATAAGTGTCTCTTCCATTAAATCCATAATACGCAACTACTGAGGCATTAAATTTGTTAGAATGTGAACTTAAGCTTTATTATGAATAATTTATTATAAATTTCTTAATCTTGTTACATCGCTCTTTGTCTTCAACATTGTTCGATATTCCTGAACTAGAACAGAGAAAGAATACAGGAAAGAATGACTGAAGCATGAAAACAGATACTGTTGAGTGTACAACGAAATTATAAATTCGCAATTTATCAACTTCTTCTGGCTGGAATAAATACTTATTCGTCGATATTTATGTTAATAACCGCATCTTGCTTTTATGTAGTCAGACATCGTCCAGAAGATACTCCGTAAGTAAAAGAGGAAATCTATGTTCTTTGAAATTTATCCCTCCTGAATTAGCAAGTAGGAAACGGCTAGTGAAACGAATGTATGTGTAGAATGTTTGATCATTCCGGCACTATATACGATCCAGCTTTAGTATGTGAATGGCCTTTTAACTCTTATTTATAAAATGATTCGAATAGAATTCTGAGTAAAAGGAAGAAATATTCGCTTCTAAGGGTAGACCGTAAGAGATTTTATGAGCCAAAAAGGATTTTTT
Source organism: Pachydiplax longipennis (assembly GCA_036926295.1). Classification (NCBI taxonomy): domain Eukaryota; kingdom Metazoa; phylum Arthropoda; class Insecta; order Odonata; family Libellulidae; genus Pachydiplax; species Pachydiplax longipennis. The sequence goes on along the minus strand of JAVFKF010000012.1, from coordinate 3,374,809 downwards.
ACATTATGTATGTATATATTTTTATAGAGCACTGTTTCTAGCCCGTAATTGAAGATAAAGCAAATTTTGCAGTTCATGTGTATACTCTATTTCTTATACATTTTTCTATGATTTTCGCATCGAGCCCAAACCGCTTTCACCTAAAGACATATACTTTGTTATGTATATGTTATAAATAAGGTAAACAGGTAGATATAGCATACTTCAAAGCTGAAAGAGAGCTCATATAAAATCTTTATATTGATTTCCCATACGGTGCTCATGATGTATCATCAAACATTTTGCTGAATGTTGAATCCCTTGCAGCTACGACGAGGACCTCTATCAAAAGACCACGCTCCCTAGAAATTAACGAGCTTCACCGCACAAATTACGACGACTTTACTAACTGTACATCCTCTCAAGTATAAAAGGCCCAATTATTTGATTTGCGGTGGATGAGAAGGAGGCGAGAAGAGTCCCGAAAGGCCATTTATGACCAGCCGTTCTGCATCTCCCCCCCTCCGCGGGTGAACTCGCTCGATACTGCACGGAATCAGGGTAGGGATGTTTTTCGGGGTGCGTCGGCCGAGGGGAATATTGGTTCCGGGAAAGGCGGATGTCAACCGAAACGTCTGTGAGCTCAGAAGCAGTAGATGTGTTATTAACAAGGAGGCGACCAATGAATTCGCGACAAACTTGCGTATGATTCAATGCGAATGGGGCATAAAGTTGAAGTAGATATCGCAAGCTCTCTTTCGGATGCCTCAATAACGACGACGCCTGGTGGAGTCTAGAAGAAATTTTTGCCATTTTTAGTGTCGAAGGAAAACATGCACTGAATTCTGAATGGGGAAAAAAAGATAGTCACCATAGTCGAGACCGAACTTTCTGTCGAAAATGAAGATTTATGTATTTTACCAGCAATTAAACACTTCGAGTAAGGTAAAGAGACACGGCATTACTTGTGTTTTTCGAGTATTATACTTTAAAGTGCTGCTAAGCATCGAATCCGTTTATAAATTTATCAAGGTATGTATATGTATGATTTATTCCACACCGTATTATAAAATTTACAATTTTCCAATATATAAATACAAATATTACTATTCCAGAGAAATAAATGCAATATTGGTAGGGTTTATGTAATTCCATTTAACACCTCCAGCGAGATAAAATTAATAGACGGAATGGGTTAAATTAACGGTGTAATCACGAAGTTACAGATATTTGCGTAATTGGATCTTTAAATTTGTAGTAAGATACAGTAAAGAAACAGAAGCGAAAACTTTGCAGAGAGAGCCATCTATTGGATATAAATTAATTTCCGTATGCATCAGCTACGTGCGGATTATTCATGAGAAATAATTACCATAGATAAGCTGAATAGGTATAGTTACATTATTTTTATGTCACACGGTTAGGATACGCAAGATAAATATAATAGATTTCGCAAGAAATTCAAATCTAAAGAAATTTTTAAAATATTAATACTGATAAAAATATCCAACTTTAGGAACAAAAAACTTGCTATAATAAATAGAACGGCCGCATGTGAAACCTTGCGTGTCTCGCATTTTATATAGATGCTGTTTGAAGGCATAGAGACTATACGAAAGATAATTATTTTATGTTAGAATTTAAAAATTGAGAAAACTTTTTATCTTATCTTAATCAACAAGTGATTTAAGACATAATGAAAAACAATGTATAAAATAAAACATTTCGTTATTTCTCCGCTGAGAAACGCAGTACTGAACGCAGGACGCAGCCTAAAGGAATTGCTATTCTCAATCCATCTGGCCAGAAAATAATTGTCTGCTGAATATGTGGTAAAAATTAGTTTTAGTGGAAAATTTTTAAACATTAAAAGCAAAGGTACGAGTAGTAGTTTAAATAATATGATTAAGGAAACGGCTAAACCTATAACTAAAAATTCACTTAAGAGCTCGATATTTATTTATTTACGGCTTCGACGTAAACTGAAATCATCGATTGTCATTTTCAGCCAAATGTCGTTTGCAAAAACATTTTAAAATCACATTTCAGATCAAAGAATAAAATTAAATTAAGTACAAAACCTATAAAAAGAGTACAAAAGTCTTAAATATCTTTTATTGGGAGGGACGAACAGATGACCTTTTTGAGTGCTTCATCGTTTTGGTGTGAAATATGAACTGTATGAAGGAAGGATGTTGAAATAATAAAGGATATTAAATGTGGGCTTGGCATAGACAGAAAAGACCAAGAAGAGAGAAACAAATAAGGAAGGATTGAAGAGGCGGTTTTGATTGAAGAAATAAAAGAGTTGTGGAGGGAAATAGAATAAGTGATTGAAGGGAGAATAGCGATCGAGACAAAAACGCTTCGGTAATAAAAAAAAAGGAGTCAGTTTTCAGGGAGAGAAAGAAATGGCATCAAGAGGGAGAACTTCAGACATATGAATCCACCAAATAATATAATGATATAAGATATGATTTGAAAATAGAAAATTCTGGTATTATTAAACTTGGAGATTGAGCTCTCTGAAATAAAATGAGGCAATGGGATGCTCTACAAATGATTATGGCAAAAGCGCACTCACGTTAAACATGATACACCTAATGGAGAACTAAGAGATAAATCTAAATTAATCTGAAAACATTCAATAAATTATGCTCCCCTAAAACAGGCCACTAAAAAGTCGAACAAAGACAATATATTTTTAGTTTACGACGGATTAAAATTATGATGATAATAATAACAAAAGTACCAAAAATTTGATGTACATAACTCTATGAACATACAGAAACAAGCTGAAGAAACAGAACTGAACTTAGCTGAACTAAAAAGAAGAAATATCCTTTTCTGCGAAGCAGTTTGTCTGTCTTGTTAAATTTTAATTGACCACTTATCCTGTTAAATAAAAAACCTTGAACTATCCAGATTCGTATAATTTTACGTTAAAAGTTGAATTCCCTCTAAATAAATGCATAAAAAATAAGGACCAATGTTTAAATGAAAAAACGAAAGTTTTTATGGGAATTCTATGTGTTCAAATTCATTCTATTATTTTCTCCAAGACAAGAGGTGAGGCCTTCAGCCACATGTGGACGACTTGACGGGAGTTCAATTATCTTCTCTCCGTAAAACTAACGTATTTCAACAATTCTGTTTCTTGGTCTCATGTATTATGTTGACTTAAAATAAAGCAAAAATTTCCATTCGGAATATTTTAGTAGTTCACTTTCGTAGGTGCAATTTTTATCTTTAACCATTTAAATGCACGCCCATAACATAACGGCGGTATGATTGATTCATATATGGTCTAATGGTTTCCTATGCGACCGAATGGCACAACGTAGCCCTACAATTAAAAAAGATTGTGTATAACCGATGTTTTTAACGCCAAAAATTCCTAGAAATTTAACAGTTCTTGAAACCATACGGTATTAATGAGAATAACTCGATAAAGACATTCGTTTATAAAGTAATGTCTTTGTTGATCGTGAACTGGATTCTCAATATCCAAAAGAGTTGATTTCAATCGATCCGAAAGCAAAATGTGCCTGAATACATCTTCCAAAAACATAAGACCAATCTGACGAAAGTAGACATATTTAGAAAAAAAAAGAATGCCTATGATGAGCAATCTCTATTACCTATTATGGATATTAAAAATTATGGGTATATAAACGATTATAAATCATAATATCGAAGGGGTTTAATTTTTTATGATATACAAAATATTGTTATTGAAAGAAAAATGCTGCTCCTGTAGTGAATTATCCGAATATTTTGTACCAAGGATTCAAAGTTGGAGATAATATGAAAAGTGAAATATTTCGCATTTCCAATTTGTAACACCGAAAATCTCTCTCGAGTAGGAAAACGATGCATCTCAGAAGACTATTTCCCGTAATTTTGCACATAAAGATTTACATTCGCTGATATCTATAAATGCTCGTATTACAGAACGAAGGAGTTTCTTTTTTACTCTGTCGATGGAAAATTGGGTAGATGATGTGATGAGACAGGAAATGAGTCCCTTTTACGGATGGAGAATGATTCGAAAGAGGACAAAGGATGCTCCTGAACAGAATTTTGAGAACCGGCTTTCAAAGAGGATAATGTATCACTGCTAAATTCTGCGCGCATGGAATTTATAACGATGTCAGTCATTTTCGCCTCCGCTTCCGATGGGAAACTAATTCCGTTTTTTTCCTACATCATCACGAACACCAAATATTCCAGGCTAGAACAGGAGATAAGTAAAAATGTGCATCCATGAGAAAAATTTGGCTCTCGAAATGTGAAAGCCATAAATGAGCGAGGAGACAGAGTCCATAAAGGCCTTAGATATTACTCAAATGTGATTCTACATTTCTTACACATCGATGACAGTGCAAAATGATAACATAGAGTGATTTATTTCGAACAATTTCCTCTAAATCAGTGTCGGATAACCATTTTACCCTAACATACACTAGGGAATTGGTTTTGTGGCACAATAACGAAATATAATTTAAGTTTTACTAGCATTTCTCCTAACAGATGAAGTATAGCATTGAAAATTAATTTTAGTATTTTTTTCGAAATAGTACTTTTCTATACAAAAACTTACAGAATAATTCCGACATAGAATATTCCCTACAATTTTGCAACCAAATGATTTCCTAACACCAGTCAAAGTTGCTAATTCATTGCCAGGTCTTGAGGAAAACCAGGTCATGACAAATTTTATCTGAATGATGAAATGTGAATTTGTCCATCACAATTGCCATCTTTGGATAATTTTACTGGATCTTACGCATTTCAATCTACTAGGTTCGAATAGCATTCGATACACGTAACTTGACAAAATTGCCGGAGACAAGGGTTCGTTCCCACTAGGATAACAACGCATGGATTGTCTCCCAAACGACGACACAAATCCCCCTAACGTTTAAAAATAACCTTTGACATTTTTCCCGGAACATATTCCAATCGTACTCTGTTTGCGCTACCTTCGAAGCATTTGTTTGTACGGAGGTCTCATCCGATACCAACGCAGCTGGCCCTTGCAATACGTTGGCTACCGCAAACATACAAGGAACTGGAAGACCACCATAAAGATACGTTGGAGAAACTTCTTCGTTTCCCTTATCAGGAAAAAAAGATTCTTTTCGACATCCCGAAAAATTTGTGTGTGACCCTAGTAATAATATTAAGCAAATTATTTCCATTTCAAAACAAGTAAATTTCCATTCTGTAAATTTCACATCAACTTCACCAAAGAACTCTGACAAAATTCAAACGTCAATTCTTTAATCACTCGTATCTTAGCGATTTCAGAAATGAATGAAACAACTTCATTCTGAAATTGTCCTTAGGTTGGTAGTGAAGCATCAATTCAACTACGGAAGTAAAGCTGTAACTGGAAGGAGAAAACTGAAATAATTTATTGCTAACATCAGAACATCTTCAGAATTTGAGATGTACTCACGTTTTAATTGTAGTACGTCCTGAAAGCATTCAAAATGGACTCGATGAAATAATTAAGATGAAATTGTATCAAAATATGGTGTGATAGATTTACCATGTGAATAGGCATTTTCATCGCTAAGTGCTAATTACATCTAAGGCAGGTAATCATTTTCCTCAACGATGTCATCATTTAATTTGAGACGGCAAAAGTTAAATTTTTGTCGCCTATTCAGTACTAATCGATGGCTGACTTTCTAAATCTTAACAAAAAGAAACAAACAAGGTAATCCATAAACAGATTTTTAAGGCTCTCTTTCTTGTCAAAAGCAGACTTTATTCCTAGGATTTTTCAATCGGAGTTCTTCAGATCTCATTCAGTAGTCTATTCAATCGGTGAGTCAGAGAATTATAGGCAGTTAACAACGTTATAACTCGTTCAAACCTTGTTTCATGCATGTGGTATTACTTGACTGATTCGTATGAAACTACTCTATTATTCTCTATGAAGAATATGTCAACATTGTGAATGTTCGTCAGAGATGGGTAATTTTCTCTCATCAGAATAATATTTCTCCATCATCATAGAGAAGATCAGGTAGCGTTTATGTTTCCTGTATCAAGCATTTCATTAGTCCAATCAATCCAGAGAAGTAATTTTATTGACTCAATCTATGGAAATGACAGCGCTTTGATTTGTATTTATTCATTTGATAATTTATATTAGAGAAAATTCAATACAAGAGAGTGAAATAATTCTAAGATTTTGTGGGAGTCTTCGATGAAAACACTGCGGAAAGCTCATCCCTCATCTCATCAAATCTTATTCAAGAATTGATGAGATTATTCTATATAATAAGTCTATAATAAGCATAATAATCTATAATAAGTATTCAAGAATTCTTGGAGATTTATAGGAGAAAAAATTGATTAATGCTTGTGACTGCTCTTTTCGCAAGTAAAATTAGTTAAGTAGCGGCAAAAACTCAAAGTCAACTTCCGAAAGAAGGTTTTCTGAATGATGTTCGCTTACATGAAAAGAGTGGGTATTTTATAGAAGATGAAACTTGAAATGCGTGTCTACACCTCCCAAAAATCACGGCCACGATGTTCTCAAGTCAAATTATATTTAAAATGAAGTACATTCATGAACTACTGAATGCTGGCGTAAAAGAGCCACTCTACTTAGGAAATGAAAATGTATTTAATCGTTGGTCAAAGCGTTAATAAATAATCTAAAAGTTACGCTGCTTTTCCATCATTTAGGAGATCTCAAAGTGCTTTGATATAAACCTTAAACGCCTGTTTGCTGCCCTCTGAAGCGAAGGAAATGTGGTAGTGCTTTTCGTTTAGGTTTATGAAGACAGCTTTACAGCGCCCAGGTGGTGATATAGGAAGGCAATTTGTGGGGATGGTTTGGGAGGGAGAAAATTGGATAAAAATACAGTAAAAGATTAGAGAAAGTAGAGAACTAAAGGATAAGGGAGTTATTAAGAAAATAAAAATAATATGAGAAATGTCTTTTAAAATATCGTTCATATTTATAATGGTCATGAATAAAAAATACTATCGAGGATAAATGTTTAAACAATTGTTTGAATATTGAAGATAATTTAAAAGATGATGAATTTCTGTAGTGTATTTGAAAACTGTTTCCAATAGCGAAAACAACTAATGTATCAATTACGTCTATAGGTTCACCCTTGTCAAAATTATATTTCCAACATACATTTCTTTGATATTTTTTACTAAACATCAGATTAGAAAATACTCATGTTTTAATTTTTGATTAACTTTCCGTTTACTTCGATTTCGTAAACTATTTTAACTTCAAAACTGTCCATTTTTCATTTAAAAAATCCTTCTTAAAGAGAGAAAGAATCTATGTTTAACTTAGGCATCACTAGTTTTGGCTACATTTCTAAAGAAATCCTGCTATTTAACTTGCGCCTATTTCCCTATAATACAGTATCTTCCACATAAAAGCTGGTGAGATTTGTAAGCGTTAATTTTTCTCCAATTATTATAACCTACAGATCTAAGAAACGTATATCTTGGAAGCGTCAAAATATGAAGGAAATGAAAAAATTGTTCGAAGAAAGAGAAGGGATGCGGAGCGGCGGCTCGACTCTTCCGGGGAGCTACCTTGAGGTACCCCTTGGAATTTCCCAAGGGTCTTGCACTTAGAAATAGGCCTCGCACATTCCCCCTCAATCCTACCTTTCTCGTGCTTGAGAAAGGCACCTAATATGAAGACGGAGTCATCAACTCCTCTCTGGGGAGGAAGATCATAAACCTGATTAAAGCACCAGGCGCACCCTAAAAGCGGCGACGACTGGTTTTAAGGGTTCACTAGAGTGCGTAACGGAGTGTGAGGTGGGCATCATTTCCTCCTTTTACTGCATCTTATGGATGAGTGATTAAAGGTAGCGAAAAAACGAACAGCGAAATTCTTGTCTGAATTCGAGCGGACCATCTCTATTTCACCTTTTATTTTCCCTTCATTTATGAGATAGAATATTTAGAGCTAGATAATAAAATGATTCCAGTAGGGCTATAATTTATAAATACCTCCTCTCTACTTTCTGTATTAGTAAATTGATAAGCTATCTCTGACTTACATATTATTACGCTTACCGTACCTTTATGAAAATAATGCTTTCTATATTTTATAACTACTTGCTGTAATTACGCCATCATCTCTCTTTATCCAACAGCAGTTTGTTTTATTTAGCATTTTCTGCGCTCTCCTTTGCTTATTTATTCAAAATTTAAATACTTATTGTGAAACAAATTATATCAAATCGGTTTCTATCGATTCTTAGCATATTTTATTCTAATCTGATGAACTTTTATTGATATCACTACAATATATGTGGGAATATCGACAGCAAAATTTAATATTATTTGATTCTAAAATAAATAGGAAATATTCGATATTGTTGGACTAACTTAAATAAATGCATATTTTAACTCCCAATTATGTATTTTAACTAACTCAATCACGTAATAAAATATTATTTAGCATTGAAATCTCATTCATATACGCTATGTTATCTGGCTAAACCTCGTCAGGCGCGTTACAAAACTCATACTTTATAAGAGTACAAAAATACTAAACTTGACTGAAAAACAGATTTTACTCGGAAGTCCAACTCACAGAGTGACGGCTAGTTAACATATTAGCTTATTTAGTCGCGATATAATCCGGTACAAGAATATTTTAAAATATTTTTGCCTTCTATAAAAATTTTCAACTTAAAATTTCATTCCTCTGAATGAATAAGAAGCTGTTTCAATAATGATAAACCATACCAGAGCAAACTATACCTAAAGTGTGAATTTAAATGCATAAAAAGGCTTTTAATTCTGTTTTAAAAGTTCCCAAAGTAGGTTTATAGCGAGCAAAATTCTAGGAAGAGTATTCTACGTGTTTTCGAAAAGTAAAAAAGCTAAGTGTAAATACGACTAGCGTTTTGAAGATGAAAGTAAACCGTAATCCATTTAGTACGAAGCAAAAAAGAAATTACAAACTCTGTGATTACCGGCGAAGTTAAAAAGGATGGAGAAGCATGGGATACAATAGCATTGGTATAAAGATAATGGGTCTCTATACAGAGAACAAAATATACTCAAAACCCGAAGAAAAAGTGGCTTTATAAAATTATATAGGTTGCCTCCACGGAATAAGCTGATTTTTTACTATGATTTTAAAAAAATAAATTAGCAAAAGTAGGTTGATTTTCGTTGAAAAAATATATACCAAGTCCACAATAAAATATATACCATACCACAAAATATATACATGTTTTAATCAGATGAAAAGATTGTTAGGTTGAAGCAAAACTAATTATTTACACAAAGAAGTAAATATTTAACCTAAAGTACAGCAACATTTTAAAATATAAATTTAGAAAGAATTTATTTAATAAGTATGTAATATCAAAGAGACTAGACAAAGGGTTACTTTTAAGTTGAAAAGGGAAGGAGATGGAATAAGCATTTATGAACCGCTGTAACGATTTTTGGTTTCATTTCCCATTCTAATTTTAGAAAGACCATCTCATATAATTAATCCCCTTGAGTCTCGACAGCATATCATGTGCAGACGAAATTTGGTTGACATATAGTGGGTCTTAGAGTTGAAACCAGCCATCACTGGTGCTATATAATAGCTAAGCAAAATTATTCTCTTGCAGGAGAAACGGAAATAATCGAATTTTATGAATAAATTTCGAATCACAGTCAGCTATATCTAGAAATATTAGTTTTATAGTAATAGCTCCCTACGATAAGTAACCAACCGGATTGAATATGATAGAAAGCTCAACATTATTAGCGTTAAATTTGCAGAAATAAAGGAAATAGGAAATAAAAGTAATACGTTGCCAGAGTTTATAAGAATCATTTAAGAAGAATAACTTTTTGGATCTAGATGCGCCTTAGATCGTTGGAAAATCTATAAAGATATTGTAAAAAGAATTCACAATTTCTAATAAGGCTTACCGTATACAGAGAGAAATCAACTTAAAAAGTAAAATATCTTCTGAATTAATTTTACGTAAATTAATTTTCAATAGAATTCACAACAAAGATAAATATTGCTATATGATCATTGGGACAGGGAATGAAGTATCACATGAAGAAGTTTATAATAGTCAGTAGTCAGAGTAGTAGTAGTATTGTTAAAATGCATCGACATCTGAGATCGTTTTAATAATAGTTAATAGCACATTTTACAATGGCAAAGAATATATGCGTTTTGGCAACCCCATTACATATACTACAATAATTGATTATTATAGTATAATGCATCGCCTAACGGAATCCAAAAGAGAAATGTAGAGGAAGAGGGACAAATTTGGTGACTTATTTCCTCTGTTTGCTGTTTTGGGACCTAATCGTCCATAATTGAAAAAGATTGTACGCTTTTTTCTTCAAGTCCAATTTATAATATTATCATTTCCCCGTTCTAACTGCTTCTAACTCTACACTCGAAGATCCACCAAACATTTTTACCGAAGCCTTTTACGCGACCTTGAAGTACTTGATTAACTTAACAAACAACCTGTTAAGTGAATGGCAACTCAAATTCAGCTGTTGAAATCATATCACCGCTCTTTTGATAAAAAATATCGATAGTGTTTTTAGGAAGACTTATGTATGATTTATAGCTTTGGAAAACTTAAGCTGTTTAGGAAAAACATGTACTTCAGAGTAGCTTGTATTGAGGATTTCAAGAAGTATCAGAGCAAATGAACACCATCATCTCGGTTAAATCTAATTGTAAATCTGGAAAATCTTAATATCTGTGGTTCTATGTGCAATTTTTATGATCGCAGATATTTCCGAGAACCTTTTCTCCAATTTCTGCATCGAAAGCAGGAATCTCTATCCTCAGTCGAATTCGTGAAGATTTCCAGGAAACCCAAAGGAGCGCGAATAATTGATTGGGATTTGCGACAATTGAAGGAAAGGAGACCCTTCGTTAGTGTCCGATTTCATTAAATATCAGCTGAGTTGCCATTCCCGCATTATTTATACGAATATAAGGGGTCGAAAAAGAGAGTTTGAAATGGGATTTTAATTAATACTATTCACTGGAAAGCTCTCACAGTGACATTCCTTCACTTAAAGATTCAATTTTCTTCCAACACATCCATCGATTTAATTAGTCCTTAATTCGTGGTGTATATGCTACTTTCTGCGATCTTTATGAAGAAATTAGCTTCAAGTTACGACAGGTGACATCATTTTGAGAAAATTATGGATTGAAACTTCGAATCTGCAGGAAAATGAAGGATATAATTCATGCATCGTTTAAGAAGAAAAATACAGGTATACTCAAGCTAAATTGTTTATTATATGATACCCGGCTACTGATTATATTTTCCATGGAACATTTTTATTATTACGCTTTCACCAACAGCGATCCCGTGCGTCACTAAGCTATTCGGAATCCTCTTAGAAAATTTCAAATTATAGCTAAAAAAATAAGGAATGAATGGAATAAAGTACTAAGTCGATAGCATGAAGGTTATATGATCTAATGATTTAATTTTCTCTCAATGCAAATACGGAAGGGAGGGTTTAAAGAAACAGCGAAGGCCTGAATTGGAAGCTACCGGAGTTGTGCTCATCTTGACGACTATTGCCGATCCTCTAGGGAAGTCGTGACCTCGCACAAAACTGTTATAAACACAGAACATGTAACAATCATTAGTGGTCGAAGAATGAATCTATATTGGAGACAACCATTTCCAAAACCAAAATTACTTAGTCTTCTGACGTGCATATTCGAAAAACAACTAAACTCCCCTTCGAGAATGATGGAACTAAATTTTATTCATTTAGTAATGTAAGGTTGTAAAAATGAAAATCTTGTTGAGATCCATGATTCTGGGGAAAAGTTAAAGAACATAACCATCGCAATACCGCATCCAAAACGGAATCCGTAACTGAAACTTAAGTTCTGGTTGGAGCAGAGAAAGACCGAAAATTTGTTTTTTGCCGAAAATTGTCTTTCACGAGGAATAAAGCTTGCGTCATAAACTAGATAGATTAAATGGATCCATATCTATCACATTTTACATAAAAATTACTATATATTTTAATTAATCTACACCTACGTTTTGAAAGTAAAGGATATTTTAGCGTTGCTCCAATTTTTTGCTGTCTACTTCATCGCAAAATACCATAGTCAAGCTCAACCAAACTCAATTAATTTCGAAATACTAGTAAAGGATCTTTCCGCCCACAAGAATTCCGAATTTCGCTTGCGTGGGTATTCAAACACAAATTCAAATTAAACACTTCCTTTTGAATTTCAGTCCTTTAAAACTGAACAAATATTAATGAATGTTGCAATCATTCGTATCATGAAATATACGGTACGAATCCTCTCGCGCAACATCATTAGAGAGTAATGAATATTTATGAATAATAGAAGGGAACGTCTACATAATTTATTAAGTTGGCATAGGAACATTCATTTTGCATCAAATTAGTAAAACTAAGGACAAGATGGTGGTTATATCGGCTGCCACGTAGAGAGTTGTAGTTTAATCCCCAGCTACGGCAATTTACTTGCCGGCGTTTTATCGGGGAGGCTGCAGTTTGACTCAGCCTGTAAAAATGAGTACCTGAGGTAAAATTCTACGCAATGACAGCCAGTGGAGACATACAGTACTCCACACTGCTTCCATTTCATATCATTAGGCTACATAACCCTCATCTAACTTCCGAAGCCGCTGATAAGTAGAAATATGTAAAGTGGAAAATAACGAAATGACTAGGGCTCCAACCCTCACTTTCTGGGCAGATATTCTAGTTATTCCGTTGACGGAAGTGGAATTGACTTGGCATGGTAGTTTATTGGTCAGAGTATCAGCCCGGGAAGTGGGAGACATGACTTCGAGTCCCAGTCTAGTCGCTATTTCTACTTGTTATAGCTTCGGTTTTATACACACGCCTCCTAGTGCTAAGTGATTCCTTTTCCAGTTGAAAAGTTATGAATATAGGAATAATATTTATAACATTATAAAAAACTGAGGATAGATCATCACAAGGGGCACATAGTCACAATCTTCGACGTTCTGCAGGGGGAAGGTTACTTTCAATATGGCAATATATCGTTTCAGTGTGTAGAGTATTTAATTTACTGGTTTTTCTATCATAAGTTAATTGTGCTGGAACGAGATCTTAGTTCTGACACTCTCTATGATATGCGAGGTTTGGAAATAGCAACACGTTGCTCGGGTATCAGTAGAACGGCTCCTCCTTTCCATTCTCTTATTTAGTATGTTCCTTTTCATAAACCACGCAAATACTATTTTTTTAAACGTTCCTTTCTCAGCTTCTCTTTTACAGCTTCATATTTTTCTAATTATCGTAATCTAGGAAGGAGGCATCACTTTTAGATGTTTCTGTATAAATGTATATCTGAACCAAAGCTATGAAATTTTGTTCTAATTCTAGCCTGAAGATTCATTTACAAGTGATATTTTCGTCTTTGTTTTTACAAACTACATCCTATAATGGAACCTCAATCAAGTGAATTAACTTACTTTTTAAGTGTGGAATGCGTGAAATTTAAGTTCAGTAGAATGAGTGCGCTGCTAATAATTGTAACAGTAGTTTACATTCACGTGCTTCGTTGACATAGCTATCTTATTATTCTCTTGCGATGACTTCAGCAAAACATTTAAACCTTTACTCAACTTCAATATTTTTTGTAAAATGAAATTCAACGTGGGTAAGATTTGGCATTGTTCTCTATCAACCACCTAAGCTTGCCATTGGTGTAATTATAGTGCAATAAAATTAACGTATTAAAAGAATGAATAAAACAAGTGTGCACAATGGTAAATTAACTCAATGCTCTAAATTCTCCTCGTAAAATCTGTACTGAATGCACCACCCACTGGTCAGACAAATAGTGGTAACTAGAGCATACTGCATTGATGATAATGCCTCAGTGTATACTTGAATGAAAATTACCAATCAAGAGTGAAGAGATGTAATTAAAACGAAAATTCAGATTCAAATTCTACTTGAAGAAACCATAGTTGCAAATACAAAAACTGCTGCTTTACAAAGATCAATTTCAATAGAATTCATTTCAATGAATTATAAAATTTGAACAATCGAAATAATTGAAACTAAATGCTGCTCAAGAAGAAGCTTAAATTAATTAGTAAAGAAAATTTACATCTTTCGGAAGGATGCGTTATTAAACTAAAATGAAGTAAAATCAAATTCAATTAAAATTAAACTTAAAAGTGATTGCATTCTTGCTAAAAATTTCTGCAGATTAAGATGTAATATTAAAAATCAAGCATTATGTTCGCATAAAAATAGTATTCATAACAGCAATCAAATCATAACTTTATTCTAATTATGTCACCTAAGTGTAGGTATATAAATAGAAATAAGATTGAATCCTGCAATACATTCTTTCATCGCATTACGCAAGAGGATCAATTTTCATTTTACGCACTGATAGGCAAAAGAGTGAATCAAAAGCTTATCGATTCATAACAAGGGTCACAGTTTGTGATTCAAGCAAGATTTGTTCAGAAATTATTTTAAAACTCAGCGTAACAGGTGGCAGAGAGCAAAGGATCAATGACCATTTGCAAAAATCTTGTGAATGGATGGAATGAACGGTGCACTAAACGCTGACTTCCACGGTGTCCTCGTTTAACGATCAGCACGACTCAGAATCCGGGCCAAGTAATTGCGGAACGTTCCATTAGAAGCCAATCTGTCATGGAAATCACGACGCGGTCGAGCCAAGGTTCATTCGAAAGAGCCTTTTTATGATATAAAGGTTGTGTAAAAGATGCTTTTAGCGTGTATGGAAACAGTGAGAGATGAAAATATCGCTAATTGAAACCTCATGATTTCTAAAATATATATTTAAATCTTCTAAAAAAGAATAGAAAAACAACGGTAAAGCTTGCTCAACACGGCAAAGAACGTCTGTTATTTTATAATAAATGTAGAAATTATGCTAAATATGATTGCAAATTTTACTCGTGAAGGATGATGAAATAAAATTCCAATGAGATGCTATAAAACCATGAAATGAAGTGTGGTATTCTAAAATATGAAGTCATCATCTGGATCAGTTAATGTTAAAAATGATGGAACGCGAATTTGGCAGAATCTGAAACTGTCCTTTGTAGATTACCCAAGAAATGTCACCCGAAGACGAGAAATAGCATAGTATCTTAAATAAGAATAAATAAATTCCTTAAGTATCCAGCTACATACAGCATTTACCAAAATTTCGGTGTCTCACGAAGGAAATTACAGGTGAGTATGTTCCCCTGAGGCCATCACCAGCTTTCGCTGATTCCTCAGACGTTAATTCACGAAATAAGTTTGAATTCTGTCAAGTAAACTCTCAACATCAACCACACATCCAACTATTCTACCGCTTTATCGACTATTTCCTAAAAACTTCACGCATCTCTAAAGAACTTACGAATGGCAACGAAGAAATAAAGAGCACAACCTAACTCACGACATGAGTGGGGGATGAAAAGCACACAACGTACCTTTTATAATTCAAGCGAGGCACATCCCTCAGGGTCGCCGCAAGTGATTCCGACTGTTTCACGAGAAACACGCAGCGGAGGGAGGCAAAAAAAGGGCGAAACAAACCGGGAGAGATGGACTGCACAGGAGGGGAAGAGAGAGAGGTCTCTCCCAAAAATTAAAAACGTAAAAAAAGGAAGAAAAAGGGGAAAGGACCTTCCTCCAGCGCACAAAACTCCTCCACTCTCGAAACCTTCGCGAATGAACCCCGCGCGCAGACTGGCGTAGCTACCGCAGACCCTTGCCATCCCCTCTCTTCCCCCTCCCCTCTTCCCCCCCCTCATCTCCCCTCTCCTCAATCGCCCGATAATGCTCCTCTCTTTTCACCTCCATCCTCGCTGCATACTTCGTTCTCGGTTATGTTTTCAAGCCGGATTAGATCCCTTTGACTTGGTCGTTAAGAAGCTTTGATCAATCGATTAATCAATCAATCCCACTTCACTCTTGCCCTTCCTCTTTACTCCGACAGGCTCATTCCGTTCCATATCTAACTTCGCATTTAACTGCTTCTTTGATGGAATGTACTCATCATTGCGCTGTGTTTTCCACACCCGTTCTGAAAGGAAGATTAAATATCAACAGACTGTGTATGTAAATCGTATGGTCTCGTGTATATTGGATGCGGAAATATATTCGGTAGCTATTTGAATAGTGTCAACATGCATATTCCAGATAGATGTTATGTTTATTTCGAATATGGTCGTTTCATAGCTTGCCATCTAAACCTTTATGGAAATTTTTACCTTTGCAATTAACAAAATGTCATATTAGTGTTGCTAAAAGTGCTTTAACAGCTGAGGTTATTTTGTACATATGAGCCTCCTCCGGGTTTCGAACCCGGGACCGCTTCCACCAAAGCGAACGCAATACCCAATTGCTAGCCATTTATCATATTTTATCTTTTCTTTACGTATTAAAACTTATAGTTCACAAATTTAAATTAATAACATAAGAGTTGATTTTCAGAAATAATATTTTATGGTTTAGAAATCAATTTGAAAAGTTTTCAGATAATCGAATTTTCAATATTTTTTAAAATGAGCGTTAACATTTGAAGGAGTCGCTTTGTCCTTCTCATCCAGTATGCCAAACTCCAAACAGATTTTCTCATATTAATTCTCTAAGTAGCCTTTATTTTCCCTTGATTGGTTTTTCTATTAATCCTACACTCCCACAAATTCTACACTTTGGACATCCTGTGAAAGCTATTACCAATCATTCAATATAAAATTACAACCAATTATGCTCTGTAATTAGCTGAAGTAATCTGTTTTCCTACATAATGTGTACTATTAAAAAATCAATAAAAGTGCTACCTACTAAGCTAAATTTGTAGATAAGAGTGATTCGTATTTCCCCAACGTGTAAGATTCTTGTGTTTTATCAGCTTTGACCTTTATAGCTAACAATGTTCTATTTAACCTCTTTAAAAATGTCAGCATCATCAGCATAAACTGACCTTTACTCACTCATCTCGTTTATATTCAGAGTCTTATTACTAACGAACTATCTCTAAAGCACCTGAGGCATCGGTAGATCTTTCATTCAAATGTAAGCTTTCAATTTATTTAGCGCGAATTATTGTTAAAATCACATGTAAAATGAGCATAAGCCGCTCACCCACCATCAAAGATATCGATAAGACATTTATTTCAAATTTGTCTTCTAATATCATGCTGTTAAATTTTAGAACGTTACCTGCTTATATTCAATATATTCAAGGTATACAAAACATGACATTAAGTTAAATCGAGCATAAAATGGTTCCGTATTTATATAACATAGGGTAATATTTTCATTAAAAATCAAGACTTGAAAGCAAAAAAATTAATACGGATTATATACACACAACTCCAGCAAAATATGATCAATTTTATTCCACAGGGCATAACATGACGAAATAAAATCAAATATGGTAGTGAAGGAAAACATTCCCATGAAATTAAAATAATATGAGCTAATCTTCGTGAATACATTCTACTGGACGAAATGAAATCCTTGTTAGGACCTCAATCTCACAAAATACGAACCAACGATGCCGCATGTGCTGCAAAAGGGTCTTTTCGGTCATCCCTTTCTCTAAACCCTTGCTAGCATTTACAGGAAACCTTTTCGGGGAAGCATTATGAACACGGTCACCACAATAGTCGGTGAAAGTTCTGCAGTGCGGTAGGGGTGGTGAGCGACGGAATAAATAGCAGAAAATAGGGAAAGGATGAGTAAAGGTGAGAAGTTCGGCGCCTACGAAAATGAAAGTGGGTGGAAAACCAGGGCAGATGCCGAGGAGGAATACTTAAATATCGGAAGTTGGCAGCGAAAGAGCGTTATGAATGTCTGTCTCCTCCGAACAGCTGGTGCAAGCAAATAATCATCTTCGGGAAGAAGCATAACATACCTGCCTCTGTGCATATGCATGTATTTCTCTTGGTAAAGTGGAATTGAGTTTATTCAACTAAAAGCGGTGATGCTTATTTTAGGAGTCTGGAAGTTTCACCCAGTTTCACTCAATATAGGAGAAGCACTAATTGGATGAAATGTCCTTTGCTTCATTTATTGCTGGAGTAAAATAACTTTTGAATGAACTGATTTGAAGATGAGCGACCTAGGATGCGACGCTCCAGTTAAAATTTCTCTGAGCGAACTACCATTGAGTGAATCTCTAGTGTAAAAAAAACATGGGTAAACTATCCTGGAAGCTTTGATTTATTATCCTCCATGTTTTTCATCAAGACTCAGTTTTTGACAAATATAAAGATAATTTTGTGAGCCTTTCATTACGATATTCCTTTACCAAGTGCTGGCCGATAACATGCTTCAATATGGTTTGTGTAATTTTCATCTTTTGATCATAAAGAAGTATGTTTCAAAGTGTGGTGAGAATTTGGCTTCGATTTCTGAACTATATAATTAATGGTGTAATCTTAACTCTAATTTCACGTAGATCTCTAAAGAATGTGCTCTATTTCCTTTGGACACATCGATACCATATCTCATTTTATTCTTCGAACCGCAGATGTTTCTAATCTAAAACTTATACATATATAACGCATCTTTACTTGGATTCACTTTAACTTCATTTAATAGATTTCGCTAATCTAAGTATTTTTAATTCCCAACAAATATACAAAGTGACTTATACATCCAAATTTATTCACTATGACAATATTTTCGTAAAGGGTATTAAAATATTATTCAGTATCTTATGAGCGAATCTCCTTGGCAAGTTCCCTCTAACTTATTTAGTCGTGTATTTCTTTTAGCTAAAGCACATGGTTTAACATGTCGAAGAAGCGAGAAGAATGAAATAACAAACTTCTACTCCTTTTCATTCTTTATGTTATCTTACCATACAACAAAGTCTGAAGCAATTGATAGTATGTCGAAGAAGTCAAAATTGCCTTTCGAACAGCCATTATACCTCCATAGATATTCTAACACTCCCAATAATTAAAATGAATAACAATAAATCATGGATGCACGCACATTGCCTCATGCTCCAACATCTAAAAACTTTCATTAAAGTAAGCCACCTTTATTATATTCACGATTCAAGGATAACGAGCAATCTTGTAACATTTTTCAAACTTAATTACGATTACAATTCTGATGAATTTGAAAAATGGTCATCAAATTCTTTTGCAATGGAGAAAAAATCGATCTCAATAAACTATACCATGATCCCATATTAAGGATAAACATTATTCTTGTTATCTTTTTCTTACCTAAAATAGAACAACTCATGTGTCAGTAGTAACAACTTTTGTAGCAGTATTATAAGGTTAAGCTAGTCGTATATGAGTTTTCCCCCTCATGAAAATTATTTTAACATCTATTATTCAGATGTAGAATTCCTCAGGTGGATATTAAGGTTGTTCAACCTACACAACTTATTTGATTCATGATAATTATTTGGGAAATTTAAATTTTTAATAAGATTTTTCTTTGATTTTGAAAATTACAAATTACTTCGTACGTTTCTTATTAAGTCACAAAACTATTATGGAACCCATGGTATTTTTTCTCTAATAAAAATTCATCATAAAATTTTAGAATGTAAGCCAAAGAAACATAAATTTCTCTACCACGCTCTCTCCGTTATTAAGAACCACTATTGGCTCAACGATTAAATTAATTATAGCCTCCTGCCACAGCGTCCAATGGAAGGATATAAAAATACAAAAGAATTCGTGCCATGGATGTGGCGCAGTATAACAAACGAGAGACAGCTTCCTTATATTGAATAAAGTAAGAAAGGAAGGCGTAGTATTGATCGCAAAGTGACGGGTCGTGAAACTTTGTGGGAAGCATTGCTCAAGAAAGGGCTAAAAAGAAAAGGTTACAAGATGAAATTAATGATAAATTGAAAGAAAGTCTCTGGCGCATCTAAGAAGGGTAAAGTTATCAAGATCTGAAGAGACTTCCTTTAGTTACTTAGTAAAACGAGTAACGCTTTATCTATTGGAAGCTAGACTACTCTCGGCGATGTAAGAGGACGATTTTGGCTCGAAATTTCTTTTCTCGGTATGTTAATAGCACTTCCATGGAAAGGGGATTAAATTAGAACTTTGTGTTTCTGAATGTATTTACTACAAAGTAAAAGACAATTTCAAACAGCTTCTCGTTAAGACGAATCAACTTTAGATGTATAATGATGAAGGATAAAGTAGTAATGACGTATACAGTTAAGATTAGAAGCAATAGGAATACAAATATTAAACGCTATCTTAAAGTACGACTACGATTAGGAGGGTGCCTATTTGGATTCAAGAAATGAAAAGTGGGTGATAAATTCATTAATTTCCTATAAATTTCCCTATATAACTATGATAGATATTTCACTTCTTGTATAACCTTGAACTATTAGTGTTTAAAAATACGATACAGATGTCAAATATGCAACCAAAATCAAGATTAGGATACCCGACCTGTTGACTGGGATTAGAGTATTTATTGTACAAATCTACAGCAGTTCATTGTTTTTATGTAAGGACAACGTTAAATATACAGCGTGTAAGTGCTGACTCCATTAATTTCTGTTCAAAATGAAAATGTAACCACTTTAAATGTTCTCATCCATTTAAGTTATTCATTATACAATAGGACGACTAGTATACAGGCTTAAAATAGATATCACCGTGTCGCAATGGCTGTCAAGTTTACGATTGCTCAGGACTTAATTGTCATGTAAGTGCAGTAGTTCTCACGTTGTTCAAGGTACCGAAATCATCCGCTGCAAAATTATTAGCACGGAATCCATGGCAACGAAACTTATTCAACACAGAAAGTCCATGTAGATCAAAATTCCTTTGGGTGCGAGTTTGTCATGAATTTCTGCCTAAATATTTTCCCTCGTATTTTACAATATATGAATTTTATCTTCACAAGCAATGCAATTTTGTGAACAATTCCTTATTCGACGCCTTACCCGTTACTTACTTGGTATATGCAACTCGTACCTAAAGGATATTATCTCAACGATCTAATATTTACAAGAATCAATACAGTACATGACGTGAAAGCGTAAGTAATATTCAAAGTTGTTGATGTACAGTGAAACCTCTGTTCACGGACACCTCTAACTTACGGACACCTCTGACTTAAGGACAGTATTCAATTCCCCGGCAGAAGGATATGCATTTGTATAAGGATTGAACCTCTAGTATACGGACACTCCCACTTACGGACACGGACACTTTGTTCAGCAGAATTTCCCCTTATACGGACACCAATGCCTTGGGTTTTCTGACCTATCTCTCAAAAATGAAAAGTTATTCCCTTTAGTAATAGCGTTTATGAATAGCTGGGGGAAAGAGGACAGCGAAAATCGTAAAACCAGTGAAGATACAACAATGTGCATATAGGGAAATGAAGGAAAATGTGTCCTGAAATTCATTCTTGGAAATGCTAATCCCAAACGAAAGAGCACCTCGACCAGACGCGCGTAGGACTCTCAAGAAAGCGTTTGCTTATGATTCGCACGCAGATGTCTAAAGATAACAGAACTCGTAGAGAGGCAATAAACAAAAGGATGCCCTGGAATGAGATCTTGGTAATGCTAATCCCAAACGAAGGAGCACCTCATAGGATAGCGAGACACGGCCACGAAGGAGGCCTCAGGAAGACAGGCGTAGGGTGACCGCTGCTCTCGGACAATCGACTGCCAATAATTCATACTCTACCAATTACAAGCTATCTTCTACTGGTGCATGTAAAAAGGGCTTCCGACAGATTCACGCACTTTCAGTACATTTCAAACCTCTCCACACTGCCGTCAGTTGTGCGTTGACAGTTCATACTTTTTTCAGTATTACGTAGCATATCGATTTAATTACGCGATGCCGAAGGGTAAAAGCCTTTCCTTAAGGGAGAAAGTGCAGGTATTGGAACATGCGGATAAAGAAAAGAGTGGTGTGCGTAAATTAGCGGTTCATTTTGGTGTGAGTAAGACTCAGATCGCTGATATTCTGAAGCAGAAGGAGACCATCATGAAGTTGTGGACGGAAAATCACAATGAAAACGCTAAAAAAGTGATTCCGTCTGCAAACAAATTGGACGCTGTTCTCTTCGAGTGGTTCACGAAAGTGAGGGCAAATAATTTGCCAGTCTCCGGACCACTTTTACAGGAAAAAGCGCTGGAAGTTGCAGTGACACTGGGGGTAGAGAACTTTAAGGCCTCAAATGGGTGGCTGGAAAATTCCGTATAAGACATAATATCGTGTTTAAGGCTGTGTGCGGGGAGGCTGCAGAGGTGTGCAAAGAAGGTGCTACGGAGTGGATTAAAAGGTTACCTGTGCTGCTAGAAAACTTCGAACCCAGGGACATCTACAATGCGGATGAAACGGGATTGTTTTTTAGGGCCTTACCTAAGAAAACTCTGGCCCTTAAAACAGAAAAATGCTCTGGAGGGAAGGCGTCCAAGGAGAGGCTGACGGTCTTACTTTGCGCAAACATGAAAGGTGATATTTTAAGACCGCTGGTGATAGGAAAAGCTGAAAATCCATGATGCTTTAAAGGAGTGAGTAAACATAAACTGCCCATTACGTGGAAATTAAATAAGAAGGCTTGGATGAACACAGAGATAATGAAAGAGTGGTTGCAAAATTTCGATAAAGAAATGGGAAAGGAAAAAAGAAAGATTTTGCTATTTCTTGACAATGCTCCTTGCCATCCCGATTTAAAGTTAAAAAATATCAAATTAATATTTTTCCCTCCAAATACTACAAGTGTATTACAACCAATGGACCAAGGCATCATTAAAAATTTCAAAGTCCTATACAGAAAATTCGTTTTAAAAAACATGCTATCCAAAGTTGACCAGGGGCATTCCCACACTCAGGCGGGGAAATTGATTACTGTTCTCGACGCAATATTTTGGATTGATCGAGCGGTCAGAAATATAAAAAGTTCAACGGTGTGCAATTGTTTTGTTAAATCAGGGTTCAGCAACGCTGAATTGTCACCAGAGGTGGAAGATGGCTTGCAGTTAGAAATTATGTTGAACGATGCCGGCGAAAGTACCGAATATGTGAGCATTGACTCTGATCTGTTGACCGTGGACCACGAGGTTAGCATAGGAGAAATTGTTAAAAATACTCTTGAAGAAGGAGATGACTGTATTAGTGAAAGTGATAACAGTGAGTCTGAGACCATGGTGGATGAGATGCCTGTGCTATCGTATGCCGGTGCGTTGCACCAAATTGAATTGTTAAAAAAATTTTGCATTTTAAAAGGAAACAGCGAAGCATTAAGTAGCCTTATTGATGTACAGATAAATTTTGAAAAAGAATTTGTCGTAAATAGAAATAAGCAAACTAAAATAAATGATTTCTTTACATCTAAGTGAGTTATATAACTGTATGTATATACTATATATGTTGACATGTGAAAATGATCCGAGAGTTTTAAATATACATATCTGAGTAAATGTGTTACGTTATTTTATTATTTCCAATTTATTTTTAATTATTCAAAAGCGATATTTGAAATAAAAGAATTTCTTTCAGCTGCCTTTAATTTCTACAGAATTCATAAAAATAACGTTTTCTTTGGGTCACCTCTAACTTACGGACACCTCTCACTTACGGACACATTTTTTAGGACCGTTAGTGCCCGTAAGTGAGAGGTTTTACTGTATACGACTTGAAACAAACTCGCATAATCACTGCATAAAGAGGAGTATTTTCAATTTGCTCCCAACTTGCATGCTCCCGAGCTACAACAAGAGTTTCTTCGGGGGCAAGATTCTCCTTGTTAAGAATTGCTGCTCCAAATACTGAATATCTCCGGCGAAATTGTGAAAGTGGCATTCCCCAGCCGGCAGTAGGACAGCCAGGTGAATTATTATCCTTCATCCCTCAACGCAAATACAATTTTCATGATGAGCTACTGTAATGGAAATCTATCCGGACGTAAACACAGCACCCATTCGGATGTCCGGGAGGTGGTGGCATTGCAGAGGTCCATGATGAGGAAAAGAACTACCACCCTACACTTTGCAACTTACAACTGCCGGAGCTTGAAGAGTGAAGAAAGACTACTGGAGCTACTGAATGAAGCAGAGAAGATAAATTGGGTCGTCATCGAACTCAGTGAAGTTAGAAGAAAATCAGAAGACTTTATTACACTCAAGGAAGGTAATTTATTTTATTACAGAGGTACTAAGGATGGAAGACTAGGAGGTGACGGGTTCCTGATCGTTACTCTGTTCAGATCATACAAGTGTACATACCAACAGAAGCGAAGAAGAAATTGAAAAAAATTACCAGACTCAGGGCTCGGAAGCAAGGAAGAGCTGAAGAATTACCGCCCCATCAGTCTCCTTCCTGTTGTTTACAAAACATTCATGAGGATAATAGCTGAACGGATAAAGATTATTCTATCATCTGCCCAGCCTAGAGAGCAAGCAGGATTCCGGAAGGGCTTCAGTACTATGGACCACATCCACACACTACAAGAAATAATCAGCAGGACGAATGAATATGAGATGCCACTAATACTATGCTTTGTGGACTATGCTCAGGCCTTCGACTCGGTAAGTACCTCCTCTACACTAGAAGCTCTGGAAAAACAAGGAGTAGATGCAGAGTACATCCGTCTCCTACGCAGCATTTATAAAAATGCCACAGCCTCAATAATGCTATACGAAGTTACTGAAGAATTCAAGATTGAGAGGGGAGTTAGACAAGGAGATTGCCTTTCCCCAATTCTTTTCACAGCTGATCTGGAGGAAGTTTTTAAAACCTTGGACTGGAAGCAGAAAGGTCTGCGGATAAATGGGGAGTACATCATTCATCTGCGCTTTGCAGATGTTATATTATTCTTCGCAACCAACGGAAAAGATCTAGCTTTAAGACTTCATGAACTGAACACAGCAGGACAGACAGGTAATGTATAATTCTTTTGCAATATAAGAACCAATCAAATTTAAAGGGACGCCTCTGAAGGTATGCTCAGAATACACATACTTAGGACAACTAGTAACAACAGGAGATGTGAAGAGATCAAGAAGAAGACCAAAGGACCGATGGAAAAGAGAGATCATTAAGTACTTAGGAGTGACATGGCAAATATATTTACTTATTTTGAATGGAAATCGACAAAGTTGATAACTGGAAGTGAGTTTTTAATTTTTAATTTTGTTCCGTATTCATTTGTATGCCTTAATTGATTTTTTTCATGTATGAAATACTGTGTAGTCAGTGCTTTTTCTCATAATGTTCTTTTCCTGTTTCTTTTTACTCGTATTTTCTTCATGTAGATGTATTTCGATTTTATTTATCTGCAATTTAAAGCATACATCTATTTCTTCCTTTTACTTACCTGCTATTTCCGTAAAATCTTAGCTATTCTGTCTGCAGGTTTCGTAGGTTTTTCACACACCCCTTCTTGTGAGTGTTTTTCTGCTGTGGGCTATTTTTCCTAAGCACCAACTTATGTTTTTAAACCCACAATATAATTATCTTTCGTGCACTTTTTATGCTATCTCTTTCATACAAATTGACAAAGGGTTAGATGTAAGAAGAGCCTTTATGGTCTCATTCTCGCCCGAGTAAAGACGATTTATATAATAATCAGACTTCAACACTACACAAAAATATAAAAAGGAAATCGATTTACACATATATTTGTTAAGTGTGAATAAATGTATGCAAAATTTTATGCTAGATTAGACTCTCTGTTAGCCTTCAATTTCCCAATATGACACTCCTTTCAATACTCCTTTAGTTACTAATGCATGCAAACTTTTTATCGAGAAATAATCTCCGTTAAAGCCCTCAGGACAATCAATATGTTTGACAAGTGAAAAATGTATCCATTCCACATCCGTGTGCGATTTAGGAGAAAGAGATATCCCTGAGAGCAGCCCTCCTCCCCCTTTTCCCAAGGGAATGCTTCTGTGCCTGATAAATAAAAAATAGAGCGCCATCAACGGAATCGCAGGGGTTTTCGCTTGTCGTCCAGAAATTTCTCTACCGTGAGCAAATCCCTGGTCTAAAA
The DNA here is from genome assembly GCA_036926295.1 of Pachydiplax longipennis. NCBI lineage: Eukaryota > Metazoa > Arthropoda > Insecta > Odonata > Libellulidae > Pachydiplax > Pachydiplax longipennis. Next base: position 3,348,787 of record JAVFKF010000012.1, on the reverse strand, counting down.
AACCACTCGATATCCTCTTAACAATCTCCTTCCTAATCATCCAAACAGACCGGCGCTCTTGACTTCTGGAACACTCGGAAAAATAACATCCAATCTTCTCGGCTCTTAAGGAGGCTTCCCAAACTTCATCTTTTTCGAGTGGTTTCCTTGTTCTCGATTCCCTATCACTCCCGCAGACTTTCCGCATAGAACCCGTGAAAAATTTATCGAGATTACTCTGTACTTCATGTTCAGGCCGCCAAATATGATCTTAAAAAGGCAGTCCCATACATATGTAATATTCACATTTAATTTATATCATTAAAATGTGCGTATGTGTGTGTGTATAAATGTATATGAGCTATTATATAGATGTAAGGAACGGTGATGTTTTTATAATCCAGAGTAGCATATATGTACAAGTGCATCCATCGAGTTTATATTTTTAGAGTTTATTCCATTTTGCGAAGGCATCTTTGGTATTATTTCTTTTCAGGCTCGTTTTCATCACTTAGTATTTATTATTAGCGATGAATTTTATTACAATTGATGTTCTTTCAAAATAATCTTTACCGTAAGCATTTTTTATCTCAAATAAGGGAGCAAACAAAACTAGGAAGAAAAGAAACAAAATAGATATAAAGATAGAAATCTTAGAAAAAATGAGAAAGTAATTAAAAATCTGATTTTTCAGCTTCACATAAATTATCCAAATCTACCATATCCGCTAATGTCAAAAACGCAGATTTTTGTTATGGAAGAAATTGGTTATGGAAAAACTGATATTAATCGCTTCATCACACACAATTGAAGTCATGGAAAAATGGAAACTACTGCTCATCGTTATTAATTATATGCAACAAAAGTAGGTTTCAACGCTTAAATTGTCTATAAACTCAAATTATACACGGATCATGCACAGAACTTGCTATACACTATCGGTTTCAAAGGAATACATGAAGAATTTCAAGTTAGAAAAGGATAGTTTACAATTTTAAGGAATAAAAGCGGTATAACTAGCATTAAGAGGCATCTAGAAGGAAATTTCGGGAATTGTTGGGAACAGATCACTACAAATCTCAGCAAATTTTCAGTTGAGACGGGACTGAAATTTTCCGGAAGAAGTTACCTAAAGCACTGATTAATAAAGAGGAAATGGAATTGCTTGGGTAAAAACTAATGAAAGACTGATTATAGCCTCTCTGAAAACTCTCCATAAAATACAAAACGTTAACAGACAAATTCGGATACATACGAAGAGTTAATAGAAAAGACCGAAGATGTTTAATTGAGAGGAATACAGAGCATTTTTATCCCCACCCTAAAACGGTGTCTAGAAAAGACGTTTTGCATGAGAAAGTTCATTTTCAATACTTCAGCTCATTCGGTAGAGTTCAATTCAATCATATCGAAATTTTCCCTCCTGATACAAAATTTCCGACGCTAACATAAAATTTCCACATCTGACAAGGAGAGACCCTCACTTTTGTCCGGGGATTTTGATGAAACTTTTTGTGGTGGTGCATAAAGTAGAGTAATGAAATAGTGTAACGGAGTTTCTCTGAATGGGCCTTAGTTTCGCTGCAATAATTAATTGAAAATCTGAGTATAGGCAACCCCGCATTACACGCCCGTACTAGCCGAATCTGCAGGAAATAACACGTTTTTTACTAATATTTTTAACTTAATTTTCATTTTCGTTTTTAATTATTTTCCTTGTTACTTACTTATGGAATAAATAATAATAATAATAATAAATAGATTTAATCAATAGTCCCATTAAATAACCTTCGCCAGCGCTATTTCTTCATTTACGGTACTTAACGACGGCTATCCTAGGAGCACAAAAAGGACTTGCATTCGAACGATTTCGGATTTCCTATTCAATAGAAAGCGACTGCCTTCTAATGTTTAATAATAATCACTAGGTGCCTCATAGTTGTTTGTTGAATAATAATCGTCTCCGACCACATACATGCAGATAAATCCCTAGCTAACGGGAAACTTTCCATAATTAATGTCTTACTCGACGTCACCTCTATTTTCTAGCAAAACTCAAGCCAACATATATCGAAGCCACTAGAATTTTGTGAAGGTAAACGTCTCTCTATTGGAAACGAATACTGATAGATATTTGGAAAGAAACTTACTTCCCCATGAGTGGTGCCGCAATGCCTATGACTGAAGAGTGACTTCTCTTGCTATCATTTACTTCTATTACCTAGCACTTCTTCCATTGGATATTCAAGTAAGGATGAAAGGAGTCCAGCAGCCTTCAGCGAACATTCTAAAGAGGATGCTACGGGCGCAGTTAAATATCTACTAGGTAAGCGTTAAGGTTGCTCTTCAGAATCATTTTTGCTGTAGAAAAATGTGCTCACATTCGATTTAAATTTATTATTGAACTTTAGGAGAAAATTTTTCTCTTGATTAAGCGAATTTTTAGTCAATATTTCCGCAAATAACATTTTCTTTTTCCATCTCATTGAATTTTGGATTTTTTACTCTTAATATTGACAAATAGTACAGTAAATACTGTTATTTCCAGAAACTTTAACGGCCATGAATGTCATTGATAATCTCGTGAACGTGGAAATATCCAAAAAGGCCCGTTTAATGGGCGAGAAAGTTGTGGAAAAATTCATGGAGATCATAGCTGAAAATATCTTCATTGAGGAGGAAGAGTTATTCCTTGAAAATGAAGACGCAGATGCAGAATTTGTGAATGAGAGCGATGAAGAACCAGAATCGGGAGACAGCAGCCCTCCTTCAATCGAAGGGAACAGTGATTCCTATGAACCATCTCCGAAATCTCCAAAGTATCTTCCTGTTCCGATAGATGCGAAAATTAAGGTCGTTAATCTTGCTATGAAACACCAAAAATGGTCTGTAGCAACTTTAAAAATGAGAGGTTCACATTTATTACGACGCAAATCTCAGATTCCGGTGTGGAGTAAGGATATTATAAATGGTGGTACTCGAATTGATAAGATGCATATGATAAACAAATGCACATATGATAGATTTTGTGAAGCGAGAATGAGATGTGAGCATGTTACCTCCAGAAGTCTCCAACAGTTAGCTTCACACTTTCCACTTTATCCTTGGGGTATCAGCATTTGTCGAATGAATTCAATTTCACTGCCTCAAAATCATGGCCGATCCGATTTAAAAAATAATTCAAAATACGACAAAGGAAGGTGACGAGTTACGTTTCACATAGAGATATTGTATTTCCAGAAAACACTATTAAGGCTGCGGAACTATTCTGTAAACAGACGAATCACCTAATGAGAAACTATCAACTGGACTATGTGATCAATACAGATCAGTCGGGATGTGAATATAGAGTTGACGTGAAGGGAACATTAACGCACAAAGGGGAAAAAACTGTGCAGCTATCTATTGGAAGTATAATATATGGTCCTGGAATATTTTCCAGGATTTAATATTTTGACGTTTATATACCAGGAGTTCTATGTCGTGTAAAACTATTGCATAGAATTTGAAAATTTTGTGATTTTGAATTGAAAGATACATAATTCTGTCATTTCTTCCGCCGAAGTTGGAAATTGTAAATCTAATATGAAATTAAAATCTCCTTAAATGTCTCAATTTTCTTGCTCCTTTTGTTGTAATTTATACCCAAAAACTTATTCATTATTGAAACTGATAAAATTTAAGAACACAATCAACATTTCCTCTCCTGATAATTGAAGATGGATAAAAATTATTTGTATCATGCGTAGAAGTAAATGATAGCAAGAGAAGTCACTCTCCAGTCATAGGCATTGCGGCACCACTCATGGGGAAGTAAGTTTCTTTCCAAATATCTATCAGTATTCGTTTCCAATAGAGAGACGTTTACCTTCACAAAATTCTAGTGGCTTCGATATATGTTGGCTTGAGTTTTGCTAGAAAATAGAGGTGACGTCGAGTAAGACATTAATTATGGAAAGTTTCCCGTTAGCTAGGGATTTATCTGCATGTATGTGGTCGGAGACGATTATTATTCAACAAACAACTATGAGGCACCTAGTGATTATTATTAAACATTAGAAGGCAGTCGCTTTCTATTGAATAGGAAATCCGAAATCGTTCGAATGCAAGTCCTTTTTGTGCTCCTAGGATAGCCGTCGTTAAGTACCGTAAATGAAGAAATAGCGCTGGCGAAGGTTATTTAATGGGACTATTGATTAAATCTATTTATTATTATTATTATTATTATTTATTCCATAAGTAAGTAACAAGGAAAATAATTAAAAACGAAAATGAAAATTAAGTTAAAAATATTAGTAAAAAAGGTGTTATTTCCTGCAGATTCGGCTAGTACGGGCGTGTAATGCGGGGTTGCCTATACTCAGATTTTCAATTAATTATTGCAGCGAAACTAAGGCCCATTCAGAGAAACGCCGTTACACTATTTCATTACTCTACTTTATGCACCACCACAAAAAGTTTCATCAAAATCCCCGGACAAAAGTGAGGGTCTCTCCTTGTAAGACCCATTCAGAGAAACGCCGTTACACTTTTTCATTACTCTACTTGCTGCACCACTGCAAAAAGTTTCATCAAAATCCCCGGACAAAAGTGAGAGTCTCTCCTTGTTAGAATACTACTCGTTAGGAACGGCTAAATACACTAAATGATCTACACTGATATGATCGCCGATTGTATGAGAAGTAGCTTCGCGTATTGCACTGTATCGAATGCCGTCCTAAAAACTAGCAAAATCTGTCATCTGGCCTAAAGCCTTTGTCGGCTGCTTGCATCATATCATGACTAAGGAGAGCTAAATGGCTATCACAGAAGCGACCTTGAGGGAAACCATGCTGACTGCGCGAGGTTGCAATGTTTTCATATATGCAAGAGAACTTAAGCAAGTAGTAGTTTGGTTAGTGAAGCGGACAATATCCATCTGCGTAGTACATTATTTCCCCATAAATAAGCTGATTCTTTATTTTGCGGCAGGAATTTGGACCTCTTGACAGAAATAGCTAAGTACTCTTGACAGAAATAGCTAAATAGCTAGAAATGGCTAAGTAATCCTAGGTTAATAAGTGCGAGAGAATGAGCTTGAATAAAACAAACGAGAAAAAAATAACGCAAAGAGTATTATCAAAGACATCGATCCACGCGGTGGTCTGCCTAGAATATCGTAGCAGTTTTATTCATATAAATGTACAAAAAAATATAAGATAGAAACAGGCAGTTAATCACGTATCTATGGAACAGGAAGGTTAATCTGTTGGCCGGTAAATGCGAAGACAGTTCAGAGGAATTAGACTGTGATGATTTCATTCTATGTATAATCTAACTTCTATTAATTTACTTTTACAGCTTAAGGTGATTTTAAGAAAATACGAGATTAGTAATTTGGAAGAAGGCGGAGAGTTCATATGGATCAGGCAAATTGAATAAATATTGGCAATAAAAAAAATTGAAATTATTGCTCATTATAGTGATGCACTTTTATGTAGCAAATACAACGTAATTGTATTGAGGAAATTCCACCAAGAGACTTTAGTAGTATCGATTCAACTTAATGTAGAATAGAACGTTTCATTGCAAATTTCGTCTTACAGTGAACATGGCATACACATAGCCTTCACCAAGATTTGGATTGAATTGGCTATTTTTAAATGTACCTTATACTGTCGCGATCTTAAAGAATTGATTGGAAGGAAGCTTTAATTAACTTTACTGTAGACCAATAGCGTAAAACGTATATTCGTGCACTAGTATTTTTTAAAAATACTTCCATATGGAAAGCAAATAATTCCAATGCCTGCCAAAGATGAGTGAATTCTTTATCTTATCTCTTTCCGGAAGGTTCAATAATTACAAATACCGATTAAAGTTAGTTGGATTAAAAAGACACCTGGCTAGTTAAGTGAAATGTATGCAGGAACAGAGTATGTCAGCTGAAACTGTAGTCTGTCTCATCCTTTTATGCAAAGATACCGGTTAATCTGCCCGAGAGCTAAGAGTAATTATATTTTATATTTATAATGATAAAATGGTTTTATTCTTCATTATTATTCAATATACTGTGTTATTAACTAAACGTTTAATGTAATTGTCCTTTACTGTTCCAATTTTTAGAAAGCTAATCGTTTGAAGTGAAAGCCATAATAAGAAGGCGGTTACTAATAATTAAAAAAAGGATCCTCCAACACATTGACATTTTTTAAATCCACTCACTAGTGTCCGAGTAAATCACGATAATATTATCTTCACGGTGAGAATGTGCTATACACGTATGCGTTAGTGAATGGGTTTGTGATCGTGTGTGGTGTTCATGAGAGAAAAACAAACTCTCCAACTACAATTATTACTAAAACAATATCTTATACATCCATCGCCATAAAAGTTAAATATTAAGATAAAAATTGTGTAAATTGATGTAAGAATTTATCTTGTGGAACATTAACAATTTCTAAGAGTTTATTTCTGAGGAAGTACTTGGTTGCATGTGACGAAAACGAATTTAACGGAAGTATATGTAAACCGAAAAGTTCTCAAAATGATCACGATATCCGAATTCGGAATGTGTTTCGACTTAAAAATTTTATGCATAATTAATAATATATGATGAATTCTCTTTCCGGTGATTGTACTTAAAAATTAATAAATTCAAATCTCAGAAGAAAATTAAAACCCCTGAAATGTTAACAGCATTCCTAACTGGCTGCTTGACCATACCTTAATCGTTCTAACATTAACAAATTCCTCCTGGTTCTTTTCACACACTCTTTACCTTAACCAACACCAAAACTTACTCCTGGGCGCGACATACCGTCGCTAATGGTGGTTCTCCGATGAAACAGCCGATGAGGGAGGGAAGGGGGGGATTGTGGGGGAAACCCTAATAACCCTAAGAAGTGGACCCTCCAGGCCGTTGTGACGTGCTATAGGGTTCACCTCTATGCCTAGAGGGCCCCCTGCCACAACTTCAAGGACAAGCTCCGACCTCATAGACAGAAAGAACGAGCAGGTGAGAAGTGAGTGCTTAGTTACCTCACCCCTGCAGAAGAAGGTGAAAGAAAGGCCCCTGAAACAGATGCCTGCGACTGTAGGCCTACGAGTAGGCTAGGTTTGTAGGGAATGCCTTCCCCACGCCCCCTACAGAGCAGGTGGTTAGTACATCTATGGTGCATTTCTTAAGAAAACTACTGATAACTGTTGTCAAATTCATTGCAGCATTTGACTGTGATATGGCTGCAATAATCCATCGTTGACGTTTTAAGTTAAAAAAAGTTATTGAATGTAAATTAAATGTTAACTTGACGGTTAAATTCTCATCTTTATATAAAATGCAGAGGATATTTAAATCAAAGATCGCAACTGTCGCTTAGGCTTAAAGCAACAGTAACTGCTGTTGTAAGCACAAATCTTGAGTTAATTAGACTTGTTTGATGAAGAAGAGGAACATTAGTTCATCTGAAGAGAAAAGAAACTGAGTACTTACGTGTAATTCTGTAGTTAATGATGATGGAATTTCCTGTAGGAAAAGAGAATAAATTGTTTAACTGATGGAATTCCCTTAATGTAAACAGTAATTCAATAATCACCCACATTTGTAACATTGTTATACTTTTTTTAAGAAATCACGGAATTCATACAAAAAGTTGATCTTCTTAGAGACACAGTTTATGGGAAAGTCTGCTTTTGTGCGTGATTCTATGACTTACACAATTCCTTCCTTTCTGAAATTATCACATCGGAAAGTTGCCTAAAATCCCAATTAATTCTTAATAAAAACTGCAAATCTTCAAATAGAATGCCAACTGAAGTGTCGGATATTCTCCTTTAATATAACTATTGTTCGTTTTGTTATTCAATGTTTTATGTGCGACCATTATAAACTTATACTAAAATATCGCTTTCTTGTAAATGAAGAGCAAAAGTAATGTCCGTTTAATAATTACAACACGATTTCTTGCTTAGCATATGTCTCTGAAAAAAAAACTTGTGAATGAAAATATTAGAGTATCCAGCGGATTAAGTTGGTACCCGTGAACTCCAGAAAGTGCAGCGCTAGGGATAAATTTATTTGTAAAATGCTACGAAAAAAGGCAAAGGTAACGAAGATGATCTCATACGCAGGTTAGGAATCTTTGAAAGAAAGAATACCAGAAGCTAGATTGAGCTTGACAAATTTTGAGACATCGTGTGCTATTTCGGCCGATTCAATTACGAGCAAAAAAATAAGAGAATTAGATGCTAGAGCAAGTCGTGCTTTGGATTCATATTTAAAATTTTTTGCGTTCCCTACAGAACGTTTTTGGGGGCTGCAAATGATAAATGAGCAATATTAAGTTATAACTAAAGAAATTGTTTATGTACAGACCGGAGGTGAAACTAAGATAATGATAAATGTAATATTTACTGTGTTTGTTTACCTAACTTAGAAAGAACTTGTACTTGAGAAAGACTCGAAGGTCAGTGAAAACAGGCCATTTTAGAGGGGCTAATATCTTAACGGTGAAGGAAAAAAAGAGCCAGCTGTCCTTGGAGATGATAACGAAGTCGTTTTCCTAAAATATCAATGTACTTTTCACTGTCCTTTGATTTTCATTGAATACAAACAAAGGTGAAAAGGAAAGTGCCTCCCTCGTTTCAAGAAGTACTGACTGGCAGGTGAAGCAAGAAGCGTACAAGAGAAACGGAAAGTCCTAATGATACCGAAACACTCGTCATGATAAAAAAAACATAGTTGCGAATACCCGAAAAATACGAAGTTATCTTTTCTAAGAATGTCTTTCTCAAACATATTTATATATTTAAAAATTGCTGGATTTATCCACTTCATGCATTTACATTTGAGGAGATAGTTGACTCAAAAGATCAAATTGTTTGTATCGTTTGAAACAAGCGTCTCTATCGATGTAAGTGAGAGACCAGGAGAGGATCATCAGTTAAAGCGTTAAAATCTACGCAAGTCCTGTTTTAAATCGTTGAGCTTTATGTAGATCAAAAGAATAACATTAAAATATTGATAAAATTTACCAATAATATATGAAACCAAAGACGAAAAGGTGGTGAATCTTTAAATTGCTTTCGAATTTTGATTAATATAGCAGATGCTCCTAAACACATATAATTTCATTTCACTGCTGATTATAAAACATTCTGGAGATGATGAAAAAATTAAACGATATTTAAAATAATTGTTGATTAAAATCCCTCCAACAATACAGTTCCTGGTTCTCGAGCAGTTAAGAAAAAAATATTACATTATGTTCCTTTATTCAACCAATCTCTTTAAGCAGCTAATTAATTACTAGGAGTATTCATCGTCTTTCATATGGTAAAGGATTAAATTATTTCAAACATTTAATAATTAATATTTTAACCTTAGAAGTGATGACTAGCTGTACATCTTCTTCTAATAAAGTGGTCGTTAAATAATACTTATAATTATTTTAAATATATATATATATATATATATATATATATATATATATATATATATATACATACGAGTAAAAGTTGCTTGCATACTGCAAGCTAATTGGTAAAAATTTACTATAAGTTCCCCTTATGGGTATCATTTTCGAAGCTTATCCAGCAAAATTCTTAAAAATTGCCGCAATGCATTTCTTACGTGAAAAATTTTCATCCATCTGGCATCGAACTCACGGTCAAAGGTAACCTTTCTTCCACTGGTTCTATAGAAAAGTACTTCAAACGCAAACGCTGTGATTTTGAATAGTCTCCTGCAAAGAGAAACGCCTCAAAACAATTTTTAAAAAATTAGTGTAAATGACCGCCTGGCGTCGAACACAGGACCCGTTAGTGAGAGACAATGGCATGGAAATGTTAGATAAGTGCCACTCTCACGTGTTTCAAAGTTTCAATTCAGTATCTTATCAGGAAGGTCCTAAAATGAGATTCCGTTCTTCCCGCTTGAAATGCATGGTAGAATCGGAATGACGCTCTAGCATCATACCAAGGACCACTAGAGAAGCAGTGGACGTCATGAAAGAATCTTATCAAACGCCTCTGTCACCATTCCGGGTTTTATCTTTCCAGCTTATCGGGAAGGCATTTAAAAAAATCGTCAAAGCTTTCAGCAATGCATTTCTTATGGAAGAATTTTGCATCCACCTGGCGTCGAACTCACTGTCATTTGGCTACATTTTTTCCATGAGAAGCATAGAAGACTACCTCAACTTCAACCTCCGAAATTTTGGTTACTCTATCTTAACGATAAGTGCCTCAAAATAATTTTCAAAAATCCGCGCAATGCATTCTTATGGGAAAATTGCAATTTTTGGGAATTTCTGGCATCGAACTCATGATAGCTAGCGTCGATGTCTGAATTATTCTGGCATCTAGAGCGTAGGGCCAGTACGTCGAAAAAATCTGAAGTCGACGGCTCTTGTGGAACATGGTCAGAATTCGTATCCCCTATAAATATATAGGTATATCCGGAGAGTTAGCTATATATAATAGATATATAGAATAGGAATGGCGTCTTGTACAATTTGGTATGGTGTCGCAGTGATATTTTCCTGAGAGCCAAAAAACATTTCCATGTTAACAGTTGCTCTGTGCTAAGAATTTTGCCTAAACGAATTAATACGCGAATTTATATTTTTATTTAATACCATGATAACGGTACCACACGGTTTTTCCGCACAGAAAGGAGTACTTTTCATCTAATATAGTGAAGAGATTAGCAGTTCATATGTTTGTAATGGAAAAAAGTTTAAGAAAAGAATTCATTATTGGTCACGACTAAGCTGCTCAAAGAAAATTTTAAACTCCATATGCAATTCGAAATAATCAATTTCAAATGTGGCTTCAAATCGCACTATAAATACCATTTCTTTTTAACGGAAGAATTTAATAATGTTATATTTCCTGCTGAAAATAAGTTTCCCCAAAAAGCGTTCTTTCATGCAAAACTTTCCTTCTGAAACATGTTAATATACATTGGCTGTTACACGATAAATAACGGACCAATAATGCATTTCGTGCCAGCCGATATACCATGTTATCCCTTTTAATAAACCAATCAGTTTCAACTGGTTTAGATCCGTTACTTAACAACCGAAAATACAACCACTCAAATTCTACACTTTAGAAATAATACTGATCCATCAGAAGAAGAAATGCAAAAGAGAAAAACTCTTAACTGCTCACCATTTGTGGTTCTCCGGGTATTCTTGTTCCTGGTTACTCCTCATAAGTGCCTTTCCACGATCACATAGAAGAAACTCCCAAGCAAGTGACATCCTTCCCGAAAGGGAAGGATGTCAGAATCTGGAAAAATAGAAACGCTAAATTAATTCATTTGCGAATAGCAATGGGGTAATATTGTGTGGTATTATAATCTAGGGTATTATTGTGTTGTGCATACATAAATGCGAGCAATTGGCAAAGATAATGATTCATTTAGGATTATTGTTAAGATCATATTTAACAGTAACCTGTTCTACATCATAACTATTACAGTAAAATTATTTTTATATTTTATTCAATTTATTAATAAGCACGACATACATAAAGAAATAATGGCTATATTTCAAATTGAGGGTACACTAAACGAAATCTGTATGCACTGAAATCAATGTGAAGTATAATTATTAAATGATTTCCGGCGTTCAAATGCGCTAATTCAGTTCAGTGTAAAAACAGAAAGAACTCAAAAAGAAAAACATGCATCTCTCACTTGGGCGCAGGTACCGAGATCGATGGAGATATTCATCAGAGGAACCGCCCGGCAAGTAGGAGTTCCAGATTCAAGACCTTCCTTTCCCTTCCATTTCTTACACATCTACGAAAATCTTCTACAATGCATTACTTATCAGAGATAAAAAACGAAAATTCTAAGGAAACTATCCTTTGATCTTTACTTCCGTTTAAATTAAGTATTTAATAAAAAATGTCCCCAAAGGCAATTAAATATAGAATACTGATATAGGCCAGTTTCGAATACTAAATTCCCTCCATTTCTTCCACAACTACGAAAACCGTACATAATGCATTATTCATCAGAGATAAAAAGAACAAAAAGAAAATTCTAAGACGGCCATCTTTTGATGAAAACTTCCGTTTAAATTACGTATTTAATAAAAAAATTCCAAATTGAAATTAAATATAGAATACTGATAGAGGCCGGTTTCGATCCGTAAATCAAGCCACAGAAATATTGGAACTGGTTTAATTAGCTAAGGAATCCAAAGTCAGCTTGAAATTCAAATGTAGATTTCCGTTACGATGTCGGTCGGAAATATTTTCGACTCATTCTAGTAAAAAAACCCCCGAAAATTGTTTTCCACCTTAATATAGCAAATATTCGAGGAGTAAAAGTGGTATCGGAAAAATTCGAAGGATTACCTTGGGCTTTCGTCAAATAACGTCTCTAGAAGTTGAGAATCGTAAATTCATTTCTTAAATATAATTTGCGAGACGAGATAAAAAATAAACGTACATAGCTAAATCATCGGACGATGAATGATGGTAAGAAAATCATGAAGACGAGTCATCTCGATATCTTCTATCGACGAATAATCGGGATAGTAAATCATCTATAGTCAATCGTGAGAGTATTACGTAACGAAAAAAAAACATGTACACTAACGATTGTCACAAAAAAAACAACTTAAAAACTGTAACATCAATTATTGTCTTTACACTCAGAATTAATTCAATCAAGATTAATTTATGTTACTTACCAAAACTGAAGAAATCTCCGAGAAGTCACACGGCCATCTTGACGTCTGAAGGAGTCTTTATGTCCCTTAATTTAACTATAAATAATTTAAGAGGTTCTAATTCGAAAACTTATTAAGTTTAACTTAAATTATGTTACACGATTACTGGATTTCGATTCTCATAACCTTCGAGAAAATTGAATTCTAACGGTTTTTTCGTAAAAGTTCTTCAGCATGTCAACACCAGGAGAAGTTTCTAGATCAACTAAAGTTTAAACCTAAAAAATCAACGGATCAACGAAACGGTGAGATCTGATTGGTTGTTATTTCTCGCAGTTACTTTTACTGTCACCCCTCCCACTTTTCCCCCTGCCGGAGAAAATTGTAACTTATAAGTAACGATAAATAGTTATTAAATTAGAAATATATTTATTTAAACATATTATAAGTTTAATTTGTAAATTATTGGAATACATTTCGTTCCTCTAAAACCTTGTACTTAAAATCGACGTAAAATAGCTGATAGCTCCGTGTGACGTAATTATGACTTACGTTCAACCTATGGTATGAACAACGGTACGAGAAACATAATGAATTCCAATCATTCAAATTATGAAACTATGCAATGTGAACTAAAAAGAATTAATGCAATGACTGCGCAATTAATAAATAAACATATGGTTAGTTGCTGTATTTTAATATCTTCCATCTCATATGAGAAACATATCAGATAATAAAATTTAATTTTTAGCATTTACTTAAAATTTTATATTTAGAACGTAAGGAAAATCAAGCTTTAAAAGTTTTGGAAAATGAATTATATTAGCGTGCATTGATTTCATAATACGAATTTTTTGATGATACCCAGATCTGGCATGATTCCAAGTAAGACTTCTGTTTAGTTACTATGTGTTTAACGTAAGTTAAACTAAATACTTCGAATTCACTTTGAAGGTTTTATCAAGAAAATGGTAGATAAAATTTATTACATACGTTTCGTACGTCTAAGTTACACACGTGATATATTTCTGAGTTGCGGGGATTCGTAATATAACAATAATGAGATAAGAACGGGAATAAGGATTTGAATATTTAAGCCTTTACGTCATATGGTGGTCATTAAAATTAATCAATACAATATGTATATCAAAGAGATATGAGTCGTTACATCCAAGCTATCACACCGAATATTTCCATGAATTATATTCGAGTTAAACAAAGATTGAAATATTTTTTTTTAGAAATTTTAGAACACATCTTTTATTCGAACCTTAGAAAATTCATTAGCCTTAGTGAAAATGTCATTTTCTCCAAGAATAAGTAAAAACTATATACACTCAATACTATAAAGATAAATACATTTCATTTGCGGTATTAATTTAAACCATAGAAACAATATAACCAGATATATTGAATAATTCAGATGCCACATGTCAAGAGACATAATATTACTTTTGTAGAATATTGTAGATTATTCATTATCCTTTCTCTTACATCTGTACTTTAGTATTTAGAAAAAGGCCAATTCGAAAATAGAATGAGGCTTACAAGGCAAAATGAGGGGGGAGATTCTTTGCATTCTTTTCTCAATGAGCTGGAAATCATCCATGTCATCATCTTATGAAATACCTCTACAAATATGCACTGAAAACAGCCTTTCGACGTTTGGTAGGGAATGTACTTATTGTACATTTCTTTTTATCAGTTTTATTCATCAGTATAATCCATTTAGATGAGAATGAGAAATACATAATTGAAAATAGGAATGTAGAAAGAATGCAAAGAGAGAAATATAAAATGTACCGACATTACTGTCAAAGGCAAATAATAGTAAATAAAATAACGCTAAAGTATTATAATAACTATCTCACAGAAGTAATACTAAGTGTAACATACATTGGCCATAATATTTATAACTATATATTGAATTTTATGAGCTGTAGGAACGAATGAGGTTTACCACGGCAGAAGAAGAATAAGATACTTTGACTTTATATTTCTTATTGAGGTAGGATTTTGGGAGTGCCAAGATAAAGTAGAACAATGAAACCATGAAAAAAATTGTTCATATAATTCGAAGAGGTAATAGAAGAGGTAATTAAAAATTGCTCATATGTCAAAAATTAACTTTATCACTGCCTGATTAAGACAAATATTATTCAATAGTTAGGTATAATAGGGGATACGGGAATAAGGTAATAGTAGGGGATACATTTTTCCTATGAAATTCCATAAGATATTTACATTTGTTATGAAGATAGATTAGCATTGATTTCTATGAAATAAATACCTTTGAGTCAAACCAGTGAGAAACTGAGAATCATGAGGGTGATAATGCAAGCTAACTCATCGTGAAAATTGTATGCATTATTAAGAATAATTAATGTAATGCTAAATGTAACTTTGTGAAATTCATGACAATATACACGGTGGAATAAAGAATACTTCAGTTATCTTTTAGTACTTAGTAATGTTCTTATTATATCCCCCCAGTTTTGTTCATGGTGGCGACAATATGAAAAGTATTGAGGTATTAGTGATGCTTGATCATTATAATAATATCAACCGAAATTACAGCAAAATTTCGTGAACCTCTCACTCTTAGCATTCTGGCTCGGTGGACGTTTAACTCAGTCTTTAAACAAATTAAGTTACAGAGGTACTCAATGCCATTAATTTAGCATTAAGGTGAAATAAATGTGGAACTAAAAGATTCCCAGAGTACCACTCATTCTTCGGAACCTTTAAAATTAGCTAAATTAGCTTATAATTATGTAAATAATGAATACCAAGCTGAAGTTAGAAAGAAGAGATCATATGGTTCACAATTTCTATGGACATACTCTGTCTATTGCCTTACATTACCCAACTTAGATTGTATGTGAAATAGACCACAATATCCGTGTATTTCCTTGTTAGAATAATCATTCTTACCTTCCAATCCTATATAATTCCGGCTTGATATGCACGAAGAACCCCGTATCCATTAATCTCACACCGGAAGTTCATCCATTCAGTTGCAATACGCAGAATTCCCCAGATTTAGTCCAGATCCATGTGAACACCTGCCTTCATAAGAACTCCAATTTAAGTAATAATTATTCAATCGATGACTATGCTCACTGCTACACTTCGACGTACTTTTCGAAAAATCACCGATCATGGAGCTGAAACACACCTTTATCCAAAATGCACAAACACAACATGATATTTCACATACACTCACAGCACAAACTTAATGTGATTGATTTTTCATCAGATATCACTTTTTTAAGGCTTCTAAGACACATACCGATGGAAATACTTAAGGTTTTAAGTTCCTAGGTGTATGATCAATCTCTTCTTGAGGCAGCAGGTCTTGGCGTGTTTCCGCGCTTTTAAAGAGGATTATGGTCTACAAAATTCTGACAAACGAAACCTGCTCTTCACGTCATGTGGCCTTCGAACTTCTCAGTACTTTGTCTCGCTAAGTGGACTGTGTTCAAAATGGCACCGTTTACATTTTTCTGTGGGTTTCAAATTTAACAAAGGTGAAAAGGAGTTAGTGTAGACTGGATTCAGCTTTACATTCAGCGATATAATTGGAAAAAGTGTGAGTGGAAATAAAAGGATCATGGTGGCTGTAGTGCATCACATATTCCGAGTATGGAGCACATGTAATGGCGTCGGTAACTTGAACATGTCCTTCGCGAATATTAAAATCGTTTGTACGAGAGAAGATAATAAGTCTGAAGAAGGCCTCGTAGAGAAGTGAAGAAGCTTTAAAATCGGATTTCTTCGCAGCTGGACAAATAACATAACCTGTATGGGCTTTGGAAGTGTGCTTTTAAATTTTCATGTATTCGGACGCAATAATCTGAATTAAAATTGAAAGGAACCAGAAGAATTCTCAATGGTAAGTTATTTATTGCAATATTATTGGGAAGATTAGTTGGAAGAATATCCAACGACGTGCTTATAGAGACAAGACGAATAGCGTTGGCCGTGCTGATTAGGGAATCCAAAAAGGGACTAATGATTCACCTTATTTGAAAACTTAGAATTAGTTTCATAGTTTTAATAATGAAAACGCTGAGAATAACAATACAGTGTTAATGCCCAAAATGATTTCTCTGGATCATCTCGAATTGAAACATCTCGTATACGTTTTCCTGTGCTGCCCCATCATTTCTTTTTTTATTAATTCATCTTCAGTCCTTTTCCTTTCGGACTGTAAATTTATATTTTGGCGGTAGAAGTCGGTAGAAATTTTTTTATCACTAGCTTCAAAATACCTGATGAATCAGTAGTGAAAACGTGTGTAAAAGAGAGAGAAATATCGAGAGATTGCAGTAAAAACGATAAAACGGTAATAATTGGTTTCAAATGCTGTGTCTTTGCAATCTTTCGTGGAGTGATTAGGATTTAACAATATTTAAATCAATTTTATCGTAACTAATATTTCTATTGTAAAATAATATCGATTAAAATTTCGTAGACATTTTAAATATTTCATTACCTGCTATGAATCACATAGGAGATGGAAGATATTAAAATACAGCAACTAACCATATGTTTATTTATTAATTGCGCAGTCATTGCATTAATTCTTTTTAGTTCACATTGCATAGTTTCATAATTTGAATGATTGGAATTCATTATGTTTCTCGTACCGTTGTTCATACCATAGGTTGAACGTAAGTCATAATTACGTCACACGGAGCTATCAGCTATTTTACGTCGATTTTAAGTACAAGGTTTTAGAGGAACGAAATGTATTCCAATAATTTACAAATTAAACTTATAATATGTTTAAATAAATATATTTCTAATTTAATAACTATTTATCGTTACTTATAAGTTACAATTTTCTCCGGCAGGGGGAAAAGTGGGAGGGGTGACAGTAAAAGTAACTGCGAGAAATAACAACCAATCAGATCTCACCGTTTCGTTGATCCGTTGATTTTTTAGGTTTAAACTTTAGTTGATCTAGAAACTTCTCCTGGTGTTGACATGCTGAAGAACTTTTACGAAAAAACCGTTAGAATTCAATTTTCTCGAAGGTTATGAGAATCGAAATCCAGTAATCGTGTAACATAATTTAAGTTAAACTTAATAAGTTTTCGAATTAGAACCTCTTAAATTATTTATAGTTAAATTAAGGGACATAAAGACTCCTTCAGACGTCAAGATGGCCGTGTGACTTCTCGGAGATTTCTTCAGTTTTGGTAAGTAACATAAATTAATCTTGATTGAATTAATTCTGAGTGTAAAGACAATAATTGATGTTACAGTTTTTAAGTTGTTTTTTTTGTGACAATCGTTAGTGTACATGTTTTTTTTTCGTTACGTAATACTCTCACGATTGACTATAGATGATTTACTATCCCGATTATTCGTCGATAGAAGATATCGAGATGACTCGTCTTCATGATTTTCTTACCATCATTCATCGTCCGATGATTTAGCTATGTACGTTTATTTTTTATCTCGTCTCGCAAATTATATTTAAGAAATGAATTTACGATTCTCAACTTCTAGAGACTTTTTTGACTAAATCCCCAGGTAATCCTTCGATTTTTTCCGATATAACTTTTACTCCTCGGATATTCGCTATATTTAGGTTCAGAATAATTTTCGGAGATATTTTTACTAGAGAGGGTCGAAAATATAGTCTACCGCCATCTTAACGTAACGTCCACCGCCATTTCCGTTACATTTGAATTTCAAATTTACTCAACATTCCTTAGCTACTTAAAGCAATTCCAATATTACTCTACTTTGATTAACGATTCGAATCCGGCCTGTATAAGTATTCTGTATTTTTTTCAATTTGGAACATTTTTTTATTAAATACGTAATTTAAACGGAAGTTAACATGAAAAGATGGCTGTTTTAGAATTTCTTTTTTTCATTTTTATCACTGATGAATATAGTATTGTGTTCGGTTTTTGCAGTTGTGAAAGAAATGGAGGGAAATGGATGGTCTTGAACCCGGAGCTATTACATACCGTGGGACTTCCTAGGGATTTCTTCAGTTATGGTAAGTAACATTAATTAATCTTATGTATATTACTTTTAGTCATCCTTCGTTTCGACTTTATAGTTAATTAGTGAGCTGTTGATTATTATTCACGTAACCATTGTTAGGTTAGGGAATATAGTTATTCGTGACGAGTGCTACTCTTATAAGGATCTGCGATTTCTACTACTACATTGCTCATCTTATATGATCATGAATACTTTTATTACTGAGCAATTAATTCCAGTTATGTCTAATTTTATCCAATTATATTTTATCCAATATATTATATACTGACGATATTTTAGTCTTGAAGTCACTAGTCTCAAGTTCTAAGGACAATATCCGAAGAAAGTTTAAATTAATGCTTCTATAGCTTTCCGTGACCGGTTTAAACCTTTATTTATTGGCTGTTTAGATCCAGAATAGATTTAACTTTTCTATTTTTAGCTTTTTCTGTCAACCGATATTTCGATGGAATTTTATGTTTGAATTTTGAAGTTTAACTTTGCGATTAGTTGTTAATTAAATCGATGTCATTATTTCTGTTTCTAAAATGTGATTCCAATTCCAGCCGAACCAGTACTTTATGTTTAATTTCAATTGAGAAATCATTTTCATGGAACTTGTTCTTTTAATCGTAGTTAAGGTCGCTATAACTTACACATAATGATCAAGTAGTTTCGCAAATTACAATTAAAAATTCAGTTGCGCCATGAAGTGGTAAATATCATTCTAATTTCCAGTAGAACTTATAGCGCAAGTCATATTTCTGCGACATTTAGAGATTATGAGTTGTGTTTTGAACCAAATAGGTAACAAATTTTGCATTTTAATTTGAACATTAAAATTCGGAACAACTCTTAGCATATTTCTTTAGTTTTCAATTATTTTTCATTCATAATATTATATATAAGACGAATCTGATTTTTTAACTTTGAAGTTCTCACTTATTTAAATTCACAATAGAGTGAGTTTATTTTCAACGGATGGCTTAGACAGTTACAAGCAAGTCACTAAGAAGATTCTTATATCTGATATTTTGAGGAAATCTATTATGAAGTTTTCTTCGAGATAATGATTTTTGGGTGATGTTCAAGGTGTAATACAATACTTAACGATTCTCTTACCAGAAATCGGGTACTGAATTTCAATAGTTCACTTAATATTTACTGTTTTTCAAACAAATCTTTTATTGATTTACTAACACATCTTTATTATTCATATTTGTTTGGATCGAGTTTCCATACTCATCTCAGTTCAGAAAAAACGATAACTATAGTACGTACTCTAAGTATTCCTCTTTTTCTTTTTGCCTTTCATGCTTGTTAATCAACTTTATAAATTACGAATGAATCTACCGTAAGGATGTCTACCTGGAATTGGATATTTTTTAATTTGGTCTTAACAAAAATCCTGCTTATTTGAATTATCATCATTGGCCAATACTTCATCTAACAAATGTACAATACGGTATCACCTAAAATTAAATTCACTATTCATTAATAAATTAATCTTCTGTTTCTATTCCAGATCCAGATTGTAGCATGCTTTCCTCCTCGGCAATTGTTTTACTTCTAAGTTTCTTCTGCTTGATACGGAAGAAGTTGAGGATTACCGGAGAACCAAAATTGGTGAGTAATTCAAAAGCAATATATAATATTTTATTTACCGATTAATAATCTCTATTCTGTTTTTACATTAAATATATCTAGTATACATTCTGTATAAAATGTATTAATATTAAATTTAGAAAATCTGAGTAGGTTATCAGTGAAAACGAAGGGTTGCATTGGTCTCTTCTGTCCCCCACAACATTCTACTTATATAAATTCGTAGGAGACGAAGCGATTAAAAGGAGAGAACGGTTATCCAGCAAATAGTTTTCTGGCAAAAGAAAATAATCCTAAATTATCTTTCGAATGAAGTTAATTAATATTTTCTAATTTCTGTCAAGAACAAGAAACGTCATTTTTGTCGAGATATTAATCTAAAAGTAATTTAGATAACGTGTAATTTTTGGTCATTAGCTCTCGATTATTTTATAATAAGCAGTGTAATGACAATCAATTTATGATGTCAATATTATAATAAGTAGCGTAATGACAATTTATAAGTTCAGTTTTCTGATGCATCAAGTGAATATCAACTCTCGTTACTGTCGATGATGAATTTCCTTATATATTCCTATTTAAGAAACTCAAATCGTGACATCAAATGTTTTCATGAATAATTAATTCGTTACGATCTTTTTAGATTGTTCCATCAAATTTTTTAGCAGGAGAAATGTTTTGGTATCCTTAGGATTTTCTTTTGTCTTGTTTATTTTGGACCCCTCGTAAGTCACTTTTCCTCTTATTCACTCCCTATTATCATAAGACACTTTCCTTTTTGCCTTTATTTACAATCAATGAAAATGAGAGGCAATGAAGTGTACACTGATATTTTTATTGACTTTGTTATCATCCAAGGACATTTGGCTCTTCCTTTCTTTCACTGTAAAGACATTAGTCCCTCTTAAATAGCCGTGTTTTCAATGACCTTCGAATGTACACTCAAGTTCGACTTCCTCCTAAATTACCGTAAATACTACATGTATTATTATTCTATTTTCTCCTCTAATGTTTCCATAAATATTTATTGTGTTTTAACTTAATATCGCTCATTTGTATCACTTGCAACCATGCTTAAATATACTGCAGGGAGTCTGAAAATTCATATTTAAGAGTGTGAATGTGCCGTGTTTATACTGGATGTTTTAGCGAGATTTTTCATTTCAACTAGAGTTCGAATCTTATTGACTAATGTCGGATTCGTATTGTGATATGGTGTGTCCGTTTGCTATTCGTTAAATTCGTAAACAGGAAGTTGATTATTTCGTCTCTAGCTTATTATCGTCAGCTAGTACAAACATTCAGAAATTTATAATCAGAAACTTTTAGATCAAATATTCTTTTGCGATTGTAGTCCTTTTCGTGAGTTAACAAGTTTTAGTGAAGTAGATGGTTCGGAAAACATTTCAATCGTCGACATACTGATGGCCGTCTGGCAACAATTCCTAGAAAGGACAACTAACACCTTCTAGGAACATCCCTCCGAAACTCTTATCAATTAACAGCGGATTCCAATTTATTCTCTTTCAAATAATAGTATTCTTACATTATATGTGCCATGCAAATTTCATTACGACCTAAAATTAGATTGACTTAATCTATATATATTAAAAACGTAACGGTGTCTGTCTGTCGGTCTGTCTGTCCGTCTGTCTACAAAAAGCGTTTTTCTCGCCAATGCCAAGAGCTAGAGCGATGCTGAAACGTGCATTCGATGTAGACTGCTGCACCCTACAATGTGGCAAAATTTTCTTTTACCTAAACGGCCACAGTTCGAACCCAGAGAAGAAAAACCGTTCCCATAAGAAATGCACGTAAACCACATTTTTATCGGTTGCAGGCTACGTTTCTTTTGCAAATTTAAATTAGAAACAATAGGCTTACGACATCGAGATAAGCACCAAAAGATAGAAAAATGAATAGAGATTCTAATTTTGGTCGTGAAATATCGTTATCGAGTCGAAATGGCGAGAATTCGGTTAAAATAAACGGAAATGTCGTGAAATTTTGAGGCTGTAAACAACCAATCCCCTTGACGACGGATACGATTGTTGAAACCGAGGTAATGCGTT
The DNA here is from genome assembly GCA_036926295.1 of Pachydiplax longipennis. Classification (NCBI taxonomy): domain Eukaryota; kingdom Metazoa; phylum Arthropoda; class Insecta; order Odonata; family Libellulidae; genus Pachydiplax; species Pachydiplax longipennis. The sequence continues at coordinate 3,326,454 of JAVFKF010000012.1, read as the reverse complement.
TTTCCATAAGAATACACTATGATTGATATGTCCATATGAAAGTAATGATTAAAAATGAATGATAGTACATGTTCATAGTCCAGATGTCTGGTCCAGACCAAACAACTGCACCCAGAGGGTGCATGCGCGCGGCTAGTCTATATATATTAAAAACGTAACGGTGTCTGTCTGTCTGTCGGTCCGTCTGTCTACAAAAAGCGTTTTTCTCGCCAATGTCAAGAGCTAGAGCGATGCTGAAACGTGCATTCGATGTAGACTGCTGCACCCTACAATGTGGCAAAATTTTCTTTTACCCGAACGGCCCCAGTTCGAACCCAGAGAAGAAAAACCGTTCCCATAAGAAATGCACGTAAACCACACTTTTATCGGTTGCAGGCTTCATTACTTTTGCAAAATTAAATTAGAAACCATAGTCATACGAACTCGAGATAAGCACCAAAAGAAAGACAAATGAATAAAGATTCTTATTTTGGTCGCCAAATATCGTTATCGGGTCGAAATGGCGAGAATTCGGTTAAAATAAACGGAAATTTCGTGAAATTTTGAGGCTATAAACAACGAGTCCCCTTGCCGACGGATGCGATTGTTGAAACCGAGGCATTGCGTTTTCCCATAAGAATACACTATGATTGATATGTCCATATGAAAGTAATGATTAAAAATGAATGATAGTACATGTTCATAGTCCAGATGTCTGGTCCAGACCAAACAACTGCACCCAGAGGGTGCATGCACGCGGCTAGTCTATATATATTAAAAACGTAACGGTGTCTGTCTGTCGGTCTGTCGGTCCGTCTATCTACAAAAAGCGTTTTTCTCGCCAATGCCAATGCCAAGAGCTAGAGCGATGCTGAAACGTGCATTCGATGTAGACTGCTGCACCCTACAATGTGGCAAAATTTTCTTTTACCTAAACGGCCACAGTTCGAACCAGAGAAGAAAAACCGTTCCCATAAGAAATGCACGTAAACCACACTTTTATCGGTTGCAGGCTACGTTTCTTTTGCAAATTTAAATTAGAAACAATAGGCTTACGACATCGAGATAAGCACCAAAAGAAAGAGAAATGAATAGAAATTCTAATTTTGGTCGTGAAATATCGTTATCGAGTCGAAATGGCGAGAATTCGGTTAAAATAAACGGAAATTTCGTGAAATTTTGAGGCTGTAAACAACCAATCCCCTTGACGACGGATACGATTGTTGAAACCGAGGTAATGCGTTTTTCCATAAGAATACACTATGATTGATATGTCCATATGAAAGTAATGATTAAAAATGAATGATAGTACATGTTCATAGTCCAGATGTCTGGTCCAGACCAAACAACTGCACCCAGAGGGTGCATGCGCGCGGCTAGTACTTTTGTTAAGATTCTATTGTATTCTCACGCTTGTTTGACAGATGGTTAGCAATAATTGTTGATGGTTAACGAAATTCGGAGTACAATGTTTTCTTCGTAGTAATCTAACTTCACTAACTCCTCGCATTTTATGATGTAATACTCTCATTCACTAGATATTTATCGGCCTGAAGAATTAATTCAGAAGAGAATTGGGTAACTCAAAGGATCGCGCACTACAGTAGATTATTTCATGAATTGTGTCCCTGAAGAGAAGTTCTGAAGACTTTCGTGTAGATTCTGATTATTACTTACTGATGAGAAAGTAAAAATGTATAACAATGTAACAATTGTCGGTAAATGTTTAAAAGATTTGGAAGGATATGAAGGGAACTCTACCTATTAAAGAATTCGTTCTCTTTTTCCACAGGTAGATCCGTCATCATTAACTTCAAAACTACACGTGAGTACTCAGTTTCTTTTCTGTTCAGATGAACTTACATAGAGGATATTAATACAAGTTTTGTGCCTACAACAGCAGTTATTGTTACATTAAGCCTAAGCGACAGTTGCGATCTTTGATTTAAATATCCTCTGCATTTTATATAAAGATGAGAATTTAACCATCAAGTTAACATTTAATTTACATTCAATAACTTTTTTTAACTTAAAACGTCAACGATGGATTATTGCAGCCATATCACAGTCAAATGCTGCAATGAATTTGACAACAGTTATCAGTAGTTTTCTTAAGAAATGCACCATAGATGTACTAACCACCTGCTCTGTAGGGGGCGTGGGGAAGGCATTCCCTACAAACCTAGCCTACTCGTAGGCCTACAGTCGCAGGCATCTGTTTCAGGGGCCTTTCTTTCACCTTCTTCTGCAGGGGTGAGGTAACTAAGCACTCACTTCTCACCTGCTCGTTCTTTCTGTCTATGAGGTCGGAGCTTGTCCTTGAAGTTGTGGCAGGGGGCCCTCTAGGCATAGAGGTGAACCCTATAGCACGTCACAACGGCCTGGAGGGTCCACTTCTTAGGGTTTTTAGGGTTTCCCCCCCAATCCCCCCCTTCCCTCCCTCATCGGCGGAGTCATCGGAGAACCACCGTTAGCGACGGTGTGTCGCGCCCAGGAGTAAGTTTTGGTGTTGGTTAAAGTAAAGAGTGTGTGAGAAGAACCAGGAGGAATTTGTAAATGTTATAACGATTACGGAAAGGTCAAGCAGCCAGTTAGGAATGCTTTTATCATTTCACAGGTTTTAATTTTCTTCTGGGTTTCGCGTTCACCAATCTTTTAAGATACAAACACATGGGAGAATTCAAACTATCAGTAATTTAAGATAATATTATGAAAGCAGAGCACTTGAGCAAATATGGAGATTGAGAAAATTGCTAGCATTTTGCACGATATCTGAATACACCGCATTTAAATCTTACTCAGATTTTACTATCCAAAGAAGGATTAGGATTTATCTGCATGTATGTGGTCGGAGACGATTATTATTCAACAAACAACTATGAGGCACCTAGTGATTATTATTAAACATTAGAAGGCAGTCGCTTTCTATTGAATAGGAAATCCGAAATCGTTCGAATGCAAGTCCTTTTTGTGCTCCTAGGATAGCCGTCGTTAAGTACCGTAAATGAAGAAATAGCGCTGGCGAAGGTTATTTAATGGTTATTTAATGGGACTATTGATTAAATCTATTTATTATTATTATTATTTAGTCCACAAGTAAGTAACAAGGAAAATAATTAAAAACGAAAATGAAAATTAAGTTAAAAATATTAGTAAAAAACGTGTTATTTCCTGCAGATTCGGCTAGTACGGGCGTGTAATGCGGGGTTGCCTATACTCAGATTTTCAATTAATTATTGCAGCGAAACTAAGGCCCATTCAGAGAAACGCCGTTACACTATTTCATTACTCTACTTTATGCACCACCACAAAAAGTTTCATCAAAATCCCCGGACAAAAGTGAGGGTCTCTCCTTGTGAGAACGGAAGGTGTAATACAAACTTTTCGAGAAACGGAATTATGTCTATAGCGTATTAAGTTCGTCTTTCTCCCAAAAAAATAGAAGGAAATTGAATCACTAGGTTGATGATTGGAATATCCACTGTGGGAGTTAACATGTACTCTTTGATGATGACGGCATAGTCATTGAAATACCAATTGGGCATTTCACAGAAGGTCCACCGTTTCCTTACTCCTTTCGAGGAATTAGTCCATCGGTCACCGGAAAATCGGCGATTGGAAGAAAAATCCCGAGGAAAAAAGACCTTAAGAAATATCCGAGAAATTCGATTTCCGGTCCCGTCAGATTTTTTTCAAGCCCGTTCTTCCTTTTTGCATTGAATTGCAAATTGCATTGAAGTTAACTTTTATCGCTTACAGGATGGGTTTCTTTCATCCAATTAAATATGAAATAATTATTCCTCTCATAACAAATAAGTTCAACTAGAAACGAAATAGGACGTAACAGTGATATATACTTCTAGCGCATTGATACAGCATCCAGAAAAGCATTGTTAAAAGTGCTTCGACAGTTGAGGTAATTTTGTAGACATGTGCTCCAACCGGGAATCGAATCCACCAAAGGCGAACACGCTATCCACTTTACTATCTGGGAGCCCTGACCAAAAAATTTCACGAGTATATTTCCCCATTAGAAACATAAGACTATAAATTCCAAATTTCGGACACTAAATCTCCTGAATTCCCAGATGGTAAACATATTTTAAGTCATGAATAAGCAAATAAAAGTCAACTTCAAAGTCTTTGCTGACCTAAAGATTGTTTTTGGAGGCATCAGTTATCGAGTTTTCAAAATTATCGTCTCTTACTCGACCCTTACAGATGGTTATGTTCCGATACGTTTCTTAACAATATATGGTAAATGATTTTTTCTCAGATGCGTTAAATCTTTTCTCAGTATTTTTCTAAAAGAACGATATATTATGTCACTGAGCGAAATTGAGATAGAATTTGTTATAAAAACAGCTTTTTTTAGCAACATAATCCCCTTTTTCCTGTATACACAAACACACGTACACAAACTAATAAAATTGGACGTTCTTGAGGTGGGATGTAACAAATATTCTCGAAATATGTAAAAGTTATCATTCTAATATTCAAAGAAAATAATAACAAAAAAATCGATTACTTAAGGAGATTTATAATTTCTGAACCATGGAATCATAGTTAAAAATTAAAACATGTATACTTTACAATAGACTACGGCGCAAATTTCGTGGCGCACACAATCAATTATTGATAACATTCTTTGTATAATTTTTATCAGCCGTGGCAAAAGACTCGAGTTTTCACCTATTACAGTTATGTCGACCAAATTTGGAAGGGTCGTCCACTTTGGGAAACTCCATTGGGTGACAGCGTAATACGCCAATTCCCCGAGGGTGAAACTCTAATCCGCTTTATCCCCAAACTTCACGTTTAGCATCCTCGCGCATGTATGGCACGGCTGCCCTATCTCTGGCCAACGAAAAATCATCAACTTTTTTTTCCCGCAAAAGTTCGAAGTTTTTACCCCGTTCTGCCGTATCGATTTTTGAATTTCTTCCCTTGCGAGGAAAAAATGATGTCTTCTTTCAACTGCCAGGACCCTTTTACGATTGAGATCGAGTGGGGATTACTTTTGCCGGGGCCCCTTTCTTCATCCGTAGCCGCCTTTCGTCGAGAATATGTAACGCTTCCATAAAACCTTAGGAATGTTTAACATCTGAGAGATTCGGAACGGCGCTTTGTTCCTCTCTCCCTTTTCTTACAAATCCATTTATAGGAATTTCTTACGAAGCACTCTCTTGGTAAGCGAAGGATAGGCTGATCCAGTATTTCAATCTATTTACCAATTACGCTCTCCGAATTTCTTTACAAACCATGAACAATGCCTCGTGAATTTGAACTCTCTGGAAAAAACAACGTCCAAACGAGGGTTCAATCTTTCAAGCAACAAATTAGTAAAAAATTATCCGTTTAGTTTGCTATGCAAAAATGTATTTTGGGTCAAAAATTATAATAAAATTGAAAGCATCTCGGTGATACTTCATGGAGCTTATTTATTTAATAAAATTCTGTTTTCTATAAAAAAAAGGCAGTTATATGGATTCATTAATATTAATAATTCATTTTCATTCAAGGATTCATTAATATGAGTTCTTAAACTTTTTTCGTGCAAATTTTTCACAGACATTTACAAACACCCTATCGTACATTTAGTCAATATATTTATAATAGATACAAAATGCAAGTTTAAAATACTTTTCTTCTTCTAGTCAAGAATAACTAATTACCTATTACGTTAATCTTTACTGATAATTCCCGAGTTAAAAGTTAACATTACTTTCCAAGGAAACATTTATAAACTTAGCAACTCATAATCGTTCTTATTTGATTAAAATAAGTTATTATTAAAATATAACAATTAAATAAAAGATTACTAATTAGTTCAACTTTGTAAAGGAACTTTGCACATCGTATTGTCTAACTTTCATATTTAACACTAAGAAAACATAAAACTATTTCACAGTTTAATTTAACCACCTTCTTTAAAAGTTGTGCAAAAGTAAGAGTTTTATGTTTTCATATTTATGACTAATATCTTACCGAATTTGCCTATGGCACGCTTAAATCCCCTCTGATTGGGCAATTATGAAATTATTCTCTTTTAAAACTGGAGAATTCTTTTCTCACACTTAATTATATGTAAATAAATGGAACTAAAACACTATCGCTGAAATATAATGACAATTATGGATGAACTCTCATATCCCATATTATCAATGACATTATCAATGGAATTATATTCGTAATACTAAGAGATAGTTAAGAGATAGAGATTTAGATATCCTAAGTTCTACTTGGTCTTGCTGAACATAAAATTCAGCACGATCCATTTGAGTAGAATATGAGTGTATAGAAAAATTAAGTTCTCCGTAAAATGTCAAATATTCAGTCTTATTGCGACGGTAATCTGATCCTGTTGTTTACCTTCAATCGTACGCAAATCAGCGGCCAATAGACAATCAGTCGAAGCACAGGGAGTGAATTATTTCTGCGCAGTTTGAATATAGCGAACCGGAGTATATTCCAGAGAGATTATTCAGCCAAACATTTGCTGACCTCGGCGAAGGAATGGTTAGTCTATCAACGCCGGGTTAGAGTCCTGGGTTTCCATTTTGTAGGGTTACGATGTTTATGATCCTCACTTGATCTTTCCCCTCTCTGTGACTGTCAAAGAAGGTATTTATAATATTAAATAAGAAAAAATACGTGTATGTTATGCTCAATTATTATTGACTGGTCATTGACCAGTGAATATCTTTAATTAGATAAAGGAATTCCAAGATTAATTTGTAATGTTAGGATTTTAATAAAATTAAGTTTAATTTCGTCATTAAAAGTCATCATCCTCCTTAAAACAGCTGCGATAGAGCAATGAAATGAATGAAAGAAATATGCGATTGGTTATCTACTTTTATATATCTCAATTTAACTATTTCTGGAAGAGGGTAAATGTGTACATTAGTGCTTGCATCCACGAAAAATCGCAAGGAAAAGCGGAGATTAAGTCGGGGACGGAACCGAGAACCGGATATAATCACTGAAACATTTATCCTGTGGGTTTGTTTGCCAAACAAAGTCATGTTTATTAAGACTATAATGCAAGTATAATGTAAAAATGTCATTGAATACTACGTTAATCATTTCTATATTATTAAAATTTACTGTAGTGAAGCATATTTTGTGATTTTTAAATAATGAAAATTATTATAAAATGGAAATTCGGTTATCATTAATGTATGTAATTACATACATAGTTTGTAATATATTTAGTAATCAATTTATTTTAATTAATTACAATATAACTAATGAGAATTACTTGTATACATGCTTTTTATTTTTTTGGATAAATAAATTTAATATTGATCAATATTTATAATTATTTAAATTACCAATCCTTCTATGACACTGTTATTGAATAACATTTCAGGATTGTTCCTCACTCTTACTGCTATTGTGAGCAATTGCCTGGACTTGAAACACATTTGTCATCTGCAAAGTGGCTGCCATAATTGGAATTCCTTTCATATCAATCTCGAGTTGCAATTAGGGTGTTTAGAATGTGCCGTCTGTGGATTAGCAGAAGACTAATTCCACCTACTCGACTGTTTGGAGAGAATGGTTGAAATACCAACCCATAGACTGATGTTTGCTCCATCTGAGAGGACGCCTAATTCAATTTACAATTGTCTGAAGAAAACGAGAGCTTGAGAGTTTGGGGAATGAAATACTATCTGCGAGATGACATGGACAATTTCCTCCGCGAGGCCATGGAAGACCATGGAAGATTATGATAAATACACAAGTATATATGACGGAGAAAGTGAAATTAGCGTAACTGATACACGCAATTAGCATAAACCCATATCAACAGATTGGAGTGCAATGTAATACAAGTGAACAGAGACTACACGTTTTAAATTCGTTTTGATAAAAATCAAAGGTTAAATATCAATTAAGTGAAAGATAAGTTATATTTTGTTCGCTATTAGAATAAAAACGAATTTTTTCAATCATACTTAAAAATAAAAAAACGTGTAGAGCAGAAAATAGTTGAACGCAACGATGCGTATAGCTTCGAATGATAACGAATAGCCTAGAGCGCAAACTATGTGGAGAATACAGCCGGATATGCTCGTTATGAAATAAATTAAAAAAGAGACCAATAAAAAGATATCAATAGGAAGAAAAGAGAACTGTCGAGTGACGATAAATACCGGTAGTCATTCATACAGCTGAAATATTAACTGAAAGTTAAAATTGGAGTGACTTCTAGGCCTCTGCTCTGAATTTGTTGAAAGCGATCCTAAATATTATGTGAAAAGTTAAATCGATATATTATATTTTTAGAGTTATAAAGCAAATAGTATGATTTATATTTAGAGCTAAATTATAATAATTTAGCCAAATTAAAAACAAACATCTTGCCTTAATTAAGGCAAGATGCATGCATCGATGTCTAATGGAATTCATTTTCAACCAGGTACAATTAAACGATCTACAAGGCTTAGCGAAAGCTACAATGAGATTAATCACAATTGTCTAAGCTGTGGGATGGCAACATTTGATTAAATTTTTTAAACTTATCTCGTCAGAAGAAATCGTTACTGACAAATCACAAATAAATAAAGCAGTCAGCAAGAAACTAATATATCACCAGATATGTCCAATGAATTATAACTTTTCAAATTCACTAATTATTGTTGCCTCTTTATTTGTTAATTTTTTTTCTAAAAGCACATTAGAAGCAAAATTTCGCTAATCTAGCCAATCTTATAAAAAAAGATAATTTGAACTCCCAACACACTCCTACATATACATAAACGCATTCAACTTTTTGTTCCTAACACATAACGCTAATATTTGAAAATATTATTTATTTATATATAGCCGTCGAGATACAGGAATATACTTCAATCCAACTCTATTTCCCTGCAAAGAGAGCCTTCGCACACTGTGAATGACGCTGGCAAATCTAAGCTCAATTTCTGAAACGATCTTCATTCGGATCTCCAAAAGAAGCACAATCATTCACAAATAAGGACTTGAAATCTAGTTTTGCAGTTCCATGACTGCATAGTTGACACAAAGCCTTAGCCCTGATTCTGGCTAAAGAATTGCGTGAGAAATCACAATAAAAGTGTTTGCCCAAAGAAAACCACAGCTTTATAAAGCAAAAAAACATCCTTATCTCCTACTCCCCTTAAGGTAAATAATAGCCTCAAAATTAAAAGATAAGGAGCTAAGTCTTGTGTCCAGAATGAATGGAAACATGTGAGTTTCGTAGGAGTCTAATTATATTTTTGCATGAAATGCATTGTTTCTTTTTGAAATTTTATGTATTCTCACGAAATCCAGACAAATATTCTCTTCGACTGGCAATTAACACATAGTGCCCTAAATCGCGCCATGGATAATTTTTCAATATAAATAAACAGTATTTTGTTCAATCGGAAATATTTTCTTTGCTGAATATTCTTTTTCTAAAGTTTACGCGAATGTTATTTAATCTTCCTATAGAAAAGAACTAATTACTATCATACAACTTTAATGAATGGTACCAATCTAACGAAAGTTTAAGTTCGCATATTTAATTACAACTACAGGAAAATATTCCAAACGATCTTTCACACATCGAATTATGATGATTCGCCAATGATTTTTCCATTCTAAAGAATTATTAAAATAATAACATGAATTTTGACTGTTATAACGACCTATAATTCCCAATTAAAATAAATTATCCTTCAGTGCTAACTGAAGAGTAGTTTTCTTTTTGAACCATGTCGTTAATAGCTGAAGCATTGTTAATTCATTAGAGCTTGGATTGTCCTTCATAGCCTGTAATTAGCTAGAACTAGATTAATAAAATAATAATTCGATTAATAAATAAATCAGTTCCGATAAAATATTTTGCGTGTATTTTGATATTTTGAGACAAAATGTATGAAATGCCAGATAGTATAACTTACGAAATGAGAAGAAATTTCTATTGAGGTCAGTCATTCAAACACCATTTTGAACTTTTTGAATATTTTTAATTTTCAAATACATGATTTTCAGAAATATTTTTATTTTATAATGTTCATAAATTAACTCAAAATTTATTTCGTTCCGGGCTGGCCCGACCACCAGCCCGGAAGCTCAGCTCTCTTCCCAGCGCCACGACGGCGATTTTGAGTGCGAGTCCCAGATAGTCACTTGATTGTGTGTGACGACCGTGGAAAGACAATGTGCTTGTATTATGATGATGACGAGAATTTGGGTCTTGCCGATTAGACGTGCTGTAATCTTGTGCCAACTTTTCTATGAGCAGTTCAATATTCCTTTGGTGATGTATTTCATTTTGTGTTTAATGAATAATATTAGTTATTATGCCTATTTTTGAGAGTTATTTTGTGATTGTGCTTTATTGTCGATATCCTTAGCTTGTTGCTGTTCAGAGATTATAATATATATATATATATATATATATATATATATATATATATATATATACGAGTATAATGGTATGTATATCACGTCTTATACGTCTGCCATTGAAAAATGATAACTATCGGTGGTTTTCCTGTAAAGAGACTAACTTTTATGAGACATCACAATATGCAAACTTTTATCTTCCACAAAATAACATTGTTTCTGTCTTTATGTCATAAATTTGTATTTCAAAATTAGCTATTGGGTATTGCAAATATGACTTATGTGAATTTTTTTAAGTATTTGTTTTTCGATTGTAGATAGGAAGTCTGTTTCATGACTATTAGAGTATTTAGTAAACCACATAAAATATACACGAGCCAGGTTTCGTCGCAAAACTACGTCTTCGGATTAATGTATTTTAGACTACAGCATAATATATAGAAACCCAGCCAATCAAAATGGTGAAAGTGAAAGGTTTTCACAGCAACCAATGGGGAGGGAGAAGTAAACTATAGGAGGGAGGGGAGGTTGTGGGAGAAGGAGGTACGTTAATGGCTTACACATTGGAGGAAGGATCATCATTCAAAATGTTTTTGTAGAAATTTTTAACGATTTCCAAGGTCTCCAAGATAACCTGCTTGACACTTTGGTCGCGCAAATGTAAAAAAGTCATATTAAAGTCACAATTATGTCCATTTTCCAATAAATGTTGAATGAGATACATTCTCGTTCATACAATTACATTTGATACACCTGGTTTATTGTTATTGTTATTACAAGGTTTGTACTCTCGTGTCTCAGAGAAGCATCTACCCGTATTTTCGATGTAGAAACCATCACAATCACGTTACGAAACATGGATCGTGTATATTTCATTGTGTGGTTTAGTAAATACTCCTGTCATGAAGCAGCTTTGTGTGAATGAATATCACCAAGTAAAACCTAAGTTTCTATTCACTGTAGTAAATAGGCCTTTTTCGTCCCGATTCGCCCTTTAAGGAAGGTTCTATGTGTATACCTATCGCGCCCTTATGTTACGGCCGGTGAGATAAGAATTAGAGCTATACAAATGAACGAGGCAAATCATAACATTTCCTGATAGGAACGCGAAAGAAAATCCAACTTGAATAGAGAGATGAGTAGCGGAAATTCTAGAGAACGGACATTTTTATTTCCCCGAAGCTGGAAAGTGCATTGGCGTGGAAGGAAAATGGAGATTTTTCTCCGAAGGTGGCCGTATTCCGAGATTTTCTCATCGAATAAGTAGAGGAAATGCAAAGATGGCCATAAGAAGAGGGTCGAAAACACTGGGAGGGCCTATGAGAGGCTATATTCACGTCCCCACACTTAAAGGGAGAAATCGCTGTGAGTGGGAATAACGCCGAAGGGGAAAAAACGTCTAAAGAGGAGATGTCCCACAAGAGCCTATTGGGCGGATCTTAAGGAAGTTAACGCTTCTTTTAGTGCTACAATGAGATATAAACAATCATGGAGGCATGCTATGATTATAAGTTCAACGTGAAAAGTATTGTGTGTACACTCGCATATGGGTTCAGACCCAACTCGGCTATTTGTGGCGAGAAATAAAGATATGGCAGGAGAAATACACGTGAAATCATTTCAGAATTGAGGCTTATTTTATTACCCACGCACGAAAAGTCTGTTCCGGATATCATAAATGGAATTGTTTACCTTCGTTTTACGAAGAGGAATAGAGAAAACTTTATTTTCATTGACTTTCGTCTCTATGATTATGTGTAAGGTGCACAGTCATGACTGCCGCTGATTAATGGTATTCATTAAGTATCTCCTATTATGAATTAATGTCATTAAGTTATTCATAATGTGATTGCGCTGCATTTATTTGGACCTATTCCACTCATAGCATTCTAGCTCAGTAAGACAAGCGTAAACAAACTATCTCAACTCTTCTTACCTTGGAAACTATCCCTCTGCATGGCTTTCGGTAGCTAACGGTGGAGAATCCAAATCGGCCAGAATATGTGAAAAGTTACACGTCTAAAATGAAAGGCTCATGGTAGAATTAAATAAATAATCGAATTCTACAGAAGGTTTTTCAGTAACCACTGGTTTCGAATAAAATAGTTTGTTGATTAAAGTTTTGTTTTACACAAGTGTAAAAATGGAATTTGTTTAGTTCATTTCACTTCAGTATTACGGAATTCCATTTTTACAGACTTAAGCTATCGAATTAATTTGAAAGGCGCTCATTTTTAAGGACTATAATTTGTATACATCTGACAAAATTAGTCACTAACGTTTTAAGATGAAAATTAATACCACTAATCTAGTTTATCATGATTAGGCAAAAGATATGTCTAAAGGCAGCATAATTATACGTACGTTTTAAACTATATAGCTTTATTTATTTGGATTATTTAGCTAAGCATCAGTGTGCTAAGCAGTGTGAGGGGATATTATACATATACATATAGAATCGAAAATGTATTTAGATTGTTTACAAAAATACTGAGGAAATCTTTACTGATGTTTTGAAAAAAATGAGACAATGTCAGTTTTTACTATAATATATAGTAACTGATTATTACAGATAGAAGTACCAGTAGTTCTCCCCCGTTCTGATGTACCGCCGTTTCCCGCTTTCACATGTACATACATGTTGCGTTTATTTTAAACTAATCTACTTGCCTATGGTACTGCCCAATAACGCTCTTTATTTTTAGGACTTATAAAGCTGTCTTCTCAGTAATACGATGGAAAGAAGCTCACTTTGTGAATAGAAGGTTCGGTGAGACAAGGTTAGGGTTCGTCCGAAGGATGAAATCTCGTGGGACATGAAGAAATACGTGGGAGAAAGAGAGAACATCGTGTGGGAAGAGGTGTAGGACGAGGTTTGAAGAGAAAAGAAGGAGAAAGCAGGTTGGAAGCATTGGCAAAATAAAACCGAAACAAAATTGTGATTCATATTCATCCTTTTTCTACTTTCTGAAGAATTGTACACATGTTTTCCTGCATCAAATAATTGAATCTGTTGATCAAGAGTGTTAGCTAAAATCTTAAATTATTCATATAAAGAAAATGATTTTATAATCATCTAAAGAATATGATAACCTTTTCAGAAGCCTCTTTGCCAAAAGATGCATAACTGTTCCCGATTTCTCACCTCTCTCATTTGTCCGATTTCCAATAAACTGAGTGAACGTTTATTAAGGAAACACCGCGGAAAGAGCATTGCATTTTCTGGAATACGTTATTATAATTAAGAAATAATTGAATATTTCCCTTAAAGTGCTCAATGGTGTGACCATATATTTATAAGAGAACTAGAGCAGTCGTAATTTTTAAAGAGAACAAAGCTAAGACATTTTCACGTATTAATATATTACTTATCGTATGTATCATTATAAAAACAATAAATTACGTTTGGTAAAACAATAGTAAATAAATTTCAGAAATGTAAAACAAATCGTATCTTGATATTTATCGAAGTTTTTGTGACTATACCTTGTACTGTGGTATACCTTACTGTTACCTTAATTCCGTAACTGCTGTGCTATCTATTGGTGTCTGTGTAAGTTATTAGTACTGTGTTAGGCTGTGATTTTTAATGAAAATCCGACCCGAATCTTTTCAATCCCGCTCTTAACAGTACCATAATCTGTTTGGGTGTCAATTCATACAAGTGATGCTCAAACTAATACAGAGGGTATATATACAGAGGAATATAAATTAGAAAGACTGGGTGGCTAAGAATGGCAAACTTTAGAAATCCACGGGAACGTTCAAGAACAAACTAAAAAAAAGGGAACAATATCTCGGAAACACGGACGGATACTCTCGTGCTGAGGTATATAAATTTATTAAGCGAAATAGAAATGTATGGTACTAATGTAAACAGTATTTTGAAACGTATGGCGTTATAGGAACTATAAATTTACCGTTTTTCCATTCAAATTAACTCTTTAATCAATTTATACAGAAAATGTAACCGAATAGCATAGATGAAGGTCGAGTATATCCGGGCGGGGGGTAACCATGGGCGTTTAAATTTCTAAGAAACCAGCTACGTTGCTTATTATTTTAAATGACTCTAGAGTAAAACAAAATCCAACTCGGACGCCGAGTGAGTTACACTGTGTGTTTTCTTCTCGGCAAATATTTTTCGTCACTCCTGTCAAAATTCGTTGGGGGTAATCAAGTAAGCTTGCGGATTCCAGCTGTGAATAAAAAATGGGCTAATGAAGAGATTATGTTTTTGCAGATTCCTCAGATATTCATTATCATTGCAAATTTTATAAAACCATGTAATAATTGGGCCATCGTTGATTATTATTCCCGAAGCTATCCGCCATTGTTTATGTTGCCAAAAAATTAAAGCCAATCGTATTTTTAATGTATTTTGAAACCTTTGCAATGATTACCAATTTTAATTCATATGACTGAACAAGTTCCTAGTTTCATTTAAAGATTAAAATAAGGACAGATAATTTCTTTATCGGGTTTTTATTAGCAATTTATTTAAGTGTCCGAGACTACCCGACCTTCCTTTATATGACAAGGCCTTCTAATTCTATGCCTTAAATATCAAATGATTGTTCAATACATTCATGAATGATAGTAAGCGAATGAGCCCCTCAATAAGAAATGTGCGGCCTCTAATTTGTTCCTGATATAAGAAATGATTTCAGGGCATTTACAAGGATTTTGCTAGGACTCTCAAGCGCATACAATGGCAGGCCATAAATAAGTGGGTCAAATGAGCAACTGAGCTCAAGGTTAAGCGAGCATCGAAGCATCAGCTGCAAAGCCACAGAAAGCGTCCTGGTTTCCCGATAATTGCTACGGGTTTATTCACCTCTCCTTTGGGCTATAATTAGAATCATTCTTCTAAAAATGGGATTTTTTCAAGGATCTCTCTCCTCTGAATTTCACCCCAAAAAGATCTCTTGGTCGGCAGATTAATTATTATCCGCATTTTAAGATTTTATTAATTCATCGGTAACCGGCGATCGCTTTATCGTGATTGTATCGTGTCTCACCTATTCAAAGTGAGTTTTTTCATCCTGAGCTATGATTCCTTAGGAATAAAAATATATGAATCTTCGAGGAAAAGATTTTCTTCTGACCTATTGCTAATCAGCGCGTGAAACGTGGAGTCAGCTACTCTAAAATATTTTCATGCTTTGATTATATCATGGTAAGATATCAGTATTTTTTAGCACATACAAGAGGAGTTTTTGCAACTATTCCGATGGTTTCCCTGATTTCTTATCCTCTGCAAAGTATATGTTGTGTTATCTATCAGAGTCAGTCAGATTAGTCAGTGAAGTTCGACTTCGATGAAAGCGGTCCAGAGATCGATTCCCTTTGGGGGCATTTATTGATGCCCATTCGGCATAGTGATAGATGTGGGTCTGAATAAAGAGATAGAGGGTGCGGTCTTCCCGAATACGCTGACAACATGTCACCCACACTAAATGCCGCATCCCTTAACGCGCCATAGCTTTACTTAACCTATAGAAACTACACATCATACACAAAGAAAACTCACTTTGTAGAGTCCACAAAACTTTTATTAAGGGGATTGGATACCTCGCCCGAAAATGCGTTTTTGGACCGTTGTTTCTCAAATCGCTACGTAGACATTAATAAAGATAAAATATCTACGTTTTCGCTATTCAACACTTAAAGGATGAAGCTATACCTTGAGTGTTTGTTCATGTAGACAACTCTAATCATGTAGTAGAAAAAATTAGTAAACATTCTGAAAAATCGATCATTTTCGTTCACGTAGTACTCTGCTGTGAAAGGCAATACGAAAATGAACCTTGACTCTGGGTGTAGCTCAATTTATCTTTGAATGGAAATATTTTATGAGAACGTAAGTATAAATCAATCACTATAATCGTGCAAAATCACGAAGATGTTAAGCGCATTCTGCCGAAGAAGCTGCTCTGGAGGAATGGCGCTGATGTCGAGAGGCCCTCACCCCACTACTTCCCCTCCATTCCCACCCTACGCACAACCTATTCTAATGTTATCGAATCTAATCCTTGGAACATCAGAAACGCTGAGTTCTTCACTTGAGATTTAGATGAATTGCAATCCCACATTTCACTTGGTAGAACACAAGTTGAGAGCAGGTATACTCGAGTTAAATATATCGTACATCTATTATATATAGCTACTTCTCCGTATATACCTATATATTCATACGAGTAAAAGTTGCTTGCATGCTAAAAGCTAATCTTTGCATATTTATCAAAACATCCAATTAGGATCGGAACTGCTTGCAAAAGCATTCCTAAATTCTGCTAAGCGATGATGGAAACGGGGAAATATACCCGGTCTGGAGTCGAACCAGGTTCCATTGCCATAAACGTTGCCGCCGATTAAGTTTCGGTAAATACCCTTTTTACTGTATGCTGAATTTCGAAACGATATTGTAACATTCCAAATTTTCCATTTAATTGTATGGTAGAATGCAATTAGTACCCTGGGGACGAACCAAGGGCCATCAGGGAAACGGTAAAATGCTTTTGTAAAACATACTCTTGACTGCTACTCACATACAGGGTTACGGACTTTTATCTTCTTTGGAAATGTCTCATCAAGAAATTTCAATATCCCGCCACACATATCATATGGGAGATTTAGGACCGCCTGGAGCCGAACCCAGGACATTCTCGGAAAATAAGATTTAACCTGACTGTTTGGTAGATGCAACCCCGTCCGTTTCTAAAATTACAAGTCCATTAGATATCGGTAAGTGCCTAAGACGTAATTCGGGATTCCCCGTTTGAAGTCTACGGTAGAATCGAAATGATGCCCTGGCGTCGAACCAAGGCTCATCATGGAAACTGTAAACAGCGCATAAGAAAGCTTATCATAACCGCTATCTAAATTCTGGGTTGTACCTTTCCAGATTATCGAAAAGGTATTCAAAAGAATCCTTATCGAAAGAATCGCCGAAATGTATTTTTGAAGGTAGACTGAATTTATTTAGAAGGTAGACATTCACATCCACCTGGAGTCGAACCCAAGTTCATTTGGTGACGTTTCATTCATTGTTGGTGTAGAAGACCACTACATATGCTAAGTCCGTGATTTTGAATTCTTTATCTTACGGAGAAACGCCTCTAAAATATTTTCAAATATACGCGCGAAAGACCGCCTGGTGTCGAACTCAGGACCCGTTTGTGACAGACAAGTGCATATTAATGTGTCATTATGCACATGTGTCATATGCATAATGTGCACATTAATAAAAGTGCAAATTAATCAGTGCCATTCTGACCTTTTTCAAAGCTTCGATTCAATATTTTCTCGGGAAGGTCCTAATATAAGATTCCGTTATCCCCCTTTGAAATAAATTGTAGAATAGAAGTGACGCTCTGGCATCGAACCAAAACCCGTCAGAGGAACGGGAAGTGGCGTATATAAAACTTACGAATTACCTCTATGTACTTTCCGTTTTATATCATTCCCGGTTATCGGGAAAGCATTCATAATAATCGTCAAAATTTACCGCCATGCATTATAGTATATCGGAAAATTTTGCACCTCGGCGTCGAACTCGCGGTTGGTTGGTAACATTTCTTTAATTGGCACAATAGAATTTTCGATTTGCTATTTCGATTGCTCTATCGCACTGAGAACTGCCTCAAAACAATTTCCAGAAAATCGCGCAAAAGACCGTCTGGCATCGAACTGTCGGAACCAAAATTCGTCTGGCGAATTCCCATGATGCACTTCGAGCACCTTCGGATTCGCTTCTGAAGACTACACGTGAAATCTTTTCTTCCTCGCCTTTCCCACTTGTCACTCTACACCTCAAAACGAACAGCAATTATCTTATCATACAATGTAGTATTGAGGCTACCCCACCTCCACCCCTCTCTAGTAGTCCTTCCCATTGCACCTCTGCAAGGGGAAACCTCTCACTCCCAATGGTGGAGGTTTTACGAACTATTTTTGCCGACCGTTGATTTAAATCCCGTCTCGAGGTATCCAATCCCCTTAAATGACCTAGGTTTCGTTACGGTGTAACATCATCAGGTGAAATAACCAGAAACAGACCTTATTATATAGATGGGGGTGGAAGTGGGAGAGGAATTAGGACTGGTGAGTGTAGAGAGGGGGATGGGTAAATAGGACTGAGGGGAGGGGGGAAATTGTTCGTTACAAAATGTTTAAATTTCAGGGTTGCATTCTATAACAGAAATAGGCTACGGTCCTTAATTTCAAAAGACAAAATTAATAAGGAAGTTAGAAGCGGGGTGTATAAGCTCGAATGTGAAAACTGCAACTGGGGTATATATCGGACAGACAGGCAGAAATTTTAAAACTAGAATAAATGAAGACAGGAGTTGCTTCTTAAAAGAAGGAGATGCGTCCCACTTTGCAAGACACCTCTCAAATAGCCACAATAGCTCCTTCCTGCCGTCGATACTCCATTTTGAAAATAATGGACCCAGACGGGATATCCTGGAACAGATTTTGAGCTGCATAAGATCGGATAAATATGAAGTGTTAAACGAGTTTCTTTTTCCGTCCCATTCCCCCTTACTTGATATTCCTCAGCTGCATAGTTAGTGTTTTCCTACCATTGCTTTTATTCTTTTAATCTTTTCAACTTTTCACTCTGTATATTTATAACCTTTTGTAATCACCATAAGTTAACGGTTTTGTAAACTTCTTTGTAATAGTTTTGATTCATAGTAGTACAATGCATGAGATCATTGCTATGTTTGTGACAAGTTAAACATTTTGTAACAAACAATTTCCTCAGTCCTATTACCCTTCCCCCTCTCTACACCAATCCTAATTCCTCTCCCACTTCCATCTCCTCTCCTCTATAGCTATATAATAAGGTCTGTTTCTGGTTATTTCACCTGATGATGTTACACCGTAACGAAACCTAGGTCGTTTAATAAAAGTTTTGTGGACTCTACAAAGTGAGTTTTCTTTGTGTTTGATCATGAAGGAGTTCCTCCAGGCATCACCAAAATCTGTCAAGTTCCATAGAAACAGATTGCGTGAGGACTAATAAATAAGCTTCCTACTGGGGTGAATTATTTTTTAAATGTTTTTCCCGTATTGTATGCAGCTCATCCGCTATAAAGATTTCGATTTACAGTGGTTAACGAGAGAAGAAGAAGACCAAAACTGGGAATTTTGCCTCAACCGAGTTTCGAGTTCACCGAATCACTTTCTAACGTATTTCACCACTTTGAAAGTATGAATTGTTTCTCTTATTGGATTATTTTTTGTCTCCTATATTTAAAAGCAATATTCGTTTACATGAATTAACTTTCAATCATTGTAATCAATAAACAATTTGATTTTTAAACTTATTTGAATATAAAAATAATTTATGAATACAGAATTTGATCGCAATAACAAAGGCAGAATCATAATATTTATCTTTACTGAATTCGCTTACCAAACGCCGTTTTGTGTTATCTGAAGAAATTAATGGAAATATGATCCTGCGGAACATTAAATGTTTTTGTGAAAGCCTCTGGAGTTAAAAAATATTAATATAGATTGAAATTTGTAAGATACGGAACAGACAAATCCTGCTTTTTATATTAACCGAATTATTTGTGTTACTCGTTTTTATGTTTGCCGGCATCCACTATAGTATCCTTATTACGTATCGATTCTTCAGATTCAAATGAAGATTTTTCTGTAAAGGAGTTATTTAGTTGTTCTTAAATAGAAAAATCTTAAATGCCACAAAAATTCTAAACAGCCTGCTGATTATATAACAAAAGCTTTTAGTTTTGAGCCAAATGTCGTTCAACATATCGCTAGAACAAATATTAATTGAACAGCTCGATCCTTAATAATATGCATGTACTTAATCCAAAGAGAGTTATCATTGCGGAGACAAACCTAAGACTTCATAACCAACAAAAAGGTAGAGCATTTTCTCGGATAATGGGAAGTTTCGCCGCCAGAATTTTGAGAAATTAATTAAAGAATATTTGGGAGGTTTTATTTCAATTGTATATGTATATGATTTTGTTGCGATTACTTAAATATTATTATAAGGAAGACTAATAGCAGATGATACAGTAAATGTAGCGTTTATTCCAAAATGAAAGGATTCATTGTTCGTTTGGGTTGGTAAACCTTATCTAAATTATTTTCATGAAATAAAGAGAGGCCCTACTGGGGAAGACTGAATCACTTTCAATGTACGAATTACTTATCGATTTACATATAACTATATGATAGCAATTACGTTGCTCATTTACTCGTATACCTTCGTGTGCTGAAAAAAAACTTCCCACAGAATGCATTTAAACAATTAAAAAGCGCTTAGAATTCTCCATGAATTATATACGGCACTAAATTCATCAATTAAAAAACGGCGGTGAATTATCCTAGAACCCTTTTTTCGCACTTCCTTAGGTCAAGGAAGGATTTGAGGAGAAATGGGGCAAGTGTTTTATGCAGGAGATTATAGAAAATTAAAAAGAAATATGATGAATCGCGAGGGTGTTCAGATTCCACCGTGAACTCCAAAGGGGAAAAGACGTGGGTGGAGTTTATTCAAAGGAAAATGAAACACGGCCTTTGATACCGAATATATGACGTCGGAAAGGTTCAGCAAAGGTGTTTTTCGAGAGAAATTTCCACCCTCTTATCGCGTAATTACTTTGGGCCGTCTATTGGAACTTTAAACAATCTCGGAAGCTATCGCTTCGATTGATCCTGTTTTAAATCGCGAGAGGTCTCCCGTTTATCTAATCAGTCTAAACCACCGAAAGCTCTTCTGTAAGTGGTGATGTTTTAAAAGTGGCACGAGGACGAAGTTGGATTTTCCCCAAATCCTCCTGAGGCGACGATTTTCATATGCGTTTAAAAGCTTAAGCGGTTTCCGAGCTACGATCAAATCTCTCCATACCTGTTGTTTTACAAGTTTGGAAAGTTAATGTGAGATAAAACATTTTATTAATCATCGTTTCACTTACTTGCTAAGATTATACTATAGTTCTATCAGCAACCATTTCGCTCGCTTGTGTGTCGGAGCAGAGTCGCATAGCCAAAATATTAAATTATAATCCCTGCCGTAACCAGAAAAGATATATGGTGATATTGTAAAAATGAAGCAATTAGCGAGTGATTGTGGAAGATAAAATTAAACATGTTGACATATTAGACGACCTTAGAAAAATTAATATGGAAATAATTCCAAAAGGTAAGAAAGAATGATATGTAAAAGACAACCGAAAATGATAGAAACCTACTGCTAGTTAAGAGAGTTAAAGTTTTCATTTTCCTGTTTTATGCAATAACCTTGGTCTTGGTAAAGGATCACATATCTTCATTTCCTTCTCACAAAATCAATCTTTGTAAACAAGAGAGTCCCCCCTTAAAGGCAAGAAGAGTAGATAGGAAGACGAGGATATAAATCATGTAAGTTATTAAACAATGAGGCGATGATCTAGCTATCTCGCGTTGCAGTGCATTTGGGGAAAAGAAAATTAGTTATAGGCAGAGCGTATTAAGTTGTACTTTTACCATGTGTTTGAAGTGAAAAGGACCGAGAGAAAACTGCCTATTAAGTGATATAGCGTCTTAACCGGGAGCGCCTTAAACGGGTTTCACTCTATTTCGTATGGACAAAGGTATTTCTGCATCTATAATTAATCCTTATTATTTGGCCTCAAGCAACGTGTGGAAGGAGACCAGGCCTAAAAGCAAAGGTCGGCAGAGAATGAACTGATTGCAAAAGGGTGATTTATGGGAAGGAGATGGATACAGAGGGAAAAGAAGAATGAAGGGAAGTAATCTTTGGGAGGTAAATAGATGCCTCCTGGTGACATTCTATAGAAGCTTTGTTTCCTGAAAGCAATAGTGGGCCGGAAATTGAATGAGCTGGGCCATGAGTGGATGGAGGAGGGTCATCTCCGAGAAAGTTCTTTAAATCCGATTTATAAGAGAAAAGAGGAGGAAATCCAGCCAGAGAAGACTTTTATGCGAATCCTTATCTTCAGTTTTAAAATGACCAGTCAAAAAGACACTGCGATCCTTTTCGAACGGAAGTGTCATGGATGTTTGTTATTCCACCGATTTCGGTTATATGACGACGATTTAGAATTGCACAGTTTTTTTGTTTCATAAATCATTCCCTCGCTTACCAACATAGTGACTATCATCATCCATCAATTTACTTTTAAAAGAGAGAAACTCATACTGTAACTAATTTGATATTTACAAAGATTTTTTACCACTCATGTTGTATTTTGAAACTGAAAAATAAAGAACGATAGCAGATTAAGTAATGATAAAATTTAATACATGGGTAGTCTGAAAAGTTTCTGACATTTCGCCATTTCTCGACATGTTTTCTGAAAATTTTCTGAAGATTTCTGAAAAATCTAGGGTCGGAAACTTTTCACACCATCCTCGTATTTATAAGCCTTTCATTAAATTTAAAATAAGGGAAGCTTTCAGAATTATGGCGATTATCGTTTTAGTGATATCTCCTCGCCTTCAATTGTGTGGAAGTAATTTATAAATTGAATTTCAAGAAAATACACAAGTCTTTTAGTTGTAAGTCACTTGGTGGAAATTTTTAATTTAAAGAATATACGAGTGAGCGTGCTATTTGCAGCATTATTCTATTGACGATAGTTTAAGATGAATTAGGAGTAATCCTGTCCTATTCTCGTTTCTATCATAGGAATCATCTATCGTTTGATGTGGTAAGGATTCTGGTATCTTTGATAAAAACGAAAGAGATTATCTTTGCAAAAGTAGCGCATGTATGAAACTACTTAGTAGACTTTCCAAGAATATTTTCGACGATTTAGAAATGCAGGATCCCCCTGAGTGACTGGTGGCAACTTAACCTTGCACACTACATTCGTATGAATAGCCGATTCCGATGAGAATTCATAAAATTCTTGCACAGAGAATTTGCAGGAATTAATACTCAAGTATTCTTAAAAATACAACATGTGCTTCCGTTATATCATGGACGCAAGTCTAACTGTATTTTCTGAACTATATTCTTGAGTCATCCACAATGATGGAGGTCAGTTCACTAAAGTACTTAACGGTGAGCATCTTGTAGTTTTATCAGGTTAATAAGGAAGGTACAGATTCGAATCCTGATGAGGGCATGTTTGTTCATGATTAGGGTTATATATAGAGGGCCATTCGCTGGCGTTCTTTTTGGACTAAAATTACCTAAAGTATTATTATTATCATTGTCCTTTGACCTTCACCACTATAAGGATTATATAGAAAAGATTATATTATGGATACTAATGTAAATGGTAGGGTATTACTATTAAACATTCCATAAAAAATAAAACGGTACAAAACAACATACGAAAACTTATAAGGAATACATGCTGTAAAGGAGTTCAAAGCAAAAAAGCGATAAGAATAATTTCACGTAAAAATAATTTACACGTGGTCAGCGCAAGGACTTCCACACCAAGCTTTCCACAGATTTCTGAGACCGATTATCTCTTTACTCAGAAAAATTCCCGTATTCATCACGACCCTGAGTAAGCATCGATTAATGCTGCAGGGATCGAATCTCTTTTGCCGAACGCGTCGCTATCTGGAGGCCCAATTTTAAGGATGGTAGAAGCTTTAATGATCGTAAGATAAGCTAAACATAAATATACATTTACAAACCTCAGTCTGTGTAATTGGTTCTAGCTCTTGCGGTTCCCGTATCCATTTGACTTAACATTCAAAAGATCCCGTAACCCTTATTCGTCCTAATATGAAACAAATTTTAAAGTTTTAGTGCCAGCATATAATACTAGCAGTACTAGCAGGTGAAAATAGAAGCAGGTTAAAGTTCCTAAGCAGCACCATTATTAAATGATAGAAATGTTACCAAAAGGAATACTTGTGTAAAACATAAACAGCATGATACCCTGTGTACCTATTATTCGGACCACCTCCTCATTCAGTACTCCCAAGGGGTACAAGGATTCCAGATTAGGGACCCCCGGTCTCGGTGATAAGTCACACGTGGTAATAAATACAATTATAGGTGATAAGGATAGTTTCATAACGGAAGGCATCCATTGGTAGATCACAAAACCAGGGATTTACATTATCCGGGACTCTCTAACATTTCCTCTCAAAATCGTCGATACTCGATGACCCCAATTCGATGTTCACCTTTCGGCGTACATCTTTGTATTCTCACGGTTTCCTTGTTTTCTCACTCCGCCTGCTACCGGGAAGAGAAATGGGATTGCGACAAATGAATGGAGATGCTACGGTTACGTCACACTCCCTCCCTGCCAACTAAACACCTTCCCCTCATTCAACTTCCGCGTAGATTTATCCCTGGCACACCTCATTGGCTCTCCTTTATCATGCATGAATGGGAGGCTTTTTATTTCTCAGCGCCCTTCCCTAGAATTGATCCCTTGCCCTTCTTCTCGCCTCGCATAAATCTCCATCGGGGTCTTATTAATTACGTAACGACAGCGATTTTGGGGGATGTTTAATGCGGGAAGGAGGCGACGATTTCCTCGGGATCTAAGAATATATTGTGGAACGGATGAAATTTTACGCAGCCTGACATTACGCTTTAGCTGGCAGATTCCGATTACATTTAGCGCGATAATTCCTGTTTGTGCGGGAAATAATTTGGGCGAATAAAATAGGAAGGCTCTAATTATGCTCAAGCTTGAAATGAGGAAAGAATTTCTCATTACAAATTATTCAGTTTAGCACTCTCGAGGATAGTTTTGCTTAGCCGAAAGGTTAAACTTATAGCAATAACAAAACATAATATAAACGTATATCGACTTTACCTAAGGTTCTTAGGGTTAAACTATTGAGCAATACTGAGTGCCGAATTTTATCATGTAAGTTCAATCTATCTATATATTATTTTAAAACATGCTTTTTTGGTGATCGGGACTTTTCTCCCTTATTACTCCATCAATATATATAAATGAATGACCGTTTGAAGGCAAAAGTTGTCAGGTTCCTGCGAAAAATAGTCAGCAAAATAAAAAATGCACCATTTGTTAAACAAATTGAAATAATATTTTAATCATCCCGTTGTGTACTGGACGAAAAAAGGCCCGGGTTGCTACATACAGATTAAATTTGTTTACTTAGTGACGAGTGTAAACAAGTTTTTAAATCGGATAATGCATCTATTCTCGGGCGTAAAATGATCCGCAATTAACATTACAGTCTCCATGAACGAAAACTTCGACGTCGTACGCAACCATAACAGTTGAATAAGCAAGCCACATTGCATCTTGCGGGAGCAGAACGACAGCCAAAGAAACATGAACATTGCCGAATATGAAAGTTTGCGTCACGGTTTTATCATGTGATATGTTTGAATAATTTTGCATCATATTACTTCCCGGTTTCGTATGTTGCAAATTTTCTATACATCTAAACCTGATATCAAATGATTTTTATTGTTTATATTTCACTCATTGAATAGATAACATTCAACATTTAATCATATTTCCGAGTAAAGAAAAGGATGTCCTGCGATTTCAGAAAACTCACCAGCATGGAGTACAAGCTTAACGAAAGCCCAAGCTTTTATTCCCAATCGCTATCTCCGAAGCACAAAAATGTATTATTTTGCCACATTAACGATGTAAGAGACTTTCAATGCGGGGAGAATGCTATACGCTTTGACAATGTAACACAATGTATTCGTATGCAAGTGTGACATTTAGCTTCCCCTCTAGCTCTCCTCTCCCAGATCAGATCACTGCAGACGAGTAGTAGTTATTTTTGTATTTCATGTATGAAGGGAAGAACATAGAAAATAAATAAATAACATGGATGCAGAAGGTATGTTTCGTTGTTTTATCATGGTTATTTAAGTGACACTTCATTGCCGGTATAAAAGGAAGTGGTTTTTATAACGACAGATTTAGGTAAAGCTGGCAGTGATATTTTGTATCTTTACCATAATTCATTTAGTCATAAATGCATTGAGTAAATTGAGGTATTCGGTGTAGGATAAGATACATGTATCGTTATAGTGATGACGCGCACCATTCGTGATTATACTACTATAAGAAAATTTTTAAAACATTCGATAACATTTATACTATCACGTTCTCTAATATAATAGGGATTTTGTTTGGGTTCATATGGTATGGCGTTAGAAAACGCAAGACATTTTATTTGGCTCTTGAGTTTTGTTGCTGGATGTGTAGAAGGCAATATCCATCGCTACAATCGAGGTATATCGAAACAGACACTGATAAAGAATATGAAGGTGTGTATTTTTAGGTATGTTTTAGTTTTTGTTTATTTGTTTGTAAAGATTAGTGTTTGTTGAAGTGTATTTGGGTGGGAAATTGAGTATCAGTGTCGTCTGCGAAAGTTTCGCACGGGGCAACTAGTACAATTTATTTTTCAATACAATTTAACACTAATTTTTGATGAAAATGCATATTTTGTTATCCATGCAACAGATTGAAATTGAATCATGCTCATTATAGATGTTTTATGACCGAAATAAGCGGACAATTTTATTATGTACAATAAAATTCGTTAAAGAGAGAACGCGAATACTTAATAAATATGTGAATACGGGGTAAACCTGATCTAGATCGATATTAAGCATCGAAAAGTGTACATAGTGAATTTTTAATTGTAATCTGTCATTTTTCATGGAAAGTTATTGGTGGTTCGATTGATAAAACGATGCAGTTGTGAATAGTTCATTAAAATTAATCACAATATCAATTAATAATAACCAGCTTGAATCTTGACGGGGAATAACAGTGATGAATACTGTATTATATGCACTGGATTCCGAAAAACACGAAAAATAGAAAATGTAACTTATGCGACGGAGGATAAAATTAACTTTACGAAAAACACTCTGAAATCAGTGCCAACAATATGTTTAGCTTTGGAATTCAGTCTTTTTATGTACATAATGTACGGAACGTGATAGATTATCATAAAAATTTATTATTATTATGCCACTAATAATTCTCTATAATATTAGTGTAAATAAAGAAACTTGAATATATTTACTTTTTGAGTCAGTGGTGAATGGGTGAGCCAGTTTCACTGCTGCTTTACTCTATAGAAATTTACAGGTTTATTACCAGTCGCTAGAAATGAGAAAGCTATTCCAATCAACAAAATGAAACCTGATTTTATATCATATACTTTATATATAGTTCACCCAATATGTTTAAGTAACTGTATTGTAATCCGCATTTAAGTCTTCCGTGGACTGAAGTAGTAGCGTAAACACATCTATGATCCATTGCGGTTAAAACGACGGATGTGAATCTGCATTAAAATGTACGGTAGAATGCAAAATGGCGCTCTGGTATCTAACAAAGGATCATTGGAGAAACTGTGAACTGCGTATATAAAATTTCTTAATGGAATCTGTTTACATTCCGGGTTTTTTCTTTGTATACCATCGGTAAGCGATTTTTAAAACATATTAATGACGCTGCTTTTTTACTTAGATATTCACTAAACTATAGCTGTATCAAATGAGGAAGTAATTAATATAAAATTTAACTCTTATTCTGTTGCCTGCAAAAGAAAATACGCTATGCATTTTCAGTTTAATTTCTGACCTATATTTTATCTACAGTTTTAGAGCATGAAACGGAGCGTAAAATATCTAAGACCGGTTAGAGAAATGTTAGATTCATAATAGTTATATATATCAAATAATGTACCGAGAAATAAATATCCACCTACTGCTTTTAATGGATTAAATCCTATATATAAATCCGCTACATAATATAAAACAAGAATTCAGATCTGTAACTTTCTATATATCACCTTACTTGTTCCGAGTTTGTATGATTATGAGAGAATTACTAAAGGAGAAAGCTTTTCTAGAGCAATATCATGGAAATGTCAATTCGATTCGATTAAAAAAACATTTTTAAACGCAATAAATTCAGAAAATAAAAATATAAAAATATTATTATTATTATTTATTATTATTTATTATATTATTATCTCTTTTTCATAAGCATACAAACTGATAAGTAAGGTTCAACAAGCAGTATATTATTTTCTTATCAACATTTAAGTGAATGAAGATGGAAAAACTGGAAAAAGAATACATACACAAAGGAAAAATTTCAATTAATATCTAAACCGCAATATTACTTTTAAACTATGCAGTAAAATTTGGAAGCTTGAGGTAGAATATTATCTCATTCCTGAAATTTTAGGGGGGAAATGGCTATTGTTAAGGCAAACGATCAAATAAAAGAACGCACATGCGAAACGCTATTTAAACTCGTGTATCCATAGCTTTATTCCAAGAACGTACGAAATATCTCAGTAAAAACCTAAGTGTAGATCACATAGTTTGCCGCTTGACTTAAAAATGATGAGTTCAGCAATATGAGTCAAATGGAAAAGAAAGCTCATCTTTCGCGAATTGGTCTGCTATCACAGAAACATATTTTCAACCTACGGCGTCATTTTTCTGTCCTCTTTCACCTAAAACCTCCCAATCTTACTTCTACAGCCTCCCCAATTTTCCTCTTCTGGACCAATCCAGTAAATCTTTGTCACCAGCCTCCTTCCCACCGTTTGCGTCAATGCTCCCACACCAACTCCATCTATCAACGTCTCTACGCCATCGTTTTTAGTCCTTGCACCTGGACCCGAGTAGAGGAGTGGGTGGAAAGGTTTTTTATTAGCGATTTAGTTATTTAGGAGTTATATCTATGAAATGTATTTTCTGTTCTATACTCAGCTTCGATTTGAGGAAAGAATCTCATTCCTATCCGCCATGCTTTATTTTCATTAATCCGGTGAAAAATTAAAAGTAAACGGCATGGATAGAATCTACCTTAATTCATCTTCCTCTACAGATAACATAACGCATTAAACTAACTAGATATATGATGGAGAAGTAATGAAATCTTAGTAAAATTCCACGAGAGTTATATTTTTTAACTTGATACATTGCTAGTACTTAGTAGTAGGCCACTTTCATTCCTTAAGTGCATGGAATTTTGTACATAACTACTACAGATCACAATATCATGCAAACAATCAGATTTCTTTCGAGTGCAGTGGTGCAGCGAGTTTTAAAGGTTCAACCGCTAAAGGATTAAATTCCTTGGGGATATAGAATATCATACCGGCCCCTGAAACGTATGCATTTTCGTTCTCGCTAAAATCTCGGACCCCCTATAAACAAATCCTGGCTGCGCCACTCTTCGGAAGAAATATGCAATTAAATAAATGAGATATGACAGAGTAATATAAATTTTTCAATACAGCTATTGATATAATTAATGAAAATTCAAAAAATCATGCCATTCGTCAATATAAAATTTTATGGCAACCGAGGATAGAACTTATTAACAGCAGAATCGGTGAAGTATCTTGGAATAACCCTCGCGAATAGTTTGGAATTTTGGGGTACCCATAAGAGACCCTGTTGTCGGGACAGTGTCTTCCAGGGGAAGTTCGGAATTGCAGCCTATACTATATGTGTATTTCAATAGTAATGCTATCTTCCACAGGGGTTGAACGAAGAATCAAATACGTAGATGTATAGAATGCCATTTGAGGCATCATATCGCTATGTCCCCTGGCAAGTGAACATTATGCAACTGCACATGACTTACCTAAAATGCGTATAGCATATGTTTCAGGATACTTCAAAATTCATTTAGCCTTGCCCATCCCTGTTCCGAGCGACAGCATAGTCTGTCATTAACTGAAAGTAAAAGAGACAAATGAAAAGCGAAATTCCATACTTGGAATCCGTATTTTTAAAATCAAAATATATTTGTGCCAAGTCTCTGAGTGCTTTCTACTCTTCAGTGTTCAGAAGAAAAACTCTCGCAAACGCATGCGAAACTTTAAACTTCACGATTAGACTGTACAATATAGATATTTACGTTATTATATATGTATGTATTTTAGAGGTATCTAGTAGTGTGTGTGCACCTTTTAATTTTCTTAGTATACGATATAAATGAGGTGATTGAGCGAAAGTACTATAAGATGAACGAAAATTATCTTTTTACCAATTCGTTAAAATTTTACTTACATGCAAGATTTAAATCGACTTGTATTCCCAAAGTGTACTTACTTCATACTTAATTTATGATAAGTTATGAACGTTCGAAAAATTTTATGTCTGCAATTTTGTAGAGTGAATTCACGTCTGGCCAACGTCAACTATCGAAAAACGCAAATTTTGCCACCAAATTCCAAAAATGAAGTCACGTTGTCCTTTCCCCGTCCCTATAAAAATTGCACTCATCTCGGAAAATTATGGAGTCATCCATGAAGCGTCAGACGAGACGAAATAAATGATGCCCGATATGAAATTTATCACCTTCAAATTTTTTCCCCTCATATCATCTTATAAATTGGTCTTTGAGCTAAGCACATTTCTTCCTACCTGTCTAGGTAAAATAAGGCCGGTTTTATAAATTTCCGCACATTTCTTGGGCATTCATGGAAAGATAAGTAGTTATTCTATTATTATAATCATAAATAAAAATAATTTTTAATAATATGGGGACTAGTTATGAGGCATAAATTTACATCTATTGTAATACAGCTTGAAAACCCATGAAGAAACAGAAGAGAAAAATATCTGAGACTCGAACTCAGGTCTCCCACTTTCCAGGTATACCTTACGGTACTCTAAAATTACAGTAAATCGCTACGGTAGCCTAACCAATGACATATATCTCGATTATTATCATTCATTTAAATAGACATTATTATCCAGTAATTTATCATTTATCAACAATAAACAGAAAAATGAATATATTCTCCTGTTTATAACTTCAAACTGTGTTTGGCCCTATGATTGACAACTTTAAGTATTAATGCATAACATTGTCGGGAATGAGACAGCGATTTTTTTTATTTCCTTCTATTACTATGAGTTAATCCATTGAATAATAATCCGAAAGCCGCTCCTCTTGTACACGCATAATACCATTTAAGTAAATGCTAACTCCCGAAGTAACCTAGCGACGTGTGGCATGTTATAAAAGTCTACTTTTTCGATCTATTGCTGTCGCATATTGTCTGCCAAAAAAGTGTCGATAGAGCAAATAGTTCTTTCAACCATTTTTCTAATTTTTCTGACAGAATCTAATCAGCCTATGTAATACCAAATACATTATCCACCTAATTCTTTCTATAGAGCGTTATCTCTGAATTTGAGCAATAATTTAATCTTCCTTCCTTTGATGCTTCTTTTTCCATGCTAAGGAGTATATTGGCTTATCGAGTCGTCGTATCAATTCTTAACAAAATAGTACATGAGTTTATACTGAACCGTTTCTGATATTCAATACTTCTAAATATTACAGCATTATAAGTGCCTCCTTTAGAGGAAAATTTGTCTTTCATTGGAATTTTTGCCTCTTAATACGAAAGTTTTAAGCTACTTTCTTAGGAATCGGAAACTTATTTTAGGATTAAGTTGAGTCAACATTAAGTTAAGCATATAATGAAATTAGAAAATCTCGTGGCCCCTTCCAACATTTTTCTTGCTAGACTAAGAGACGATATGATCATCTGAGGGTATCAAGTGATTTCACGTCTAGCTAACGGCAACTATTACGACACATTAAAAACTCACTGAGCAACAAACAGTAGCTATGCCTTGTTTATCAAATATTCTCTTACTTCCTAAAATATGTAAACATCTTTGAAGGGACGTTCTCTTAGCATTCTAAAGCCTCAATATAATGACTTTGAATGTAAATCAATTCGTCCTACACTAAGAATATTTTACTATTAAGCTTATCTTTTCCAGGATCTAGATTTTCTTTCGATTCCATCTAATCACTAGCGAATTTTCCTTGAAATAAAATATTCGTACTTGTGTTGTTTGTATATGGTTGAGGCATTTCGATGCTCATCACGGAATCCCTTGCATACGTGTAATTCTTTCGAAATTAAGGTAGGCCAAGGCTTGTCAAGGACAAGATTTTCCTCCAGGTAATTTTTTTTGGCTTAAATGAGGCTTTTTCTTCTCACGCAGATGGTGCTACTTGAATGCAAACAAACAACATATGGAGGAAAAATTACCATAAATTAACCTTTCTCATTACTCTTTCTTTAATTGGAGTTTCTCATTAGATAGCGAATTAGCTCTACTTCCCTCTTTTCAAAGAAAAATAACAACGATGAAGTTTATGAAGACAATTTCAAACATAAGGAAAATTTGAGTTGGTATTTTAGAAAGCGTAACGAGGTATTATCTAACATTTACTATCTAATAGTTTTACAACGTAAAAGCTTAATGAAGTAAAGAAACAGACTGTTTTAATTTCCAATTTATAATGATTGGGATATTTTTATTGTACCTCGTGTACATTTTACGAATATAATGTACTTTTAAGCCCAATAAGTAAGACGCTGAATCAGAGCATGCGTCACAGATATTATTGAATGGCTGGATGGAATGGAATGGAGCATTGAAGAAGGATTCTGTTCTGTCGTTGTGTCTCAGTTAGACATTTCAAAAATAATAAACTATTCCCAAATATCAACGTATTTTGCTGCAAATAACCAGAATTTTAGCAGCGCCATTATAGTATAGCATATCATCGTATCCCACACTATGGTATAAAAAGGGAAAACAGCAGTTTTATAACCCTTTCTTCAACATTTACGTCGAATTATACAAGAAGAGAAATCATATGTTTGAAAATAACATGATTGGAGACTCCAAGTGATCTTGCCTAAAATTGTGCCATCTAAAAAAAATCTAAGACACAGATTTTTCGGTTTTGGTTATAATGACCATCATCAGGCAAACTACATGTACGTGAAATATCCTTAAGATCGAAACCGGTTGCCGTAGATAAATCTGTGGGAAATTCGAAGAATTTGCTTTTGTTTCTTTTAGACTAAATACTTTTAGCACGCAATTTAGAGATTTTTCAAGAATCGAAAAAATTGTATTCCTACATGCATCGGTGAAACGAGCAAAAATTAAGCGGCCTATACTTATTATTCAGTATGGAAAGACTCTTTTACTGACACGCTTTGCGACAACACGCAACACTGTCATGAGATATTCTGCAATAAAACGTGACATCTCATAATAAACGCTCGACGGCGATGTCTGCATCGGCCATAAACCAGTACATCAAACACAGAATCCCTCCCTCATAAAATCCTAAACGGACATTCCTAATTTCCACTTTATTTCGCGTAGATTTTTATGTCCTGCATACGAAATTTTAGTTTACGTATATATGATATGATGTGTACGGTTTTATCTCTCGGTGAAATCGACGTATGATATTTTGGAAATTTATGACGAATTCCGTCCCTCAATACTGCAGATATTTCCTATGAGATTTCTTTTGTCGGTTCAAGACATTATTCATTATTTTCCATGTTGGGTATTCGTTAATTTATATCAGATGTTAAGTTTAGTGTGAAACTATAACTCTATAATTCAGTTTTGTATTGTTGTATCGCTATTTATGATGATTTAAAAAAAAAATCATGTGCGATTCATTACTTAACATACGAGGTTTCACAAACTGAAAACATTGTCTAGTTTTGCGGATTGTCTGTACTTGTTCATGTTAATTTATTGATACTCTCAAAGCTTCAGTAATTTTTGCTTCTAACGCGAGTTTTCTAAGGTACATTTTACCCAATTTAAAAGAGACAATTTGACCAAGTAGAAAATGCAGCCATGATCTGATTATGAAGGATTTAAATTTATTTCACGGCAGGTTCCAAAAGTAGTTTTCGATGAAAGATACAATTCTATCCCATAAAATAAGATACACCGATCAAAGACAATTTCCAGCTATTACCCACAGCTAGCTGGGGAGCAATGACTAGTTCACTGTCCTCATTTCAGCTAAAACTTTCGCCATAAGCAGCAGCAGTAGTAGTTATTTAGCTGTAGACGTAGCTGATTTCACACTGCAATACATACCTCACTCCGTACCATTATTGGCACTAGTAATGTACTTCTAGTTGTCTCTCCTCTCGACACCAACTGTTCCTCTTTCGAATGCATTTCGGTCGAAAGGATTATTGGGACCGTTCCATAGGGATTACGACCTGAGGAAGGAAGATATTGCGAAATTGGCACGTTTGTCATGCGCTATGATAAATTGTTCTCTTCTATGAGCAATGGCAGTTTGCGCAGATGAATATTTTTTCTAACAACAACAACGCCGAGTAGTCTAGCGTTTGTGGGAAACATTTGTTGTCTATCCATACCTTCCATCTAAATTTTTTCATCTCATTGTGTGGCATAAACTAATAGAAGTAACGGAAGTGATTTTTTGTATCAATTTTTATACAATATTTCTAATTAAGTATGAAAATAATATGGTAAAAAACACACTGCAATATAATGGCAGTTCACTAATAATTTCACCAATCAATGTATTATTTCAGGTGGTTCTGTTCCTTAATTGAATCGTTCATTCTTTTCTTAAAACTATAGGAAAAGATGGATGATAATTATTCATTTTAGGATATTTTTGTCCATTTTATGACATATATACATTTTATGAAATTTTATAATCTTCCCGCAACAACCGACAAAAATTATTTTGCTCGAATTAAATTTCCTCACAAAATAATGTTGCTTTGTTTTCGCTAAATATCTAAATATTGTTCGTCGACTTTTTCGATCTCAAAGCTAACATAAAAGCATCATCTGAGGATACTGAAAGAACAGTCGACAACACTTCACGGTCAGATGACCAAATAAAAATACGTTCTCTTGACCCACATGAAAATGATGAACTGAAATAGTGAGGCATATTCTATAATACCATTCGCGTCAAAAAGCTTTCCCTCAAAATTATATCATCAGAATTTCAATAAAATAACAATACCACATAATAGTCTACTCAAATCCTTCACTTAGCAAATGTCACGCTATAACTATACGAGTGTTACGAGAGATTCTTTTCTGACAATTCTCAGAACTCGCAGTGAAAGACTTCTTGCTACTGAAATTTGAAGATTCGGACGTTTCGAATCAAATCATTTCCTTGACTCAAAATAGAAAAGTTGCAAACTTCACCTCCCTCTAAGCTTCTGCCTCGAATTGAAGGTAAGAACTTTCCCAATAGAGTGCAATTAATCATTCTGATGGATGCGCAGATTTTTCAGCTGAAGTAATCCTTCCCATTATACTCGCTGAAGCTCCTATTACTCCTTTCTATATCCTGTGATATTTTTCCGTTTCGCATCCCTCGAGAAATGAATCCCTTATCCTCTTCTTGAGGTTTCATGTGTGTGGGAAGAAAGAGATGTAATACAAGGTACAAAAGAAGGAGTTTTTAATGCGTATTCTACACCCGTATTTTTCAGGCTTTTACATTGTTAAGGTACATAAAATGTGGAAAATATGAAAGCTATTGATGAAGAATTTCAGGAATGAGTAAGCCAATGCAATATGAAAATCATGGAGAATGTGACAGTTATTGAAGAAGAATTCTAAGAAGCTCAAAAAGGAAACCTGAAAAATCTAAAACTTTTATAATCCCTTTCTACTTTTCTCTACTTCGGTGATTGACTACCTGTATATTTGTTTCTCATATTTAGCTACTGTATCTGCAGTGGAACCCTCTGTAAAGATAGCTTGCGGATGTAGTTTCCTAGTTTTTTGGTATGAAAGTAAAAAATAAAGGTATGAATAAATAAAACATCTACACCTAATGGTTAAAAAAGGTTTTACTGAAAAGAAGAATAAAGAAAGATAATACTACACTGGCGTCAATACTATAATATATCTATTATATATAGCTAACTCTCCGGATATCTATTATATATAGCTAACTCTCCGGATATACCTATATATATATTTATAGGGGATACGAATTCTTACCATGTTCCACGAGCGCCGTTGACGTCAGATTTTTTCGACGTACTGGCCCCACACTCTAAATGCCAGAATAATTCAGACATCGACGCTAGCTATCATGGGTTTGATGCTAGAATGTCCCAAAAATCGCAATTTTCCCATAAGAATGCATTGCGCGGATTTTTAAAAATTATTTTGAGGCACTTTTCGGTAACATAGAGGAACCAAAATCTCGGAGGTTGAAGCTGAGGTAGTCCTCGATGGTTCTTATGGTAGAAATGTTGCCAAATGACCGTGACTTCGACTCCAGGTGGGTCCGAAATTCTTCCATAAGAAATGCATTAATGGAATTTTTGAAAATTTTTTTCATTGTCTTCTCGATAAGCTGGAAAGAAAAAACCCGGTGTGGCGACGGAGGCGTTTGAAAACATTCTTTCATGTATTTCACCGTTCGTCTAATGGTCCTTGGTTCGATGCAAGAGGGTCATTCGGATTCCACCATGTATTTCAAGCGGGGAAAACGGAATCTTATTTTAGGACCTTCCCGATAAGATATTGAATCGAAACTTTAGAACTTGTGAGAATGGCACTTTTCTAAAATTAATTTGCTATTTTCTCTCTCAAAAAGATCCTGAGTTCGACGCAAGGCGGTCTTTTGCGCGAATTTTTGCAATCTGTTTTGAGACCGTTCTCGATGTGATAGAGCAATCAAAATAACGGTGTTTGCAGATGAAATGGTCTTCCATAGTACCAAAGGAAGAAATGTTAGCAAATGACCGTGTGTTCGACGCCAGGTGGGTTCGAAATGCTTCCGTAAGAAATGCATTGGTGAAATCTTGGACGATTTTTTTAAATGCCTTCCCGATAAGCTAAAAAGATAAAACCCGGAATGGTGACAGAGGCGTTTGAGAGCATTCTTTCATGACGTCCACTATTTTTCTAGTGGTCCTTGGTTCGATGCAAGATTGTCATTCCGATTCTACCATGCATTTCAAACGAGAATAACGGAATCTTATTTTAGGACCTTCCCGATAAGATACTGAATTGAAACTTTGAAACACGTCAGAGTGGCACTTATCTAACATTATGCCATTGTCTCTCACGAACTGGTCCTGTGTTCGACGCCAGGCGGTCATTTATGCAATTTTTTTTAAATTGTTTTGAGGCCTTTCTCTTTGCAGGAGACTATTCAAAATCACAGCGTTCGCATTTGAAGTAGTTTTCTATAGAACCAGTGGAAGAAAGGTTACATTCGACCTTTAGTTCGATGCCAGATGGATGAAAATTTCTCACGTAAGAAATGCATTGTAGCAATTTTTAAGAATTTTGCTGGATAAGCTACGAAAATGATACCCGTAAGGGGAACTTATTGTAAATTTTTACCAATTAGCAGTATGCAAGCAACTTTTACTCGTGTGTGTGTATATATATATATATATATATATATATATATATATATATATATATATATATATATATATATATATATATATATGCCCCTCCTCACACTGCCATTGTTCATTGCCTTGGAGGGGTGTTAACGGAGGTTGGAGGCGATGCATAGCCCAAGTTCAACCATGCTAAGAAGGCTTCAACAATATCTCCGGCCAAATTGTGAAAGTGGCATTCACCAACCGGCAGTAGGACAGCCTGGTGAATTATTGTCCTTCATCCCCCAAATCCCCTTCCACTTGACCTGGTGAAGGGGCTTGCGTGTTCCTATGACCTAGAGAGCTATACTGGCTGGAACTTTGCTCCTGGTAGGGTCACTCATGCCAGAAAGGTCAATAGGTAGGGGCCAGACGAAAGGTAGTCCACGCAGCGTCTGCACCTTAGTGAGGCGGCTGCAAAGGCGTCTGTACCCCAGTGGGGCGGCCTATATGAGTGATGGTGTCACGTTTAAAAAACTGTTGAGGAAGGCAAGGGGAGACCACCTCGACTGTCTATCCCATGAACATGATGTGCCAAAATATTGATATTGTCCCTGGCAAAAACGGGACTCAGCCCACTAGGGAGTGTGTCGTGCCCGGCAGGGATGGTGGTAAGGCCATCCCGGTCGTCATTCCACGAAATCCTTACCCAAGGACACAAGAGAATAAGAAGATGACCAAGGAAACCAGGGTAGGGAGCTGGAACGTCAGAACGATGCTTAGGAAAGGGAAGTTAGAAAACATAAAGTTAGAAATGAAGTAGTCCAACATTAACATTTTGGGGCTATGCGAAGTAAGATGGAAGGATGGGGGAGATTTTTGGAGCGATGATGTGAGGGTCATATTCAGTGGGGGAAATGATAGTCAGAGAGGGGTTGCTATAGTGTTGGACAAGGAAGCGGGAAATGCCGTGATAGCCACCGAACTGATAAGCGACCGAGTAATGTCCGTAGAAATCAAGGCTGAACCAGTAAACACTGTGATAGTGCAAGTGTACCTCCCTACTAGCGATTACAGTGAGAATGAAGTAGATTCAGTTTATGAACAAATAGAAGAGGTTATTGGAAGGGTAAAGGGCAATAAAAACCTTATTGTAATGGGAGACTGGAATGCTGTGGTTGGGCAGGGCAAAGATGGGAACGAAGTGGGAGAGTTCGGACTAGGAAAAAGAAACGACAAAGGACAAAAACTGGTAGATTTTTGCATATGGAATAACCTCTGTATCACCAACACTCTTTTTGAACACTATAACAGAAGCAGGTACACATGGAAAAGCCGGGGGACTCGGATAGGTACCAAATCGACTTATTTCTGGTAAGAAAGAGGTTTAGAAATAGTGTTAAAAACTCGCGAAGTTATCCTGGTGCTGATGTAGACTCGGATCATAATTTATTAATGATGAAGACCGAGCTTAGATTCAAAAAGAATTTTTGGGCAAAAACCGCACCCAAATGGAACGTAGAAGCCCTCAGGGGTAGGAAAACTAGAGAGTTTCAAGAGTCAGTCAACGGGGCTCTAGAAGATAAGGAAAGGGAGCTCACTATAGATGAAGGATGGGAAATGATCAAAACTAGCATTAAAGATAGGGCCCAAAGAACCATCGGGAGGGTCACACAAAGCAAAATTAGGAAACCATGGGTGACGGTTGAAATGATAAATAAAATGGAGGAAAGAAGGAAATGGAAAAGTGTTAACACAGAACACGGGCGTAGAATGTACAGGGCCCTAAACAACGAATTGAGGAGGGTAACAAATAAAGCACGAGAATCGTGGTGAAAAGACCAGGGTAACGAAATAGAGAAGGTAGCTGAAAGTGGAAGGGTCGACCTATTATACAGAAAAGTAAAACAATTAACGGGGAATAAAATTAGTAGTAAAATGGCCACTATTAGGGATAACAAGGGAAACGTCTTGAGGGCATACAAGAAGTGGAGGAAGATGATCTTGGGCCGAATATACTACATAGTGAACTTGATAGGGCACTGTGGGACATGAAGGGGAAGAAAGCAACGGGTGTGGACGAGATTCCTGTAGAATTTCTGAAGAATCTTGGGGGAAAGGGTAAAAAGCAATTCTATGATTTATGTAGGAAAATATACGACGAAGGATAGTGGCCAGAGGATTTTACCAAGTCTATCCTGATTCCGTTACAGAAAAAGAATAATGCCTTAGAATGCCGGGACTACCGAACGATTAGCTTAATATCTCATGCGGCAAAAGTTATTCTTAGGGTCTTGAATAGAAGAATCGAGGGAAAAACTAAAGAATTCATAGGGAATGATCAGTTTGGTTTTCAGAGAGGGAAAGGGACGAGAGATGCAATTGGGGTTATGAGGGTTCTCATAGAACGAAGCTTAGAATTTAAAAGGGACGTTTGTGTATGTTTTGTTGATTTTGAAAAGGCCTTCGATAGAGTTCAATGGCCAGAACTGATGGTGATACTAAAGAAAATTGGGTTGGATTGGAAAGATGGGCGGTTAGTGCAAAATTTGTATTTAAATCAGACTGCACGAGATTGAGTTGCTAATGGGGAATCAGAATGGGCAGAGTTAGCGAGGGGAGTAAGACAAGGTTGTCCTTTATCACCATCTCTTTTTAACTTATATGCAGAAGAAATGATCAAAGAAGCTTGGGATGAAATAAATAAGGGAGTAAAAGTTGGTGGGGAAGTAGTGAAGTCAGTAAGATATGCAGACGATAAAGCTATTGTGTGCGATTCTGAAAGGGGTTTGCAAAACCTAGTAAATGCACTAAACGATAAAGCAAAGGAGTTTAGGATGAGAATAAATGTAAGAAAGACTAAAATTATGAATTTTTCGAAGGAAAAGAAATCTAAGTTAACAATAAGGGTGGATGGGGAAAACTAGAACAAGTAGATCAATTTCCATACTTGGGCAGCCTTCTTTCTAAGGATGGAAGATGTTCGACAGAAATTAGAAAAAGGATAGCATTAGCAAAAGAAGCTTTCATGAAGCGAAGGGAACTGATGACAAAGGGACTTGATAAAGGAATCAGGAAGAGATTGGTAAAATCCTTGGTGTGGAGTGAAATGTTGTACGGGTGTGAAACGTGGACGTTAAGAAAAGAGAATGTCAAAAGATTGGAGGCTTTTGAGATGTGGGTATGGCGTAGAAT
Source organism: Pachydiplax longipennis (assembly GCA_036926295.1). Taxonomy (NCBI): domain Eukaryota; kingdom Metazoa; phylum Arthropoda; class Insecta; order Odonata; family Libellulidae; genus Pachydiplax; species Pachydiplax longipennis. The sequence goes on along the minus strand of JAVFKF010000012.1, from coordinate 3,285,741 downwards.
GGAGAAAGTTAGTTGGGTCGATAGAAAAACGAACGAGGAGGTTCTAGAGATGGTTGGGGAGAAAAGAGTTATGATTGAAGTAATTAAAAATGAATATGTATAATATATATATATATATATATATATATATATATATATAATAGTATATATATAATATAAATAATAGTATATAATAGTATATATAATAGTATATATATATATATATATATATATATATATATATAATAGTATATATATAATATAAATAATAGTATATAATAGTATATATAATAGTATATATATATATATATATATATATATATATATATATATAATATGAATGAATAAATTAGACAAAAGAAATGGGTTGGTCAAATATTGAGAGGGGAGGGATTGTTGAAGAAAGCGATCGAGGGAAGAATGCTAGGGAAAAGACAGAGGGGAAGACAAAGACAAAAGTTATTAGACGAATTAAGGGGTGGGATAAGTTACCGGGAATTGAAGGAGAGGGACTTAAATAGGGAATGTGGGGGCACATGAACCTACCGAAAGGTAGAACACTTAATATATCCCCAAATGCAAATACAATTTACATGATGAGCTTCTGTAATGGAAATTTATCCGGACGTAAAAGCACCACCCATTCGGATGTCCGGGAGGTGGTGGCATTACAGAGGTCCATCATGAGGAAAAGAACTACAACCCTGCACTTTGCAACTTGCAACTGCCGGAGCTTGAAGAGTGAAGACCGACTACTGGAGCTACTGAATGAAGCAGAGAAGATAAATTGGGTCGTCATCGAACTCAGTGAAGTTAGAAGAAAATCAGAAGACTTTATTACACTCAAGGAAGGTAATTTATTTTATTACAGGGGTACTAAGGATGGAAGACTAGGAGGTGACGGGTTCCTGATCGTTACTCTGTTCAGATCATACAAGTGTACACACCAACAGAAGCGAAGAAGAAATTGAAAAATTTTACCATACTCAGGGCTCGGAAGCAAGGAAGAGCTGAAGAATTACCGCCCCATCAGTCTCCTTCCTGTTGTTTACAAAACATTCATGAGGATAATAGCTGAACGGATAAAGATTATTCTATCATCTGCCCAGCCTAGAGAGCAAGCAGGATTCCGGAAGGGCTTCAGTACTATGGACCACATCCACACACTACAAGAAATAATCAGCAGGACGAATGAAAATGAGATGCCACTAATACTATGCTTTGTGGACTATGCTCAGGCCTTCGACTCGGTAAGTACCTCCTCTACACTAGAAGCTCTGGAAAAACAAGGAGTAGATGCAGAGTACATCCAACTCCTACGCAGCATTTATAAAAATTCCACAGCCTCAATAATGCTACACGAAGTTACTGAAGAATTCAAGATTGAGAAGGGAATTAGACAAGGATATTGCCTTTCCCCAATTCTTTTCACGGCTGTTCTGGAGGAAGTTTTTAAAACCTTGGACTGGGAGCAGAAAGGTCTGCGGATTAATGGGGAACACATCAGTCATCTGCGCTTTGCAGATGATATAGTACTCTTCGCAACCAACGGAGAAGATCTATCTTCAAGACTTCATGAACTGAACACAGCAGGACAGAAGATAGGGCTTAGGATAAATTTAACAAAAACAAAAGTAATGTATATCTCTTTTGCAGCACAAAAAACAATCAAATTTGAAGGGACGCCTCTGGAGGTCTGCTCAGAATACACATACCTAGGACAACTAGTAACCACAGGAGAGAATAACAGGGTTAACGAAGTAAACAGAAGAATTAAACTCTGCTGGAGTGCCTTCGGAAGAAATGCACATATTCTAAAGTCACAAATGCCTATGGTCTTGAAGAGGAAGGTCTTCAACCAATGCATTCTACCAGTGTTGACATATGGAAGTGAAACCTGGGTGTTAAACGCAGCAATAACCTAGCAACTTCAGACAACGCAAAGAAGTATGGAAAGCATGCTTGGGATCACAAGAAGAGACAGGAAACGCAACACCTGGGTGAGGGTGAAAACAGGAGTGAGAGACATCATAGATAAAGTAAGGTCACTGAAATGGATGTGGGCAGGCCATGTGGCGAGAAGGAACGACAACCGTTGGACAAGAGCGGTTCTGAACTGGACACCAAGAGATGTGAAGAGACCAAAGGACTGATGGAACAGAGACATCATTAAGTACTATACTTAGGGGTGACATGGCAAAGAGAAGCTCAGAATAGAGAGAATTGGAAAGCGCTTGGGGAGGCCTACATCCGACATCGGATTGAAAATGGCTGATGATATATATATATATATATATATATATATATATATATATATATATATATATATACACACATACATACATACATAATACAGTAAAATACTACACTCATCCTAGTTCTGTTGAATGAAATAGAAAGCATTCTTTAATATCGGATTTCGGTTCACTTTCCTCAATCGGAAGACGGTTTGAGTTTGTACTTTTTAAAAAAGCAAACTTCAGAAAATAAATTATAAAGACACATTTTAGGTGTTTCTAGCACACAGCTTTATCAATCAGAAAATGCATAAGAGAAAAGGAATGAGAGGAATTATTTATGGTCAGAAGGAAATATAAAATTAGAACACACCTTCCTTAGTCTAACATAACAAATGTATCTATCTCTAAAAGTGAAACAGTTACTCATATATGTCCATCGGGTAAGGTCAAACTTCGTTGCTTCTTAACCTATTTATGGTAGATGCTCAATATTTTGAATGCTTTACAGCTTGTTAATTAGACGATTTGATATCGGTATATACTCACTATTACTCTTATCCTCTAAATAAACATCTTTTACTATTGCTTTTTCACCATTCCCATGCATGTAAATCGTGTGCGAAAATAATACCAGGTATTGTTTGATTTCATTTTACTTTCTTTGATAGCTAGTCGATTTATCTCAAAATCAATATAATAAACGAAACTGGTGCTCTTGTGACATTCTTTGAATGGCAATAATTTATTTGGTGTGGATATATAACAAAGTGATTTAATATTCGCAAATGATAAACCGAAAACTTATAAACCTACAACTACCACAATTTTGGATTCAAACTAATAGCAAAACAGTCGATCGCTACGAACTCTTCATTCTCTTGATCACACGACTCACAGAACGTAACGAATAAAGCTTTGCTCAAAATAAAAATCTCTGCTTTTCATTCAGAGGTAACTCGAGTAAAGTGAACAATAATAAAAGGCTAAAAAGTAGCTGAATCGTTCGGTGTTTACACCCTCCACCACACTCCGAAAGGCGGCTTGTAGGGTATTTATTAGGGTATTTATATGTAAATGAACAACTATTTATTGTAGGGTATTTAGATGTAAATGAAAAACAAAGAAACGGCCAGGCTAAACAGCATCTCTTTTATAATTATCATTCACACGTTTCCTCTTTTATCCTCCTTCCATTCTACCTCAAACCCGTCCGCTTTGGCCTTCTAATCCTTTCGCCAACTTAAATTAACCAAACGCATACGCTTTCCATAACGACCCACCTTTTACTCAACAGTCCTCTTGCAGTGATTCTTCCTCTGTATTTACATTTACCCTAATTTCATCTCCGTTTCCTTTATTTGCCATTCTTCGCACATCTGTGAAAGGACACTTTCATATAGAGTCATATTTTTTATTGACGCTTTAAACCTGCTTCTCGCACGAGCAGAGGAAATGGATTCTTTTTCGCGGTCGGACCACTGACGTGCTCGTTTTGTTAAGTCCGCCGTCACAATATTTTCTCCGCGCATGTAAAGAATACCATATCAGGGCGCGCTCAGGATAATCCTAGCTTAAAGGGAGTGTATCTTACACAACGTCATAACTACGTTCATGCCTTTCGGCGCTTTTATTTTTTACTTAGCGTTACGAAGGAATAAACACACAAACCCCCGGTTCGATCAAAAACCTCTAAAATGTATACTATTTCATTTACTTTTAGGTGCTAACCCCTCCCTCTGTATCACACCAAAGTATACTTTGCGTTTTACCTTTGATTATTTTCTATCAATACCACCCAATCTCTCATAATTTGTTTCTTTCGTCACTTTCTTTGCTTTTCCGTCATTTTCAGCCTTTACCACTCGTTGAGCTATATCAGATATTTTAATCAAAAACATCTAATATTTTATTTTATTATAAAATATATTCTTCACATATTTAAGAAAATAAACGTAGAATATTCATATGGGAAGTACTGAAACTCAAATACTGTACGGTCATCGGTTAGTTCTCGTCATATAAGACGTTGGTACGTTGAAATAATTTTCCCCGATTCGAAGGGCAATATAATGAATGAAATCTTAAAAACGGTGGTATATTCGGTATCTTTGTAGCAAATTTACTTAAATGAGAATAAGCTTCAATAGAAATAAAATTTTTAAGAACGGAAAGAGTATAAAAGAGATTTAATACGCAATAAACTACAAAGAAAGAAGACAACGCGATATAGGTTCCCTGTCAAGATTTCTCTCCGTTTCTGTCATGGAGTGTTAACAAGCCAAGGTCTACGTTATTTTTTTTCTAAATAAATTTAATGCTGTCGAAATCAAATTCCGTAATTGCCGGTTTGTTCAAAGAAACTAACACTATTCCCATGCTAAATTGAAGATATGAACATATGAAATGTTACAGAAAGTTTCTTAATTAAAATGGAATTAACTGGAATAAGGATCTTGAACTAGCTTAATTCTTTACAGAAAAATTCTTTCTCTGCTATCTCAAAAGAAAAGCAGATATGCCGAGACAAATTGCGGTTTGAGATGAATCCCTTAATTTTGTACTTTATTTGTATGGCGTAATGCATTGGGAAGTTTTTGAGTGGTTTTCCTACACTAGGGTGAGTCTGGTAGGGTCTTTTTTCTTTTTATTTCCACCTTGATAATGACAGATCGAACTCGAACTTTTTACTATTTTATGAAAATTAAAAATAAATACTTCACCAAAAACGATTCTAAAAACTATTCTTGACCAAAGAATCGAAGTTTCCCCATATATTTCAATGGTTACTTCCTTTAGTCGACTATGAAATGACTTTGTACGAGTGGAAAATTTGTAGCGTACGCCATTGGACCCATTCTATCGTTCGTAAATATCGAACAAATTTAAATGAATTCGCCAGTTTACACCAATCTTCTACTACGTATTCGAATATCCTTTAGGATTATGAAATACTCCTTTTCTGCTATGACAGAAGTAATTTCCTACAGTGCCTTCTCTTAACTTAATCTACTTATTCCTTTGTGAGAGACTGTCAGAAAGTATGACTCAACTGGTTCTGTTTATCCTCTGGGAGTCCGTATAATTTCATGCATTCCGTGCTCATCTCCATACATAGCTAATATAAGCTCCATCCGACCTTTTTCTCATCGGCCCTTTCATCATTTCACGCCAGATTAAACTCTTTCTTCCATCTGCCTCCCTCTAGCATCTCCTCTTTTTTTCCTCAGCACCCTAATTGACCCAATTGCATTTGAGCAAGAACTACCACATCCTATAACAGATTTTCCTAAAATCACTTATTAATATTACTTATTAATGCATTTCCTAAGCTGTTTGAAAAGTATTTATATTTCAATTAAGGAATTAAGAGATTAAGAGAGAAATGTGAATCTTAATTGGTGACAGTGAAAAGACCATTACCGGGTGATGGTTTCGGATTTTATAAAAATAAATCACACGATAGAAGGACAACAAAAAATATCAGGGACTTCTGTTTCGGTTTATTTTTCGACGTCGTATAGGCGATTTTCACTCAGAAAGATGATTAAACTTTGAAAGAACTTCTAAATGAGTATTTTCGCCGAATTAGTAATGATAAATTGTATTTTTTATTTCAGCAGTTTCATTCATTGACAGAATAACAAATGCTGATAGTCTGATTTATATACCCCCTAGAAAAACATACGTACATACTACGGAGATCTAATAATGTATTTCTTAAGGAAGCAACATTGGTAAAATTCTATCAAAATATGTAATAATTTTCAACCAATATAAAAGAAATGAAACTAAAAACTAAAACAGCTATTTGAATATTTTTCCTGTAATGACTGAACGAAACTTTCACGGATTTTTTAGAATTTTGATCAAAATCCTCGGATATGGTATGTGTTAATAACTAAAATTATTACGGTCAGTTATCCTTACTATGGCGGGCTAGAAGTTTCATTACCGGAAAGTTATGAAACATTATTTACGCAAGGAAAATGATATTTCGGTGCAAATGCTGGATTTGCTTTCGGACCAGAGGTCAGCAGACTGCGACAAGTAAAATTTTTCGTTGACTTGCCTTTTTGATAGTGCTAGCCGATACTTCCTATTACATTCTGACGTATTTCTGCTAAAAAATGATGAATCCCACATTCAAAAAGCGTTAAAATCGAAATTCCAAATATTCCCTTTTCGAAAGATTTGGCTCGTACAGCAGCAAACCAAAGACCATTATCTTCATAGAAAGTAATCCATAATAATCTGAATGATCTTTTCTGATGTTCCGACACTAAGCATTTAGTTCCCAAGTTATGGGCGAAAACAAAAAGCCACGCAACCACATATTCGTTATAACGTAGGTTTTGCAAACCCCTTTCAGAATCGCACACAATAGCTTTATCGTCTGCATATCTTACTGACTTCACTACTTCCCCACCAACTTTTACTCCCTTATTTATTTCATCCCAAGCTTCTTTGATCATTACTTCTGCATATAAGTTAAAAAGAGATGGTGATAAAGGACAACCTTGTCTTACTCCCCTCGCTAACTCTGCCCATTCTGATTCCCCATTAGCAACTCAATCTCGTGCAGTCTGATTTAAATACATATTTTGCACTAACCGCCCATCTTTCCAATCCAACCCAATTTTCTTTAGTATCACCATCAGTTCTGGCCATTGAACTCTATCGAAGGCCTTTTCAAAATCAACAAAACATACACAAACGTCCCTTTTAAATTCTAAGCTTCGTTCTATGAGAACTTCATAACCCCAATTGCATCTCTCGTCCCTTTCCCTCTCTGAAAACCAAACTGATCATTCCCTATGAATTCTTTAGTTTTTCCCTCGATTCTTCTATTCAAGTTATGAAACATTATTCTTCTTCTTCTTCAACTTTTTGATAGTGCTAGCCGATACTTCCTATTACATTCTGACGTATTTCTGCTAAAAAATTATGAATCCCACATTCAAAAAGCGTTAAAATCGAAATTCAAAATATTCCCTTTTCGAAAGATTTGGCTCGTACAGCAGCAAATCAAAGACCATTATCTTCATAGAAAGTAGTCCATAATAATCTGAATGATCTTTTCTGATGTTCCGACACTAAGCATTTAGTTCCCGAGTTATGGGCGAAAACAAAAAGCCACGCAACCACATATTCGTTATAACGTTAAGATGTAGACAAAAGAAAAATATAGCTCAATCGCCAGATTAAATGCAGGAGAAGGGAGAGGAAGATAGAGTGCATGAAGATGGGATGTTCTGTCGAAAAAAGAGAGGCTAAATGACGCAGGGGCTCACCCACGCAGCACAGGAAAGAAAAACGAAACGAGGTTCGTGAGCTAATGAAGAGTGCACGTGACGAAGGCAGGTGAGGAATAAAATAAAGAGGTTGTCTTCACATGCAAATCAGAAACCTCAAGCCGCCTCCTGCAACAGTTTCTAGCAATCACGTACTTCCGAAATCTCGTTTCTTTGGTCAAAGAGAAACTCGCACACCAAGAGACTCCTCTGCCCCTCTTTCTGATTCTGCTCTTTTTTACTCAACACAGTTTAATTGATAACACATAAGAGATCGAATTTATTAATAAAAGGAAACACGTTACGGTATTTTCCCATAATGAAGACCTTGTTTAATTATATTTCGAGGTAGTTTCATTTGCCCATATACAAATATCTATTATATTAAAGTATAGATATATGCATTTATAAAAATTATTATCTAAATATAAACGACGCCAACAGAAGTACTTAGTTAATGCTTACATGAATTTCATTTATATAGAATTTCATATATCTAATTGAAATCATCTATTTTCATTGTTTAACCACTGCAATTACTGGTATTTCATCAAAGCCATTTTTAATCAGCTTATCCACCAAGAAAAAATGTCCGCAGTGGCTATGAAAAAGGAGATTTTATTTAATGAATTGCTTTAATTTTTTATCGTATTTTGGTTTGAATTTTCTTGTGATTCACCAATACCTCGAGATTCAGTGGTCACCAAGCCGAGAAAAGTTTCACCATTGGCTGCTATCGATGTTTATCTGGAAATTAATGGTTCCGTGAAAAAGAGGATTTGGTGTCCATCGTATGAATCCTCCCACTTGTCTCTCTCCACTGATAATGGATGTGAGAATGATTGTTAATTCGAATCTCCTTGTCTACGAATCGACACTTTCTCTACTAACGAAATTTTGTTAAAGAACAAAACAGAAACTTAGTCCATTTTCCTCCATAACCTGAATTCAAATAGTATTGCTCACTTTTCCTCTTTAGTTTAAACTTTAATTATATACCAGAATGCGATTTTTTGCGATAGAAGTTGAGTGTGCTGATATTCTTCAGCAAAAGAGTTCTTCAAGATTTCAAAGCAGAAATGCATAAGGTAAATAGGAACACCTAAATGAAAATGAGTTGCCCCGTGCGAAAATTTCGCAGACGAACATCGATACTCAATTTCCCCACCCAAATACATTTCACTATAATCGCTACAAACACTAAAACATACCTAAAAATACTCATCTTCATATTCTGTATCAGTGTTTGTTTCGATATACTTCGTTTGTAGCGATAGATATCGTTATCTACATATCCAGTAACGAAACTCTATGAGCAAATTCAAAGTCTTGCGTTTTCAAATTCGCAACCACTTGAGCCTAAACGAATCCTTAATATATTAGAGAGAGAGTCAAAATTTATCATAAATGTTTTAGCAATATAATCATGAATAGTTCGCGTCATCGCGATAACGATCTATGTATTTTATCGTATAGCGAATACCTCAATTCACTCGATAGATTTACTACATAACGAATTTAGACAACACATACCTTCTGCATCCGCGTTACTTATTTGTTTTCAATATTTTTCTTTTCACACACGAAATTAAAAATAACTACTACTCGTCTGCAGTGAAATTACATCTTATCCATTCACTGAATCAGGGTTTTTCAATTAATGAAAAAAATTCCATCGAGTAATGAACGACGCCTATGAAAATTATTCTCAGTCAAGAAATCTCCAATTCAAAATGGTATCTGACTAAACGGAGATGTAAACAATTTTATAATACACACCCGCTAAGCATCGCTTTAGTTTAAATTCCAATTTAGATGAAGTGAACATTACGCAAACATTTATAATACCGGGAAAAAGAGAGACACAAACCTTTGTATTCAGAAGTGCTCATGTTTTTGTGGCTGTCGTTCTGCTTCCAAAAGATGCAGGTTCATATTGGTTTATTAAAATTTTCTTATAGTTGCGTACGACATCGACGACTTCTTTTATGAAGTCTATATATTACATCCGAAAGCTGTGCCGATCATCTTGAGCAAGACTGAGGATAAATATCAGTATCCGATATAATAAACTAACGTAACTAAGTAAACATAAAATTCTGTATATAGCAACCCGCGTATCTTTTCGTCCAGAACGCACAGCGATGATTAAAATATTAATTCAATTTGATTAACAAATAGTGCATTCATCATTTGTCTAACTATTTTAAGCAGGAACCTGAAAACATTTTCTTTCAAATGGTCATTCATTTATATGTATTGGTGGAGAAATAAGGCAGAATAGTCCCGGTCACCAAAAATTTATGTTTAAAATAATATATTGTGGATATTTTAGCACTTTTTTCCTGTTGTCCTTTTTCCGTGTCCTGGATTTGACTCAACTTTCTTTTCTTTGATAAATCACAAAATCTAATTATCTTTAAGTCTATTTTTGTCCCAGAATATCTTGCCTCGTCATTTGGTACATTTCCTTTGCACACGGTGTTAAATGTTACAAATGTAAAGGGGAAATGCCCTCCACACTCTTATAGTTCACCTCTTACATAACTTCCAATTGCCGGAGTTTATGTTTGATATGTGAAGTGAGGAAATCAAACCTAACCAACGAGTACTAAGATAACAACATACTCTTGAAATGTGACCCATTTGCAACATTTGAAGGTACAAGGTAAATGAAATACAAATTGGCTTCTTCCGTATGGTCTTTTTTTGTTTATGCACGAGTGCAGCATACTACAGAATTCACTTGCCTCAAGTGGAGTCATAACACAATGACATGGCAGTGGGTTGAAAGAGTAAATGATGTTCGAACAGACTAGTCTGTTCGAACCTGAAGATAGTTATACACCGAAACCGGTAGTTCTCAAATAAAACATTAAGTGGAAAAGTAAACACCAGCTTTCAAATATTATCAGAGTATTCAGCCTGGAGGCTAGTTTGGATCCGCCATCAGCTACCTAAAAGCCCGAAAAAGAGGGAATGAGACTTAACTTTGCAGAACAAGAAGTGAGGTACTTTCTTTCACAATTACATAATGCAGCATTATATGCACCTCGATAGCTTTTATTTTATCGCAGTTATGAAAGAATTAGAGGCACGTTTAAATTAAAGATACTTAATTTCTAATTTATGCCAAAAATATACATCCATATCGATTAATTTATTATGGAATATCTCGAAAAGTGCTGAAATTGACTTTAAATTTATTGGCACATATAAAGTGAATATATTTGTGTATCTAGATCGTATGACGCCAAAAATACATTGGAAATGAGTTTACGAATGTTTTAGACTTTTTGTAAATCTAAATCCAAAGAATAGCTCGGGCTACGATTACTAACGCCTTCTACGTTTTTATCTACCACTTTATTTTCCGCGAATCATACGTCAGTGTCAAGGAAAGAGAGATTCCAAATGGAGATTTTCGGAGCCTTTTAATGCATCATCCCTTCTTCCTTTGACAAATGAAAGTCGAATATAGGAGCAATTTTTTTATTTGTGCGTCAGCGTTTCAAAATGCTAGTGACCTCCTCAGGTAATAAGAGGTTCTGCGAGTTAATCGTAAACAACCAAATGGAAAGAGCCTTGATAGCTACAACAAACCGGACTATACGTATAGGATTGATAGGTTAAATACGGAACCATAAATAAAGTGATTTAGCCATCCGAAACTGTATTTACTACATCAATATGTCCTTGCGAATTCGAAGAGAGATCTCTTTAGTGAGATATCTCTGACGTGATAAAATTCTCCCATTTCTCAGCGTCTAAGATCGAGTGTGACGCAGTAAAATTAACCTCCATTTAAAATTTAATCCTTGCAGCACTGCGCTTGATCTTCCTTTATTCCATAATAAAGCCGTTTCGATCGCATCCCAAACTTATTACTCAAGTGCCCTGATGAGCCAATTTGAAATGACCAATATGGTTCAGAGCTTTTCAAAACGAATTCCGATAAGGACCATATTCGCCCTCTCAAAATAAATTTCCTGAAATCATCGCTGAATACTTTCCATTAGAATTACATTACTAAATGTGATATTTTTAAATAAATGATTGAAAACAACAGATTATAATTTTACTATGATCTCTATTGAATTATGAATACCAATTTGAACGAGATAGCATAATAGGACTCCGTTTCTGAATCTGCACAAATAAATATCTTATATATAATTAGCGGTGTATCCGTCTATCTGTCTGTCCGTCCCCTCTTTTATCTTGGAAAATATTTGTCGTAGAGCCATGAGACAAACTGCATTCTATTTCTAATATGCTGAAAGCCCTACGAAAACTATTCTCATCTTTATAAAGGCTCGGGTTCGAACCCAGGACTCCATAATACGTTTCCATAAGGAATGCACGTAAAGTTCGTTTTTTCACCCTGCAGGCTTTGTTACTTTTACAGAATTAAATTGGAAATAATGATCCTAAGAAGTCAAGAAAAGTACCAAACGAAGGTAAATTTAATGAAGAATCTTATTATTATCGTAAAATGTAATTTTCGAATCTAAATTACGAGAAATATGACAAAATAAACGAAAATTTTGTAAAATTTCGCCGTAGTAAACAACCAGTCCTCCTGACGACCAAGGTGATTGTTGAATCCGATACATTCATTCTCCCACAGGAATACACGTGGATTTTAAATCCATACCGAATTAATTGTAGGAAGTAACGTCAGAATTTATGAAGAGGAGGCAATTAACTGAGATTTCAGCGAATGTAAACTATGATATTTAAATAGCAGGAACAAAATTACAGCCATTTTGGAGTATTCCTTTATCAAACCGAATTGCAAAAGGACATTAATACGTTCGTTTGTGATGATCAAGATGACGAAGAAATATTACGTCGAGGAAGGGGATTATTTTAGAGGGACAGGAAGAATATTTGAAGGTAGTACATTGCCGCGTGCACCCCCCGTAGACCATGGCAGACATTCTCAGGGTATAACTTTTAGATTTATCAAACATTTCATAACATTTTCTTTTCTTTTATTTTACTTTTCTTTTCTTTCCCACTTGTGCCGGATCCTTCGTTCACCCGAACGCGGCAACACCAGTGTGGCATAAGAAAAACTTGTAGGGGAGGTCAGTACATGATTCAGCTATGGCCGTTTCTTTAGGACGCAACTATGCTTCCGCGCTAAGAAATGTTGCAAATCGACGACTGCAGCCAAATCGTTTTGCAAGTTGGATGATTTTGCCCAAAGATCCTTCAGAAAATTATGTCAAAATCCAGCGGCCGATAATGCGGCAGATGTAGCGCCATCTGGCGCACCCTTGAGAATACTGGTTATAGTTCAAATCGTCCGCCAAATACTTTGAATATTGCGGGAAAGTTGAAGTACCAGAGAGTGTGCAGTAGGGCGTACCGAAAAACAAAAATTTTTAGTAGCGGGAACGTAATAGGTTGGAAAAGTTGCCTTTTAGGCTCAATAAGAAATGTGCAAAAGATGGGCTCTAACAAAGTTCGTCTTGGGCCTGACCAAAGAGCTCGAAAATTCGAAATTTTAGTGAAAATTGCGTTTTTTTAGGTAAGTTAAATTTTTGACGGAGCTTACATACAGTTGATTAAATGGCTATTTTAATTCGTTTTGATCGAGGAATAATTAAATTAAGGCATTAAAACCGAATATGACGAGATATCATACTTTTAAAATTTTTGGAAACACCATGAAAAGTGGCAGCTTCTCGCTGGATCAGCTGCATTGAGCTACCCAGGACTCGTCATGAGGTAGAGCCTGCTAATCGAGTCCCACCCGCCAACATACCCGTGGAAGCATACCAGATAACTAGTTGATGTCTTTGAAGGCTGATTTTGATCCAGTTTTTGGTATTCGCGAGAGGATCATCTCTCCTATGAACCCGTCTCTTGCATCGTGGCCGTAGACTAAACGTGATGCCTAGTGACTACTTTTACGTTTCGTTCGACTGCTTGAGAATCATTTGGGAGGGCAAATAATGCAAAAAGCTGCCTTATAGGTTCCTTTGCATTACCTTTAATGTTTTGAAGATCCTCGGGAGAAAGACTGACAGTAAGTGACAGTGAGTTTATTCCAATCTATCAATTCTTCATAAGAAGGCACGTCGAACTTCTGCTGCGGGATGATGAACTGACAAATCTACTCCGTTTGATGGTTTCCTGTGTTGATGAATCTATGTCCTACCTGTGTTCTTATTTTAGGTCGCTCATCAGTAAACATAGCAATCATAACCCGAAGTTTATCATGCATGTCTACATTCCAATGTGGTATGTCATTAAGAGAAATCACACAGTGAAAAAGCCGTAAAACTCCATAGCTGATACACCATACCTTCCTTTGCAAACATGAAAACTTGTTGATGATGAAATTCAACATAATGTCTTTTATGCTCGCCCAGAAATCGTTTTTGTTGTCACGATCGCTTATGAGTGTGTATGATAAATTATCGAGATGAATAATGTGATACCTTCGAAGTGGAGTACCATGATCTGTACCGCAATAATATTTTTATGTTTAAAAACGCTTTATAGATGAGCGTATAAGGTGTTATGTTGAATTAACCATCAAACAGAGTAGGTTTGCCAGTTCTTCATCCCGCAACAGAAGTTCGACGTGCCTTCTTATGAAGAATTGATAGATTGGAATAAACTCACTGTCACTTACTGTCAGTCTTTCTCCCGAGGATCTTCAAAACATTAAAGGTAATGCAAAGGAACCTATAAGGCAGCTTTTTGCATTATTTGCCCTCCCAAATGATTCTCAAGCAGTCGAACGAAACGTAAAAGTAGTCACTAGGCATCACGTTTAGTCTACGGCCACGATGCAAGAGACGGGTTCATAGGAGAGATGATCCTCTCGCGAATACCAAAAACTGGATCAAAATCAGCCTTCAAAGACATCAACTAGTTATCTGGTATGCTTCCACGGGTATGTTGGCGGGTGGGACTCGATTAGCAGGCTCTACCTCATGACGAGTCCTGGGTAGCTCAATGCAGCTGATCCAGCGAGAAGCTGCCACTTTTCATGGTGTTTCCAAAAATTTTATAAGTATGATATCTCGTCATATTCGGTTTTAATGCCTTAATTTAATTATTCCTCGATCAAAACGAATTAAAATAGCCATTTAATCAACTGTATGTAAGCTCCGTCAAAAATTTAACTTACCTAAAAAAAACGCAATTTTCACTAAAATTTCGAATTTTCGAGCTCTTTGGTCAGGCCCAAGACGAACTTTGTTAGAGCCCATCTTTTGCACATTTCTTATTGAGCCTAAAAGGCAACTTTTCCAACCTATTACGTTCCCGCTACTAAAAATTTTTGTTTTTCGGTACGCCCTAGTGTGCAGGGAGGAATGAGCTGACCTTTTCAGGTGGGAGGCGCGTATTGGCTACACGACAAAATATTCATGAATTATATATTACTAGCTGAATTGCCCATTGATTTTCAACGGGGAAAATAGATGTAGGATTAAATTGGTAATGCTATTTGTGAAGAAGTGAAATTATACTCTCCGACGATTTCAGAAGCAGTGGTGGAGTAATACGAAACAGTTGTATTGGAATCTATCAGTAGAGGTTTGCTTGGGATCTATTGGAGTCATTAAAGCTCCTACATCTTCTCCATTTCTCTAAAGGCAACTTAAGTCATATTACGAATAACATTAAATGAAAACAAATAAAATACTGGAGTTATATTTATATGTATTTGCTATCCAAACATTATAAATATTGTACCTGATTCATTTTCATAGAATGAAAGCTTAAATGCATACCTATATGCAAATAGAGGAAGGGTCGGAGGGTCTTGACCCCCTACATTTTTCATCTGAAATCTTTGGAGAGGATAATTTCACTTCTACACAAATAGCATTACTAATTAAATCCTACATCTATTTTCCCCGTTGAGAATCAGCGGGAAATTCCGCTAGTTTAATTAAAAGTGAATAGAAAGAAAACTGTCTGATAATACTGCTACTTTATGTTTTAACCTTCAGCTATACGGGCTAATGGGAGAATTCAAATGTGCATAAAATTTTTACTCTGAGACCATTAAACCAACAGGGGAAATTAAAGATGAAAATAAAATAAAGAGAATTTATAAAATTGCCAATTAAACAATCACTAAACCGATATCTTCGCTGACCGATGCGTCGGCCTTA
Source organism: Pachydiplax longipennis (assembly GCA_036926295.1). Lineage (NCBI taxonomy): Eukaryota > Metazoa > Arthropoda > Insecta > Odonata > Libellulidae > Pachydiplax > Pachydiplax longipennis. Next base: position 3,270,084 of record JAVFKF010000012.1, on the reverse strand, counting down.
GTTTTTATGCATTACTTAACTTAGCACTAGAGCTATCTTTCAGAATAATCTTGTTTTGGGATATTATTCCATAGGAATCTTTCGATTATTCTGCTATCAGTGAAGCAACAAATATATTTCTTTCTTTCCCATCGTTAGCTAACTTAATGGTTATTACAGGAGAATTTTAATTTTTCTCTTAAATATCACAACGCTCTTCCAGACCACGGAAACTGGAAGAATAATGTCTCTGCGAACGGAAATGCCTCCAACTACGGCCTATTAAAGTCGTTATCCGAACCAAGACCAAAAATTTGAAGGTGAAGTAGAATAGCTTATGAATAATTCACGCCCGTCTCTGCAACACATCGTAGATTTAATTAACGGGTTCTCGGAGTTGGCAAGATAGGGAATTGGAAGAAAGAAAAATAAAAGGGTTATGAAAAATAACAATTTCTCTTCCCGGACCACAAATCACTTTCGCGTAAACCCCTTTCGCTTTTCCCCAACGTTTTTTGCCGGTAAAAAAGTCTTCACCTGATCCCACCTAAATGTATGACCGATATCTCCTCCACAGACGATTCATCCACGTCAATTATTTCTCTTCGGAATATATCGGCAACGAAAGGATAAAAAAGGAAAGCGACGCTTCTAACCAGAGTTGAAAGAGAGGAAGATATATTCTGCCGTTACCCTCACCGTGGCTTTAAAGTCGCTCTCGACAATTTGGCATAAGGATCCTCTATTAACAAGCTGTAGACGTAAGGAAAGAAGTCTGGTATGAGGAATAACATTTTTTGTTTCAATATCTAGTCAACATTTTCCAACACGGATCATCCAAGTTGTTTTTCCTTAAAAATAGCAGTTTTAATTCTGCTGTTTGTATGTCAGAGTAAGCCAGAAGATCTCAAAATGGCAAGTAGAAAAGAGCGAGTCCTACAAATGAGCAAATGTTAAAACTAATTGCACGAAATAGCTATTCTTTAGGGACTTACTTTTCTAAAGGGAAACCTATATGTTAAGTTTCGTAATGTGTAGTAGAATATACATCGAGCGGATATTTGCTTTTATCTTGTGTCCGTTTTCTATCACTGCATCATCCATCGGTGTTTTTGATGGTAAAAATAAGTCAAACAAGGCCTAAGAACGTGAGATAATTATTCAAAATATCTAAACAGCTCCTTCAAAATGCTTGGAAAAAGGACCGATCCAAAGTAGTTCTACTTGCAACTATACATTATATATCATTATCTATCATTTGGTTTATTAGTTTACAACATTTCTGTAATATGTCTCTTTCATATTACTTACAGTTTTACCATTTTCGACGCTAGGTAATCGCATAACGAACTAATAACGGCCGAATTTGGCCAATTTTAAATCGGTCAATAACACCGGCAGTGATGGAAGAATTTGTTAATGTTTCGGACATCTCAGTTTTGTTTGCCTTAAGAACGTGAGATACGCTCTGTCCAGCCCTATATCTTTTATGGTCCTTACACTAATGCAAGCACGCTTTATCGAATTTATAATTTTAATAGCCACCCAATCATCTTTGAAAATCTTCTCGGCCTTTCCAGATACATGCTCTGATAGTGTTATTATAGCATTTATACTCATTTTACAAATTACTTAAATATTTTTCACAAATATCTCCAACAATATATATATATATATTAGCAGTGATGTAATGAACAAATTTAAAAAGTGGAATGTCAAACGATGCTGCATATTAAGCGATTGATGCCTTCACCGATTTAAATGAACGCATCAGATTCCAACGTTTTGTATGTACCAGCTCGATCCATGGGAGGTCAGCCAAGTTTCGAATCTATACGATAGAAGAAAAAGTTTGTCTTTCTGTACTACTACGGTCTCCTTTAAACAGGAGTGAGGTAGTGATGAGGACATCGCTATGATCGGAATATCAATTTACGGCTACTTTTTATGATTGCTATCAGTGATCGAGAAATTCAACGTGAATTCAGTAATAATATTTTCTCTATAAAGATGATAATGTTAAAAATGTAAAGCTAGCATTATGACTAAAAATTCTATACACAATTCCATAATGAGAACTACTTTGAGGTACCGAGTTCACAAACGAATCTGAATGAATTCGAAAACGAATTCAATCCCTTCAATTGATTGTAATTCGCTGCAACGTGTGTTGTTCCCTTTTCAGCGCACGGATAGGTGACACGCCCTTGCAGCATACGCACGCATAGAGACGCATGATCGCGTGATCGTACGTCACCTCACGTGCCGAAAATGAAAGAGAATCAAATGGAAAGTAGCATCTCTGGCATCGGATTTTCGATTTTTCTCTCCGTAATTACGGATGTTCTGGCGGAGTGAATGTATTCCGAGATTCGCACGGTGAGACAAGATGGATTAATCAGAATCGAAAGAGGATCCATAACCGCTCTCCACAGCGTCTGCTTAATCGAAATTCTCCGAATTCCCTCGACGCACCGCAGCTGATCATCACGTTCTAGCAAGAAGTAGTCTGAGAGTTCTCTATAGAGTTTCTGAATTTTTTTAAATTTTACGTGGCTGTTTTAGCTCTAAAGATTTGGTGAGCGTGTAAAGTTATTGGATTTTAATCAACGTTTTTGTCACATTAATTCTTTCGTTTACATGAAATAAATCAACTGAAATTCACAATAGCTTCAAATTCCATTTTCCATTTCATTTTCAGATAGCTAGGAATAGATCTTTCCGAAAATTAAGACATATATAACGAAATAAGTATAACTAGATATTCTTAAAGGTATCGCAATAAAGGGAATGCAGGATTTCATATTCAAAGTAACAATCTCTCATTGACTGACGCTTTATGAGGATGAACGCTTGAACGTCTTGAACGCTTTATGAGGATGGGAACAGTACGAGATGGATATAAAGAGAGAAATTGGTCACAAATGCAACAGATTTTACAAATAAACTTGCCTGTCTAATAAGGGAATTCTGTATTCTAAGCATTTGCAAAATTCCAACATTGAACTGTTGACGTATCTACATTATAGGAAGCCGTATATTCAATAACTTTCTTCAAAAATAGTCTCTTCAGACAAATGCAGCCAAAATATTATTATTATCATCATGCAATTTACACTTAAGATAGGTTTAATACCAAGAAGCAGTGTTCGATATAAAACAAAGAATCGACGACTGAATCAAACCCACAAATTGAAATTAATTAGTATGTAAATACAAATCCAACTTATAGAAAAATTTTTAACCACAAAAATCTCTTAATTCTTACGTATCGCGTCATTTATTCTATATTACACTAACACGAACTACTGCTATATAAATAGAATATTTACAACAGTTCAATAGATTCCATCTCCGTGTATATCATAAAACTTAATTGATTATTTTTAGTTTAATTTTAAATTTCACTCCGTTTCAGGGAAGGGACTGAATACTTAATGCATTCCAATCCAATAAGGATCCATATAAGAATAAATATTTCCCGATATCTTATTTTAATATAAGCATTTATAACCGTGATCTTTTTACTTCATATAAGATAGATCTTTCAGTTCAGAAGCCAATTCTTTGCGAGTGGGTTTACTCATATGTTACTCGGCTGCTAAGAGCTAGAATTAATGTTTCTCCTTACACTTGCAACTACTTCCTCTATGATGGATGAAAAATAATACATGACAGAGATAATATTCTTTCTGATTATACAGGAACCAAAATAATACTAAAGCATAACAACCAAATGCTAAAGAACTTTCAAAAAGTTATTATCCAAGTTATTTTTGTGACGCAAAGGCAGATGTGTCATAAGACTCAGTTTGACTTAAAAAATTACTTATCAGAGAGACCGCGGCAGTTTCGATGAACAATTGAAGACCATACGAATAGGGAAAAATTTCATACACTATGGGGTAAAATACATGTACTATCCATAAGACATTCTGAAAATATAAAAAATCTTTGAAAATCGGAAGAAAATATATTTCTTAGGAAAATTGAACCAATTTCATTCCAAAATAATATTTGTAAATATATCCTAATTTATTCCTATATTTTGAGTTAAAAAAATGTATCGAGAGAAACTTATTTGTTTTGCCACCGATACAACTTGATGAGTTTTCTTCGGATGCATCCAATTCTCATGCAAATGCGACCGCAAATCTCCGTCCTCCCCAGACTCTCTCACCTCATCATCCAATCACATCGTAGAACAACTCCAGTGCTCTCAAACACAGTGCAATGCATCGAATCTTATGCACTATAACTTTCACTGCTTTGCGTCACCTATTAGTGTGATAAATCAATTCATTCATTCTTCATTACTAAATTAGCCTTTTTCGAACAGTTTTCCAATTCAATATTTATAAGCGCTTTCGAGGAGCGAACTTTAGGAAACATAATTCATAATTTTGCAAAAATTAAATCATACTGTAACTATTCAATCTACATAAAAATATCACACTTCTCTCGTAAAATTTTCTTATTTTGAGCACTATATTATGAGGAGAAATAAATTTCGTAGAACAGACAAAATATTTCCTGAATTAATAGAATATCTATCACACAAACCTAAATTCACTCTGATTATAGTATTTCAAATTATTTGCGATTCAATTCGTTGATAATAGTTTCAATGTATGTATGTATGTCCTACCTGTGTTCTTATAATAAGTAGCTCATCAGTAAACATAGCAATCATAACCCGAAGTTTGTCATGCATGTCTACGTTCCGATGTTGTATGTCATTAAAAGAAATCACACAGTGAAAGACAGATCTGTAAAACTATGAAGGTCCATAGCTGATACACCATACCTTCCTTTGCAAACACGAAAACTTGTTGAAGATGTAATTCAACATAATGTCTTTTATGCTCGCCTAGAAATCGTTTTGGTTGTCACGATCTCTTATGAGTGTGTATGAAAAATTATCGAGATGAATAATGTTCTAACTTCGAGTATCATGATATGTACCGCAATAATATTTTTTTGTTTCAAAACTCTTTATAGATGAGCGTAGAAGGTGTTATGTTGAATTAACCTTCAAACGGAGTAGATTTGTCATTTCATCGTCCCGCAACAGAAGTTCGACGTGCCTTCTTATGAAGAATTGATATATTGGGATAAAGTCACTGTCACCTAGCCACCACTTACTGTCAGTCTTTCCCCCCAGGATCTTAATCAAATTATAGGTAATGCAAAGGTACCTACAAAGCAGCTTGCTGCATTATTTGCCCTCCCAAATGATTCTCAAGCAGTCGAACGAAACGTGAAAGAAGTCACAGAAGCCTCACGGTTAGTCTGCGGCCACGATGCAAGATACGGGTTCATAGGAGAGAGAGAGAGAGATCCTCTCGTGAATACCAAAAACTGGAGCAAAAGCAGCCTTCAAAGACATCAATTACTATAGTTATCTGGTATGTGTCCACGGGTGTGTAGGCGGGCGGGACTCGATTAGCAGGCTCTACCTCATCATGAGTCCTGGGTAGCTCACTGCAGCTGAACCAGCGATGAGCTGCCACTTTCCATGGTGTTTCCAAAAATTTTAAAAGTATGATATCTCGTCATATTCAGTTTTAATGGCTTAATTAATTGTTAATCAAAACGAAATAAAACAGCCATTTAATCAAATGTATGTATGCTCCGTCAAAAATTTAACTTACCTAAAAAAACGCAATTTTCACTGAAATTTCGAATTTTTGAGCTCTTTGGTCAGGCCCAAGACGAACTTTGTTAGAGCCCATTTTTTGCACATTTGTTATTGAGCCTAAAAGGCAACTTTTCCAACCTATTACGTTCCCGCTACTAAAAATTTTTGTTTTTCGGTACGCCCTATTCCTCACCCAGCACAAATGGAAATACCTTTCCTTTCGGTGAACTATTTCTGCCGTAAACCTCTTCGCAAGGCTCTTCCAATTGGCCAAAGCTCAGTTACTATTTGATTCTTCAAAATTCTAAAACGATTCCTTCTTTCCCTTGCAGCTCCATTACAATTTAGCCTCACCACTTTTTTCCTTCTAACCTACACGTAGAGCGACTCTAGTGCCAACAGAAAGTTCACTGTTTAACCGCTCGAGTAACGACAGAATATGCCCACAAACTATTGCAAGTGACTCAACATTTGACGTCTCCTTGCAGAAATATAGGGTTAAGGCGAAAGTGATGAAGCCATTTAGTCGTTCGAAATGACTTAGGGAAGGAATCAGTTAGTAACGGAAGGTTATCGAATAATTTATTGGTACGAAGTTTTCGACGAAGCAGATGACGTTTTAACGTCAGTTAAAATCGAAAGAGAACGACAAAGCGGTACATTAATTAATCTTAGCTACAAGAAACTGGTCGCTTACTCTGTGTTAGAGTAGCCAACTGATTAGAGTTATAAAGGAATGTCAATGTTGATACACCCCTATTCCTTTACTCTGAAAATAATTATGAATGAAATTTATTCTAACAAAAATGCTATAATATGGACGATGTTTGTTTTAATCTTAAAGTGATATGATAGAAGATTCCTAATTCCCTGAAGTGAGATATGGGAATCTACAGTATGAGAAGTCTTTATATAGACGATATTGAGAGCAAGTCCATCCATGTATTCTTCACTTAAAACATTTTAGTTCTAAAGTAAATAAATACTGTTTGATTAAAAATGGAAATTAATGATTAATTCCCTAAATAATAGCACCTGAAACCCATCACTGACCTACATAGATATTACCAGTGCATAACATGGTCAGCATCTCACTCTATGTTTTCCTTACACACGTCAGTCGTTTATTTTATCAAATGCTCTCGACTAAAGGTTTGCTATCCCAGCCCAAGTAATCGATACGAAATAGGATATCATTTTTTTACCGCAACGAAAAATATTTTGCTAGGTCCCTGAAATTTAAGAGCTGAAATTTTTCATATACTGGGAGTGTAAAACAAACATTTCAGGGAAACATTCTCTCCTTCTCCGTGATAGCCTTCAAATCGCCTTTATATACCACATGCACTCTACTCAGGCCCATTTCGTGAAAAGGTTTCCCATTTTTAACTCGGATTTTCAATTTCTTTCAATGTCTCTCGGAGAATTCGACCCAAGATTTTCCCATAGCTAGTAAATACTAAACTAATCGCAATTAACTGATTCAAACCTTTAACTTGACTTCAACAGCTTTAATCAATAAAAGCTAAAATATATCATTCAACTTTTTACTTGTATTTTGAGTTATTAATGTTAACAGCAGTCTCTTAAAAGTGAAGATTTACAGCAATACTTTTGCCAGATGTAGATTTCTCTCAATTCGATAACAGCATTTCATACACCAACTAGGGTAACTATAGTCAAATTGTGGCTCTGGAGTGCAATGCTTAGATTTAGGGGTACTCTTACTATAGTAAATAATTTGGAGAATTGATTTTCACCCTTGGAAGCCACTGCACTACAACTCTATATTGTGGTGCAGAAAACAACTCACTACTCTCTGAATTTCACTTTTTGATGATTCCCACCTTATTATTCATTCCGTTTATGTGATTACATGAACTATTGCTATTAACGATGATCAACTGGGTGAAGAAGCCATTTACAAATGAACTAAATGTTCCATTATTATGTTTGGCATCTTCCCCCAATGCAAGATTCTAAAACATGGTTATCCTGTATATAGTAATATAACTAACTATAACTACCCCATAAAGCTTAACAGACAACCACTAGGTACCGCGTTAACATATGAAATTCATGACTGTAGCGGGTCCACTGAAACTAGAGTATATGGTCAACTGAGAAAATTATGGAGTGAAAATCAAGGTACACACGGATATATTCTCTTCTAAAAAAGTATTTATCCCTCAGATAATCAACACACCGAACACTTTTCATCCAGACAGACATCGTCCTCATGGAAAATCCTATTGTAAATCTGAAAAATATTAAAATATATTTTTAAGATTCGTATTTTTATGCCTTTATTTATTTGCAATTGGTTTCATTACCGCTCATCATTCATCAATTAAAATACTCATAAATATGTAGGGAGTTAGATGCGAGTAAATAATCCTTCAGCAATTCGAGCCCATCTTTCGCTAACAAAGACACAATCGACGCGTTTTATCATCAAATCTGTGCTACGTTTTATACAAGAACACCATCAATCAAGTTCTTGAAAGGTTAACATGTCCGCATCATCCATTTGCACTTTTTCTTCGCATGGCGCCAACGTGTCCTCCGCTTTTTTTCCTTCGACATCCTATTTCGAGAGACAAACAGGTCATGCCCTCCGAAGCCCAGGAGATTCTTATGAAAAGTATACCAGTTTTAAATCGAAGGTAGTTTACATTTATGGAATTAATGGTTTAATCTTATGAAGTAGAAAATATCATAAATTTCGCCTAACGTCTTTATGAGATAAAATTAGACTGCGTCTGTTGTAAATGACTAATATTAAGCTTTTGCCGGTAATGGCTTGCAATTAGTTATCAATAACTGAAGCATAAAACGAGAAATATATCGTCGTTAAACTCAGAAATTTTAATTTTAAAAAATTTGACATTCAGAAAATGAATACAATTTTGATGAATTAATGAATTTGATAAATTTAATGAATATGCATATATAGCTTCATTTTAAATTGAAAGTTTCGTTCTCAACAAAACTGAGAATATTAAGACAGTCATAGTTAAGGATCAAGATTTAAATATTTTATTGATAATTTCGGAGAATTTTTCAATTTCTCCACTTTTAATAGTAAATCAACCATCTAAAATTTAAATAGAAAAGAACTTAAAAATGTTAGAAAACCGCTTGTATGTTAAAATTGACGGAATACATAGTTTCAACACAGAAATGTAGGTACTCCAAAAATTAGCTCAAATCCTATATACTCCAGCTAGTTATGATAGTTGTGACCGTGATTCATAAATTAAGCTAAAAACTACAATTAGAAGTATATATTATAAGTTTAAAAATGTTACGAAATGGTCCTATTGATTAATTGGATAAATTTAAGAAAATGCAATTATTACTGAATTTATCTAGAATATAATAAAAACTTAACATTTGAAGTGATGAATTTTATTCAGAGACTTCTAAATACATTTTGCTAACCTGCGTTTCGAAACATTTATCACTGCCTATTGAGTTGTAAATATCTTATTATAATATGTTCGAGTGGATAGTAATGAAAATTCGCGTTCTGGTAAAGCCTTATAATTTAAGATGTGATGCTGCAAATGTTCGAATTCACTGAAAAATAAAAATGGTTACTCATCCATTGTGCCAAAACAATTTAAGTACGTTCCTCTTAAATTCATTACGTAAATAATTAACACTCTTCAAAGAGAAAGCTTCACCATTTCATGTGTTTCCGCAAACATAACTAGTTGTTAGAAATTCCTCACGAGAAAACCCCTTAGGCGAAAAACATGTAAAGGAAAGGAAATATCTCAAACTACTTTAAGTCTCCGAAATCACGCCAATTAGGCTGATTGATGTAGCGATTCGTAGGAAGAGAACACAAAAGAAATCCAACGAAGGAAATATGATCCTCTTGAAAACGGATAAAAAGATTACCGCAGAAAATGTTAGCCCTCGGTAGGGTAAAATATTGAAGGTACGACGGGAAAGAAATATTTGAAGATTCCACTTATAAAGGAAAGAGTTGAAAAGTCTGTATCGGTTGGGCGAGCACAAGGGGAGATAGAATGGAGATTCGAAGTAGAGGTCAAAAAGTATGCAAAAACTTTAAGAGAGTGGCAAAAAGTAGCCGTATATACTCATAAGTTCAATTCCAGAATATTTTCTTAAATTTCAGTTTAACTTACCTTCATAAATTATGGTGCTAATAAAGTTGTACGAAGTTATATTTCGAGTATTTTAATAAATCACCCGCTGTAATATATGATTATATTATTTAGAAATGTTACTAACGAGTCAAAATTTTTGTGATTTGGCATATTTATTTGGATCAACGCTAAATTCCTTTACGTCAATATCTTCATTAAAAGTATTATTTGTTGTTATACTCTTAATTTATTAATATCTATGGTAAAGATAGCGATTGATCATATCAAGGCAGAGAGTAAAGATTTTCTAACTACTCCGTCTCTTTTCGACTCAGACTCCCTGAGAAAACTTATAATGTCTTAACGAAGCAACTTAAATGTAGCAAATCAAAAGTCGTGCATGAACTTAAAAGGAACGACTTCAAAGTACTCATATTACTAAGCAAAGGCAGAATTCGTAGTGACAGAAATCTCTCAAATAACGAAATCTTTCAATGGAATATACTTTATATACTTACCCAAAGAATAACGCTTATCAATTATAATACGTGGGAGGACCCAAAAGTAACTAGAACCGGGCTGTGGAGGGGAGGAACGTCAGGGGACCGAGTTCTGGTTGGTAGGGTATTTTGGCGGGAACTCTCATGAGTCAGTATGCAACGTTTCGTCGCCGTGAGAGCAACTGTTTGTGCGCAGCATTTCTTTTATCAAAGTAACTTTTTCCCATGTGGCGATTTTTGTTTCACTTCTTCCACAGTCCCAAAACGTTTTCCTTTCATGTTCTTTTTGAGCCTAGGGAACAAAAAGAAGTCACAGGGGCCAGGTCAGGTGAGTACGGCGGGTGAGTAATCGGTGTCATTCCGTTTTTACTCAAAAACTGCCTCACAGACAACGCAGTGTGAGCCAAATTTGGCTGCAACTCTTCTCATGCGCAAATCCTCTGATAAAATCCTCTGAATTGAACTCCATGACATGCCAGAAATATTAGAGAGCTCATCAATTGTTCGGCGACGATCTTCACGGACTAGGGTGTTGATTTTTTCAACGTTGTCGTCAGTTCTTGAAGTTGAGGGGCGCCCGGAACGAGGTTGGTCTTCAATCGTCATTTCGCCCCTTTTAAACCGCGAAAACCAGTCGCAGACCCGAGCTTGACTCAAAGCATCAACCTTGTAAGCTGTTTGAAGCATTACAAGAGTTTCCGCAGCCGTTTTCCCCAACAGAAAACAAAATTTTACCGCCGCGCGTTGCTCTCGAGCGTCAGCCATCTCACTTTTTCGCCACATGGGAAAAAGTTACTTTGATAAAAGAAATGCTGCGCACCTAAGTAAGTTTTCAAGAAAAAAATACTCCATAGCACGAAAGCAGCCGCAAGAAGGGGAATCTTCAAAATCTACCATAGCAGTAAAGACAAACTATAGTATCTAGGATATTCAAACGTTCTTATAAGCACAAGCATATTTTGTGAATTTTTTATGAAATTAACATTATCGGAATAATGGTACTGAAACCTTAGAATGGGTAGCGTTATGAAATTAACGGTGTTGGAAGGCTCCAAAATCGTCCTATGTCGTCAATAGAATGACTTAAGGTCCGATTTTAAATTAAAATATACCACAGATGACTGTTACTAATCATGAAATTTAATATTACAAAATAAGAACCACAATCTTTTTTCGCGTGTTCAGAAAGCCTCGTCACAACTCAATTCACTATCATCAAATACACCGTTATTATAAAAGTCGCATCGTTCACAAAAATCTACAATTGCTCAACTCGAAACATAGTGATAAGTGAATTAAAACTCGTTAATGAAAACAATTATAATTTCAAAATAGCATTGAAAAGTGAATAATTTTCAATAAATAATGTTTGAGAGTGACTCGAATGAATCCACTTTTCGGTCTTAGCATTCTTCCCTTCAATACGATTGCGTTTTCATTCGGCACCAATTATCTATATTTTGTGTTTTTTATTCACTTTAATTCCATAAACTCAATACACCCATTATTCCAAAAGAACTTTTCAAATGCTCTTAAATGCTGTTCGTCCGTAGAAAATAATTATAGTACTAGTCATACTGAATGCCACCATGACATGCGCCACTCTATACGTACATTTATTAAAAAAATCGTAGACGTAGGACTCATTAAGTCTTCTATAAAGATTTCTAAAAAAGAACTTTAGGGCATTGAATACAATTATATGTAATTTATCCTTTCTAATACGTCATATTCTCCTCTATTTACCTGTACTTGGAGAAAGAATGAAATAGGTCTTACCGCGCCAATCACGCAAAGTGGTACTAAAAACTGTAAAATATGATTCCGGAAATGCAGCCAAAGTGGTTTCCTCCTTGTACAGTTTTTAAGAGAAAATTTATTCATGGATTATAAATTCATTTGCATACCATTTTAAATATGTAGCCCTTTCAACCCTTGTTGCATTGCGCTTGATTTATTTATTAATTGTTCCCTAAGCAGCATGATACTGAAGATCTAACGATACTATCTATTCCAACCTCAATATACTTCAAAAGGTAATATAACTTATTAATTTATTTAAATGTATTTGCCACGATTACGAATATAAGTAGATGACGATCGTTTAACTTTATTTTGATCAAAATTCCTGTATAGAATTGTAAAATTCATTAAATTTAACTTTCTGATGTACAATTGAATTTATATATATATATATATATATATATATATATATATAAATTCATATTTAAAAAAGGGTATTGAAGTAATATTTCTGCTTCTATTATCATAGGAAATTTAACTTGCGGATATGAACATGAAAAAAAATATTCATGGATTTTTTTTCATAAGTAGAAGTTATAATTCCCTTTGTACTAATTTAGCACACACGCACGGTGATTACAGATAATGGAAATGAAATATCAAGCAACTTCGCTTAATGTGACTGAAACGAATGCATGAAGTCCGTAATCGCTTGACTCGTGATTGCTCTCAACATAAATCACACGATATAAAAAGCTGCGAGATGAAATAGATCTCACGACTTTCTTGTCTGCCATAAAGGAAAATTGGATTTTCTGCAAACTGAGACTAACTTCTTTTAACGAGCCCGACTGGATTATGAAGAAAATTTAAAGAAAGATATCAACGGTTCTTTAGGTAGATTAACTTAATAACATAGCTTTAAAATTTCAAGTCGGCGACAATCAGTACAATAAATCCAAAATGAATTTTCCGCATTGACTGTACTGATTGATATTAAGGCCTAGTATGGAATCATTAGATCGCCCAGAAGTTCTGCATAAACTATATTATATCATTACTATTATCAATTAGGCCATCAGATGAAAAAATCAGGCTAACAAAAATTTCTAACATTTCTAATTTCTACAATTTTCTAAGCTGAATATATACCGGTGTATGTAATATTCGCTGTAAAAGAAACAATACCATAAACCTACTTAACGCTTAACAAAAATATGCATTTAGTCACTATTCATTAATTTATTAATTTAAATATACAATAATTGCTACGAGGGAATTTCCCCATCCCCAATTTAGAATTAATTCAACGTATGTAGTAGTGTTGATATGAATATTCCAACCTAACAAGCAGAAAATTGAACTTTTTCCCGTCTAAGATGTTTTCCACTGAAAATTTTGTCGAAAAAAGCAGTTTACTGTTAATAAAATTATATGAAGGCAGCAGTTAGCTCAGATTTTTCATTAATAGCATTGATATATCTCCCAGAAAGAATTGAAGTTTTACTTGAGGAATATATTTATAAGAATTTTGCTCCTCGATAAAGTGTGTTCCTTACGAAGCGCACGATAATATCGTTAACTGAACTTAATCCAAACAGAGTGTAATCATGTAAAAAACAAAAAAGAAAAGAAAATATCGAAAACCCTTTAGTGGTAGTAGTAGCATTGTTAAAAGTGCTACGACATCAGAGGTCATTTCGCACGTGTGCTCCCACCGGGAATCGAACCTACGATCGCTTTCACCGAAGTGGAACGCGCTGCCCACTTGGCTTGCTTCCTTTCAATCGGTACGCAAAAATAGAAAAATTCTATTCCTGCAGCCTAAAAATAAAACTAATCATACCTTTCAAAAGACGATGATATCGAGGAAATATAGAGGAAAGAGACGATTCGCAGAAAGAAGTAAATCAAGTCCTTTCCTCTCTTCTTTCCACTAAAAGGAAGATACATGTCTAATCTTCTACGAGGATGAATAAGATCAAGATTATTATGGATTTGCTCCTCATCTAACCTCGATTGGGACCCATTTTCGATACCGCTAAAGGCAAAAGACTCCGTGGAAAAGTTTCGCAATTTCAACTTCCATCCTCTCGTCTTCGCCCACACAAGAAGTTTCTTTCGAGCATGGGAAAAAAGATTGATGAGGCCGAAGCGTGATTTCCTTCAAAACAGCGTTTTAATGTCAGCATTTTAGTGAAATAAATATACGTGATGTAATTCTTACGATATAAGATGTATAAGATACCCTGCGATACTGAGAAATACTTTAAGATCTAACACATCCTGCGATACTGAGATAGATTCATTAACATTTTTAAATTCTGAATCTATTATTGATAGGATTTCTAACGTAAAATATCAAATATCAATGAAAATTCTCGAAGAATAGTATTGTAAAAAATCATTACTCCGATGGTAAAAATGATAAAATTATTCACATTAGATTATGCTTGAAGTATCGTGAAATATGAAAAAAAATTTTCACTCGGAAATTGACACGTCTACGTATAAACCACAACATGGTCTAATATGATCTCATAAAATCGAGCGTAGAGAATAACTGCGATCGACAGATTAGAAAATATGGAACTGTATGGATCGAAAAACAAAATAAATATATTTACTAAAAATATTTTTACATGGTAAATGTTACATGACTTATAATATTTCGAATATTGGCACATTTTTCATTTATGCTGAGCATTTACAGTGAAGGGAATCAAGGATCGGATGTTTTAGCTGAGAATATAAATGTGCAAGAAACTAGGAATACAATTTGTTAAAAGTGACACTAAAATGAGAGGCACTTCAAAAATTATGTTATTACAATATTTCAAAACTAAATTCTAGTTATTATGATATGCGTGACAGAAACAAAATCAGTCTTTCGGAAATCATAATTTCAATAATAAATTTGAAATGTTAGAGATATGTATATTGATGTTATTTTCAAAAAAGAAGAAACTGAGATATTATTCATTTCATATCACCCATAATAAACTAGAATTGTTAATTCGTATCTTGAAATCAGTTGAATAATAAGTGTTGAATTACCTCTTTCGACCGACATCCCAATAGGATCTAACCAAAAAAGTCTTTTGCGACATCTGGTATGATTCGTACAATGCTGAATCGTCACATATTAAAATACAGTTAAAAGTTCTTAAATGGTTTTTGTTTCACCCATGCTGTTCATGTGAAAAATCTGCCTTTCGAGTTTAGATCAAACGAAATAGACCCCTTAGAATAGAAAACTTAGGTGTCACTTACTTTACGTGTCACTTCTTATCACCACTTAGTGAAACGCAAAATATTTTGAACGAACGAAGCACTTTCCCGAACTAATCTCTTTCGTCGCGCCTAAAATGAAGAGGAAGAGAAGTAATCAACTCAAAGCAACCTTCCCTAGGCGGACTTCACTTAAGAAAATCCGTTAAAAGAGCCAAATTGACCCCTTGCGGTTGAATGAAACGTGCTGCGAGAAACCTAATAAGGATGGCGATCGGAGAACGCGTAATTCTGGAGAGAAAGAAAAGGAGATTAGGAGAACTATACCAAAAGAGACTTATGAAATAGGAAAAAAGGAAATGAGAGAAGGATACTGCATGAACGAGCTAAACGGTAAAAGTAAATTTTTCCCAACAAGAAAGATGCCTAAATAAACTTACTTATACAACACTATTTATTTAGTCAACTTCCTTGTTTGTCGTGGAATACCAACAAATTAAGGCCAGTACTATTAACGATAAAGTCGTCCTAACGGTAACAGATAATTTTCCCATCATACAAAATGATCCTTCGTATTTTTCCCTCCCAAAATATGTATTCATACATCTTTCATACATTTCGCATAAACAATCATGTATTACAACTGTAAGTTATAAACATTTTAGTGATTTTTTTAAAGGGATGGTAAGATATCGATTCATGAATCGGAATGATTACAGCCAACTAAATCTCTTTTCGATTCCGATTTTTAAAGAAAATTATATATTAATTAGATAATAAAAAGATTAGGAATCACTTATATTTTGGTTTGGTATATAAGTAAAAAAAATAGTTACTGACTCGTGACTACAAACAGCCAAATAAACTACAGAAGGTTTACGTGAAAATCACGATAGTGGTAATTTAGTTGCAATGGATTATCATGGATAATGCAATTGATATTGTAACGTCAATAACTCATAAAATAATGAAGTCCAAAAATATATGAATTTAAAGATTAGAGCGACCAACTTAACACAATGGTGTAAACAGCGGTATATGTATGACATCAATATCGCTTTCATACTCACATTAATGTTTCGTTTAGGAATGCCGTGAAGGAAGAAGAGAAAACAAGAGATGAATGGAGAGTGAAATGAGTCTTTCCGTGGGTCTGATCGATGGAGAAGGAGAGATTGATGGGGAAAGCAAAGGGATGAGAAAATTAAGGTAGTGTTTCCTTCCTGAACAAGAAATTGCAACTCCCCGAAATAATTTCTCAAGAAATCGAAAAAATAACTTAAAATTCCCCGAGGTGATATCAACTGGTTAGATAGTAGTAGTTTCAGTCTATAACTTAGTACTTGATTACATAGAGGTCAAGTTTTATGAATGTAATACACATGGTCTTAATTTAAAATTAGTTGTACAATTTACAACTCAGATGTCTGTAGATGCTACGAATGAAAATAAGTTATTACTTTCATGAAAATAAACTAGCTCAATTTTCTTCCTCGTATAACCATTGAATTTCTCGAAGGCCAGCTGTTTAGATACATAAATTTATACATACATTCATTACATTCTATTTTTATATCAAGAATATCTTCTATACTCTGCTAATGAACAGCAGTAAAAATGGGTTCACCATAAGTTCCATGATACCTCCAAAAGAAATTCTCCTTAGAAAACCTTCTTGACCTATACTTTTATACATTATTAGGTTGTTTCTACTGCAATTGTTCTCACACACAACGAAATGGCCTCATCACAGAAAGATTTAGCCACATTACTAAATAAGATCAATTTAAATAATTTGAAATCGAATGTAAGAAATCCTTTTCATGACGAAGAATCACTCTTGAAAGGTTCTGAAAATTAAACCTCAGCTTTTCAATCTCATTTCCTTTTCTACAGTTTTCAACATCGTCATTGAGTCAGAATGTCAGTAAGGCATCTTTAAATAAATTAGCATACAATTTGTAAAACATATATGGAAAATCCCTTCGCCGAATTCCCATCCAAAAACTTCGCGAAATGAAAAATCATTCGAGATAATTAAACAGAAAACAGATTTAAATTGCCTCAAAAGTTGAGAAAATCATACAAAGTACTTTTACTTCATCTAATGACTACCACGGCTCTCTAGCAATCGCTTAATATTTCTGTAGTTTAACACTTGCATTTTAAATTACTTAATTCGTTTTCCTTCGGGGTAATTGATTTCAGGACAAATGCAAATCCTTGCTCTCATTTCATTTTAACTTCATTACCTACGTGTCATCTTCACACTTACATATTGTATTTCGCGATATATTATCATCCCAGATTACATTTGCTTAAGGTTTCCCTATTTATATATGTAAAACTTTCTTAAGATATTGTTTACTTTGGTTATGTTAACATACGCTAGGCAAACTTCATTCGATAATTAAAATTCATTTTAATAAATGCTTTAAATTATAAAACAAATTTAAACATCACTTGGGAAACTTAAACGATTCAAATCGCTTCTCACCTATCTAGTTATAGTTTTAAAATTATTATTGATTTAAAGATATTATTAAAGCTATTGAAATTAAAGATATTATTCGATATTGAATGTTATTGCCCATGGTTTGGGCGCTCTATCTTTGCTTTTAAATTCAACTGAATTGAAAAACACTCCGAATGAGAACTGGTTAAGGGAATGGATGAACAAATGTAATCACAAAAAATAAAATTCTTGAACCATAAGCGGCTAAGTCTAAAATACAGAAACTGTGAAAGTTTGAATAATCCCTAAATCCAAGCCAAGTTCGAAATTTCGCTCAAATTACTAGTCACCCCAGGGAAAATTTTGTTTCGAGTCATCGATTCCGAGAAAATTCTGCCGCAGAGATAACGACGGCGGCATTTTATCGACGGAAGCCTAAGACGAAGTTTATCCTTATATCCGCTGGTTGCAGCACCTGTCGAGTATCTGTCGTGGGTAGTGGTTACCTCTGAAAGGCTGGGGTGAACCTTCGTCAAGGACTGAACTTAAAGCGACAGCGAAACTAGAAAGAAATTATGAATCCTTTCTCAGAATCACTGGGAAGGTGTGAGATTGAATGAAATGGCAACGTGGTGCGAAAGAAATGGTGCGATATCTTATCAGTGGACATTCCAGATCTGAATTTAAAGAGGTTTTTCCCTACGCGTTGGCGTATGACAATACAGATAAGGCAAGTCCACTACCATAGTTGGGAGAATTCGAATCTGCTGATTCATAGAGAAAAATGAGGAACTGAACATTGAATGAGTACTGAACTACCCTTGAAATAGTTTATTTTTACGAGGAAGAGTGCGCAGCTTATTTCCACCATCCCAAGTTGAATATCGGTGGCGTGGTCGAGAATGCTTTCCCTGGACTTACGTATGCTAGCATCCGTCTAACCGGGGGTCAGTCTCTTGCGGGCTTTTGACTAAGAAATTTTAAAATGACTCATAAGACTTAAATTCAACCTTATCCAACAGAAATAGTGTTTGTAGTAGGGGAAAGGAAAATCCTGCTCAAATATCTTACGAAGAAAACGTCTGTAAAAATATCGTAAGCTTTCAGTAAACAGTGATTTTCACCGGGAAAACCACATGAAAAACCCAAATATATGTTTATGAAGATAATTAATACCATCCAGGAAAGGTTCGACGATCGCAAAGTTTTATTACGTGAACGGGGGGAGTCTGAAGTGGAAGATGTAACTTTTTAACTTTTATTTCTAATTCGCAAATACTACGCTTCTCCGCATATTCCCACACAGTGCAAAGTGTAATAGAGCGCTTTTTCATCGCTCCCACCGATTATTCTCATGGCGTGGCCGAGTTTTCCAGCTGCTCCTCCACATATCTCACCTTGCTCAACCATCCTTAAAACTAATAATAACATGTATGACCTACTCAGATGTAGTGCTGCTCTTAAAATTGCATGCAAGCAAAATCTATTAACATTCTAGTAAGCAGCAAAAAATAAGAAGCCTAACCAAACCTCCGAATAATATGAATAAATGACAAGATGATAATGAATACAGCGATCACACTTTTCAGTGCCTATTTGCAACTCTTTTAGACGACAATAATAATTTGAAGAAAAGGCCAAACAATCTTATAAGCGCATAAGAAGTAAAGCATCAAATGGACTGAGAAATCTGGAAATACAGAAATTCTACTTAAAAGTATGCGGTAAATTAAATTCTCCTACCTTAAGATGAGAAAGTATGTGCGTCCTTCGTTAGAAATGTCCTCTTCGTCGAATCATAACGGATCCACCTGCAATTTACCTGTCTCAAGCCGTCTTCAGAAGTCCTTATATGCACACCATCTTCTTTGTCGGGCTCTTCCCTCATTGGCCTCAACGTCATGTCATCAGTGAATTTACCACACCCTCCGTCAATATCACTGTCTGCATATCCACATCTCACCCCACCTCAGCTCTTTCGTTTCTCTGCTGCATATACCTGCTGATGGAAACAGAAAAAGGACCCTCTCTTCTATTAAAATGCAAGCCATCCCTCTTACTGAGTCAGTCATTGGGATTGATAAAATTTAAAACATTCACTCACGCGGTTAATTCTCTTAATCCTATTTATATGAGGCCCGGAGCCACATCTCTCCTTTTAATGATCTCACTTACAATTATATTTGCCTTACTGAACTTTTCCATTGCAACTTCACACAAATCCCAGATATCCCTAACCACTGTGATCCTTTTAATATTGTTATTCCCCACATGTAACACCATTAATTTTTTCATCTCCCATTCTTTCAATTTCAGGGCTTAATTGCTCAGTCTTTATGCAAACAGCATTTATACGTTTACACCAGACTCCACAGTCACCCATAACTAAGACATCCTTGAAAGGTAATGGATTAGATATCACCTGTCCTTTTTGCTGTATTTGAATGTGTTAATCGCATCCTATACCTCATTCTCAGCAGTTAACTCCTTCCATAGCCTCAGAACCTCGGAGTCCCTTTCTTCTACTCCCTCTTCTTATTGCAACCGCTGCTATGCTATCCTTCTTCGATGTAGTTTTCTTACTTAAAAAGGCAGCAACTGAAATGGAAAGACTCTCCATTCACCGCAAGGCACTCCGTTCTTAACGCACCTCTTGCATACAACGCATTTAGGCAATGCCAAAGACTTCTTTTTCACTTCCTTGCGCGGAGCTCCTTGAAGGAATGTCCTTCCACTTCAACGGCCGAACACAGACTGTCGGAGTTAATTAGAAATACTAGCCAAAAGAAAATATTGCATACAGATTCCTTATATACATATTTCACGCATATATTTCAAACTTAATAAGCAACAAATAATTATTTGTTACTTACGAAGTTTTTAAAATATAATTTTAATTCAATTTTATGAGGAAAACGCAAAAAATATATCTAATCTAATTCTGAAGATCGATGATTCTTGATGCCGAAGTAAATATTTTAAGAAATAGAATGATTTTCTGCTATACCGCAAAAATGAGAATGCATAAATCTTACTTATGAGAGAATTACAATTTATTCTCATAACTCATAATATACACTTATTATACACATATACCCTCTTCTATGAAAGAATAAAACGACTATTTCCAAAATTTAGTGTACCTCTGCTACATTACTGGGATTCCTCAGTTTGAAAGTTTATCACTCTCCCCAAAGATTCTCTCCCAAAACTAGAATTTTACAACAAAAAAATGGGATATTCCTATAAAATTATAAAGATAAAATAAATTGGAAACTAACTCTGGTGTCTATTATCCATCTTGTAAAGGAAACTTCACTGGGTTAAACGGCGAAACGCTTTGGTTGAAACCAAATTATGTTCCTAATTCATTAATTCTATTAATTATATTTAAAGCAGGCTGTAGATTAATTCCATCACTTTCACTGTACTAAGTCAACCGCACGCAAGAGACTAAGTGACCTGTGGGAAGCTCACGAAAACTCTTGAATAAGTTTGTATGTATTCCAGCTGCACAGGGAGATAAGCATTCACTCGCTGACCCTTTAGGAAGGTTCAACAGGTCTAATTGTGGGAAGTCA
Source organism: Pachydiplax longipennis (assembly GCA_036926295.1). Classification (NCBI taxonomy): domain Eukaryota; kingdom Metazoa; phylum Arthropoda; class Insecta; order Odonata; family Libellulidae; genus Pachydiplax; species Pachydiplax longipennis. Next base: position 3,248,833 of record JAVFKF010000012.1, on the reverse strand, counting down.
AACGGCGACAAGGTTAACTGCACAAGTGCATTCGAATGCGCAGTGATTACTTAACATGGGGAAAATTCGATTTCAATGCAGTAAATATCAGTCGGGAGATTCATTTATTTAAACGCAAACAATCAAAGTCTAAAGACAAACACGATGGCAATTCGACTTCCTAATAGGGATAATATTGAAATGAATCTGATATGACTAAGCTCAACCTTGTGGGAGTCATATAAAATGAAAAAAATACTTCGTAACTTCCACAGAATGTATTTTTCGAAATTGGCAACTAGTTTCATCGATACATAGACATCATTAGGCACAAAGAAAACAAAGTACTAGAATATGTATGCAGAGGAGAGGATGTCAAGTCGGGGAGGAAAACTGAAGTCATCGATGGAAAAGAATGGAGGATAGAGAAATGAGAGGTGAAGTGGAAAAGGAGTGACGGACACACAAGGAGTGAAAGGACGGGCAAATTCTGCTGCTCGAATATTGGAGAAATCTTGTAATGTTGAAATCCAATTGCTAATCAATGAATGCATAATTGCTTTTTTAACAGTTAAATGCATAAGAGAAAGGGTTTTAAACGAATTGACATGAGTGAAATTAGAGCATAAATTTCCTCTTTATATGGCAGGTTACCTTAGAAATAGCAAATTAAATAAAAGTTATTTGTGGGCCTCTGATATTGCCGAAATTAAATTTTTCGCCTGGTAATATCTCGCAGGCAATTTTATGTTATTCTAAGAAATATTTGTTTCGATAACGGAGAATCCAGGAATGAAAGAAAAGATTTTGATAAGCCTGCACCTGTGAGAGAAATGCATGATATATTTCTACAGAATTTACTTGAGTTAGTTATTTTTTAGGGAAAAATCTAACTGCAGATAGGTTGTTAGTTAAAATTAGGGAAGGTGAAATTTTCGGCTATATATACCCAGATAACTGGAATGAGGAATATTTACTGTTAGAGGCATTATGCTTGCCTAATTTATAAATACTTGCGAGAAAGCAGTTGGGTTTTACGTGATAAACCTGTGATGATCTTACAAATTACTGAGCGTGATGTTACTGTGGATAATTGGTTTCCAGCTCCTTGCAAACATTAAACAGTATATTTAATGATATATATGAATTAATTATCCTTCTTCTGCATTAGCAAACGTTCGAAAACATATCTCATTTTGAATTTCTAAAGGATTGCTCTTTGATCTCCTACATACCAAATCCGAGGAAAAACATTGTTATTTTTTGCAATTCACCATGATTCTACAAGTGAAAAAGGTACAGCTAGAAAACTTAAAATATCGGCATACTCTTATAGGACGAAATCTGGAGTCGACGTCGTAGATGAGCTCTTTGGAACATTTCTGTTTCAAGAAACAGAATTCAATGGCTCATGACTATTTTTATATAATCTTGAATGCAGGTGCGATTGATGCTCTGATAGTTTACATAGAAATCATAAAAGTGGTTCCCAGAATTATCAATTAGAGGAGATAGAACTTCATCGAAGTTCTTGAGAAAGAGCTTAAGAAGAAACCTCACAAAAGAGGGCCAAAATTTACATTTTCCCAGGAGATCAAAGAAAACCGTAGAACTAAGTACTAGAGTAGGAAAAGAATGATGATCCATTGATATAAGCCCGGGCAAATCCACAAAATCAAAGTTGGCGATTGTGAAAAGAGAAAAGCAGAGAAAAACTGTATGAAATATATTTTAATTAGGGAGCGAAGAAATGTCCGCTTGAGAAAATAAATTCCAGTGTAATTGTTATGATTACACTTAAAGTATTCAAAACTTTCATCAGTTAAATTCTGTATAATTGCTACATTACTGCTGTTTTATAACATGAATACACTTAAATACCAAAAAATATGCGTTCAAAAGTAAATATATCTTGGTGTATATTAAAGTTTAAGAACGTGTTTCTTGAAAATAAATATTCTCATTGCATTTTAGTAAACAAGCAATATCATTTTATATCAAGCCATTGTTTTTAATATGCTAATTTTATGAAAAATTAAGCGAATGTCGTCTATTAGATTCCACGCGACCTCAGTTCTAAAATAATTAGTATATGCATCAAACCAATATAAATGAATTTCAAATAGAAACCTGTCATCTCATGAAATCTGGTAACATCCTTCATAGACTCAGGAAAATGGGATGAATTCTCTTTCGGTCCACTTTTAGCGGAACATCCTGAATCAGATGGCCCTGAAAAGATACAGATTTTTGACACAACTTCATCTTGTTTCGATGGAATGTAAGACCAACTTCTTGAAGTTCGAGCAAGACCGCCTTTATGAGTGTCCAGGCCCTTAGAATAAATACACAGACCATCAATGAATCGATAAACACAAGCAAATTTTAGATCACCAAAATCCATATCCATTAATCGAGTGAATTGGCAAATCCAAATGGGAGACGTTTAAATTGATACAAACCAAAAAAGTAAAAAGATGTATGTTCCTAATATTCATCTGCCAAATAGATTTGGAGAAGAGTAGATCAAAGATCTAAAAAAAGTAAAAACTTTTGCTTAGCCCAAATACTGAAAGGCATGATTAACAGAGGGTGTGAGGTATGGATCAACCTTGATCATTTTGCTTGACTTTCTCTAGTCTACCACTATCCACTGTGATCACCCTGATTCAAGAACCAGAAGCAGACCAATTCAAAGGGGAATGTTCAATCACTCCATAATGAATCAGTTTGAGAATATGGTCCTTCATTAGCTTCGCTTTCGGAGTCACAAACTAAATGGATGCATAGATCAATGATTATTTGATATCAGAGAGCCAAATGAAGATGAAAAGGCATTTCCAGGCTCCTGGAAAACTATCCTCCACTTCAAATGGCAATGGCGGCTGGAAATAAACTCTAGAAACATTATGTAGAGATATATTTTGTAAAGATACCTTTCCATGACATCTGGAGTAGTTGGAACATGCGACTCTCCTTTTAAAATTCCTTTTGTCGGCATGGTCCTTTTTGGAACCTCTTCGACATGAGATGTAAAAATAGCATAATCATTCGATGAGGAACATCAGATGAAATGAATTATTGACCATTAACCAAAGTATACTTCTTAGATGGAGGAAAATCAAAGAAGACCTAGATATTTCCGATTACCATTCCATTCTTCGGCATAAAATCTCTCCATTGAAACCCTGGAACTGGTATATTTGTTAGGAAAAAGTAATGGGACCAAGACAACTCACCCAACCTAATCTTAACAGTTACTATTTTTAAAATTTTAACAGCTGATCTCCAACCGTTTGTAAAGAAATATTCGTGTGGAGAATTGGAGGGCATGTGTCGGAATGACTGAGCTTTTCCATCCGACAAAGATACATACATAGACGATCCCGTATCCAACAAGCATTGGCCGGAAACTCCTCTTAATGAAACATCAACGATATGTATATTAGCAAAAGCAGATTTCAAGAAATTACCCTAAGAGATGGCTGACCCAGTATCACTATTCATCTCGCGTTTTCTTTTTCGATAATCATTAGCATGATGTACGGCCTTTTCATAATCGCTACAAATCCCGCTAGACCGAAACATCGGAGGAAGGAACAAGAGGAAATACTCCGCTGCGTTTGTCAGCTATTTTGAAGCATGTGTTATCAAATCCTCTAGTTCAACCAGCGTCTATGGCCGAATCTCGTACCCTTTGTCTAAATTTAACAGTCTAAAATTAATATCATCAATTGCGGCTCAGAATATGAAAGACCCAATACCTCAATAGAGCTTTTACGAAATAACAAAAGTCATCTGGCCTCTCTCGTGGAAATTGAAACCTTTCGACCTTCGCACAGACTGAATGATCAAATTCACATGATTACATGTACATTCTTCAAATCTTTTTAACGATTTTTAACAATTTTCAATTAGAATGAAGAATATTTAACGAAAACTGGCCTAAATTAGAATGTAACCTCGAGATTAACAAAATTAACACAGTTTGAGGAACCAATCCAAACCCCGCCACTTCGGAAGACGAAAGAAAACGGAACAAATTTTCTGAAATTAATAAACGGAGCAATATTGCTTACCATTTCCTTTATAACAAGGAAGGAGTCATTCGATACAAACCTTTCAGACGCAACCACTTCTTCAGGTACATCTGCCGCAAGCACAATCTTGGACTTTTCTACTAATTCGGAATCTCCTCCCGCCTTTTTGCCATTTTTAAGCTATGATTTTCTCACATTTTTCATGCTTGAATCACGTGTGCTTGCTACAATCGTGACATGTGAGAGAGGAAAAAACTAAAAGCAAATGAATGTGACTTGACATGAGAGAGGAAGTCTCTTTTTTCCGAAGAGACGCATTTTCATTCCCTCCTTTCCCCTCCGCGCTAATGGTTTTTGCGCCAACTTTCAAAGTAGGGGCGGGACAACCGATGAAATTCGAAGAATTCTTTTTCAAATAACTCATTTTCGAAGAACTGATTCTCGAAGAATTTGTCTGCTTTCTAATCAAACATCTCACTATTGTTGATTTCATTCGAAAAAACTGAACGAAATATCATAATTTAGTACTTTGAGGTGGTGATTATTCACTATAAAGCATAATTATGAAATGATATGAAGGCACAATATAGCCTCAAACACCTGACTTTCAGTAGAATTTTAAGGAATGGTACATCGTATGAACCCGCATACTAAAGAAAAGTTCTACTCCGTGAATATGATATCCGAAAGCGTAAAGTTGTTCATAGCAGAAAAAGAACATCAAGAAAAAATTTATTTTAATGGGATTCCAGTAACTACAAGAAAATTAATGACGACATTCGGAAGATCGCAAAATTTACTACCTTCAAAATTATTCCTAATCTCTAAAAGGAAGACTGATGATTTTGTTTTTACTGTGACCAGATAAGTCACTGTTTTATCTCACTCTACAAATAGCATGCTTCAAGGTACATGAATCACCTTGAGAAATGTTTTTATATTTTATGAGGATATAGCTAAGGGGGTAGCGTGTATGCTTTCGGTGAAAGCAGCCCCGAGTTCGATTCCCGGTGGGAGCCCATATGTATGAAATGACCGCCGCTCTGGAAGCACTTTTAACTATGATGTGTGTAGTCAATCCTGTGGGTTAATGTCGAAAGAATGCTTCGAGTAATAATTCTTTAAAAGGGGGTATTTTCAGCGAATAATTCTGAAGCGTAATTCGCTGTATAATTTAAGGTTCTAAAGACACACGACTATTTCGCGGGGAACATACAATTCAACAATAGAAAAAAAATGGGGGGCTTAACTTACAGAAGAATATCCTTGATACATTACATCTTTTACCAAAAGAAGCTACAGTTTTCCAAGAAATTTTATGAATGAATCTTAATAGGAAAGAAATATCAGCCATGAACCCGGAATCACCCTGCTTTGAACTTCCAAGTAAAATTATAGCGTCTGAGGAACTCCTGCGGTTCATCTGTTAAGCAAAACTGACGTTTTTGTTATCAATTTATCTACGGTGGTGATCCAAGGAGCGTCAGTTTATCACTTTTATCACTCAAGTGTCTTACGTGGAATTGCGTGATGGAGCGATCGACTGCTATCCCCTGTTAAAACGCCAGTTCATCTTATACTTATGACGCATATGCGCCGCCTTACCCTTTCACTCAAAAAGGGAAAGGGATAGACGAATCTTGACAAGCGTAAACTTATAAATCATCCTTATGTGTTGAGGCTGTGGGATCGGTTTTGAGACAACGCTACAATCATGTCTTCCACCGATATGGCAGCCGATAGGATGGTGGCACAGATATCGGAATTCACCAACACAGGTGAGACTATTGTATAACCTGTGACTCTTGACGTATCCTGATATGAAGACGAAAAACAGAGCCATAGTAAAAATATTTTTACTCTGTGTGTATGAGAGGAGAAACACTGTGGTGGAAACACAGAACTGTGGTAGCAAAGTTTGCATTGGAAGAAATTCTGAATGGAAGCAAGAGCAAACTTTGACTGAGAATGAAATTTATAGGAAATACTAACTTATTGTTCTGCATTATATCATAGGAAATATTTAGAAGTGCTACAGTATTTTCTGAAAAACCTCATTTCAATAAGAACTAGGCCCAATAACATGAACTCTCATTTACAGTCTCCCAAAAATCGATGAAGATTTTATCTATTCTACTTATAAAATATTTGAGAATTTCTAGAGACTGCTACAGACTGAATCTTACTAATTGCATACATTGATATGATTTAGTATCAATGCCTTTTTCCACCAAAATCAATCTCTCAAAATCATAACCAACCTAGCATATCATTCATGTTCCCATATTTCTTAAGAAAGGAAGAGGTAATTTGAAATAATTTGCATTTTATTCTCATATTTTAAGGATGAGAATTCTACAAATATGCAAATTAAATAAGATATTAGCTACAAAAGATAAATTTCAATTGTATAAACCCTAGCTCATATGTTTATAAGAAATCATCCACTAATTATTTAAAGAAACAACATTCACTAACAAAACTATAGGCTCAAATAGAAGCAATTGGCAGAATCACCTTGTCCTCACCTAACAAACTTTTGGGATTTTAACTTTACCATAATCAAAAAGCAAGTAAACAGCAACTTACACTTTTTATATTATTTAATAATTAAGCATTTAATATTTTCTCAATCACATCTTATTTATTCCTGTGAAATTAAAATCATAAGAAATAGCAAACTAGTTTTCAAACACTCGTCCACTATTGAATATAGTGATGATGCTACTACCAGCATGATCAAATCAAATTGCTCTGCCAAAAGTTCCCTAATTTGACTTCATTGAACATTAGCAAATTAATCTTTAATAAGCAATCCTTATAAATAAAATATAACATTCATAGAATGTATTCTTATTATAAAAACTATATAATTAATTCATATCTCCTTAAAATTACATTAATGTTCATTACAACATTGAAATATCTCTTAATATTTATGATATGGAACTTTTTTAAAAATATATAAAGGCTGAATTACATTTCAGTCATTGTTTGAAACAGAGCATATGTAATTAATATACAATTAACATGTTTTGGAATTAACTTACAATTAATCTATGAAGAGTTCAAGTCAATTCATACATTTTCAATGAAATACAAAACGATTAAAAATAGAATGTTCATGTAAGAAATAAAATTCAAGATTCAAGGAGACTATAGTAACAGCAAAACTTTAATAATTAGGACCCACTCTAGGAACTATATATACAACTCTGATGATTTTGACTTAAATTTTTCCATTAAGCACATTGATATCAATCTTATTAAATATGATTATTTAACAGAATATTTCTGTAAATATTACTTATAATTTTATGCTTAAATAAGAGTTAAATTTCCTGGCAATCAAGTATAATACCAAATGATCTGTTTCCTGTGTATAATATACAGTTTGCTTTTCAACCAATGCTGCATTACCATTGGTCAATCATGAAAATATCAGTACATAATTCTGAGTTTATTGACCACTAATAATTCTGTCAACTGCATTGATTAGAAAGAGAATATAAACACAAAGTTGAGAAGAAATAGGATGTGTTCCATATAACATTAGAAAGGAGAAGACCAAATGTATAGATGCAGTAACTTATAATTTGAATAAGAAATTTTTATCATTAAGAAGAATTAAGATTACCAGCCCAGAAAGAAGAAGACAGGTCTGGGTTTGAGTCCCAGTCATGTAACTATTTACATCCTACGTCACATAATAACTGTGACTGGCAAAATGGAGAACTATGAGATGTTGAGTCAGTTATTTTAAAATTTCCTTTCAGGCGCAAAATAGAGGAATTATGTGTTGTAAAATTTGCTAAAAAAGCAGTAAGAGAACATTTTTAGAGCAAAAGGGCAAACAAAAGCAAAAAAAAGATAACAAAAGTGCTTACAGAGTAATTATCAAAGAAAACTGTTCGAAGATAAATTAAAGGAGTGTAGATCTGGAAGGGGAAAATAATTCAACTTTTGAGGAACTCAAGATATGGTATACAGTACCATGAAATGAACAAATGAATGAGGAAGTAAAACAATAAAAGTATTTTGAACCTAGCTATGAAATAGATCACTTAGTTCACTAATTTTCATTATGGTTAAAATATCCAAGGATTGGTATGTTGTAGCTCTCAATACTGTCCTATGCATTACAAATTGCTTGATTCTCTCATGATTCATGGCTTTGATATTAAAAGTTACCTGCTCCTCATAATCTAACCTAGGTCTTCCCAAGTAATTTTCCCCTTCCACCATTCCTTCCAATACTGTCTTAAGGAAACTAACATACCTTAGTGAGTACTCAATTCAATTTTATCTCCTTTTAACCAATGTTTTCCGTGGGATTCTTTCCACACTTTGAGGATTTCTTCGTTAGTTTCACATTCTGTCCATTTTAATTTCACCATTCCACTGTAGTACCACACCTCTGTTTCATCTAATTTTTCCTTTACTGCTATGATTATAGTTCACGTTTCATTGGCACCCAAAAGAACTCTCCAAAGAACACACCACATATTATTACTAGTATTCGACCATTTTGTAATATCCTGGCTTGTTCCATTTACTGTTAGCAATATTTTTAAGCAGAATACTCTTTCACCTGGGCTATTCTACTTACTATTTTTCTCTTACTACTTTCAATGCTGTTGATCTTGCAAACTAAATATCAGTATTCATCAACTCATTCAAGCAACTTTACTCTCACTTTTATCAGCAAATTTTCTCCTGTTTCAGCTATAGATCATTAATATGTTTTGTTTTAATTTATTTTGAGAATGTACTTACTCAGACTCTTTTCCACCTATGACAGAATTATTTCTAAGCCTGTTTTCTTATAGAATGCATATAGATATAGTTACTATAGCTATATTATCTGCGAAGACTCATCCCATCCTGCCATATTGAAAGCCAGAAAAGAAAAAAGAAAAAACAATGCCTAAACAACTTCAAGAAAAGGGTTTCAGTACTTAGAGTATGAGAACATTTTAAACTTAAGATATGCTATAGTTACATAAAATTTATATCAATGCATTACTTAAGTTAAATTAGGAGTTCTTACTTAGGCTACAAGGATGCTTTGAGGCCCTTTTAATTTGAGAATACTATCAAAGAGAAATATACTGAATAGAAACTTCTGAATCAAAGTTTACTAAATAGAAAGTTTTCTGGATAAAGGGATTGAAGTGTTAAAAATGTGTGTAAAAGAGGAAGACAGATTATATGGTCAATAGTATAGACATTTGATACTTATCAAAAGACATTTCTGAAAGAACCACAAATTCATTCATAACATTAAAAAATAGATTAAAAGAAACACTCATAAAGATGGATAAAGTATTTAAACCTACCAAAGGGAAAGAATGATATAGGCAATAGGTAATTGATCCATTGTTCAACATTCAATACATTAATAAGGATATTGGATCCCTTGCAAGGCTTCAACATTATTTTTGATTCGCTCTAAACTCAATTTAGCATTTAAAAAATTTGAATCCATCACTATCAGTTTGAAACTAAATGGATATTTCAATTTGATTAACAAATGAAATATACATCAACAAAAATTAGAGCAAAGAGCAAATTGCTTAAGAGGGGCTCCATATTACTACTAGAATATAAAAATTGAGTCAAAAATGGAAGCAAAAACACTCTAGCATAGGATATTAAACTGAATAATTTATACAGGCTTTCCTTTTCAGAGAGAAGATTCCGAAGATATCGCTGTCTTATGGTTGCATTCTTTGTGACGCTTATGCTCTCATTGATTGTCTACCTTCTACTTACATGGGAGCTTTCTGAAGAGAACCAAGGACAGAAATCTAAAGACTCTGTAACCTTCACAACTATATTAGTAGTAAGTGTCAGTGCATTAGCTATTGTTAGTGTGACATCTTTTGTGTCTCTGGAATGCATCAGACGGAAAAGCATTCGACATGTGATAGAAATGCAAAATCAAGAGATGAGGATTTATTATGAAGGAAGACCCTCTCGGAATAGATCAAACCAAGTAATGTATACTATTCCTTACTTTCTAATGCTATTTACGGTCAACCTCAACCAATAGAGGCTTTTTTTTCAAAGATCTTCAATAATTCTTCACATAATGATGGTTTTTTATTATAATGGGCATCATCAGTATAACAGAAAATCTGATATATTTTCAATGTACATAGGGTAGCATTCAGGGCATAAATACTCAAGAATTCATAGAAGAAATTCAAAATCAAGAAGCAATCATCACTGTATCAAGACCCACTCGGCATATATCAAATCAAGTAATGTATACAAATCTTTGTTTTCTATTGATGTTAATCATCAGCCTCCACCAGTCCAGGAATTCCTTTCAAAGAGTCCACTCCAAGCTACTCTTTATCCAATGTTACTTTTCTTATAATGGACATCATAAGTACATTAGAGAATTCATTACATTTTTAGCCATGAAAAGGTAACATTCTGGGCATAAATGCCTCAAATTCTCTTGCTGTATCAATAATAAGATATAAACTAATCAAAAAGGGAAATCAAATTATGTCATAAAATAAATTTCTTGTCATCTATATGGCTATCATTGTTGACATTGAGCTAATTTGAAATAAGTTAAAATATAGTATATACCTTTTGTATTTTATTTTGATTATAATTGACTGAACTTGTTGACAACAAATCCCTTTTGGGTTTTCAGTCAGGTAAGCAGAGTGATTTCCACTAAAATTTGGCCACAAACTCTACAGTCATTATCAGGACCCCTCTGAGGTCTTTGTTGCCGAAATATTGCCAGAAATCACTGCTGAAGATCCTTAGGGCAATTTATGCAAATTATCAGCCAGGAAAGAACCACATCATTCGACAATACAGTGGTACCTCGACATACAAGTTTAATTCGTTCCGTAATCTCGCTCGTATGTCAAATTGCTCGTATCTCAAAGCAATTATCACAATTGAAATTAATTGAAATGCCATTAATCCGTTTCAGCTCCCATAACACCAACTCAGTTGTTTTTCAGTAGTTTCTCCATCTTTTCGTGGAGTGAGGTCCGGAGCTTAGAAATTATTGTAACACCTTTAGCTGGCATTATACCCTTTATCAACTCCTGTTTAAGCACAGTACATATCATTGATGTGCTATGCCCGTACATCCTCGCCAAGTCAATTACTCGCATGCCTTGCTCATGTTTTTCTGTGATTTCACGCTTTAATTCAATAGACATCATCTTCATCTTTGGACCCATAGTTATAAAAATAAATGTGATAATGTTTTGTAAATGTACAAAAAGCAAAAAACGCGAACCCAACTTATCAAAAATGCTTCGAAAACGAGGGAAACAAGCACACAGACTGAGGTCTAGTCTGAGGTGGGAGAAACTGTTAGGCCGTTTTCTCACACGCATCGGTTTCGATCATAAGGACAATAATCCCATGGCTTATCATCCGTGGGCTCGGCGTAGTTAACTGAAGAAGCATATGGAGATGCCAACATGTGCCCCGGATGTTGGGTCGTGTGCAGCGGTGTACTATAGTGTGCGATTCCTCGTATCTCAAATCCTGCTCTCATCTCAAAGCAAAATATCACTCGCTCGGCGGCTCGTATCTCAAAACATTCGTATCTTAGGGCACTCGTATATCGAGGTACCACTGTACTTTGTCTTTTGAAACTAGCCGAAATTCTGAAATTCATTTTTTAACTCAAGAAGGTTTGATCCCCTCCTTTTTGATGGACATCATTTTGATACAGCTATAGATCAATCTCATAGCTGAGAGAAACAAGATCTAATTCTCTAATTTAAACACACAATACTAAATAATAATAGAATCTTTTTTTAAGAGAACTCTAGTATTCCGAATCATTTCTCCCAGCTAAAAGCTTAATTAATATGGTATTTTTAACTCCTAAAAGAAATTTTCCACGTAAATGAGAAATTATTAACATGAGACAGCTTGAGTAGGAGATAAGGTTAAAGATCTTCTTTCAGTACATAAACGAATTATGAACAAGCATACCTATGAAATCATTTCTACAAAATGTACAAATGTACCTACAATGGAAAACTGCATGCAGAATTTATAAGTTTCTTGTGGAAAATGTTATCTAAGTATGCTCACTCATTACCATTTACTTATGTTCCCTGAAAAGACTGGGTGGTTTAAAAAAGATGAATATTTTTCTATGAGGATATTTATAAATCACAAACTCTTTCAAAATAACAGCAAATACTAAAGCTTTGATGATCATTGAGTTATATCCTAATTTCAGATGTGAAAATAATAGAAAGGCAAAATTCTGGTTTGATTCATTTATATTATGATAATCAACAGGAAAAGAAAGAGTGTTATGAAACATCTGCTCCTACAGAAATAGTATATGACATAGTATAATAATGTAGTGTTTCATTTTTTTCATTCATTATTTTTACCAAAAATTATTGTTATGTTGAAGATACTGATTGGTTACAGGGACATCAAAAAGAGTTCCTGGTGTAATTACTTATCTAAAACATCATGCTTTCAAACAAATATGTATTCACTTCATCGATATCTCATGAACTTAAAGAGTTATTTTATCTTTAAGGTCTCACAGCATTCATCCTCATTATCTGGCCAATCATCCTGGATTGTTCCCCCAGCATCGGAGGCCTCATCACCACCACCAGCTTATGATGAATGCATAGTATAAAATAATGAGTTTTACTCAGAATTCAAATTAATGCCATTAGAACTTACTCAGAAAAATCTATTAAATAATATTATGGATTAAGACCCACTATTGTAAAAGGATATACCTGCAATGTACTCATTAATTTCTTGTTGTCCATTAACTAGTATTCTAACTTTAGCTTTGAGCTGAAGATAAATTTGAGTAGTTATATACTCATATTAAAGAACTACATACACATATGCATTAAATGCATATTTTAACAGTTTGTGTGTGTAAATTCATTTCTATTTTGCTCTCTCAACTAAGTCAAAATGGGTTTTAGTCATGAAAATGATAATTTTTTCTTGTGAATATGACTTTGGATAGAAAATAGCATTAATTATCTCAAACACAATAATATGTATGATCACCTCAAATGAAATTTTGATTTACTGTTGGTGTAAATGATGACATTAAAACAGCAATGTGAAATACCTCATCTCACTGTAAGTTTACAATGATGATCTGAATCAATTCATTTCAATCCAATTCAAATCAAATGTGATTCAATCATCTCCTGAAGTGCCTTACTGTCATAAAGTGACTCAAAAATACTGTACTGAAGAAATTTTTATGAGATATGAAACTTAATTTTTACACCAAATTTAGTAATACACATCTATCTTTATTCTATGATATCCTCTCAAATTTAATGCATAACTATACACAAAAATTGTTTATTAAGAGTAAGGAATATTCCTGTATTCCATTGATAAAGTATGGACTTATCATAACTGAATACATAGATTTTTATTAAGAATAAGAATTGACTATGCAATTATATACATTCATGACATTTATTCCCCAAATCCTCAAAAAGCGATATTATAAATATGCCAATGAACTGTAGGAAACATGGCTGTGGAAGTATTATTGCATATTTGACTTTGTTATGTGTAAATATTTCCATCTTTCATTGTTATTGTTGTAGAATAATATTTTTGTATAAAGCAATCAAAATATATATATAAAATACCGATTAAATCATTTTATCTCACCAATGAGAAAGGAAAATAAAATATGAAAACTGAAGAAGTTTGATTGTAATAATTAATAAAACTGTATATTCTCTTCACCCAACAATAATATATAGAATAATCTTGATGTTTTATGAAATCAGAGAAAGGCAGCACATTTGAAAGCTAGTAAATACTGTCATTGTTCTGATTTAATGCCCACAATCAACCAATATGAGAATGAGTTAATTTTATGCATGAATAGATAGAAAATTTGACTGGTAAAGTGAAAGAAAATACTAATTGTCAAGAGAGATTTGGGTACAGTTTTTCGGAAAGTTTACAATAGCGTAGGATTTAAAACAAACTGTTGGAATATAAGGTGACCTTTGTGAAATTTAGAAGCCCTGAGGGATGAATGAGTTTTAAGAAGACATCAGTTATTCTGGGAATTAATTTAGAAGGGAGTTGGGAAATTTCATTTAGAAGGAAGAGAAAATATGAATCATATAATAATGAAAAATGGTTTTTGAAACCATATCTCAATGCACAGAATATTCCTAGTGTATCTTTTGGTCTAGAATAGAGGAATATCTTTCATTTACACCCATTCATGTCACCCAGTCAGTCTTACTTATTGCTTTGAAAACATAAAAACCGAGGCATGAGAGATGCAAGATAGGGGCATTTATCTCGGTTCTTCTTATTACAAGTCAATAAAAATGTTTTCTTGGGTCATAGATTGTATATTTATACGAACTTTTTCCACTTAGAACTTCCAATTGATACTGACTTGATGATAACAATACTACCTCACTCTTCATTCTGCTTAGTAAATCCTACAGGTATTCCCTTTCTACGATCTTTTGTAGTTAATGATGGAGGTTCTAACCAGCCTTCAGGCTGTATATGTAACATTTGCCAAAAGTACCCAAATAATCATTGAAAAATTCGATGAAGGAATCATAGGGTTTCATTGGTTTTTTCCTTCCTGCACTAACCATGTAGGGTTCTTGGGTTGTCAGCCAGATAAGTTCTAAGGAAACTAATATTTAAGCCACCAATTTGGTAGACACATTTATGGTTGAGTGTCACAAGTCAGTCCACAATATAAAGCATATTGATGACAATTTTTTAAGCTTTTGAAAACCAATAAAAATTTACAATAGTTGTACAATCCATACAATGACACTACAATCTAGTAAACAGAGATAAAAGCTATTCTTGATTGATGATTAATTAAATTAACTCTGAAATCAACTGCAGTAATTGATAACTGAGTATAATGATAATCATTACTTGTAGTTCTTTAGAGGAGTATTGATGTATAAATGTAGTGAGGGTTTATGTAAACAATGAAATCCTTTTATAATTTTCAGATGAGTAACACAGAATTTGGTGAAATTCCTGCTTCACAAGCCAAAGCTTTAAATTATTCCTTTCGTACAGACTAAGATTGGCAGCATTTTCTCAAATCAAGAATAGCTTTTTTCTGTCTAATGGATGTGATAATTTTCAATTAAGATATCAAGAATATAATCATTGTATATTTAGATTGTTTACTAAGAAATCAAGTACAAAAACTTAACAAACCAATTCACTGAGATTGAATTACAATGGATGTCTGATCAGCATTTTAACTACTTACACTTCTGACTAATAATAATATTTATTGTTCTAGGTACATTGTACATGATATAGACTTTGTCAGAAAACAGTAAAAAATATGAAATTAAGATGAAAGATATTCATCAATGTTATGGTACATCTTTTGAGCCAGAAAAGATTCACACCTGCTTTTAAAACATTCATCAGACCTTGTATTCTTGAGATTCTGGTAGCTTATCATAAATAACAAGTCCCTTATGTTGAGACCCAAAAAGAGTGGATTTTGTGCGCACATAAGGGATATATTAATTGCTTGCATTGGAAGTTCCATAATTATGGACTTCTGCATTGACCTTGTATTATTTGAGATGTAACAGTAGAAAGTATAACAGTAGAAAGAAGTAAAATGAATAAAGAAGGAAGATTTTGAGGTATTTGAAGAGTGGTAAACCGGGCGCATCAAGCCTTACATTCAACATAATGCATATAAATTTCAAAAGAAGCTTACATGCATTATGTTGAATATATAGACAGCATGGCATCAATATCAAGTGATATATCATGTAATGTCAACATAATAACAAAGCTGCAGCTTAAATTCTTTCAATGAGTACTTACTATAGGTATATTTGTAAAATTTTACCTGAAATCAAGGATAAAGTCATTCAAATCAAAGCACTTCGAAATTAATTAGATGTTAGAATATCTGATATATAAAATCAAGCACCAGATTTTTTTTTAAATAATTTTGAAAACAGATTACTAAGTTATGTTTTCAGCCCAAGAACGTTAGGAACAACGTTGTTGGGTAATTTAAGAGTATTTATGAAACAATTACCACGCCATAAGAAGTTTTACATGCAATTACAAAAAAATGTGATCTTCAAGTTGAAATATCCCGCCGCATTTGTCCACACCAGGAAATGACGAAGCGTAAGCGCATCTTGTTGCTGTACGGCATAACTGCCAATCATCGTCGTGAGGTGAACAAAAAGTTGTCTTGTTAAGCTTGATTCTGTATTACTTTTATCTACGGATTTGCCTCGAAATTGGTTATTAAATAGCTGCGCTATCTGTGTAAATATATCTTTCGCTTTTAATTTAAGGTTTATTGGTGATTTTGCATCAGTAATTTCCTTTCGTCATGGTTCTCGAAAGTACTATGATATGGTAAGCAGTACTTATGTATTATCGAATTCTTTCACTATTTTCTAAACCTTATAGTTTAACAGAATTAATTATTTATGTATGCAACCAATGAGTCGGTCATTCATAAAGCCCATGGACGAAAATGCTTTCTTTACTTAAATTCCATGTATCAATGTTTATAAGTATATTTAGCACTGTTTTTATTCCAGTGTGGACAATAGTGATTATATGAGGAATGGAGACTTCTTACCTACTAGACTGCAAGCTCAACAGGACGCTGTGAATTTAGTTTGCCATTCTAAAATTCGTGCTAACGCTGAAAATAATGTTGGTCTTCTTACTCTAGCTAAGTACGTTCGAAAAGATAAAAACTAGTATAAATTGCATTCTGTAACATTTTTTATTTACCCTGTTGTTTATTTATCCTAGTGTTGAAGTGCTTGCCACCCTAACTAGTGATGTTGGCCGCATCCTTTCTAAACTCCATCAAGTCCAGCCAAACGGCAACATCAGTCTGTTAACTGGAATTCGGATTGCTCATGTAAGTTCACGGTCATTTGCTTATAAGCATTTATTCAAGTAAAGATCATTTCAGCTAGTTTTAATTATTGAAAATCTGGAATCTGGGTGGTTTTGATGCATATAATGTTCATGAAAAAATATTCTTTGTGTATTCCCAGCATTTTGGAATATGGATATCCCCCAATAAAACGAGCCGAAAATAGCAATTTTCTATGGAATTTATTTCATACATTTTTAAAGTTGTCATTTCACTGATTCTATTCGGCCAAAACTGGCGCACAATACATTCATGGAAACTTAGAGGAATTCATAAAATAGTACAAGAAACTTGATGGCTTTTTAGTGTTTTTTTTTTACTATGGGTTTATAATATACCAGTTAAGTTCTTTTAGAATTTTTCGATATGTATGGGTATTTGCTAGATTACTTCCATATCTTCAGGCTTCATTAGTGATTTCATATCCTAAAAAGTTACAGCGGTTAGGACCAAATTACCATTTGGATTTATTTTCTATTTGTCTCAGTCATTATATGAATTTCTCATGTAGTGTTTTACATCAGAGTATTACTCTGTTTTTAGCCAATGAAACCTATTTAAGTGAATTTCAGCCTTAAAAGTGGCTTATTCACATGGGTGGAATATATATACCATAATATATTTGATCAGAGTTTAATGCTCAAATGGTAGTTTTACAGGTACTGGATTTTGGGTATTTTGGAGACTGACTGTTGCTAATGTCAAATAATAAGTTATTTAAAAATCTAGGGATCCATTATAGCGAGTTTATCTTTTGTGAAAGTGGTAACAGGGTTGATTCTCAGCAGGGACCCATATGAGCAGAATGACCTTGGCTGTTAATACACTTTCAACAATACTACTACTACTCGTTAAAATTTTAATAGTGTGGCATATTTTCTTCAAATTAAAATGAACAATTATACCATGTGATGAAATATAGCTCTTACATTTTAGTATATATACTTTTAATGAAGTAGATTATTACGTTAGTATGAAATTTCTGTAAATCCTATGATGCATGGAATATTTTCAATTATGTGTTCATTTTAGAATTACTTTAATATATTTTGCTTCCTTTAAAATTAGCTCGCTTTGAAACATCGACAAGGCAAAAATCACAAAATGAGGATAGTAGCATTTGTTGGAAGCCCTGTGGAATCAGAAGAGAAAGAACTTGTTAAACTTGCTAAAAGGTTGAAGAAGGAGAAAGTCAGTGTTGACATTGTCAGCTTTGGTGAAGAGGTGAGTCCTAAGGTGAGGGCTATCATTTTGATTTTGGTATAGGATCACATTTTAGTAGGTACAATTATGTAATTAGAGAATTCTCTATGTGAATGTGACTGTAGATCATACATACAGCTATAAATGAAACATATTGATCATACTGTTCCCTTTCAGGGCAAGCACACCAGTTGCCTCTTTTACTCATTGTAACCCATAGTTTCCTATCCCAAAATTTATCTTTTCATTAATTTCTTTCTCTTTATATCTCCCAGAATGTTATTCACCACATTAACCAAATAACACTATTCCTTTAGTACCAACATCATTCTCATACCTCATGAGCAAACCTTCATGTGTAACCACCATACATCTATTTTATATAAGTTATGCAAACTTTCTTTTGGCCCACATTTATTCACTACTGAATCTACACCTGTATTTGCCTTCACCTACAGCATTGGAGTTTACTCATCATTACTCTTCAACTTTGCATATTGTTTAATGATGCCCCTGCTAGCCATGAGGGTAATGCATTTGCTTTCAGCAGAAGTGGTCCAATGTTCAAACCCCAATGAGGGTGAAGATGTTTACCCAGCATCAAAACAATTGGAAAGCAACCTAAGAGCCAATTAAGGTGGTGTGGGAGTCAATGCATTGACTATGTGTCACCCACAGTGAATAGCATGCTTAGGCCAAATCCCACATAGGGACATTACACTGTTTAATTATAACCCTCTGTTGATGAAAGACCACTTTGGCAAATCTTCCAAAGTATGAAGCCAAGTTACTCAGAAGTTCCTCTGTAAATGTTCTTAAATTTCTTCATATTGATAGCAGTGTATAACTTTTCATATTTAAATGAAAATTAATGGCTGCATCAAGTGTATGTAAATTCAGTGAAAGAAATAGTTGGTGGTGGATGGGAGAGTCATACTGAGAATTTTTACCTGGTATCTTTTATATATTGACTATATTTATTAATAGCTAATGTTTATAGATTGCTTATATAATTCTATTCGTATAAATCCGTTGATTCATCCAAGATGAGTGATGCATATCTTTTGTTTTAGCAAATTTTAAGTGTGTATCATTAAATATAAATTTTAGGTAATTGATGCTAGGATGTTGTTGTTTTTTGATTTAAAAGAAAAACTGAGCTTGTATTTTGTGTTAAATTTTGGTATGTTAAAAATGCTTTCTAAATTATGCCAGTGGTAAAACTTTGCATTAATACTATCTGCTGTTAAAGTTTCAATCACTTAAAAGGAAAAATATGATTCATTGTAACTTGTTCAAAACATCAAAATTAGAAATACTTATGGTTCACCAAGGAAAAAATGTTACAACAATCTAGAAAAGTATACGAGTGTTAACTGGGAGGGAATATATTGATTACAGATGATGTAGTATACAAAAGAAGGAGACTAGGATTAAATGTACTAAAGGATGTTGCATTTGTGAGGAGGAGGAGAGGAATTTTTATTGTTCTGCGATGTATATGGTTTCACAGATAACTGTTCTGTTAATTAAAGAGGAAAATTAAATTATAAATGAATCATATCAATCGGAGTATTTTACATCCATATCTCAGCAGTTATTTCAAAAATACAAAAACTGATGTTTGATTTAGGTAACTTGAGTTCATACCTATGTCACACTTTTATGTATTTCATTTCATCAGGATTTGAAGGGAAGTATTGTTCTTTCATGCTATGGGAATATTTTATGCAAGTTACATGATGGAAGCATAACATTTTTATGTGTAATGAATTTTACTAAAGAGTGTGTTTTACTTTAGGTTGCTAACAATGACCTACTGACAGCTTTCATAAATGCGTTGAATGGTAAGGATGGAGCTGGAAGTCATTTGGTAACTGTACCTCCAGGACCACATCTCTCAGATGCTCTCATTTCTTCACCTGTTATTCAGGCATGTTATATGAGTAGTAATAATATAGTAGAAATAAGTAATACCAGCCATATTTAGATTCTACCAAGTCTTTGAGCCTTATATCTTCTATCTAGTTTTTCATCTTAGAAAATACTTTTCTACCAATTTATGATCTGATGGAATTACAATATTTCCAAGAATTGTTGGTTACTGAAAATACACTGTTAAATGCCTTTAGGGTAAATATTTCAGGAACTATTTTGCTGGTTTTTTATTGACTCAAAATAATGGAAGTAAATTATAGCTTCAAATATTTTCACATAGAAATACATTGGCACGTTCTTTTTCAATATCTAATTGTTGTATTAGGACTTTCTTTGGTTGTGCTGTAAATGATAGGGTGAAAGTTCCTTATTCCCATAATGGAAAAGTTCTTTGTATTCATGGCTATTATATCAAGTTATGATTAATAAGAATTAGGTATTATTTTTGATTGCATAATGTGTACTCAAATCTGTGTGTAGTTTCCACTATAATCATTCCTCAGATTTTAACTCTGAAATATATTAGGCTATAATTTTTAGATTTGTGACCTTTTACAATTCAAAAGCTATTTACTGCTATACAGAACATATTTACCTTCAGTCAATGTAATGAAGGAGAAGCCTGAGATAGTTTTACTTTGGACTAGTAATTTATTGGCATTATAGATATTATCATTTGTTTGGAATTTTGTGTCCTGCCTAGGAACTTCTGTGGTTGTTATTTCTTAGTCCAAGTGCACGTTTATATATACGAATTGCTTTTTATTCATTTGAGCTTGTCAGTAGATTTTGAACTATTGTATTTCAAAATAGGGTGAAGACGGAATGGGTGGAGCAGGTCTTGGTGGATCTGGCTTTGAATTTGGAGTTGATCCTAATGAAGATCCAGAGCTGGCTTTGGTAAGAATATCCATTTGAGAAAGTAGAAATTGATGCTGTGGTGCCTTTGTAATTTTTCCTCTTCTGTTACATAATAATGATAATCTCTGTAGGCTCTCAGGGTTTCGATGGAAGAGCAGAGGCAAAGGCAAGAGGAAGAAGCAAGACGTGCTCAGGCTGAATCAACAGCTGCAGAAACTCCTGCTGGGGCCACAGGGACTGGTTTGCCTGCTGCCAGACCAATGGATATTGACAAAAATTGTTAGTGAGATACATTACACATTTTGATTTTATGGATGGTTTCAACTCTTTAGGTTATTTGCTTGCCCAAATGTGACTCAAGGGAATGGGATGAAAATTTTATTACTGAAAGGAAAACAATCATAAAATATTATCTATTCAATCCCTTATATTTAGGGATTTGTGGATATTGAGATTAATACAAATATGGAGACAAAACAAAATGTAGAGAAATTAATTAGAAAGATCTTGAAAGAAAAGAAAATGGAACTTGGCTATTAATAAATAAGAGGTTCAAAATCTCTCTGCCGAATACTGTTGACTGTTGGGTGCCGATTCCAAGAAAGGATTAATGCAGACCATAGTTTACCAGTTTTCATTCAAGCTTTTCGAGATTCTTATAGAAAGATATTTCCAACAAAAACAACTCAGCTCAAGTATTTCCTTTATCTGGAAATCCCTCTTTACTTCTTTATTACTATAAATACTATTACTACTATTTATATTATATATATACATATAGAAGTAATAGTTGCATGCTTACTGCAAGCTATCAGTTGAATGCGGTATCGTATCAAATGAGTAATGCCTCAAAACAATTTTGAAAACTTTGCACAAAAACCTGCCTGGCATCGAACTAAGGACCCGATTGTGCGACACAAATGCATGTAAATAATAGTTAAGTGCCATTCTGACTTGTCCCAAAGTTTCAATGAATTATCTTATCGAGAAAGTCCTAAAATAAGATTATGCTACCCCCCTTTGAAATACATGGTAGAATAGAGATGACGCTCAGGCATCGAACCAAGAACTGTCAGAGGAATGACAAACAGCGTATATGAAGCATATGAATTGCCTCTATGCACATTCCATTTTATATCATTCCTGGTTATCGGATAAGCATTCAAAATAATTGTCAAAATTGACCGCCATGCATATTATATCGAAGAATTTTGCACACACTTGGCATCGAACTTATGGTCATTTGGTAGCATTTCTGGTGTCGAACACAGGACCTGTTTGTGAGAGACAATGGTTTACGAATGTTAGATAAGTGCCACTCTGACATGTTTTAAAGTTTCAATTCTGTATCTTATCGGGAAGGTCCTTTAATAAGATTCCGTTATCCCCGTTTGAAATGCATGGTAGAATCGGAATGACACTCTTGAATCAAACCAAGGACCATTAGAGGAACGGTGAAACATGTGAAAGAATTTGTTCAAACACCTCTGTTACCATTCTGGGTTTTATCCTTCCAGCTTATCGGTAAAGCATTCAAAAAAATTTTCAAAAATTGCAGCAATGCATTTCTTATGGAAGAATTTTGCACCCACCTGGCATCGAACTCACGATGGAAAAATGTTACAATAAGACTATTGTAACATTTTTCCATTGGAATTCCATAGTATAGAAGACTACCTCAACTTCAACCTCCGAGATTTTGGTTTCTTTATCTTACCAATAAGTGCCTCAAAATAATTTTCAAAAATCTGCGCAATGCATTCTTATGGGAAAATTGCAATTTTTGGGACATTCTGGTATCAAACCCATGATAGCTAGCGTCGATGTCTGAATTATTGTGGCATCTACAGGGAGGGGCCAGTACATCGAAAAAATCTGACGTCGACAGGGCTTGTGAAACATGGTCAGAATTTGTATCCCCTGTATATACCTATATCTATTATACATAGGTACGAGTAAAAGTAGCTTGCATACTGCAAGCCATCCGTTGAATACAGTATCATACCAAGTACTGCCTCAGTTCAAATTTAAAACTTCGCGCCAAAGACCGCCTGGCGACAAACTAAGAACCCGATCGTGAGAGAAGACAGCAAAATAATATAAGATAAGTGCCATCCTTACTTGTTCCATAGTTTCGATTCAATATCTTATCGGGAAGGTCCCACGCCTCTGTCACCATTCCGGGTTTTATCTTTCCAGCTTATCGGGAAGGCATTTAAAAAAATCGTCAAAGCTTTCAGCAATGCATTTCTTATGGAAGAATTTTGCATCCACCTGGCGTCGAACTCACTGTCATTTGGCTACATTTTTTCCATGAGAAGCATAGAAGACTACCTCAACTTCAACCTCCGAAATTTTGGTTACTCTATCTTACCGATAAGTGCCTCAAAATAATTTTCAAAAATCCGCGCAATGCATTCTTATGGGAAAATTGCGATTTTTGGGAATTTCTGGCATCGAACTCATGATAGCTAGCGTCGATGTCTGAATTATTCTGGCGTCTAGAGCGTAGGGCCAGTACGTCGAAAAAATCTGACGTCGATGTCGCTTGTGGAACATGGTCAGAATTCGTATCCCCTATAAATATATAGGTATATCCGGAGAGTTAGCTATATATAATAGATATTTGGAGAGTTAGCTATATATAATAGAAGATATATTCTATATCCATATGTTTGTCCTTGTTCACCTTATGGCAGAGATGGTGGGAAGTAAAGAGGTATTTCCAGATAAACATATATGGAGGTAGAATAAAGGAGGGCTAACAGAAAAGAAGTCGGTAGATAAATATTCCTATCTGAAAGAATATATCCTGAGAGATTGACTTGGCTTGTGCACATTGGTTAATCCTCAGAAAGATGGTATTTCCAGGTTTAATTTTCTTTCCATTCTCACATTGCAGACTTAGATCTATGGAATAATAGTGTGGGAGCATTCCATGACCTCTATTTAAATAACAGCCATGTTCCATCTTGCTCTAAATGTTTTCATAAAGCCTGTGAATAATGGAATCTGTAAAATCTATTAGATAAATCTCTACTAATGCTTGCCTATTAGTTTTCTTTTAAACACACTAAAGTGAATATAGTTCAATAATACATAAAATATCCATCTTTCTTTTCTCTGTAGCTGCCAGTGAAGAAGACATGCTGGAAAGAGCTTTGGCTATGTCTTTGGAAGGAAGAGACACCGTTACTCAGCCTCCTGTTACTCCTGCTGCAGCTGTGGCTTCTCAGATTCCTGCAGTGCTTAGCTCCTCTTCTGGTACACCTGCTTTGCCAGACTTTGATCATATGAGTGAAGAGGAACAGATTGCATTTGCTATGCATATGTCTATGCAGGATGCTCGTGAGTTGAATATGATTATTAATTAAATTTATATTTATCATACTCTTAGTAATATTTTTTATGCTCTACTTATAACATTTGGAACAGTGTTAGAAAGTTACAGGGAGCAAAGTTCCAATGCAAGTTCCTTCAAAAATTTATTCTAAATTTAATCACTTTTAATAATTTAATAAATCTCTTCATAATTTAACACTAACCTAGTCTAGGTATTCTTTTGTGAGTGAAAAATGAGTGTAGAAACAACATGAACAGTTGAATTAAAATTAATTTAATTCCTCCAAAGTTAAAGGTATTGACTAAAATTTGGTGGAATTTTAAATCAAATGAGAATTAAAAGTTGTACTTTCCACAATTTATGGTTGCACAATGTTATTAGTATTTGTAAATTTGTGTTAAGTAAAACTTTCAATTCTTATTTGATTTTTCTATATTTTCAGAGAAAATAATGGAATCTTATTAATACTTTTAACCACTCAAGCATGTACGGGACAACATTTGCGCTTCCATGCCTCAAACATGTGCAATCAATCATCTGAATCCAAACTTTTCGCTAATAATTCTTATTGCTTTAGTTCTGATTTATTATTTTTTAAGGATGTATGTGCTAGCTAATGCTGTCAATTTTTTTCTCTGGTTCTTTGTTCTCTCTGTTTGTGTGTTAGGATATTTGAGAGATTACTTTTATAACCTATGCCTATTCATAGCTTTGTTCACTCTGGTTTTTCAAAAGCTCACTCATTTTCCTCTATCTTAACTGCAATGTTTGAAGCTGAGATTCATGGCTAGTTGATACTTTTGTTTCCAATGGTCCTTTTTGCCATCCTCAGAATCATTCTCGAGCAGAACCCATATTCAGTTCGTCATGGCCTCTTGCTCTTGTGATGTGTCTGAATGGGAAGTGCTTGCCATAATGGAAAAAACGTCTTCTACTGGTTTTGATTCTTTTTCTCAGGATTCAAATGGACATGCTCGTAACACTAGTTTTGAAAAAGAACTAGAAGAATCAGCTAAAGTCTATTTGAAGAATGAAGGAAATATGAAGAAGTTGACAGTGCCTTCTCATTCTTTTCTGTGTTATTTAGTTGGAAAACAAATTGTGCCAATCCATGTGGAGATGATTCTGTTGGGTATTTCAAGTTATTTTTCGATGCTAATAGTGACTGAAACTTAGGAAAAGAAAAAAGTGGGGTAAAAAATTGCTCATTCATTTTCTAAATACTGCCATATTGAATGCTTACAATCTATACAAGAAGGATGACTATAAGAAAGACCATTTATCCATTAGAATTAGTCTTGTTGATTAATTAATATATCATGAGCAAAATATAGAAAGGTAAATAGGACGTCCATCAGATATCAATTGTGAATGAGTGAGATAGATAGGAAAATATTTAATTCAAGATAATCCAAAAACTGGGACATGTAATAAAGTTGGAAGAAGGAAGTCCGTCATGGGTGCAACAAACAGAAAGACACTAAATACAGCTGTATAAGGTGTCCAATCTAAATGCCAACTTTAAAAGGCATGCTGAATAGTCAGCTTTACAATTAATTAGCTGGTTAATTTTTCTAGCTGTAATATTTGCAAATTTTCTCATAATTATTGATTTATCAATCATATCAATTTCTTCATTTTTATAAAAAAATATATAATCCTGTCAGCCGCTCTTGGAATGTGCTTAAAGTTCTGATTGTTATTTTGAGGATGATTTCCTTTGATAATGCCCAAAGATTCAAACACAAATGAGCACAAGGACCCTGGCATCTGTCCTCCCAGCTATCCCCTCACTTGACATATAACTTCATAAGAATGTATAGACCTCATTTACTTTATTTTATCTCTCAGAATCCCAAAGAAGAATACACTTGAAAAAAGTCCAAGAGGACTTCCCGGTCCTGTCAGACTTTTTTCAAGTCTATTCTTCCTTGGAATTTTTTCCTGGGTGCACACCCTAACATGCAAAAATCACCTTCATCCATTCCTTATCCCTCTTAATTTTCTAATTATTGATTCTGATTCATATCATCAAGCATATGAAGAATTAGGTATCTTTCTCTTATATTCTATTTGTGATTACTAATCTATACTATCAGAAGCATCTAGACCAACCTCAAATCACCTTTTCATCTTAATGGGGGACACATTGTGTTGCCACGGAACACATGGTGAGGGATTTCAGGTCAGTAGGCAACTGATTTGGATAGTCTGAGTAAATCTTTCAATGTGGTCAGGTGGTTTGGTCTCACTTGAAAGAGAAATCTGTCCATAGATTTCTGCCTCCTTAAAATTCTATTGGTTCACTTTTTTCTGATTTGTTAGTGAGATAGAAATGTGTAGGGTAGATATACATGTAAAATTCAAAATTTTGAAAGGGGTAACCATTCATATTAATATCCAGAGAACACCAAGTGCCAAAGAATTTCTGGCAGGATGATTGTAAATCTGTTATCACCAGCTTGTAACAAGTATTCAAAACTGCATCAAAGTCAACTCCAAGAACTGAGACAACACAAAGTACAGAAAACTGTCTTCCAAACAGCCACTCATTAGCCTCACATCAATTAGGGTTAATAAGTGAGGGATAATTTGATGATTGGCTATTGGATGAGTAGCTGTGCTTGTGCATTGCCAACAATGAACTGTTTTGCATTGAGACTCCTGGTCTGAATCTCATAGCTTTTCTCTTGAATGTTTTGGAATCATGAACATACTGTCATCAAGGCCAAGTGTAGGCCAGCCCGTTTGGGTTGAAAGAAAATTAATATGGGTGCTTAGATAATAAATTTGAGCCTTCCTTAGAAAGGAATTGATCTGAAATTATGTGAACATTAATGCTCAAAAGGCAAAACATACCATTTTATCCCACTATATTGTTCAATGGGAGCAATATATCAAAGAAAGTTCTCCATGACAAATTTGCACTACCACCAAGTGAGACCTGAGACTGTGATGTTTAATATATCAAAGGTAATTTTGGAAACTGTAGCTTGATGACTTTCAAAATTCTCAAAGCATGGAAAATTGGTTTTCAATGTTACAAAGTATTGATTAGGCTCCCAGGACAGAAACCAGATGAGTGGCTACCTCTGATCACATAATGTATCTGAGAGACTCATATTGTTTTCACCATGTTCTTGCAAATCATTACAGAATTAAAATACATAAACTTAATAGGCACATATTTTGGTTACGTGATGGTTATCAAAAGCAATTCTAATTCATTTCATGCATTAGGGAATCAAAGGAAATAGTCATGGGAAAATTTTTAAACCAAAAAAGTGGTGCAGAAATCTCAATAGGTAAGAATAATAAATTTGTTTTTGCTAAGAAACGTGAATTTAGTAGCTTAAAGACTGTACTGCATATGAGAAATCTATCCTGATATAAATGTATATCTATTTTAACTTCATTGACTTTTGACAAGTTTCCTTTTCCATTCAAGAAATTACTTGAAGTAATTTGATGGACAGTTTCATAAACATTGAAGAATTCCTTCTCATAACCATTCCTTTCACTCCATGGCAATTTTCCTCATTTTTCAAGCTATTCTATTTGTTCATAAATTTGCCTGTTGCATATCAACTGTTATCAATGAAATATGACCAGAAAAGCAAAGAAGGAATATTACTTATCAGAAAGAATATTTAGTGAAAACCTTCCATCTTACTAATCATGATGTTATGGTGTGCTGTTGGTGTCTCTACCCTTTCAGGTAAATTCTCAATAAATAATATGGCCTTGAGCCTAATACCTCTAAGAGGTTGGTGGCAACTTTAAGGACTCTGAGTAAATATACTGTTTTTATTTTCCAACACAGAGGACCAAGTAGTGAAAGAGGATTCACCTGGTAAGAGTCAGAGTGGAGAAACCCCAATGGAAGTTGAGGTTTCTGGTGGTGATGATGCTACTGGAGAAGATGATTTATCAGAGGTTATGAGTGATCCCGCCTTCCTTCAGAGTGTGCTAGAGAATCTTCCTGGTGTTGATCCTCAGAGTGAAGCTGTCCGTCAAGCAGTGGGTCACGTATCTGCGGCAATTGCTGAAAAAGAATCTAAAGAAGGTGCTGGAAAGAAAGAAAAGCGTGGAGAAGCATCCTCATCTTCGTCCTCTCAAGATAAGGGTGACAAGAAATCAGATCATGAGAGAGGGAAACGGAAGTAAAATTGTTAGCTTGATTCTTTTTCCTAACCTTAAGTTAATTGTGGTGATATCACTTTCATTTTGTGATTAGTGATTCCAGATGATAATGAGAACATTATCACATTGCCATCGCATCGAAGCTTTGTGTCACTGGAGATTATTTTGTAATTCATGTCAAAAATACTTTGTATAGAGTTCACCATCTTCTCTGAGCGTTTGCCATGAAAATGAGATGTGTATTTTTTCTTTGGTGATTAAAGAAATTTCTTTTATGGTTTGGTGAATTTATAAGAATAGCATAATTTTTCTGTCAATTGAAGTAATAGCTAGTATTCCTCTGTATTTCTTTCTCTTCTCGATGTTTCTCCTTCTAAATTGCTGCTTTTGTACTAGAGTACGATTTCATATAAATATTTTTCACAGATACTGTTGACTTCAGTTCCTAAAAAATGAGTTAACTTGGTGTATTGAAGTATTCAATGTGGAGCATTGTAATATCAGTGTTTTCTTGGGTTTAATACATAATGCAGTAATCTCTCACCAGCTGTGGGAGGGTCACACTTTTGTAAATTGTTTTAATTGGTAAAATTACAGTTGAGAATACCAAATTTTTTATGAAGAACAGGATGTCAATATAATTTATGGAATCAAATTCTTTAAATAAAGTGAGCTATTTTCCAAAGGATAGTATTAACATAATTTGGTTGATGTAGTTTATTATGAAAAAAAAAGATTCATCTACTCAGAAAATTATATTTCATCCACAAACAGTGAATATAAAGTGACAGTTGGTTAGGGATTGCTGTAAATTCACTGCAATACGGTTGACTAACTTGTGTGCAAATAAAAGTGTGTGCAGTATCCTGGTAATTGCTTATGGAAATGTTTGCACCTTTAATTCAGTGCACATTATATATCTATTATATATAGCTAACTCTCCGGATTATATATATATATATATACCTTACGTTGCATGTATTCACTGCTGTTTTTCAAGGTCCTGTCATTATTACCTTTGTGTGAAAGGCAGCAATATTAAGCTGTAATTCAATTCAAACAAAAGCAATGTATCAATTTCATTTGAAAACTATTATGAAAGAAATGCAGTAAAATGCTTTGCGGAAAGGTTGAAATTAGGAATTTTGAAGTTAAATATGCTGAAACGTTTGTCATGATCTTGGCTATTAGCCATGCTTCTCTACCAACATGTTAGATTGTGAATTAAAATGAGAGGAAGCCGATTCTATACAGTCTATAAGCCGCCGCATAACCGTTTTATTATGCTGAAAGATCTTGACTGCTAGTTCCGATTCTTCTTGTTCTTTGTAACAATGAAAGCATAATTACAAATTGTGCATGGAATTTTATCATCGAGTGGGTTCCCGGACGGCCAACTGGACAGCAAGTACAACTTTGGTGAAAGTGATCCCGGGCTCGACTCCCGGTTAAAGCCTATGTGCGAAATGACCTTGCCTATAGTGGCTTTTTAAAAACTGCTTTTTCTTAAATACTCTTCTGTAGGTAGATTTTATTAGAGAGGAATTAGGAAATCAGCTTAAAATGGAGACGAATAGAAAAATTGCAGTTGTACCTCCGACCTAAAGATGAATAATGCAAATCATCATAAATTTTCGCATCGCTATCTGAAACCATAGTTGAGCCATACAAGTTTGAGATCAGTCAGGTCGGATGTGAATAGATTCCCGTTACTAACGTAAGTGTAGAATGGAACGGCGTCCAGTTATCTATAATAGTCCGTAAGTTCTCTATAATACGATACAACAAGTAGAGCAATAGAAGAATTAACTAATAAGAGTCTTCAAAAATTTTGTGCACTGTCAATCTATGCGATTCCCGACATTTATACGCCCTTCTTATAATTACACAGAGCACATTCGTTACAACTAAGGTCAATATATACCATCCGTTTGGATGCAGTTCAGAGAGCTAGTATTATTAGCCACTATTATTAGTTTATGGTGTAGACTTGGGATAGATTTTAAGCCATTCAAAGGAATCTTTCAAAGTCACCACGAGACGAATTTCAATGACTGACGTCCAGGAGATCATTGCACTGAAACAGTATGACGCACCTCAGGAAACGCAGAAAATCAGGGAGGTGCAAGTTCTATTCCTGGCCCAAAGAAGGATTTGTAGCACAGTCACCCACGGACGCTCCGCTAGGTGGGGCTGATAGTGCTCTCCCGACGTCACGATTCCCTCCAATAGGCGATTTAAGTTAAAATGTTTTTATTGAAAATAAATTAATGTGAAACGGAATATTCGCGTGTTACTTATTCCCTACAAAAAGAAAAAATTCAAGTTCGAGCCATTCTCGCAATTTAAAAGCACTGAATCAAATCGCATAGAAAACTTAAAGTTGCATCGAGTTCGACTTCATTCGGTAAGTAACTGAAATAAGAGTAAAAGACAAGGAATACGCCAAAAAATGCTGTATTTACAAATTTTATTTTATTTATCCATTCTGTTAATACATTTTTGAACTACAAATGTCAATAAAAAAAAGTTTGTCATAAATAAATAAGACAGAAATCTGAAGATGGTAAAGAGAAGTAAAACTATTAGTTAAATTAAAAGTAAGATCTAAATTTAACTGAGAAAATTATTAAATGAATAAAATAGTTTGAGGAACCACGGCCATGGCTGCCACTCAACGAGATTAAAAATTAATGCTCTAGTGCTGCCATCTCTGCCTTCAGAAATGTCCTTGGGTAAGGACCAGATAAAACAAATGACTGTGTTGCACGCCCTTACTGAAAATGAAGAGCGAATGAATTTGGTATAACAGATGAGAGATGATAACGTTCAAGTGCGCGCGCGCCAGAACCCAGTTTAATATCAAGTGTTTGTTGCTTATTGAAAATATTTATGTTTAAAGGAAACGGCTGTATAACCTTCAGCTCAGTTATAGAGCATAGCTTCTGCGCACGGTAAATCTGAAAACATCAAATTATCAACGAATATTCTACTCGTGCACTCCTCGCTCTACGGCTTCTAGTAAGTGGAGATATTCTTCAGCTTTATATTTGGATTTTAGGTGCGATCAAAATTGTTGAGTGCATACTTAAGGAGTTTTATTCTCTTTGGATATATGCGATACGAGAGTAATTTTTTGAGGAAGATAGTTAGTTGTATATGTATAGTTGTTTGTATATGTATATGCTAATATATAAAAGCTATCTAGTCCCGATGAAATTTTGGGGAACCTAAGTATCTGAACTGGAATTTCAAATCTTGGTGTGTAACATTTTAAGGTATCAGTTAATGAGCTATGGTTCTTTGTTGTAGCTGAGGTTTGGTGGTTTGTATCATATAATTGAAATTCTTAAATGTGTGATAGGTGATTTTATTTGCTATTACTTTTGCCTAGAGCTTAATTATCTATCCCTCTCTTGCATACAATAAATCAGCCTTCGTTACTAACGTCACTTATATTTAGTATCTAATTAACTCCAAAATTACTTCCTTGCCTAACACTTATACTACATTTACAAAATAATATACTTTATCCCTGCGATACATTCTACCTGTCCATAAATTCACCATAATCACTTTCTCTTTTCTTATCATTATATTTTTCACTGCAACATTTACTTTCATCATGTCAAATTCTTTACTTTTGCCGATTTCACTGCAGTTTTCTAATATATTTCCCATTTCTTTTGTTCTCATCTAGTGCTACATTCAGTTCCATTTTTCAGCGCATTCATCTTCTTTTATACCACTGTAGTATATTTGATCTGCTTTAAATCTAATTCATTAAATTTACTTTACCTTCCTTTTTGTAAATTTTATCCTTTTATTAAAATATTCAGAAATATTTTGGCTAAGGAAATGAAAATGTACTTACTATGAGTTTAAGTTTGTATTTCCTCAAAAGTATTTATCAGATAGAAAATCATAGACTATAGTTTCTTAAAAATTATATTTTTTTCTAAATGTGGATCCACATCTGAGATTATGAACCTCCCACTGGTTTCTCATGTAACTCATCACTAGTGCATTTAGTTTTATTTCACTTATATCCTGACATAATTTCTTTCTTCGAAATTACAACCTCAAAGACAGGTCAAATCACCATTATCTCTCAAATGCTTATCAGAGAGGATGAGATATGCAAGGTAAAGTGAGGAATGATGTATTTTTCCCTACTTAATCTGTGAGATAGAATGTATTTTATTTGAATAAGTTTGCATAGGCAATGCAAATTTCCTATGATAAACTATATTCAGTTATTCTGTAATTTAGTAAATTGTGGTTACCATAGTCTTTTAAGTGATAAGTTTAAGGTTTCTAAAAGTTATGTGCCTAAGTATTTTTGCGTGTTAAATTATAGTTTTATATTATTCAGCCTTGGAACTGCTTATTAAAATAAGGCAAACAATTTTTATAGGTTAAATATTGGAATTAAAAATTGTTATCTCCAATGAATGAATTAAAATTAAAGTTATTGAATGGAAAATTTAACAAACCCAACCTATCACAATCAGTTTTGTCATTATGAAAACAGAGGATCAACTCAAAGAATTGAACAAACAATTATCTGAAATTAAAGTTAGAAATTACTAAAAATTTTTAATTTAAAAAAATATGGAAAATAAATTATAATAAATACATGGCCGACAATGCTCCACTAGGGTCAAACAGATCCCTTAGTTTACTGTTTGCTATTTTCGAAAGATTTTGATTGTCTTAGGTCTTAATAATCTTGTGAACCCACTAAGTTAATGCTATGGTTGACACCAGAATGCATGTAAATGCAATTTTTTATTATGCATGTAAATGAAATTTTTTATTATGCATGTAAATGCAATTTTTTATTATGCATGTAAATGCAATTTTTTTATTATGCATGTAAATGCAATTTTTTATTATGCATGTAAATGCAATTTATTATTATTTATGAATTGAATATGCTTTCCTTACACCAATAATTCTTTTTTTCTAGAAAGGACATGATTTAGAATTATTGATTCAAAGGTATCTGCACAGCAATCTTCCTACGGTTAAAAAGCATCAAGTAAAAAATCATCTTGGGGACAGCTTAGCATTGTCCTAACACAATTTTTTACAAACTAATTGCTATACAAATAAACCAATTATGTCGATATAATTTACAGAATCTGTGAAATTATTTAAGTGAATAATTTAATCCATGATATAATAAAAATAATAGCTCTACAGTATTTAATTTAACTCTCTAAAACTGTATTTTCTGTATTGGCCAATTTTTCACTCTAAATTCAATTACTTTACTTTGTGTTTAATTTATTATGTCAAACAATAGAAACTCCCCAACAGGAATGATATAGAATGCTAAAACACAGTATTATCCAATATTAAGAATTACCCAATTCATTTAGTAATGAGTGCTCAAGATGAATGCCATTGAAAGAAGGTTTAATTTGGCTTTGCACCGGAAGCTGTGTATCTAGGAAAAATCTACATGAAATAGACATGCATCCAACTGGCAAGTGTTAGATGTGAGTATGAGCATTTGACTCCCCTTTTCCTTGGAATGAATGCCATCATTTAGCTGTATTCTTTCCATAGAGTAAGGATATCATAAAGTGGTAGGCTTCTTTCACTCATTTATCTTCTTTGCTTTTCATTTCACCATCCTGTTTCATATGCAGCTGCCTTTACTTATTGGGCTAAATCTGAATTTAACATAGTTTCCTTTATCATCTGCTGATAGTAGATGATTTTTTATGTAGTTGTTTTAGATGAAAACATTCAATTTTAGTCCCATTGCTTCAGTCACCTACTTTATTAGTATAACATCCAATTTTTTATTCCTCAAGTTAACTTAAACAGATTTTAGGTGGGTAAAACAGAAAAAGGATAAGGCATGGACCATATTAGATTTTTAAATGTCATGTGAGTCGATATTTCTTTCAAATTTCCTCTGATTTTTGTTGGATTCTTTTCTTAATTTATTCTTTTTTATTTATTCATATGCTACCCAGAAAAAATGTCAGCAATAGATTTAGATGCTATCTAAAGCATTATAGGTATACATTTAATAGAGGTAAATGTAATCTTACTGTGATAGTTTTGCACAATAATTTATGTTCTTCTTAAACTGTTATAAATAGGTTACTAGGAAAATATTTGCAAATTATTGCTTAGCTCTGAGCTGCAGCATATAGCATTAGTGATCAAGTTTACCTTCACTTAATATAATAGTATCAAGAATTAGAACTTTTATATTTGATACTTTTATAATTTGATTTTAATGAAATAACCCTCAAGCAAACATGCCTTTGCTAAAAATGCTATGAAATTATTGTGGAATGTTTTCACTAGTGTTAATTTGTCAGAGTGGAAGAAGCTCACAAAATAATAACCAAGGTATATTTTAACTTCTTCATATCAGGCACCCTACTTTTAAAATATTTCATTTATGTTTATTGTAATTCACCTTTTTCTATGATGAATTTGACTAACCCAATTTTAAAGACTGCTCTTTATTTTTTAAATCATATTTGTGGGAGGATTCTATTCTCTAATCCTTTAAAGGAAGAAAATATGCAACTAGAGCTGTTGTAAATAATGTTTTACAGAATGTATATATCAGCATAACTTTTTGCATCACTTGAAGAGTCCAAATAAATTATTCTTTCACATTGCCTCACTTATATCTTAATTCAGAAGCATCAAGTGTCCCAATATAATTCACCTGCTGAAAATAAATCAGGTTGGTGCTCCTGGTTAAATGAAAAGGTATGGGAAGTGAAAAAATTCCATGTCAATGAATTACAATATACATAAAGTGTAGGAACTATATATTTTGTGCTTTAAGACAATGTAACAACCAGAAATAACTGTTTACTAGCATTTCCCCATCCTTTTGAACAGTTTTTCAGAAGGAATTTTCCATTTCATTTAGAAGTAGGGGAACCACATATGAATTTTCACACAACAAAACACTGTAACTGGTCACCGAATCGATAAAAGTCTTTTGTGACGAAGATGTGCGAGATATCACACTTTAGCGGCCAATTAAACGGCGATATATCTTCTTTAACTCAGTCTTAAATTCACAACCGTCCGCTTCTTAAGCTTGAATTCGGACAAGGAAAGGAAGGCTACTCAGTACGAAGGAGATTTCCCATATCACAGACAATATGTTTAGCTGCCGAATCGAAGCAAGTGCAGCATGTGGGTCAAGGGGAATTTCAGCCGCTTTGCTTTGAGGGCTTGTCTTCGTCGAAGATGATGGCTACGGAGGTTCTGTCCTCTCCCGATTCCTTTGGGACCATGTTATTTGGTTCGCTCATGTCTTCTTGGCAGTCAAGCCGTTCGTTTGAGCCATCTACCAGTCCTTCTATAAGTCCCGCCTCAGCTAAAAACTTGTAGGAAGGTGGCGGAGTTTCTTGGCGTGGGTACGACTCCACGATTCCTTGATCGCCGCAGTTGGTGGCCGAGAAGTAGTCTGGTGGCTGTTGTTGATCGTTGGTCCATAAAGGCAGATCGGTGCTGTCTGGGTAAGGTATCTGTGAGGAGATAGGGAAGAGAATATGTAGCGAATTGGAATTATCATTAATATTGGACAATTTATTTGACGTAATTTAGTCTAACTGAGGTTCTAATTCTCCGAACCTCGTGAATTTAACAAATTAAAAAGTCAAATTAAGTGCAGTCACAATTTACTCGCTGACGTAGAAATCCAGAAAGATCTAGGTTATGAGGAAAACTTTTCAACTTCCTCGGTATACATCGTCAATTTCTTATTCTCATTAATAAAATAATAGAAAAAGACCTGTCTGAAATGCCCGATTTGTCTGACTAGAAGAGTTTTCAAGAGGTTCTAGTACATATAATTAGAGATCAGCTCTAACCTCTGTACAAACGTATATATCAAGCTCTATAACATAAGCCTACGCAACGAGATTCAATTTCATTTTACAAGTAAATCTTTATTTGTATTTAAAAATAACTCTTAATTTGAACGTTAAAATTGGTATATAAAAACATTCACATCGCTTTTGGGTCCTCGGTTAGCCAAGTGGGCATGCGTTCATCTTTGTAGGGAGGAAACAAATTTTACGGAAAATTAATTCTAACATTCTGATTAACTGCGTTGAATTGGGAAAGTAACCTAATTTAGATACGTAAATACAGTTGAAGAGCAATTAACAATTGCATAATGCTTTCACATTAAAAAAGCATAATTTTCAGAGGAATGGATTTATTGAGATCACCTTAATCCTTTCCATACCAATTTTTAGACGTTTTTTCAGTGTCTCTCACGATAAAATTATCAAGATCTTCAGTATAGACGCTGTGCGCGATGTACTTACAACTGATATACATTTTCCTGCTCCCTTCATTAAAAACTGATATGTATCTTAAGATTGAAATATTTTTCCTTGATGAAACGTTATCTAGATCATTTATCTGGTTTTTATCAGTTGGAACTAAAATAATATTTACTTTACTACTTCTAGCATCGAATAACAGTTTAAAAGAAAAGAGAGTGATAAATGCTTTTAAAATTGATAAAGCGGTAGTCACGAGTTTCCTGATGTTTTATTTACCTTGGAGTCAAATTTGAGGAAATAAATAAATTCTTATCTACATAACAAAAAGCAATAGGCCACTCTCAGCGACACGTAAGGAGTTCTTATCCATCTAAATACTTAAATGTTTATAAATTAAGTTTTTCTTGATGCCGATGACGTTATCTGAGCATCACTCGAATTGTTAATGAGTCTGTGATTATATTGTACTTTATCTTCATTCAATGAGTAACGTTCTTCTCTATATGAATGTGAAATATCGACAGTATTCAATAAAAAGGAACTCCATTCCTGTAAAGATTTTAATAACTCAAAAACTTAATTGGCATTTCTTCGACTCTGTGTATGATTTTGAGGTGAAAACATCTTACACATCCGATCATACTGTCTGTAATCTCAGTATATTTGCCTAAGCAATTTCGGCTCTATATGGAAGACATCAGAGTTAATATTCAAATCGCAAGTTATTGAAAAATTCTCATTTTAGCAGTTTTAATTTTTATTGCCCAGTATTTTTAGTATATCATTGGAGTTCCGTAAATATTCGTCTGTCTGAATCTATACTGTGTAGATTAGGTGTTAATTGCTTATTTCGTAATAATTTTGTACATATTTACCCAAGAATCCGAAATAGGTGAAATAACGAAAAAAAAAGTTTTATCTCATATAGGTCATCACCATGTTTTGGTGAGAGCGAGGTTACTGAACTTGACAATCCCATCGAGCGTATGCGTTTATTCCGTTTCTACGTCTTGCCCGTTTACCTCAATTATGCTTCCTCTGGTTGAACCTGGCATAGAGTTGGCAAAGATTGAAGCCTCGGAGATGAACCAGAAGCTCCTGCGGACTGGTCCGTCGCAAGCGTAGCAGCAAAACACTTTGCTTATTCCTAATATTCCGAGGACGAAAATGATGGCTAGGGCGAATACGGTGAAAGCAGCTGCGATGGCTGTCAAGGACTGAACTCCGACAAGGACTAAAACTATCAGGGACAGTAGTAGCAGCACAGACACAGAGATGACCACGAAGCGACGGATTCGGTCCTAAAAGAAGATTAAAAAATGAAAACATATTCAAGGCGAAGCGCATGGAGAGGGACCGACTCATGCCCCCGTACCTAATTGGAAGCATAACTCGGGTTGGTCAAGGGACAGAAAGGTGGAGATATCAGTACAAAGCAAAGTGTGAGTTTATAGAATATCTTCATGGTATCATTCATCCATAATCGCTTCTAGTCGAGTTGACTTCTCGCGAGGAAAACTACATCGCAACGTAATTACTTCGATTAGAATAAGACAAGAGAAACGTGAGCACTCTATGAAGTTGAATAGAATATTTAAAGCAAGGGATGGATTCCAAAGAACAGAACCCATGTTGTTTTATCAGGGATCTTTTATAAGTAAGAATGTAAATCAATTGGTAACGAATAACACTTCTATTCTAAACGGCGGTCTTCTCTCACTGAAGTTCAGGGTCAAAGTAGCATCGAGGGATGTTTTTACCATGATTCAGCGTGAGCCTCTCATTATCGAGATAACATATCTCAACGCTTACTTTCTCTCGGTATATCTCGAGGTTAAATCATAAGCGTTCATTTGAACGTCATAAATTGGTCGCTTGTTTTCAACCCTATCGTTCCACTTCCTGAATTTGAGAATACAATGCTACTCATTCTTTTAATGATTATAGTCGTGCAAAAAATGATATTCACCCTAGTCTATCCATTCAGTCTGTATTTATTAGTGCGTTAAATTCTCATTGTCAAAAATGCTATTTTTCTGAAGAACATTTAAGACTTTTTAAATTACATACTGAGTACAAATAAAGTTGCTTTGAATTCCATCTTCTCGTTTACGATTGTCTCCTTGCTAATTCCTCATTATACCCTTGGTGTATAATTTCAGCATGTACCTTTTTAAATGCATTCATTAATGCCTTTATACTTTCGAAGAAAAGCGGAAACTTTGTAGTAATTAATAGTTTTTTTTTAATTTATAGCTCAATCATGCGTCATAGTAGGTAAAAAGATATTCCATCGCTCAAGCGAAAGAACAGCTTCTTATTGAGCGTTGAAACAAATGCCTTGCTCAATAATGCGGCAATAGAATACCGTTTTTTTCAGCGATTATTGATTGAACTACTTAATCAGAAATATTAAAATTGAAATTTTGAAGCGATATTTTTTACTCTGTGATATTTTTATATTCAATTGCTGGAAATAAAACTAAATAGTCCTGAGTTAGCTATCGTTCGATTGTAAGTCGTTCAGTTGATCCTTGTTGTTGCGGAATCTAGATATAATAGAATGGCGAAATTGATACAAATGGTGCACTGAAAAATCTGGGGGCTTTGTAAAGTAAATGTAATGGGAATAAACTACGGATAACTGATCTCTCCTACTAATTGTATTTAAGCATCCCTGTTTGCGAAGGTTGGGAGGCTCATTTGTGCGAAATATCATAACGGAAAATCAGGCATTAAAATTATTAAATATTTTGGTTGCGTCACTTCTAATTCTATTCCGTGAAGTTTTGAAGGTCTTTTTTTCTCTCTCTTTTTCTCCGGGACAGCCCCGATTTCCGTCCCTTTGTTTCGTGTTTCAAGTAAAATATTTATTTAATATTATAACAAGATGGAGAAACAAGTATACTTTCGAAATAGCTTTTCATGTTTAGGTTGAACAGTCACCTTAGTTACGTCTTTGTCACGAGACTTGCATTCTTACAATTTCTTGTTTGTAATATAAGTAATTTGCACATTTAATTTCGTTACTATTCTGAGAGCGGGAAGTCCTTTAAAGTAATGAAATAACTACTGCGACAAAATTCTATGGCATTTACATTCTTCGTTTTGGAACTAACAACGGAGTGTTGTTAGTGTTATATAGTTATTCTAGATCGCTAACAAAGATCAGTGATTATGATTTACGTAACTGATTAATCATAATTTCAAGTTGATGTCTTATGATAGAATTTGCTTCGACTTTTGTAAAACTTCAGATCGATGGAATTAATGAAAAT
The DNA here is from genome assembly GCA_036926295.1 of Pachydiplax longipennis. Classification (NCBI taxonomy): domain Eukaryota; kingdom Metazoa; phylum Arthropoda; class Insecta; order Odonata; family Libellulidae; genus Pachydiplax; species Pachydiplax longipennis. The sequence continues at coordinate 3,208,802 of JAVFKF010000012.1, read as the reverse complement.
TATTCTCTTCTGGTTTTAAGATTTGGAAATGCACACACAACATATATGCCATGAAGTCTGTCATTGGCAAGGTTCGAGACGATACCGATAGTGAGCACGTGATTCTGCGTTTAAACCCGAGAGAATTTGTCATTTATCAGGAGAGCACGAAATATTGGTAAATTACGATCGTCTACTCAGTTGAGATTTAATTAAGAAATTGAAAAATCTAACATTAAGACTGCTATATAGTAGATTTTTCTCGTCAATTTTAAGCAAAACGTTCGTTTGTATTCCACAAAAAGTTTGAATGTCTATAAGTGCTGTTTTTCCATTGTTTTATTTACGAATTCCATGCTCTGAACTTTGGTATACCGATAGATAGCGTTATCTTTGCTTGTTAAAATATGGAACGTAAAAAATATGAATTTTTTATAAAAATTTTAAAACTTAAATAGCAACAGAAAAGTGCATGAAGTTTCATGAACGGTCACATTTGAAAGTAAACATAAACTATTTATATATTATTTGGGATATTAAGTATCTCAAGGTAAATTCAAAGCATGAAATCTTTTGTAATAAGTTATTTACTTGTCGTCTGTTTGAGGAGAATAGGATTATTTAAACAAAAACGGGAGCTATGCCTGCTACTACTATACATTAAGGAAAATTTAAGATGTTTGTTCTCTAGGATTTTTTCCTTCCTGCAAAATGTCTATTTCTCGGAGTGAACTTGGTTCCTCATTGACTCTACTTATATACGTATTCTCCAATTATTCACTTATATTAATCATGTTATTTAAATGAAAAATCTCTCATTGGTTTTGAATTTCGTGGCAGAAATTAGTTTCCCGGAGGACTTCGCGGTCATCTTTCGTAAACTCCCAAATACGATATTTTTGTTCAGTAAAATTAAATGCATTTTACTATGGAGAAAGAATTTTCAGTACACCTCGATGCAAGCAAGAACTATTTCAAGATAACGTCTTTACGAAGTAAAGTTTGATAGTGTCTTTGATAGATAATTGATGTTATGAGTATTTTTCTTTGGCAGAATTGAGGATAGAATATGTCTTAGAGTAACTTCGACATGTTCTCCGACATCATTTTAGGTCGAGGTTCTTTACCGTCGGAGATTTCCTCGAACCCTTCCGTTATTCAGCCATGGGGAAAACGATCAAATCTCTATCGTAGGTGAGATTTTCATGAGGAAATCGGGTCTTTGTCTCTGTTGAGAGATTCGACTGACGTTTGAGCTCAACGGGACATCCTGGGAAAGTTTGCGGAGGGAAAAATGAAGCTTGACCAGCTGTTCCAGGAAAGAAAAGTATTTTTTACTTCCATTTCATGCTTCTATCCTTTGAGCTTTCAGGGTAGAACGCATGAGAGTACATAAACATGCTATCATTCATCTCCTCGAGGAAGTGAAGTGGAATTCATTACTCGTTCCGTAATATGCACTGAAATGCGATTCTAAGAAAATGAAACGAGCGTTACCATCGTTATTCACGCAAAACATGCGGATTGCCAGGCTCTCGGTAACTGGTACCGTTGGCTAATTAAGCTTACAAAGAATCAGTATGAGAATATTTGCGTATTATACGTGAAGAGCGCTGATTGTAAGGAATAAAAGCATTTGGCGTACAAATGTTGGTTTAAAGAGACTGTATGGTGTTATCGAGTAATATACGATATATCAAGTCCTAGAATGTATTGGTTTGATATGCTCCCCGTTTTGACCGGAATTGTTTCGTTTTAAACCTATAGTCTTAGTCATTTTTTCCGGTGGATAGATGGTAAAACTCTGACAAAGAATGCAATCTAAGATACGGATATTTCAGTGATATAAATCATGGAAAGTCGAATTTTTATAAATTTTTGACATTGCACGCATTCAAAGTGTACTTAAAGCACGTGTCATTAACTCAGACTAAGTATTAAGCAACTCTCCAGTTTCGTGTTGGATGTTCAGAATTTGGAAATTCCTTACAACTAAAATGTTAGGAAATTAAGTTTTTTGGGAGGAAGTTAATGCAGCAAGAAAGAGGTCTGTCTGCGCTTGTTTTAGTGTTCCTTGCAGCTGAGTGAGGTGCCTTGATGATGAGAAATATTACCTTGCTGGTAATATTAATATATATAAGTATAATCAAAGTAATTATATTCCATATCTTTTCATGATTAATCAATAATTAGCGATATTCTTGATAATTGAAAGATATTTTAAGTGTTTAGTTTTAGGTGACTTATGTTCATTATAAGAATGGACATAGATAACCTAAATCTCTTTCTAATACCCAAAAAATGACAGATTATTGATGATATTTGAATATTTAGGAGAGATTCTCTTCATTGCATCTCATATACTTTTAATGAAAAAACTATCATTTAAATTGGTTCCTCTAGGATATACAAATGTTGTATATGTTATATATTTCAACAGGATGATTTAAACAATTTGCGTGTATTTATATATTAAATTACCCATTTTCAGGGGAGTTTATAGCACTGAAAATTAAAAGATCGACTGCTATCCGGCGGAATATGGTGGTACGATACCTTAAGATTTGCCCAAATATTTAAGTATTTGAAGAATGGAAAATAACTACTGCAACATTCTCAAGTACGTGCAACATTCACTAGTTTTAAACCATCTGAAGCAATAAGAAATACATCCAATAAAAGCAGTTATATGTAATATTTAACATGTATTTCTAATTTGTTAGGTAAATATTATATATGTATGTCAATATTTAATAATTTTATGGAGTCTTTTTATCATGTATTTGCTGCATATTAATTATGTTAATAAGTATATGCAGGTAAAAATAACTGGTAATATACAACTATATCTAATATAACTATATCTCGTATATCAATAAAACCATTCTTATTATTATTACTTATAATAATAATAAGAATGGTTGTAAAATATACATAGAGAAGTTGGTATGAAATGCCTTCAAGCATAGAACTTCTGTCGAAGCACCAAGGCTATTTACGAATGTCTGTTTTATAAATCATTTAGAGAATTAATTTATGGCTATTTAATTTTTAAGGGAATTATATCCTTTCGCTTCAAGTGTATCTGTCTAGCCATAGAAAATAAGTCACGCTGAAAAGGGAAGTCGATTGATGCGTAAGAATGTTTCCAAAAATGTTTTGTGTTTGAAAACAACCATTCGAGTCTCAGAAACTTAGGACGTCCTTTCATGAAATCTGGTCGAAGGAATATCTAACTAAACTTAAATAGTAAATTAAATAACTTATGTCACCAAAAGAAAACCAAGAGTTTGTAATCTTTTTGATTTTGCCAAGGAGACTTATTTCAGAAATCAGATTTTTGAAATCATGTAAAGGATTCCCTCTAATTCATAGAGACTCACCTAATTTTTACATCACAACAGTGGTATGCTCATCCGATGATTTCTATTTCCTCTTGATTATATATCGTATGATTTTCTTGATGCTGACAACTTAGCGTCTCTCGGAAAGTGGACCATTTTTTCGTTATGAAAATATGATTCTGATACACGAATGTCTTTGGTAAAGTGTTGTCTTTCAACTTGTTTGCTCTGTTATAAACTCCATCGATGCCTTATCGACCGCCAACTTATAATCGATTCATTTATTTGCTTTCCTTGATCCGATGTAATTCAATCTTTGTTCATTTGTGTTGACCTCGCCGGTGGAGTCTGCCAAGGTCCCGGATTCGAATCCCGGCTCATCCGTTCCTACCCTTCTAACGTCCCTCACTGTACTATGCACGTATTTCGTTTTTCTTACATTTATGGAAGTCTTCTTCTGTTCAGGAAGTTTATGAAAACGTTTGAATTTGCTGGTTCATTCCTTTCTTAAGTATGTTATTCAGCGCAACGACCTTGATCCGAGGCTGAATGTAAAACATACTTTCATTTACTTCATCTTAGCATCTACATGCTAAAACGAGTGCGAACACCCGGAAAAGATGGCGATCCAAATCTTTCCGGGCTGGAGAAGAAAAGTATTTCACGTTGATTTCCGTCATGAGCGTCACCTTGGTGCCGAAAAAATCATTGACTTAAGTTATTACCTCTGATTGAAATCTCTAGGTCGTGAGGCAAATGCGGAAGCTGATTGTTTTATATAGTGACATGCAAATTAATGATCGAGCCAATGCGCTATGTAAACACGATCACGCTGGAAGAATGGTGGGATCTCTTTGTCTGCGGAGAATATCCTTCACTACACTGGTACCTTCGTTAACGACGGTAATTCTGGAACGCATTTCCCGTTTAATATTTTCCCTTCCTCCCCACAACCATAGTAAATGACAATCATGTAAATAGAGCTCATCTTCATTGAAAGTCTTAAGAAAGCCGCCCCCATCGTTCAGGTGTCGTAAACCAAAGCCTGCATTACCAAAGACAATTTTTTATTACTCACTCGTCGTTACATACGTTCGTCCTTAACTACGGCTGTGGTTAACCAAAGTAACATTATATTTTGCTTGTTTATTCTACAACTATATGATTTTCAGTTGGGTATTCATGCTTATGGACTCGAATATGTATCGTATTTGAAGTAGAGAAAATTGCGCTAATTTTTAATTTATACGATACGTATATCAAGCAATTTCTCTTATGATTATAGGGGACATTGAAATACGATAATTTTATACTGTAATTTCACTTACTGTAATTCGACTTTGATAGGCACCTTCTTCCATGGCCACTTAGGACTGATCAGCTACTCGGCACTGAAAACGCGAAAAATGAAAATCAGAAACGTACGATAGCAAATGAAAATATTATGTTAATTAAAAGACAAAAAATAACTTCAACAGATTTTAAAATTCCCAGAAATCATTCATAATTAAGTTATCCAATAACGATATTTATTACATTCACATGCAGTGTCACTGTTTACTGAAAAATTTTCACAACTATCCCCTGTACCATTTTGGAAATGTATTTAATTTATATTTAATCATCGAAATTCATGGTTATAAACTTTAAGGATCGGGTCGTGAATGCGTGCATGTTCTCCGGTGAATGCATGCCTATAAACTATGCACTCTCTGCCAAGATGTTGTGGAGCATTATGAAATTCGGACTAAGAAATCAGGCAGAAAAAATATAAGGGGATATTTTTCGTAGAAATACCTCGCATTCATTCACTTTAATAAGCTACTAAAATCCTACATAAGCGATATTCTATTTCTTTTACGCGCAGTTTCTTGTATGTGTAATGTTTAAGTAAATATTATACAAGTTTCGACCAGCGCAACATTTAAAAAATGCCTATTTACATTTACTTATTTAATAAGTTGACCACTCTAGATATTGCAGAATGAAAATAATGTTGAATTTTCGAAGATACCTTAGTTTTCTCTTAAAATTTGCAACATCTGTCTTAAAGGTAAGATACTCGTATTTGTTTCAAGATGTGTGTCACAGCCGTCTGCTGAATAAGAAATCAGACCTTTGTATTAGTCAAAAATTGCTTTTTATCTGACAACTTTGATACATATCAGTAGAAACAAAAATCCTACTATTACAAATTTAAAATACTGCAGGAAATATATGTGTGCACATATATTCTTATTGGAGTGTTTTCAACAAAATAGAATCCAATGAACTTCCATTGTTGTTCCAAATGTTCTTTTTAATCTTTAATGCGTCAGTAATCAGAATATTTTATCTTTATGATCGTAAGCACAGATATCTTTGATGGGTCTTGAAATTTTTGCTGCTCTCCGCCATGGTTTCAAAGGATTATTTTCAAAATTCGAGTTAGTACAATAAACGTCCTACCCAACTTTTTCCTACGCGGGCATGACACAGTTGCAGTGCTTCGGTCATGCGGTGGCTGCAGTAGAATGCCGCGATCTCTTATCGCCTTCTCGATTACAGCTGGAGGCGTTCAAACAAGTAATTAAAATTTGCACTTAATTCGACGATCATTATCACGCAAAGTAAGGATATAACATACTCCGCGCGAGTATAACACTCGTTATGACTGAAAATTTGTGATATTCCTTGTTTACCGTATGCGAAATTTTCACTAAAAAACGTACATCTTAACGATTAAAATAAATCAAACATAACTCATTCTTAAAACAGTAAGTTGTAATTATTTAATTTCATATGCTAATAACAGCTGCTAAGATGTTAGTACTTGACTAAGAAATGGAGTCCACTGACTATAAAAATGGACTAAGGTAGTGATTATCCATAACCACTTGTCAATATATTATGTTTTGTATTTTTAGGAATACATGATGGAATTATTATAATCAATATGAATGAAAACGTCAAAAAGATCATGATCAAATGTTTCACTTTGGTACCAGTAATACTATGATATACTTCCATCTGAATTACACCGAGGCACACCACACGAAGTTTTACTAAATCGCCGATATATAAAATTATAATTGTTTTACAATCATTTCTTTGAGGTCAATTTCGCGATAAAAAAGTTGTTGCGGATGAAAATATCGGATAGTTCGACACAATGATACTTTATAATACCGATTAAGATGCATATTTAACGCTTGTCAGATTTTGTTTCTTTCAAAAAATGTCACTGCTCTTACCTCCTTTCGAAATTTCCTCAAGCTCCACAGCGGTCGCACTTCCCCATCTCGAAAATCAAATCTTCGTGACACTCTCCTGGATGTAACAAAGAAGACGCACTGCGGACTGGCCGAGCCCAGCCTCACCAATTCCAACGGAATGGAGCGTGCGAGTGTTTTTGAAAACAGCCGCTGAAGAATACACGCACCAAGGCCGCCTCCCTCCCACTCGGAGGGGCGGTGGAAGACTGAAGAAAAGAAAGTCTGTCTCTCGGCGAGAGAAATATATTTGTGAACGAGATAGGCGCTATCGGACGGAGGCGCCACCCAACGGTGGCGATAGAAGAACGAATGTGCGTCGTTGGGTTAAATCTCTCGCTTCCTCCACAAAGCCTCTTCCTCTTTACCAAGTCGTACTTCCTAAACAGTCGGTTATTCCCCCTTGATACAGCGTTCTTGCATCCCCAGCGTGTTCTTTACTTCCTGCGGAAAGGACTGTGGGGAAGCACTGGAGATACCGATGCATTCTCATCGGAAGTCTCTCGAGCATTTGATCCTTGACCAGTGGGTCACATCGCCTTATTTGGCAACTCCACTTGGTGAGATGAACTTGTGTTGTCGTTTCCAATTTGACCCTTTAAAAACTCGCAAATAATCGATGTTTACCTACCGCCGACGAATTTATTTGCTGTCTCAATCAAATATATTGTAACATTTCTAAGATATCATTACATTTGCTTCCTGCTGAATTCTTTTGCTTCAGAGGCATTAGTGCACATTTCTTTTTATAAGCCCTGCTTTCTTTTCTCAAAATTCTCATCCATCTCTATTGACTGTTTCCCCCGGGGTTGGATTTATAATAAAACGCTAACTGATGTCCTCATCTAATCGAGGGCCTCGATGAGACTGTTTCTTATCAACTTTTCACAAAATAAAACAGTATTTTATGTTCATGGGTACGTATTTTTCGCTTCAGGAATAATTTTGCATAGAGTAAGTATATATTACATGTTTATTAAATTCACTACCTAATTAATGCCATTATATAAGTCTATTCATCACTCATAATAATCTATGGAAATACTGACTAGATTCAATATTTTGTTTATTCTTGCCGTTGTGAAGCAACTGAGTGTTCTATGATCTGTATTTCATCTAAAAAATCGAATTTCAATTTACAGAATTGATGGCCTGATCTTTGCTTCTATGAACTCCGCCCTGCTCACACTTTCGCCCATTCTCTGCCCGTTCAAGATTAGCCACTGTGTCTTTCGTCCTCATTCAGCTCAACACCCACTTTTTACCGACGCTCTCCCCTAGTTTCTCCTAGTCGTAATGGTGATCATTCTAATCGAGTTCCGGTTACCTATGTGTTTATTTGACCCTCCCACTTCCCCACGGAAATGACGGCGCAGTCGCTTTCTTTCACGCACCTACTTTACCAAGAAACTGTTTCCCTTCCTATACATTATTTATCAATGAAACTGTTTCATCATCCCTGACTAATGTATTACACTTGTTACGTTGCTGTGATAAACCGTTTTCCTGTAAAAGAGCTTAAAACAAGTTGTATTGATTGGACACCTTTCCATTTAGCTTTTTATGAAATCACCGATATCTTTTCTTAATGGAATTTCTGACAAAAATCACTTCCTTCGTTGAAGGAAGTTCCATATTATTAGTGCTATATATCTTTTTCGATCCACGGTATTTTAATATTAGTTCGCACTTAGCGTGTTTAAGAGTTTCTTTAGCAATCCAGTATTTCCAGCTGGAAATTTGAGAAAGTTATCTTTGGTGTGAAATTAAGTAATACTGGTCTATATTACTAAATATATTTTGTTGTTATCCTAAAATATCTTTTTTCGTTTATAATCCAATGTTCAGTTATAATTTTTTATGCATGTGCAAAGCGACGCTTGTGTTAAGAGTACATACATTAGATACATTTGTTAAATACACAAATTTAATTAGTTAAAATCACATTTTTGTTTGTACTGGACTTTGACAGGTAAGATATCAACATGTAATAATGAGTTAAGAATTTGATTGAATCTAAAGAATGATTTTTAAGAATAAAATAATTTAGTTTATTTTCTTCTTCGCATATTACGAATGCTTAGACTCGGTTATCTCTTCCATCGATGCCTCTCTTCACTTCCAAAAGCTCACAATAACATGTCGTAATGAATCTCCCTTACTCTAAGTAGCAGCTGGAATAGTTAAGATTCACTTGCCAATTGGTTCGCGTTTCTAAGGCAGCTCAACGAAATGCTATCCTCACTGAAATTTATGCTTATGTAAGTATGTACAATGAAGTTTTATTCAATATCGATATAAAATATTGAAATCGAAATGAACATTTAAAAGGTTGTTTAAAAGACTTGGTCGACTTTATCTGTCAACTGTTTGGGAAAATCAACATCGTTAAATTAGGATTAATTCGTGAGAAAGTAGACAGAAGCCAAGAACATTGATTTATATTTTATTTTTAAGTTATAAGATCTATTTGTTAAGGTAATAAATTGTAAAATAAGGTTATATTATTTCAAATGTAATCGAGGGAATGAAAAATTACTAAGTTAAGCCTTTGATTTTTGTTTTATTTTATGAGATATATATCATTATCCCCTTTAGCATAAACCGGTTTTTTGAATTGACTCATTTTCACAAATAGTTTAAAAGGTTACGTAAAATGGTGGAGCTTGATCCTTGTTTCTCCCAAAGCGAATTCGAAAATATGAAACGAATTTAATTATGCAACTTTGGGTTTGGCACCATTTTAGGTTACAAATATAAAAAAGTGCGATTCCTACAGATCTTGTTTTCCTATAAAGATTTCAGCATTTCAAAGACGGAAGTCGAGCGTAAGTGTGGTAATACTACATCGCGACCTCAATTTTCGAGTGTGCCCTTTTCAAATATCAACGAAATTATATGGTTAGAGTAAGTCGATTACTGAATAGGGATTCCCTAATTAATTATGGCGAATGTATTTCATCAGATTTCCACTAACATTCACTCTTCCATTGACTGTGTTTCGTTTAGGAAATAAGTGACAATTTCTCAAATTCCACCATTGTATCCTATACACTATATCTTCCACAACGGTGAGAAAATCACCTTCGATTTGAAACCAGACAGGAGTGAGTATCCTTCATTTGAGGAATAGGAAATAAAATCGCATTGCCTTTCAGCTCATCGATCTCTTGGTTTTTGACCTTCCAAGTTATCTTCGTAAATTATATAAAGTTAGTTTTCGCCATTTTTTATATTTTGAGTATATTTTGCGATTTTGTCGAGTATTTAAAAGAGTTTATTTTTATTCTTCGTTATCCCATTAAAATTCATATATTATGTTCATATCACGTTGTTTCTTTTCATTTTATCCACGCAAATGCAACTTCTGTTCATATAGTTCTACATTCTTTCTTGTACCTTCATCCTTTCGTATACATCTAGGTATTTGGTCACACATTCCTTTTATTCCTGTAGCAACTTGTATCCTTCCTCTCAAAATCTCATTCGCCACATCCTACCAACTTTCTACAAAGAAAACCACCAGTGCGGATTTTCCGGAAAGAAAAGAGTCTTAATAGACCATTCGGAGCTGAAATATCCGATTTTGGTAAATTTTCCCTTATGGCTCATCGTCTGTTTTCTCTGTCAGTTTTCCTTGAAAGTTCTCATTTCAAATTATACGTCGCAATCATAATCTTTCTTTACTAATTACCACGACTTTCTAATATTACTCAAATACTCCTTGTACGTATTCGGTCATTTACAATATCTTATTAATTGCTTAGGAGAGAGGTGAGTGAGCGATGAAGTTGGATTCGTATCTCAACGAAAGGAAATGCGTGATCGACTCAACGATTATAGGTTTGGCAGCGCTGAGCTCGTTGTGTTTTCTTACTCATTTGTACGTAACCAAACAGGTTGCTAAAAGTTTCTTATGTGTCTGGAAGTATCCACAGGGAACATTTTCGCCGAATTTCGCATTATAAATATACTTTATTTTGCGTTCGTTCATTTCGAGTTCATAGAATGATTTTTTCTTAGTAAAATGTTTTCGAATTATTCAATTTAGACTGAGATGAAGTGGTTTTGTGTACCGTTATGTTGATTCAGCACGTTTGCTTTGAATAGCAAAACGGGGCACTTACTTTAGGGTTTTTGTCAAGTACAGTGTGTAGGAAACCGGGCTGATTACGAAAACGGAATTAAAATGACGATTATCGGAATAATGAAACAGAAACCATCCGTCAATTTTTCCTTGTAATTAATCTATTACTTACTGCTAGCATCTAGAATTCATTTATTTATTCCACTTTGTCGCAAAATACAAAATGACCAGTCACAAACATTAGTAAAAAGAAGAAAACTTAATTGTAATTTTTAAGGTCCCCCTGAGCCAGGCAAAGGCTCGTGAAGAGGTTCCAAGTTTAGAAAAGAAAAAGATGTATATTAATAAATTTAAATACATTCACAGTCATACATTATGTGTAGAATAAGTTTAAAAGCAGAAGATGCTAAATGCAAACATTTTCAAGCTTCCTAATGAAGAACCAGAAGAGCTACTGAAAAATATTGCTTATCTTTCTCGAGAAAAATACCGATAGCAATAAAAAAATTTTAAAACAAAAAAAGGATTGATAAAAATAATTTTATCGTGGAAATGAACTTCCTCTCTGTGAAGCCTGAACTTATTGATTAAAGAAAATAATGTTTCTTAATGATCATATTAATGTTTTCTAAAGAGTATGTTTAATATGCAAAGTTAGCACAACAAAAAAACGGCTACGCTTCTGGAAAATTAAAGGTCGGGAAATGTATGTGTATAAATGTGTAGTTTTGAATGAGGGACCCCACAAAAGACCTTTCCCTACCACCTATAAATTCCATCATTTTTTGGATATCATCAGCTTTGCCAGAAGATGACCGATCGACTATAATAAATATTCTGTGGAAATTACTAGTTTTGTTTTGGGAATAAATGTTTCGCTAACATCTGTTTGTCTGGCGTCTGTATCCTTTATGAGGAAATGATAATCCTCATATTCTGAGCATCAAAGCGCGACGAATTTCCTCTTTCATGATGTGATTCCCCAAACTGTTTCCCGGAAAATTTGATGAAATTAAATTCCGACGGCTTTAAAGACGAATTCACAGGTCTCAGATGCTGTTATCCGTTAGACTAAAATTGCTATACACAAATTTTATTGAGGAGCCGTAAAGGGGTTTATAGTTGCTATTTAATAAGTATCGGAGTGTATTAATTAAGTCATGGTAGCTGTAGCATGCTATTTTAGCGCATGTTATAAGTGTTTAAGAGAAAGATACAACACTTGAATAGCACTCTTAGAAATTAAGGCGTAATTGCTGGAATACGTTGAAAAATACAGCCTTTGGAAATTAGACCTACTTATTCGAGTAAGTAATTTTTAAGGCGAAATGAATCTGATTCTTCTTATATAAGAATTGAAGCTATAAAAGCGAATGAATGCTACTTTGAGCAAAAAATCTTCACAAATATGTAAACTACAGTAACATCTAACTACTCTAGTCAAGACTCGGTTCCAGCTGAGAATCAGCATTCATGCTCTATTTATCTTAAAGAAACATGTTCAATGCTTACTTTTGAATGCGTTTATGTATGTACAATAAACGTTCTCTGTCTTGGAAACATCACGTTCTTTTCGAAAACGAATTCCTCACGTTGTTAATGCGTCAACAAGTTGTGTTGCTCTTTTTTTAGAACTCAGTGTTAGCCTTCTAGAGGAAATGTGTTTATTTACATTTGCTCTTTCATAAATGTGCGAAAAATGAATGACGTCTTTCTAAAGCCCGGCAGTGATAACATACTCTGCATTCGGAGTAGTATTTGTTTTTGTGTAGGTAAGCTCTTTTTAAGAGCTATCTTATTCCATTTTGTATCTGAAATTTTCCTCGAAAGAAGTTTTTCAGACATTGCGCGACAATCAGATCGGGGTTATCCTACAATTAGAAAGGAAAAATTAAAGACGATAGTTTAATTATTATCATGAATAGCTGTAATATATTTGCCAGTAAGATGGACAAGTTTCTTTTTTCTCGAGTTAGCTATTTAAAGGAAATATTTTGATTTTGCTGGACTAAGAACTAATTTTAACAATGTCTTTGAAGGTACATGCTATGAAAGAATTTATTTACTATCTTATGAAACTGCAATAACTCTTTTAAGGCTAATATTAAAGAGCTTATTTTTTCAATTAAAGGCATCTAAATAAGTAAATTGTACCTTTTTCGAAAAATACAGAATCAGTTAATATTTGAAAGAACTTAAACAATCAAAGCTTTGAAGAGAAGGCTGAAAAGAATATTCGGTTATGTCCTCAAATATTCTCAACGTCTGTAAACCAGAATGAATTTCTTAGTAATACGACACCTTGTACCTGGAATTCAAGACGATTCCCTCCCTAATTCGAATAATATCTTCCATAGATTACAGTATAGTCCCACAGGTTTTTGGGCTTCCCTTGCATGGTAATTTCGGTGCCAATATATATATATATGTACTGAGCATGATTTCGCGAATAAAAGCAGTTCTTGTCTGCAAAGACAAAGGCCGATTGAATCCTCAACCATGTGTTAGCTTTGAAGAGAGGTGGAGGAGGCAAAGTGAGGAGTGATGTTTTTACCTTTCCTTCCATGAGAATGAGAGAGATGCCCATATAAACTCAGCAGAGTGACCCTATGAATAATACTTCGTCATTATTAGGAATCGATTTCATCTTATCACACAGACGAACAAGGATGATTTTGTGAGAAAGAAGTAAATGAAGGATACGTTACCACTCTCTCGCTCTTTTAGTGATATGTCAGTAACGTGGAAGTATGTTATTTTGTTTATTTTTCTAAATGAAATCAACAGAGGGGTAATTTCATGTTTGTAGTAGACTTTGCATCAATTTTGTATCCTATAAATTTAACTTTCTTTCCTATGATTTCTTTCTTACATTTTTCTATGTTCAATGTTTTCTGGTATGGAACCGTTATACGCCTTTCTCGTTTTCTTTTATTGCCTTTTCATTCTTTTCAGGTTTAAAGAGGTTTTATCGTGCTCTTTCAGATTTCCTTTGATTTTTAAATTTCACTATTAGTAACAGTAAGTTTTGCAGGTGATTTTACATCCTTGTTTGTGTTTTACTGAAGTGAAAATTTTTCTTAATGGATCGACTTAGGTATCTTGTAATCTACTTAGAATTTTCTTCCTTATTTTTCTTTTTTTCCTTTATCCTTACTTTTTTCTAAAACGATAAAGGTTATATGTTGTCGGGGACTATAGCCTAAATATCGTTCTAAATAAAGCATTGTTCTCTTCTGTTTTATTATGTTCTCCTTCCTGAGCAAAAGAATAATGAAAAATCCTCCACCAAAATAAAAAACGATGTATGATTTGACTCGATAAACGTTAGAAATAATGCTAATTTATTCGAAGAGAGTTAAATATCGATGAAAGCCTGTTGGAATCCAACATAACTAACCCCAATATCACGACTGGTGACATACTTGGTTTATTTCCATTTTAAGCTATCCAACGTCTTCAATGCATACAGAAAAACATTGTTGTTTTTCTTCACCACTGGATTCACCCTTGTTTACTTTTGGTTGTAGCATATTTTGCCCGCATAAATTTCGTCTTCTCCCCCTCGTCGAAGCCTTTTTCCCTCGGCGTGTCGCAAAAAATTCCGAACCTCTTACGTCACAACCGTCCGTCGTTCCATTTGGTCGGCCTTGTCCCATTTGTCATCGCCGTTTCTCAACTACATTTATTTTTCACCAAGAGGGGAAATATTTATTGTACAATATTGTCCGTATTCGATTGTTTTTAATCGCGTTCTGACCTAATTTTTCTCGCTATTATATTTCCTTAGCGGAGCCAAAATTATGGTGTCAAGATCCTTTGTCGTTCTTTCAATTGTTTTTGGCTATATACTATATTATTAGAGTTTATGAGCTATTTTGAGTTTTGTTATCGCCGCTTAGGAATGAATTAATTTTTAAGGCGAGGTCACATCAGAGTTGACCTTTCTTCTACCTAGAATCAATTTTTATTAATAAACTAAGTATGACATTTGATTTAGAAGAGGGAAAAATAAGGAAATAACATCAAAGGATTGGGAAAAATCTTCCCAACTGAAGATTGAAGAAGGCAAAAAGCCCACTGTGTGGGAAAACACCCTCAAGGAGGGTGGTGAGAACAACATAGAATATATATACTGTGGATATACTGCGTTGTTACTTAGTCGTTGTAATATTTGTACAGTGAATTTTCGAATTCAGAGGAAGAAGATCGCCACGATATGAATTTTATGAGAAAGTAATTGGGGAAAACGGAGAACTAAAACTGGAAATCGTTCGCGAATAGCTATCCTTCATGGAACATACGAGGGTGATCTTAAAAGTTTCCGACCCCAGATTTTTCAGAAATCTTCAGAAAACATGTCGAGTAATGGCGAAATGTCGGAAACTTGTCAGACCACCCATGTACAGAGAAGGAAACTGTCTTAAATCGCCCCCATTTAACAAGATCCCTTGGCAATCATCTAGGCTCGCCCCAAGTATCTCAACGACTACTATGTAATTATTAAATTAATTTGGGATGATTCAGGAACCTTTGACTATAAAATAAATTCAATAGTGTTAATCTAAATCGCTCTCTATTTAATGCCCCAGCATTTAATCTCGTAAAATTGGGAGTTTTAAATCACGGCCGGTTTTGAACCAACGAAAAATTCTTCAGGAGATGTTTCGAAGATAAATTAATTTTGGTATATTTCGTTGAATAAGGCCGTAAATTGATCGTATTTAATTTTAAAATCGGCGCAAGTTATTGTCCATTGAGAATTGATTTTAGTCAAATCATTTTTAATTTACAATGTTGTTCAATTCATCTCAGATGATATTCTTCTCATTCTTATTCATCTTCTTTTAGTTAATAAATTAAACACTGATTGTTTGATCGGTTGTGCAGTTGTAGATCAGTAGCATAATATTACGTTTAAAGTGCTATTGCCCGCACGACCTCTTTCTTAATCCTTTAAAAGGCTTAATCATTACCTTTCTTTGAAATTTTTGGCCTTAAAAACAAACCTCAGGAATGGCAACATCAAAATGCTCTAAAGTCATTGCCAAAACAAAAAAATGCAAAGAAATTCAGCTTTGCGGCTGGGAAAATTTGGTTTTCTGATAAATACCAAACAACTCTTATGTAAATTATAGGAGTAAGATATTCATTCTTAACAAACTGCTTGTGTAATTGCTTTCTCGACCCTTTACCCTCATTTAGAATAAAAATGAGACTTAACGTGAAGTAACGTTTGATCACAACATTTAGGGGCGAAAAAATTAGCTCATATTTTATTTTTAATTGCCTTTTGGTAATTCTGAAACATTTTAATATTCGTTAGTTTAAGATTAGTTTCAGTAGATACATACTATCTGCAAGCTGGGTTATGATGAGATTTCATAGAATTCTTCTTTCCTTGCTATAGACTCCCCGTTAGTAGTAAATAACATACACTTGTTCTAATATGATTTTAGGGAAACAAAAACAACACATGATACTAACATTGAGATCTTTCAGTCAGAAAAGTGTCTTAAGCACGTTTAACTCCATTCGTCTTACTTTATCGCATTCATCTTTATAGAACTTGATGATAAATGAGTTATCATTATTTTCTGCGTTGATAAAAGAACCAAATTACTATTATTCAAAATATGTCCCTCCAAAGATATTCAAATATATTAATTTTTAGGACCAGACCCAAATTTGTAATACGGATATATTTCAATGACATCGAATGATGAGGTACCACAGAAATGGCTCTGAATCAAAGTCGAAATCGTTTATATGACCTTCAAGCAAATGTTTTAGCAGTTGAAGCCTTCAGCCAGGTCGTGAAGTGACTTACTAAAAGTTTGATAAAGACTCTTCTGAACTGCCAATGTCTTGGTCAATTGGAAATAGAGACCTTAATAAGGGCCGAAACAACTGTGTGAGCGCGGTCTTTATAAAATTCCTTTTAGTTTAACGTAACAGCTGCCGAATAAACTTGTAACGGTTCAAAAATAGGAAGGAACTATTATTAATTAATTAGTTTCGGAATTAAAATCTAGTTGGGATTTATCAGAAAAACTAGCTTATAGTTCTTACCTCTAAAATAATTTATTTGATTTGTGACCCAGATAGTGATTATAGTCCTAGGCGATTCCCGTTTTCCAGCTCTTGTGGTCGAGCTTTATCTGTTTATTCGTTACCACGAAACCCGTTTCCTTTCCAAACTACTTAACCTTTTTCCTTCTTCCTTCCGTAGCAATTCAATTTAATTCCGAGGTGATTCCCCCAAAATATTCATCGGACTTATTGTGAAGAAACTTCCACTTTCTATAGATCATTTATCTTCATGAAACAAGTCATGTTACTCAGAATAAAATTTATTTATATTCAATTATACTGACTCTTTAGCTGGCGACCTCTCTCACACGTAATCTAGCTTTTATTTATATTTTACAAAATTAATGAAAAATAAAAAGTGGGCTACGAGAAAATCTTCGCAACTGATGGGTAACTAAGAAAAATTTAAGTCGAGGAAGAAAAAAGGGAGCGAAAACGCAGATAAAGTGTTAACAATTAAAACGAGACAACATAAAACGATTAAAACATGCAATAAAGCCGAAGCAAAAGGAAATAAAATAAATTAAATAGAATTTAAAGATAAAAATGAGAAGAAATAATTCCTCAAAATAGAATAATGAAGATAACTTTTAATAAGCAATTTTAACATTAAGATAAATTGTAATTCTTTGTGAAATTGCAATGATATTCAATTTTATATTTAAGATGACAAAATTGCAAAAGACGTAAAACATTAGTACTCTCGTAAGTTTAAGTAATACTATGGTAATCAGGTTGCCTGTAATCTCGCTTGTTCATTTTATTCTAATTTAGGAGTACCGATGAAGTCACAATGATATGATTTCGACATATGGTAGGATACTGGTCGTAAGAGAAAGATAGATCGTCAGGTTTGGAAATGTGTTTGTTACACTATATATAAAAAAGGTGAGCATTTTCAAGAACAACACGATGTTTGTTAAAATGTTTTAAATATTTGCAAGTAGCTGTTTTTTCTCCAAAGAAATAGCATTCGATGTAACTAGTACACGATGTAATATTATCTGATTTAGTATTCTTAGCAAACATTTAGTCTAGAAATATTTTACGACAAAGCCAACAGATATTTGTCAGCTTATTGGCCATGGAAACCACAGAGTTGTTAATAGTTGTTTTGGGGTATATCCTTAAAAAAGGATTGTGAGATATTTTGAGTCCTTAATGAGCATTTATTTGAGGCGATATTTTTATTTTAGGTCCCTTCCCAAAAAAACATTAACCGTATCCATTTGGGAGCTGTTACGATGTATGTGAGAATAAGTCTCTAAGGGGAAAAGAAAAGAAGTTTTGTATATGAGCCTTATATTTTACTTAGAAAAGAGAACTACGCCTATAGCACATCATTTTCTCTTTGCCTTTTCATTGTAACAATTATAGATACATAAGTACAGGTATTTACAATTCATAATCATTTTCGCATTTCTCTATTGCAAAAAATAACGTATTTTGAGAGATTATATTCGAAATAACTATTGCTTTCTATATTTGCAACAAATTAAACTTTATCCTTGAAAGTTAAAATAATCAGTTCAGTTCTTAACCAGTTCAGCTCGGTTCCAAAATGGTATCTCAGAGTAATGAACAATTGACAGTTGCAGTTTAATTCTACTGATGACGAAATGTACAATTCTCAGTGGCATAACTTTGAACAAGCGATTGGTTCTTCAAAATGTTTAATAGACTACTTTTTCTGGACCTTTATGTACACAAAATGAACTGTGTTGTGTACACAAATTGAATTGAGAGTTTATTAAAATCTTGCAGCGTATGACAGCATATGATTGCAATATGACCAAAATAAGAATTTTAATTATTTTTTTTCTTATGGTGCTAGTCTCGATTTTGCACGGCTATTATTTCTAATTTAATTTTGCAAAAGAAATATAGCCTGCAACCGATAAAAGTGAGGTTTACTTGCTTTTCTTATGAGAACGATATTTCTTGTCTAGGTTCGAACTGGGGACCGTTAGGAGAATAAAAATTAGCCTATTATCTGCGCAGGGAGTATATATAACAATCGTGAAAGTTTGAAATTTGTGCAATATATGGTTCTCGAGTTTTGGGCGAACTTACACATCTTACTTTATTATATTAGGTTCATTAGAGATTTTAATTTTTGTTTAAAAACTCTGGCAGTGATGTCATGTATATCGATAGTATAATAGTCTTTCTGTTTGGCTGGATATCAGTTCTTTCTTGATTTCAATCCTTTGAGGATGGTATCCATCTTCGCCCTACCAGAGAGTAATGGAAATCGTAAGTCCTGTGCGTTTCGGACACACGTTCATTATTCCGACGATGAAGCACGATATCTCTAGATTGCAAATTTTCACTAACGGTAACAAAAGCCACTTCGTCGATTGTCCGTGAATTAAACCTTTTCGCGTGCTCGCCTGCAGATGTTTTGACAGCCCTGATGACTGGCTGTCGGATGGCATCAGATCCAACGCAATTGTGAACATTTTGATCAATTCGTTGTTCTGATGAAGAAACGCTTGCGATTATTTGACAACGGTTCGCTTCATTGTCGGAGAGTCACTTTTGTGGTTTTGTCTTAAAATCCGCTACTTTTTGTTACGGAATGCGATTTGAAATGTAATACATTTTACTCAACCGCACGGAAAGAATGACAGTTTAAATAACTGTTACAGTTAAACAATAGGTCCGCCACGAACACCATCTATTGAAAGTAATCCGAAGTCGCGATTCCCAATTTTGGGATTTTTCAGTTGTTCTTTTTGGGTTTCTCAGTTTCTTTTATTGTATGAACCGTATAAACCATCCCTGTATTAGAGCAAACGAAACAAAAAAATATCCAAATCGGTGGAGCCGTTTTTGAGTTTTAGCGAGACTAACGAACATTGATATATATATAAGATAATGATGATTAATAATTCTTTGGTTAATTTATAATTATCAAAAAGTGAAAACCATTTAAACGACGCCTACTTGTATTGGATACTACTGAATGTGTCGGACTACAGTATGTAATCACTCACTCAAACAGGCCAATATGTATCATCATTTGCAAATTTGAAGATAGTACAAAAAGCGCAATAAATTACGGAAGATTTCGAGTGATTGTTTTATCCACACTTGCCATTATTTTCGAAATTTAACGATTATTTGAAAAATATGAAAATTGTGTAACTCTCTTGGCATGTAATGCGGGCAACGTTTTCAAAAAGGAATTAATATTAGTATGGAAATGTATGAGAAAGAGGAATAACAATGTAATGAGTGGATGTGATGAAACAATAATTATAGGTCAAAACAAAATCATACAAATACTGCGGATGGATTAAATAAAGATTAAGAACTGACAAAATTAATTTTCCAAAGAAAGGTATAGATTAACTTATTTGCGTCGAAAAATAGAATGAAAGAGAGCCTAGCTTGTTTATACGAGCAATATTTATTTATCATTTATTTATTCAATTAACGGGATATACCCTTTGCAAACAAGTGACATAACACTAAAGCACATTATTATTAATTCCAAAAATTATTCTGTATAAATGACAATAATATGGAACAATAAAAAAGATTACAGTATAAAATATGATACATTAAACAATTATAATATACGATATAATACATTCAAAATTTCAATATGATATATAATACATTAAAATTTACAGTATAACATATAAATAATAAAACGAATAAAATAATATTAACGAATCCATGATAGGAGAGAAAGAGGAAATACAAATAATTCAAGAGTGCATGTTGAATAGTTATAGAATAACGGTACCCATTAAGAATGAATATGCATGAAGAAAAAGCACATTAAAACAGGAATATATATAGAATTACAAATAAAATTCAAACATGTTGCTTGATTTTCTACAGAGATACAAATATAGTACATTTGCAAGAAAATTCCATAAAAGCCTCCTACAGTGATGAACGTTTGAGACCAAAAATATTAAAGATCTCATCATCATTCCGAAGACATTCAAATTCAGGCGGTAACAATGAAGTTCTGGCACACCGTGGCCCAGTTATTTTTACACAAGTACCCAATTGCAGCATAATTTATACTCCCGCTTTCCCTTCCCAATTCGGTTTGAGAAAGTGTCACGGCCGTATGGGTCTCTCTTTTGTTGCAATTCATTTTTCCAAACGGAGGACGATTTATACGTCACTCTTTTCTTCCAATTGAATCCCGAACTAAATTATTCTTTTAAGTTTTGGTGGCGCTTTTTTGTTCTCGGATGAAGTGACCGTAGAATTTCACTAGCCAATCCATTCCCCATAATCACGACGAGGTCACATGAATTTTGCGCTTTCACCTTCACCTTTGGAGACATTGGGACTTATTTTAAGATTCCCTGAACTTATTGTAACGAGGAACAAATTACTCTGGACGAATTTTGTAGGCCATACGTCGACCTTGAGGTTGGGGTGATATCGATTCCAACCGGTACAATGTTCCTGATTTACTCTGAGGTTTACTCCTCTATGACCTACATTTAAGGTACATATTTATGTATCTGATATTTTATAATGTTTGTCGGCTAAGTAACAGCAAATACCGTAACCAATGACATATTTTTTGTGAAAATTATTCGAATTTTATCAATATCTTTAGCATTATTGACAATATGTTAATTTTAAGAGGCAGTGTTTTGTTTAGTGATTTGGAATCACTCTTTTGTGATACTCTTTATGCTAGGCAATAAAATTTGAAAATATTATTTCTCTCACATTTATCGCTCTAATACTAATGTAAATGTTATCAATCTAAATTCAAACAGAAACCTTCGAAATTAGCCAATGAAGTAGATTACGTATTTAATTATGTTAAAGCTGTTTTTGACGAACTTTTTACTCTACAGCACAATTTGTATAGCGACACATATTTAAGGTGTTTCGATAGATTCCCAAAAGTATTCTCAGTAAATTCTTGATCCAAAACCACGTTTAGTCGTTGTGAGAGATTCCTGATAACCTGATATCCTTCCTAAATATTCCTTAATGTTTCGATAGCATAGCGAGTTAAGAATTTCTTTAACTTCCGTGTGACAAGATTTCCTATTCCGATACATGGATGTTGAGATCAGCCTTTGTTCCTTATTTTCCTTAATTCTGAAAAAATATTTCCCTATTCTTTTCCTCGTTTCGAGATAACAATATTTCTTTCTTCAAAATAATTTCCTGGTAGCATCTTCAGCGATTACAACATCTTTAATTTTGACAGACTGTCGTTTCCTTTTCAGCTTACAGCTAGAATCAAAATAGGAGAAATTTTCAGATATTGTTTTATTTAAGCTGTTTATTTTTCCATCATTCATTCTAATGGCCATCTACAATCATTTTTTAGGTTGTGGGAAGAATGCGTATTTTTTCGAAGGCTTTGAGTTCCTGATTTAGTTTCAATATCCGACGTATTGACTTTAAAAATTTTTAATTTAGACTAGATTCATCTTTAAAATCAACCTAGGTTTTGGATGGTTTCATATTTATATGACCTGGTGCATATAAATATTAAAAATAATTAATATCGTGAATGCCATGATTGATGCAAGCGATTAACATTGCATTCAAATTCAATGACATTAACTAAGAGAAAGCAGAATTCTTTTGTGATTATTACAATAATAACATCACAAGTAATTATGATGAATAACTAAGATCTAAAAGTTTAATATTTCGATATCACTTCGAGATATTTTACGAAGATGAAATGTAAATTGTGATTCCTGATATTCTAAAGGTTATTATTAAGTATTGTTTTCTCTCAATAATATTGATTCTCAAGAAAATGGCCATCTCTCATATTCTCGTATTTATAAACAGTAATTGAATTATTGGTTCCCACTACCATATCTAGATAAGATCTAATATTTTAATTTCTTACCAACGCATTACCTATTCCTTTTCTATATATATATATATCATCATCATCATCATCATCATCATCATCATCATCATCAGCCATTTTCAATCCGATGTCGGATGTAGGCCTCCCCAAGCGCTTTCCAATTCTCTCTATTCTGAGCTTCTCTTTGCCATGTCACACCTAAGTACTTAATGATGTCTCTGTTCCATCGGTCCTTTGGTCTTCTTCTTGGTCTCTTCACATCTCTTGGTGTCCAGTTCAGAACCGCTCTTGTCCAACGGTTGTCGTTTCTTCTCGCCAAATGGCCTGCCCACATCCATTTCAGTGATCTTACTTTATCTATGATGTCTGTCACTCCGGTCTTCATCCTCACCCAGGTGTTGCGTTTCCTGTCTCTTCTTGTGATTCCAAGCATACACCTTTCCATACTTCTTTGCGTTGTCTGAAGTCGCTGGGTTATTGCTGCGTTCCCCTTATGGGTATCATTTTCGAAGCTTATCCAGCAAAATTCTTAAAAATTGCCGCAATACATTTCTTACGTGAGAATTTTACATCCATCTGGCATCGAACTCACGGTCAAAGGTAACCTTTCTTCCACTGGTTCTATAGAAAACTACTTCAAACGCAAAGGCTGTGATTTTGAATAGTCTCCTGCATAGTGAAAGGCCCCAAAACAATTTTAAAAAATTAGCGTAAATGACCACCTGGCGTCGAACACAGGACCCGTTCGTGAGAGACAATGGCATGCGAATGTTATAGAAGTGCCACTCTGACGTGTTTCAAAGTTTCGAATCAATATCTTATCGGGAAGGTCCTAAAATAAGATTCCGTTTTCCCCGTTTGAAATGCATGGTAGAATAGGAATGACACTCTTGCATCGAACCAAGGACGACTGCAGAAACGGTGAACCTCATGAAAGAATGCTCTCAAACGCCTCTGTCACCATTCCGGGCTTTATCTTTCCAGCTTATCGGGAAGGCATTTTAAAAAATCGTCCATGATATCAGCAATGCATTTCTTATGGAAGAATTTTGCATCCACCTGGCGTCGAAGTCACGGTCTTTTTGTAACATTTCTTCTATTCGTAATATAGAAGACTACCTCAACTTCAACCTCCGAGATTTTGGTTCCACTGTCTTACCGATAAGTGCCTTAAAAAAGTTTTCAAAAATCCGCGCAATGCATTCTTATGGGAAAATTGCGATATTTGGTACCCTCAAGTATCGAACCCATGACACCTAGCGTCGATGTCAGCATTATTCTGGCATCTACAGTGTGGGGCCAGTAGGTCGTTAAAATCTGACGGGGACGGCGCTTGTGGAACATGGTCAGAATTCTTATCCCCTATATCTATTAACACGGTATCTTTCTTTGAACATGTTCATAATTATGAAGTAATTTTGTATAATAAATAATAAATATGAATAAAATGAATATAAATAATATAAGGAATGATATAAATAATATGAATAAATTTTGCATTTCATAATTATTATGTAATAATTTTACTTGGTCAGAATGAATTTTTCGTGTTTTTTTAAGGGGTCACGGAAAGCCAAATACGGCGGCGCGGTGAATCCTTTAAAGGTATGTCGGACAGACCCGTCTCTTCTGCTGAAGATGTGGGATACTTGAAACTAAAAGAAACCATATTCGATGTAGAAGAAAGAGCAGAATACAACGTGGAAGATGGAAATTGTGTTTTATCGATGCTCTCTGATTTTTATCTGAAAGTTCTCTTTTGATTGACCGTTTGTTTTAGAAATAATGCTGAGATAAGGCAGATACTTCCATTAGCTTACCCTTCGACCGATAACGCATTCCTGAAAGCTCATAGATTATTCCGTTGCGTTATAATAAAATATTTCGGCTTAAAAGGTATGTTTGAATTATTCGAGGAATATAATACCAATGAATAAGGTCAATGATGTCACAAAAATATTTATCCGTCGTGAATTTAATACATCATAATCATTTTCCCTTCCTATGGCTTAAATATAACTACAATTCACCGTTTCAATCATGTAAATACGTTTCGCTGCAAATCTTTTATTTAAATCCTACGTTTATTACTTTTAATATTCGGAAATATTTAAATATTTTGATGGACTAATAATTCATTGAGATCCTCAGTTTATATACAAGCAAAAAAAAAGCAATCAATCCTATATTGTTTCTGCAAAATACTCGTATGAAACACTATTTTTCTTCGTATCGGCTCTATAAGAGATAACACTTTCGGAATTCCGTCAGAGAATGAATTACTTTTCAATATAAATTCAGTAATAATTGAAATATAAATGTGAAATCCTCTTGATGAGATTTTAAGTATCGAGTGAAACGTTTTCTGGAGCACTTAGATTTTCTCTTTTGCAAAGCATGTAAAAAACTCTTTCCCATCCCATCAGTAATATTTTTTAAATAAGCTGTAATGCTTATGTATCTAGCTCCCTTTTCTCATAAGATTAAAACCGTTCACCGATAAAGTAAATGCTAAACAAGATATTAAGAAAAACGCCACTAGCGTAAACGTTGACGTCACCACACGAGTGAATTATAACTGTGCTTTTTCATTTCTTGTGGCCAGCGTCGCCAATTTATTCTTTCAGATTCCTTTTTGTTTCTTAAGTTTATGGCTGTGTTTTAAGTTAATGGCACACTCTTCTCCAGAGTATTAGCTTCTCGGATGCAATAATCAATGCATGAATTGTATATTGCAATAATAAGACTTCCCAGTATACGCTCATGAATAAAGTAAACGCCGAAACAGTCACTTTAAAAGAGCGAGCTTTTTAACTCTAACAAAACTGACTGAAAACTTTCCCACGCCTTCTTCCCCATCTTTGATGCCGCCCAGAAGCAGGTGTTTCACTCACCTCTCTGCCATGGGAGACTTGTTGAAGGTGTCGCCGTGTTCCACTTACTATTTAAGCCATCTGTCGGCTATCGATTGTACTAAACGTCTCTAATATCGTATGAACAATTAAATTTCAAGGAGGGAAACGGTCAAAAAATGTGTTTTTCGCCGATGGCTGACATTAAGTTTTTTGTCATTTTTAGAGGTTCTTCATTTAATCTTTTCCACATTTGTGGTAAGAATTATTTCTAAATATTTTTGTGGTCTATTGTTTTAAAATATGAAGTAGGAAAAGGCAATTGCATTTAACAAAGGCGGTAAGCTAAACGGTGCAAAATGTTTCTACACTTTACTACATTGAATATTGAATTTGTTTATTTATTGGATAATTTTTCATTCAATTCTCCAAATGTTATGAATTAACCAAACTCATTTAAGTCTTAACATTAAGCTAGTTGTAGTAAGTTCTATCAACAATTTCGGTTGAATAAATTTTTCATTCAATTTATGTTTTGATGTGATCTTTACCGTATTGTTCTATAATTATTTAGGTTTGAAATAATTGTGTTTCCTTACGGCTAATTACTAATCAATGGACAATATGCAAAAAGGTTGGTTGAATAGTTTGATCTCTGAAGAATGATAATACAGCTTCATAGGGATCCAGTATATAAAAAATAGCCATTAATTGTTATTATGACATAATTTAGTTAGAGAATATTGGGATTTGAGATACTTTCGGTTAATATTAAATTATATTATAAATCATTCGAGCTCAGTTATAAATTGTAATTTATTACATAACATTATAATTAGATGGTACCTACTTTGTTTCCTTAAAAATTTACCAAAAATACATTAATTATCAGCAGCAGCTTTTGTATCACTGCTTTAATTTAAAGGAAAAAAAGATAAATGTAGCCTTATAATTCTCTAATCAAAGAGAAGTTAAATAGATACTTAAAAGCATACTGAAATATAGACTTGTAATTTCAACTATATTTGAGATGTGAAACTCAAAGGAACCTAATTAGTTGGCTTTTCTTAATCAGTTTATTGTCAGGCACAAATATATTACTTTTACAATTTCACACCCTCATAAAATCTCCATCTTATAGATTTCATTGTCATGCTTGAATATCTGTCAAATGTACCACGCTAATGCGCCGATTACGCCGCGCCGCCGACAATACAAGGCACGCCGCCGAAAAAATACTACGGCGCGCCGCCGCTGGAAATTTTATCCGGCGCGGCGTGGATTTAAAAACTAAGCCCCAGAGTCGAAAATGTGCTGACAAGTGGTTCGAAGAGATACGCCTTGAACTGATAGAACTCATCTCGGGCTTTCCATCAGGGCGCTGAGTTATACGTGATATCGATACGTGTTACGATTACGATTAATTTTTGCGAACACACCACTCTCAGTTGTGACTTTGGCATGACATTAAAAGTACCTGTATACGATGCACAGTGGGCTAGAATCGAAAAAAGCTGGCCAAAAATACGGAGACGCTTTTCTTGAGTGCGGACCTCGAAACTTCGCATGATTGATTACGAATAAATCCTGCATACAACTATGGAGGTCATTTACGTTGGATCCTTCGCATTAAAATTATACAAGAGGTCAAAGTTGACCCATTTTTACGAAAATTTCCCGGGAGAGGAAATTTCCTAGACGTCGAAGAGAATAAAGCGATAAATTAACTGTTTTACAGATTTGTATAACATGATCAGACCACGTGAGGGTTTCGTTCATTAGGAGACCGAGGTTTTTTACTGAATTTTTGAGTTTAATTGTGGTGCCATTTAGTTGAAGGAGCGGTAGGCTAACTCTATTTACAGAACTTAGTAATTTTGGATATCCTAAATCAGATTACACATACATAATACACGATCAGCATTGATTCTTCATTAACAGGATTACCACTCTTCAATAAACGTGTTGCTAACCACAGGCCAGCTGAATTGACTTTGTTTAGGCTATTTATTTTAGCCTTTATTTGTGTTAAATATTATTTATCCTTATAAAATATATAAAAATAATTACATAAAAAATAAAGGCAGATGCAGAAAATATGCGATCAACTTGTTATTTCCTCATAATTTCAAGTATGATTATATCAACTTAGCAACTTTTATTATAGAATGCATTATAATATTTCAGTATAAGATATGATAATAATATATATTAAAATATTATCAGTTCACAATTCTTTTTAAAAGACATTACAACTACCTCTTTAGCTTTCAAATCTGGCAGTTATTCACCTTCCAAAGAATTGGCTAATCAAGGTGAATGTGTTACAAATGCTTTAATTAGCATGTTAAATAATCATTGAAGAACAGTGCTATTTTAATACCCAATCTCATTTGGTCTAACAAAATACATTTATTTAAGCAATTTCAGATAAAATAATAACTATTCACCCTTCTAAGGGTATTAACTAATTTCAACAATGTCTATTCTTTTTTGGGTGTTTGATGGAAAAGTGGGGGACAACTGCATTCTAAAAGAAGTTATCAACCACTGTACCTGGTTGTGCCCAAACTGTGGCGACATCCAGTTTAAAGCTGCCCAACAATTTGTTGGACCTTAGAATTTTTCTTGATTGATTCTATGACAGAGGTGGGAAACCTGCGATCTTCGAATTGATTGTGGCTTTCTCTACTTTCTCAGATACGCATTTATATGTACAGTAAAACTATTAAAACGAATTTAAAGGGCCTTTTAATACACCCAAGCTGGAGCATTTTTACCTTTCATATCGCAGGATAGTAGGCATTATCGTCCTTATAATCAGTAGTTAATTTTAGATTGAACTGTGAAAATACATGGCTGCTTTTCCTTTCAGTTAGGTTGTGGGAACAAAATGCCACTAAGAATCAGAACAAGCAATTCTCAATATTAACTTTTATTTCACTTAGATCTCCCTGTGATTACATCAAACTAAATTATATAGCAAAACAACAGTAAAACAGACATCACAAGGAAGACCGAAGGGGAAGAACAAGTCTGCATGGCATTCGCCAGAAGTTGGAAGGAAAACCCCTCCGTAAAAAAACCTCCCAAAGGCAGCCAAAACCAAAGAAGTTTATCAGCAAAATATTTCAAATTCAGTGATTTACAAACGAATTATTAAACTACAAGCGATTCCTCATACTTTTACAATAACGAAAAACCATGTTTGATTCAATCAATGCGTAATGTAAATACATTATCTGGCAATGCAAACTGAAAACTGACAAGATTCCAAAAGTAGGCAAAAATATTTGTACATATATAGAGAACACGTAATAATTAATGTATGTGATAAAACATTTACATGAATAAAAGACTTGGTAAAATTAAGTTCTTCACTGGATCTGGTAACCTATTGTATTATTCATCACTCACTTCTGAACTTCGATTTTATATAGCACCATCCGCCACAACATTAAGTTCACAAAATATATTAATTGTTCCATGAAGAATGAATAGTACAGAGTTTAAACAACAGTTAATAATGCGGTCAGCTCTTTACGAGCACATGGGTTAATAAGCACTTCAGCACGTTAAGTTAAAGTGTGGCTTCACTAGTGGAAGAGACTATAGTTCAAATGCTCAGCAAATGTATCTGAACTTTCCACACACGTCAAAAGTCACTCAATGCGCCACAAGTGGTTTGGTGTCCATTACGCCCCTCTGGAAGATGACCGTGGATGAAATATGCTGCAGCATCACACTTCTGTCTGTAGGATTCCTAAAACTGAACCGAAGGGTTGTAATCTGATGGACTCTAAGAAACTCCTCCAGAACCTCAGCATATCTGTCGTTCAATTGGCAGCAAGAGACCAAGGCAGACCAAGGTTATCCTATCTTTGGGCACCTAAAACGGCTCAAACAGCCCCTTCTACACTAAAATACCACCAGCAAATGAAAATTGCGGCTAAATACGAGGCTGGACCTGGAAATTATGAGCAAATTACACGGCACAGAAAATACACAAAGCAGACCTTTCGAAAAGATTAGATATTTAATGCAACATTTGATACTCAAATTATGACAATAAGAAAGAACAATGCATAAATTATAACACTACGCAAGATTTCATGAAAATAAAATCAGTAATAACACAACGAAAAAACTAAACTTTACAAGCTTGTTGCCTTCCTATAAACATGAGTACAAAGGGTAAATAAAACACTTTATACTATAACGGAAAAAATACATGAAGAATGAGGGGAAACAGGTAATATCAAACGAAAAAAGGAAACTAAAATATAGCAGGATCTATGGCAGTAAGTAAATGACTAATAACTAATTCCGTAAGAAAAACCAATAGCAACAACAAACAGGTTAAATCATATACCGGCGTTAAATAAATAATTCGACTGCAGATGCGTCACGCGGGAAACCTTTCGAAGTGTAGAGCGAGCATCTACTGCAGCTACTGGTGACGTTGACTTAGATCAAACGCATTACCTCGACGCAAGGTGGTGATAGGATTACGACAGATCAATTGGGATAACGCTGTAATCAATACAGAACAAAAAAGAGTTAAAAAACGCAGAGTTTAAAAAAACGCAGAGTTATACTCGCAACATATGATACTCAAATTCTCACAATAGGAAAAACGATACATAAATGATTACTCCATGTAACACTTAATGAAAATAAAATCATCAGTAATAACATAACGAGAAAAGACATTAAAACCCTCAACCTTACTGACATCCAATAAGAACATTGGGTATAGAATCAAAGGGATATAGAAACAACTTATAATTTAGCAGAAAAAAATTGCCTTAAGGATGAGGCGACATGTAATATTAAATGAAGGAGAAATACAGCAGGATCTTTCGCAGTAAGTTCATGAATTATAACTAAATTCGTAAAAACAAATTGCAAAAGCAAAAAGGCTAAGTCATATACAGGCGTTATATAGATCAGTCGACTGTGGACACCGCACGCAAAAAACCTTGCATAGTATAGTGCGAACATCGGCTACAGCCAATGGTGACGGCGACTGTGATCGTAGGCATCACGTCGACACAAGGTGATGATATAGTATGATAATCCAGTAATTGGGAGAACGCAGAGATAAAAACTGTTAAAAAAAACTCAGTAATCAATCGCATTAGGTGGATGCAGCGTTTAAACGTACTTATCAGACGCATTGTGAACGTTTCGTTTCGTGGGATATTTGTAGAGACGAATTGTTGCCGCTGAAATTCGGATCTGTGTGTGAAGTTCGTCGCAGCTTCTTTGCATCTTCGTTGCTTGGCTTCGCCTGTTGTTTGCAGACTCTTCTTTCTCTTCCTCTGCACTGCATTCGGGCTCGACCTGCAGCCACCACTGAGGCTCAACCTGCAGTGGCATAACTCTCGGCACCTCCTGCGGACGACAAACACGCAGGCATTCCACACTGGCACACCTCACGTGTACGGCCTCAAGGATCCACACGAAAGCCTCGCGTGCAGGCCTCGCTCACACATCTAGGCTCGCACAATCGGCTCGATGCTTCGCCTCGCTGACCGCTTCATCTGCTCGCAGAATCTTCTCCGGGTTGACGTGAAAGCTCCTTCCTCAGGTCCTCTGGTCCCATAAATAACATCCTATTAGTAATAACGGACAAGGAGATATGATGAATTCAAAGAACTTCGTAAGTTAATTTAACTTCCTATAAAAAAGGGGAAAATCAACCACATGCGAATACCACAACGTATTATAAATTTAATGCAATATTTAATATACAACATCTTATGATAATAAGAACGATGGACAACCAGTCCATGAACCATTTCATGAAAATAAAATCATATCAGTAATAACGTACGTAAACACTAATTCAAAAGACTTCCTTGTAAGCTGAAAGAATTCAATTAAAAAATTATGTATAGTATCTAAGGGATATGAAAGCTATTTATACTCTATAATAAAATTATAGCCTTAAGGATAAAGCGACATTTAACAAAATACGAAGGAAGAACACTGAAATGAAGCAGGATCTTTGGCAGTAAGTACATGACTAATAACTAAGTTCGTAAAGAAACCAATTGCAACAACAAACAGGCTAAGTCATATACAGGCGTTATACAAATAGGTCGACTGCAGACGCCGTATGAGGAAACATTGCGTAGTATTGCGCGAGCATCGGCTGCAGCAACTGGTGACGTTGACACAGTTGTCGTACGCATGACGTCGACGCAAGGTGATGATAATATGAAAATCCAGGGAGTGTGATAACGCAGAGTTCGAAAACACAGTTTAAAATCGCTGTCTGAAAAAACGCAGAGTTATATTCGCAGTGTTCAAAACGCAGTGTTCAAAACGCAGTGTTCAATCGCATCGGTAAAACTGACTTTTTAGACGTATTGTGGACGCTTCGTTTTGAGAAATATTTGTAGAGACGAAGTGTTGCCGCTGTTATTCGGATTCGTGTGTGAAGTTCGTCGCAGCTTCTTTGCATCTTCGTTGCTTGGCTTCGCCTGCTTTTTGCAGGCTCTTCTTTCTCTTCCCTTTGCACTGCATTCGGGCTCGACCTGCGGCCACCGCTGTGAGGCTCAACCTGCAGTGGCGTAACTCTCGGCACCTCCTGCGGACGACAAACACGCAGGCATTCCACACTGGCACACCTCACGTGTACGGCCTCAAGGATCCACACGAAAGCCTCGCGTGCAGGCCTCACTCACACATCTAGGCTCGCACAATCGGCTCGATGCTTCGCCTCGCTGACCGCTTCATCTGCTCGCAGAATCTTCTCCGGGTTGACGTGAAAGCTTCTTCCTCAGGTCCCTGCACACCCTCCCTCCGCACCTAAAACATTTGTCTGCCGTCCCGACATTCAAACGGATCGTACAAAATACAGAAATCCACCTCTATATGCATAACATCTAAACCAAGTCCAATGGCACATTTAAAATACAGATTTGTATTTAAATTCTAGTGTACAATCAACTCTATTGTAAAAGTTAGCGATATTAAACTGCAGTGCATTCAGGCTCCATGATGTACATCAAGTCTTCTAGCACAATTCTCTGCTTCTAATGGGTGCTGCTGTAGGGATCCGCATGTGCTGCTGTATTTCAGTGTGCCAAGGTTTGTCTCCTTTAATAGCTTTGTCAGTTCCTTTTGGAAGGAGTATTCATTTTATCCTCTTTCCAAAGGCGTCATATACAGGCTGCAACCTCAGGTTCTGTAAGAAAATACGATAAATATATTGCAATGTATAATAAACTCAGTAAAAGCAGGTTGAGAGGGTAGATAAAATGAATTTCATAAATGAAGCAAAGTAACAATGCAGTAAAAATAGAAACCGCTATGTATTAAATATCTTGCAAGTTTAGAACAAGTATCTTATTACCCTTAATACGGGTAATGTGCAAGGTCAGTTTATATCAGGATCATGAAATCTGAATAAATAAAACTGCTAGTTTCCACATTCAAAAAATTCATAGATAAACTGATATTCTATTCCTCACCCAAATGTATTTAAACAAACACTCTGATAACTACGAACAGAAATACTTAAACACCCAAAAACGCCTTATCCTGTATCATTGTTCATTTTCTCTATTTTATTTATCTCTGTCATATTAATAACATTCAAAAAGCTTCTGATATATAATTTACCTGAAATGTTTTATAAATACAGGTAATTCAGTTTCCATTCCATTTTCACCGGATCTAATCAAGCATTGTGAGAAAAATCTTGCATAAAACCATGTAAAATTCAGGAAGAGAAGAAAAGCTGGTACTGAATGACAGAAAGGTCATACATGGCACAAAGGTTGCAGGCTCCCCATCCATGGGCTAAGTAACTATAATCATTGTCGAAACGTCACCTTTTCTAATTAAAAGCTATAGCCTCCTTTCGGTGAATACAGCTTTTAAACCTGCATAAAGCAAACGATTTAAAAGTATCACAAATAAAAGGTACAATATTATTGCTATTTAATTCTACCATGCAAAGCTATGCTCCTATATTAACTAATCAAAATCTTGAAATACATTGGCTTGAAGCTCTATATTTTTTCTTATAAGCGTTACTTCTGGTGAGTGTACAATATGAGAGGGCTTGAGTTTCTGTTCAAGTCAGCAGCACCACTGTCTTAACAAGAATTGCAAAACTCACTTTAATTCCACTTCACAAACTCAAATGATACAATTTAATAAGAGGAAAACCTTACCCCTTCCGGCCCCCAACTGCTTCCTTTATTTCTTGATCTTTTAACTGCTCAGTATGCTTGCCCGATAGTAACGATAGAACTAAAACTGATAAACAACCTAGCCTACCCTCCTTAGCGATTCCATTCCGAGGATTTTAACCTTTCTAAACCGCTACCTTTTTCAAAAACCCTCCCCAAAACATACCGACCTGCCTTCCTTCGAACTATTTCTATTTTTCTATTTTTGCGATCATTCTCACGGAATCCCTCAGAACACACACGGAATATCTGTTAGATACCATGGAACTACGATTGCTAATACCATAATCCATCACCAAATACACAAAAGAGAACACCTCCAGTCACATCACCAGACACTCCATTCACACTGAGTAGACAAACGTATTAAACCAAAACCAAATACATGCACTCTCAAAATTAGTGAAAATGAAAATCCAACTTAAATGAATATATAGAAACAAGTCGTTTTAAGTCAAACAATCCTCGCTTTGCTTCAATAAAAATATTTCTATTAAGTCATTTTGGAAATTTTACCATATTTGAAAATTTGAATATGACTGAATGAAAGGAATTAGTGATCTATTCCCAAATTCATGGCAACGGATTACTTTCCATTCATGGAATAAAAATGCACGAGAAACAAAATATAGATTTAACCCTTTCGAGACGGCCTTATACTCTTAAAATCGCTCTCTGGCACCTAATACATTCGAAGGAAAAACTTCTCCTGGACACGGAAGCATTTTTCGACTCAGATGGTGTCAGGTATAGAATTGAACCCTTCTTAGTCCTAAGCGGGGCTCCTTCCTCGGCAACCGCAATTGGGGGAAAACCGTCGCCGGGTAATTAACCTTCCCTCTCACAGCATGGGGCCGCGGCAAACTAAATGTTATTGCTGTCGCTTTGCCAAAGAGTAATTTTAGCATTAGTTGTCAATATGAATTTGGAACTTAATATCTTGCACTTTGCCGACTATATGCAACTTTTAAGCGAAATTCTAGCGCTATTATTAAGGAATTAGGTATACTGCTATAATGGCAACGATGCATCCTCTGATAATTTTGAAATACATTCCATCTTTCTAATTTCTTTTGCAAATTCAAGCACATGCAAGGTACAGTATTGTTTTTGAAGCTTTTTTCGACGCAGAGGTTTACTGCAGTAGAAGGCATAAAAATGCAGTCGTTAAAGAATTATTGTAAAGTAATTCTGATAGTATAATTATATTACGATGTATTTCATCTCTATTAATTTAATTTCACTTTGCCATATTTTCTTCGTCTGGTCTCATATACTATTCCATGTTTGAAATTCTGTTATGTACGGAACATTCATGTCTTATTTTTTCCTCCTTACACAGAATGTAGATGTATTTATGAAACCGGCACTTATCTTTTTAGCGGGTTTTTCCTAATTCAACGCTAAATTCATTCTTAATCCTTAGGAAATGCATCAAAGGTCCCCGCCTACCATCCAGCTTGCAATTCTTCGAATTGTTCTCTTAGCCGTTGAGTCCCATCTTTTTTTCCTAGAACATGCACATTAGAAGCACACCATTCCTTTCAGATATCTCAGTAGCGATCCCACTTTTTTTCTCTCCTTTGAAACTTTTCCACTGAATACTCCATCAATGAATTTCCTTGAATTTCTTAGATAAGCAGAAAGGGCTCTATTGTTACTTAAAATACATTAAACATTTACAACATTTCAAATGACAAAAATTAATGTTATCACAGATATTATAAAATAATTCAATGCAAAATTTAAAAAAAGTGAACTCCCTTGCCATAATTTACCCCAAGTTTGAGATATCTTGCAATGCCCTGACATTAAGAATACTGAGCAGTTTAATCCTAAATTATAAATACACAGGATCAATAAAATGCTTTTATTCTCAAAAGATATACTACAGAAGAAAAGATATTTAAATTTTGGAAGAATTGGATGGATGAATCTGATTATAGATTTTTTTGTCGATATTGATCCATATACAGAAATTCTCTTTCAATCACATATTGATATACATCTATATCATGAAGATATAATTATCTCTCTTTAAAAAGGAAATGAAAATTTAAAGAAACACCAAAAATAAAATTTTTATTGATATCCTATATATTTATTCCAAAATATTTACCAATTTATTCTGACATGAATAATGCAAAATTGAACAGTTACATGCCTTGTAAACATGAGAAAATCATTTATAAAATGGACAATCACTTTATATACAAATTGAATTCTTCTAAGCATTCATCCTGCTTGGATACAACTCTTGAATAATAATAGCATATTTTTAGGCTACATCTGATACAGGAACTTTCCTAACTTAAAATATGAATGATAGAATGTATAACCCACATCCAAAAATACATAACCTCGTTATTCCAAAATTGCTAATAATTTTGTGCAAAATCAAAACGTCTACTTCTGCTTCTCTTAATTTTAGTAAATCTCAACTCAAATGTTGGAGATGTATGTAATTTATATCAATGTAGGTGATGCTACTCTTTTGTGCTTTATAGCTCATCAACTTGTGGAGAGCACATTCTAAAGTTGCCATATCTTAAGGAAATTGTGAAATCATTTAATTATGATAGAAGATAAATCATTTCTGTGTTAGAAATAAAATAATGAATGCTGATTAATGAATGAAATAATTACTGTAGCACCTAGATATCACCTAATATATATGGTATTAATAACTGGAAAAATTTCATTGGGCACCTCGGTCCTCTGTGCATTGCATTTTTATGCGGAAGGCTGATACCAAAAGTCATTGGGAAGCAGTGCTAATGTCAGCCTCAGGCATGCCAGTGTCAGGCCCTGTAGAGGAGGTGATCAATACCCTGAACATACTGGCTGTAATAACAAGGTAGATTGTAATCCCTAACAGTCCCTTAGAAAGGAGAAAATACATTGAAAAGTATGTCTCTTGCATGCTATAGGTAATTAATTCATTTTCATCCCCTCTGGTAGGTACATTGCAATATACATATTCATACCCTTTAGATAAATTTATTCAAAGGAAAATAAATAATTATCACATACAGTACAGTCCTCTGCACTAAAGAAAAATGTATCACATGAAAATAAAAAACACTAATATGAATAAAAATGAATTAGCACAAGCTATAAAATAAAAATAAATAACCTGTTACATAAAGTGACGAATGAAATGGAAATGGGCCCTAAAATGATAAAATATATCTCAACTTAATGACAAAAAAGAGACTGCTTCAAAATAAAAATGTAAAACTTAAGAAATGGCTTCTGCTTCAATAAATAATTTTATATAAAAAAGCTGCTACTTTAAAAATAAATAAGAATAGAAAACAAATCAACCATAGAATATCCAAATAAAAGATACGTATGTACACTTATTTCCAGAGGTTCCTTAATCTGAAAAGATTATACAAAATATTGTACCTTATGTCCAATGTATGGTATGACAGCTAAGATCATGATTTTAAAGCTTATATATGTAGAGTATGTTTCTATCTATACATTTTTTATTGTAAATAAGTATTTATATTATATCCATGTATTATTTTGTATGTATGACCTTCCTGAGTATATCTGTGTGTCCCAGTATATGTAGAAATGGCTGTAATGGTAAATAAAAACAGAATGGAATTGAACAAGGATATTTATAAATTTCCTTTCCTTCTAAGCCTTAGATAATGTTGTACTATCCTTAGATATTATCATATCATTCCAAACAAAGCTCACTTGCAATCTATTTTCCCGAATAGTTAAGTTAACATGAAGGTATAGGGTTCATCTCCAATCTTCACATAGGAAAATTTATAAAACCTTATCAAAACTCATCTTAAAAAGAATTGCTGTTATCAAGTCATCTGTAGTAATAAAGCATAGAATGCAATTCCATTTTAGTGCAGCAATTAACCTTTTTGTGTAAACCTTTTAAAAGTGGCGGAGTAGAGGAAGATGTTGCCTACACCTCACAATGAGGTGCACTCTCACTGGAACTAGACACATCATGAGATGTGTAAGCAACCACTTCCCTCTGCTGGCTAGATACCCTCATGCTAAGAGCTTTTAAATGCAATATTAAAAATTATTGATTATTTCCAGCAGCAATGTAAATGTACTTAGAATGTTTTGATCAAGGCATTGATAAATACCTCAGCAAATTTAGTGATAATTTACAATCATACAATATGATTCAAAATGGGTACATAGATTGCGATTATTCGAAGTATAAACGAACACAATTGTGTAAAATATTACCACACATTTGTTTCAAATGCTCAAATGCAGGAAATTAATTTACAAAAATTACTGTTTACTGGAAAGCTGTTTTTCTCTGCTCACTTGTCTCTTAGGAATGTGTGATTTCTTATGATGTTTCATCGTTTCTCAACTGGGATGAGGAGTGACGTCATACCCAAGATGGATTTCTTTCCGCTTGGAAGTGTGAAACGCACAGAAGTTGGTAGATGGATTACTTTACGATTAACTCGGATTGAATCTGTTGCCACCAATCTGTGGAGACTCAGAAACACCCCCCTGCTCTTCTTCAGATAGCAATCAAAGAGTCCTGCAAATTATCTTCCATATTTTGCATCTTCAATGAATGATGAAGAATTTGACTATCCTCAATAATATTACAATAGAGAAATATTTACCTTTAGTTTTCTTAAATGAAATTTTGAAATTTTCTTATTACACCTTGCAATTTCCACAATTTTTACATATATCTTTAATTAGATGTTTCTCATTTCATGAGCAGGTCCTTAAACATTTATAAATTGAAGTCTTGATATTTCTTGTATTAGTTATTGATCCCAAGTGTATATACAAGAATCGTGATCATTCCTTAGAAATGTTACATATTTCAATGCATTTAAGC
The DNA here is from genome assembly GCA_036926295.1 of Pachydiplax longipennis. NCBI lineage: Eukaryota > Metazoa > Arthropoda > Insecta > Odonata > Libellulidae > Pachydiplax > Pachydiplax longipennis. The sequence goes on along the minus strand of JAVFKF010000012.1, from coordinate 3,170,298 downwards.
TGTTGTATTTTACTGAATACAGACAATAGATGATGATGTCAGTCTGTAAAGTTATCAAGATCATTGAAACTGGAGTTTTGGATTTTATGCACCTTGAGCAGAGAAAGAGCTTTACTGATATAATAGTGTAGCTTATCCAAGGTATCTGAAATAAATTAAAATATTATCAGACTTTGTAATCATGAAAATATTCTAAAATATCCCTCTCTGTAAACTTATGAACATGTATTAAATTCCTGAATCCTTTTCTTGACTTTTATTTATCCCCAAATATGGAAGAAAATGTTATGGCAGACCTTCCCATTTCTCTTAAAAATAATGTATGGCATACATTTTTAAAACTTTATAGTCAAGATTTGAGAAGATTCCCATGACAAGAGAATTTTTAGGGCCTCCTAAAAAGCTGTAACTGATTTTCAGAATAAAACAACACCTTCTTTACCTTTGACTAAGGACTGATAATGCCTTGTTGATTGATGGCCACAATTGCATACTCTGAAATCACTGCTTATTTCACATCAAAGAAAACGGATCAAGATGTTTGCTGTCAAGCAGCTAGATTGTATACATCTATCATGGCCTCCTCTTGACTTACAAAATTAGTAAATAAAGGTGTTAGACATGAAATTAGAACTTAAAGACATGGTCCCCATATAGATGGCATTCTCTTTGGGAATCAACGAAAGCAATGCATATAATTGATGAGGCTATTTATTCAGAGTTTAGGAGACTTGATATCTTCTTGTAACAAAAACATTCAATCACCCTCAACAATAAATAAAATGAAATTAGTTGATGAGGGTAAGAACAAAATAATTCAATAAATTTAAATATTCTTCTACATAATAAATGCAGTTGGAGATATTCAGAAAATGTAAAATTTTAAATCATGAGATGCATAAATGTAATAAATTTGCTGGAAACATCTGTACTGTGAACCACTTTCATCGAAGTCGAACTCGCTGTCCACACGGCTATCCAGGACGCCCGCAAACACTATAAATTCAATGATTAAAGAATTGGAGAAGTTTACATAATTACTGATAAATCACATAAAAGTCTTTTATGAAAATACAATATGCATTCGAATGATGAAACCGTATCCCTACACTCCCAGACATATTTATCCACGCTTGGCTGTAATGGAACAAGAGAAATCCTATACCGCCCTTCTCCATCCTGAATTCGTAGCGTTGGTATGAGTGTTCAATTTTGGCGGAATTGGTGCGGTCGCTTTCCTGCAATTGACTCATAGCAGTCGGAGCATTTGAACGGAGCGGACCTATCTCTTCTGTAGTCTCTCAACGTTGAACTCCTTAGCAATGTAAGAACTTTTGAGAAGTCTATACATCTAGTTTTTCAATATTTATCGGTGTCATATCTTACGGATGACTCTTCGGGATTGCAACGTTCTTCCGATTCGATGATTTTATGTTACTCTTAGGGTTTACAATGCCTTATTTCCTTTCTAGTGTTCTGATAACTTCGTCTCTGAGCGGCAGGAAACGTGTGTGGCAGTTTGCACTGCGCTACTCGCCTGCACTACAGGATAATTCTCCTCTATGTTGCATGGCAAAGTCGACGGACGTTGAAGTTTCAGAGGGCTGTCAGCGCTCTTTTTCTCGGAAGATGGGTACGTTCTTTACAGTTTGCCCCTTGTAGTGTAGCAAACAGTAGAAGATGCGAATCTTCTCTGAAAATGAAGACTAAGAAATAACGTGTACCGATTCATAGATTTTTAACATCAATAAACTAATACAAATATACAATCATGTATAAATACCTTGGCGTGTAACGATCCAGGCCGAATTAATTGATATGTTCGGTTTTAACCTAATAGTTCTCCTTGTCAGAGAATGGCTACTTTGTTTCTTGAGATAGCAAATGTATATGCAAACGGTTTAGACATTTAAAAATGATCGAGATTCGTTCAGTAAATTTCAAGTGATTCAGTTAACTTGAGAAGGTTTGGCTCTGTGTCAAGCATCTCAATGATGGTTTAAAATATATTTCATTTGTGTGTTTTCTATTTTATGACGATACTTAGTTCTATCATACAGAGGTGACATAATCTAATACATCCCTATGTTTTGTTGCTCAATTGGGATATTCCCGTGATAACTGCTGATAAAGGAGAGGAATTTGCTGAATGACTTATCTTGGATTGAAGTGCTTCCGAAAGAGAACTCACAGAGGAAGGGTAATGCTTGCGGAGAAAGAACACACACTTGGCAATAACTTTTGCTTACCAGAGGAAACACAACGTAAGAAATTAAGCTGGCCAGCAAGGAGCCCGGACCTTAATCCCATTGAAAATATATGGGGTATTATGGCATAAAATCTTCGAAAGCAAGACCGCCCTCGAGACAGGAGCAAATTACTGGAAACTATTGAGGACGCGTGGGAAAACATAGGGCCATCAGTGTGTCTTCGCGCGGTGCAATCAATGCCAGAGCCTCTTGGCATGGTAATTAGAAACTATGGAGAATGGATCGGTTACTGAGGTATTTGTTGTATTTACCAGGATTTTAAGTATGAATATGGCTAATATACAGCTTAATGTATTATGAAATACATTATCAAGACATTATAGCATATTAAAATTTTACATTACTTTTATTTATTTCCTTACATATCATTAATCCCTGTGACTCTGAATGAACGACGGCAAACACTCATCACTGATTCGAGGTAGATTTTGACAATCATGTCAAACATGCTCATACTTTAAATTCACTCCTGAAATACGTTCTTTCAATGCTAATTTTACTATTATCTGTAACTTATCCTTAGATTTGAAACAATTATACTTTAAGGTGGTTTTCAGAGGAGAATAGCGGAGCCTAAGAAACCAGCCGTACGAAAACTATTATTAATTATTTTGCCTGATTGTTGTTTTATTCTTAGAGTTAGATATTTAATTTTTGATCTGTGTTAACGTTGAATTCTATACATTAGGCTTAGGTAGCCTTAGAATTTTAAGTGTTAGATTTAATTCAATTTTTTCTTTATTATGCATTTCCTGTGTTTCACGGGTTTTTCATCCCGCTTCTTGTGCGGTTGTTTTCCCGATACGTGGGTTTTTCCTTCAAAAGCCTTCAGCTTCGAGGATTTTTTCCCACAAACTCTTAGCCGTCCATCTTCGTAATGTAGAATTAAGAAGTACGAAGACCTATGTTATTGCGTCTATAATTTGGGTACTGTATTGATTAAGAGAAATAATAAACATGATTCAAAATCATAGATAATCTTCATCCAAAAACAGGTTCATAAAACATGGCTGTGGCGCCCACCTACTGGACAGCGGACTGCAGAGTTCCTTTTTGGCGAAACTTCTCCACCGGAAATCGAAAGGGAGGAAGCTCGACGTCTTAGAAATGATGGAGAAAATCTTACCAATGAGTAATTTCTTCTGGCGAAAATCTTACCAATGAGTGCACATTTCTAAACCCTTACCCTCTTCTTACCCAACGCTCAAAGCTGCTTTAGAGTAATGAATAATTGATAAAATCCATTAACGTTGAAATAATTCTTTAAATAATTTTTTACAAATTTCTTTTTCTTTCAAATTAGCATGTCGTTCCACAAAAGTAGTAAAATGATAGAATTGACGCCTTTTAGAAGCTTCATGAGAGGCTTTTGATTAACTTAGAAAATAGAAATGATTATGCTTGTGCATATCTCGTAATACATTTTCATTACATAAAGACCTCCTCTCGTTATTACTGAGTATAGTTTCATTTTAATTTTCTATAAGCAGAGTAAAAAATTTATATAACTCCAGAATATAAAGCCTTTCTCACCCAATTAATTTCTTTTTGTTACAACATTTGACAATGTTTGATGGCTGCATAAATTTTAATTGAGAGCCATAGAGCAATTTTAAGTGTTGTAGAGAGTGGCTTCAAAAGTATACATTCAGGGAAGTTACGTTCTTTTGAGCTCTTTTCATAAGATCTTACGTAGCAAGATTTCAATGCATTCCTTTCTCAATTTATCTCGGAGGCCTATGAGTTTCACAAAGACATCAACCTTGGCTGAGGGGCGTCTTCGACCGCTGGGATGGGATTCCACAGCTGGAGGAAGGATTTCAGGAGTTGGCCTTTGGATTCGTCGTTGCAATTTGACGAGAGGTCCGGCAGCGGGGAGTTCCTCTCCAGGGCGAGAAGGTGCTTGTCAAGAACGACCCGACACAATTTGGCCTCCTTACCTTCAGGTGACCGCGAAGAGCCAGAATAAGGGAGTGATATTTGTGTGTAGTGAGTGGAAAAGTGAGTGAAGTTTGATTTGAAATGTGTGCAGTTTTCAGTGTTTAGTGTGTTTAGAATTCGGTGTTATACGTGAACACTGCTCATCATGGAATACTCATTGGAAGGTAAGTTAATATTCTTTCTTTACATCCTCATATTATAAAGTGATAGGCATCATAGGTCTTTCTAGAAGCAGTGGTAGTTTCTAAGACGTCTCTACAATGTTAGAGTATTGTATCCCATATACCTCTTTGTGCACCAACCGTTAGAAATACTCAAATACTTGCCCCGAGATCGTGAGCTCCTCTCATTTTTCTTTTCTCTGTTTACCACCTGGTGAAGGGGTTGGATTGAAAAATTTCAAAGAGAGTAGAGGCTATTTCTCATCATGCTACATTTTTCCTGTAAAACAACGCGATTAGAGATAATAGTGTTTGTAGGATCACCCTTAGAAAGCTTAAGGCATTGCTTTTAGCTGAAGATTATTTCCGATTACCTTACTGAAACTAAATTTGCTTTACCGATTAAAAGGCACGGAGGATTCACATATTTTACATGTCCTACTGTTAACACATCCGGAGGAGATGTTAGAATCATAGATTAAAACTATTTGAAATCTTTTAAAAAACTTTTCGTCATAATGAATGCCTAATATATGAATCGTGCATGAACTATGCTTCTGCTACATTTTAATTTCAGAGGGCCGCACTATCACAGAGGTGTTTTCAGTGACTAGCATCATAAATTTAGGTATCAAAGCTTACTCTTGCATTACATGGGTGTAATTATGGTCTAGTAAGTCATAATTAGTATGTTAGCTAATTATTTCTAATTATATGAAATATGTTCTACATGTTACAAATAAAGTTCGGTCGGTTATCGTTAGGATTTCCTTGAGGATGCTTAAAAATTCTTATCATAACGGTATGCTTTAATTATATAATTGATAAAATATTATATAGAGAGCGTTTCAGTTTCCAACTCCATTCCTAGGATCTATAGAAGGACATAAGTAAGAATTAGAAACTTCACGACGCGTATAATAGACCATTTGAAAATTGATTCCCCATAGAGTATCGAGTGGCATTTCAGCTTGCTGCCATATACTACCGAATTAAAATCCATTTCTCAATTTTTTTATTCTTAAGCAGCATCTTAACGAATACATAGGTTCCCATTATATCTTTTATATCGGAAGGATTCTGATTAGCTTTCCGAAGATACTCGGCTCGGTCCGGACCGGAAGTCAATTAAATACTTGTTATATTTAATATTAATTCGGAGCGGCCGATGGACTATTTTAGTGATGTTATTTTAATGTAACTAGATTTTCTAGCGTAATGATATCGAATGTAACACTTGAATATAAAACTATGAAAATAGATTTCCGCCCGACTTTGACTCTAGTAGTACCTATCGGTCAAAATAAAAACTTATTTCATTAAATTTTAAATGATTTCTGATTACATAATGAACAATTTCAAAAATCATAATTTGAATTATGTCGCCGTATAAATACAATGCTTTTCTTTAAATTAATAATTTCGATATTTGGAATATCGACGTCAATGCAATGCTCAGGTCTCCAGTGAGTGGACACAAACAAATGCATCATAAATATGAATTAGCAGGATGTGCGAGAATGAGTGCACGATCGCTTTTATTCCAAGACCAAGATCTGCACGAATGCCCTAATTTAGATGTCTAAAAATGTACTCCTTGTGCAGATAGAAGTTTACATTTTATTTACCTTCATGTTACTCCAATCGTACCCAGTGAAAAATCCTACTTTATAAAGAAAACACACCCTTCGCGTTTATCGATGGCACAGCACTATTTCAATTGAAAAATTATATTAGAAAAGTCATAGGAACCACACAATGTTGATACCAAAAGACATGAAATTTCATTAGTGTTACATTTTGACGTATGGTCGTTTTTATTGTTTTTAAAAAGTGCACAGTTCTATTGACTCAACGGTAAATATCTCTTTGTGGGATTCGTGGATGTCCTGATGGATTTCTTTCACTTATTTACATTTTAAGTTTCGGATCAATAATGACATTTTATTCCTCCTTTGAATTTTTAAAGTTGACTCTATAAAAGGAGATGAAAACCATAACCTTCTCTTCCGTTGATGTACTTAATTTAGAATTAAACATAATATTTAACATCCATCAGCAAATGCATTCAATGACATGGTTTGTTTTTTCTCATACATATTAAAAAGCTTCGAACGATCGTCACATAAGTTTTTGATTGCATCCAGCCCTTTTATAGTAATCCGATGTTTAGGAAACCGGTTAATGTTAATATAATGATTCGAGTATCATCTCAGGAGTCTCTCACTTCACAACTGACCAAAGAATAAAGCCCACGGGTTGCATATGAATCGTAATTTAATATCATCAACATGAAACTTGTCTAAAATTCCACCGAAGATTAACTTATATTCAATTTTCTCTAGAAAATAACTGAAAGCGATTAAAATTATCTATACTTCTTTAACACGCTGTGTTACGCTATGACTAGTCGGATCGATAGAGGCCCATTATCACAATAAAGAAAATTCCTTTCTTTCGTGGGAGACGAGGTTTCACAATTTGCGTGAATGTTATGTATTGAATGTTCGGATTTTTTTCCGTGTATTTAACGCCACACTCGATTCACATTATAGAATAGCAAAACTGCAGTTGATTCTAAACGTCATAATACTACGACTTATAGCTCGAACTTTCGAATTTCAATCTAATCGATTTCGAATTCTATATCTACGGCAAGCTAAAGTTAGAATAAATCTTCGCACGAGCTGTAGTGAAGACCGTAAAAGTGAGCTATGCTTGCAAGTTTCATTTTATCATCTTCGGTCTTGGGATGCGTTTCCACAAAAAGTTGTCCTTCAAAAGATTCAAATTTTCCCATTATTGCATTATGATACTCCTACCTCTTTTTCGCAGAGAATGTGAGGGTACTTTCCAACAAAGAACCAAGAACAGAATGTGTCTTTAACGATCGATTGACTATAAGTAGAAAATATTCAGCCGCAAAGTTGATACGAAAATGTACATGCATTTAAAGTATTCGATTTGAGGCAAAATTCTGCTCAGAAAGATTCCAGAAAGAAAACGTTTTTCACGCATGCTCAGAGGATTAATGTTCATTTTGATCGCCTTTGAACTCCATTGGCATAGCCAAATAACATTAGAAATCATCGTGCGCATTTCAGAGCAAAAATCCATGTGAAAGAATGTGTTTTAGATTCATATCTTTGAGGTTGATAGCCTTGAAATCAGTACTACTTCGACCGGCAGTGTGGTTTCTGCTGAATATTTTTTCTTGTAAATTGTCCCTCTTTGAACTATGCTAAGGTATGAGAAGCTAGATCCATTTCTAGATCAAAAGGACAGCTATAATAACCTTTTGTTCATTTCCTCTATTCGTAATATACTTGTGGTTGAACTACTCTAATTTCCCAAAGTATGGTGCTTGTAGTTTGACCCCAAGAATACATTAATTGCACGACTTCTAACATTCAAGACTTTTTAATCCTCTTCCTGGACCAATGAACTTTTACGCTACCGCAATGTCCCCAGTTCGATCATTGATAAAATTGACCGTTCTCATAAGTAATATACGCGTACTTCTCATGTATCGGTGGTATCTTTGTTCATATTCTGCAAAATAATTCGTAATGATTGGGAAATTCCATCGAGATATAGGATTATTTTCCGAGGCTATGAACGACCAGTCCCCTTGACGAACGTTGCGATAGTCGAAGTCTCTGTTTCATAAGAATATGCAAGAAATTCAGCTGAATCCTTAGAATCATTCGTGGTAAAAAATGAGAGAATTCAATGTTCGGATCTGTAGCAGTTAGGAAATAAATTCTTCGTCAAATCGTAGGAAATCAGAATCCTTCCGATATAAAAGATATAATGGGAACCTATGTATTCCTTAAGATGCTGCTTAAGAATAAAAAAATTGAGAAATGGATTTTAATTCGGTAGTATATGGCAGCAAGCTGAAATGCCACTCGATACTCTATGGGGAATCAATTTTCGAATGGTCTATTATACGCGTCGTGAAGTTAAAAAAGTGAAAAGGTTATTATAGCTGTCCTTTTGATCTAGAAATGGATCTAGCTTCTCATACCTTAGCATAGTTCAAAGAGGGACAATTTACAAGAAAAAATATTCAGCAGAAACCACACTGCCGGTCGAAGTAGTACTGATTTCAAGGCTATCAACCTCAAAGATATGAATCTAAAACACATTCTTTCACATGGATTTTTGCTCTGAAATGCGCACGATGATTTCTAATGTTATTTGGCTATGCCAATGGAGTTCAAAGGCGATCAAAATGAACATTAATCCTCTGAGCATGCGTGCAAAACGTTTTCTTTCTGGAATCTTTCTGAGCAGAATTTTGCCTCAAATCGAATACTTTAAATGCATGTACATTTTCGTATCAACTTTGCGGCTGAATATTTTCTACTTATAGTCAATCGATCGTTAAAGACACATTCTGTTCTTGGTTCTTTGTTGGAAAGTACCCTCACATTCTCTGCGAAAAAGAGGTAGGAGTATCATAATGCAATAATGGGAAAATTTGAATCTTTTGAAGGACAACTTTTTGTGGAAACGCATCCCAAGACCGAAGATGATAAAATGAAACTTGCAAGCATAGCTCACTTTTACGGTCTTCACTACAGCTCGTGCGAAGATTTATTCTAACTTTAGCTTGCCGTAGATATAGAATTCGAAATCGATTAGATTGAAATTCGAAAGTTCGAGCTATAAGTCGTAGTATTATGACGTTTAGAATCAACTGCAGTTTTGCTATTCTATAATGTGAATCGAGTGTGGCGTTAAATACACGGAAAAAAATCCGAACATTCAATACATAACATTCACGCAAATTGTGAAACCTCGTCTCCCACGAAAGAAAGGAATTTTCTTTATTGTGATAATGGGCCTCTATCGATCCGACTAGTCATAGCGTAACACAGCGTGTTACAGAAGTTATCCTTATTCCTAAGTCTCCAATTTCTCTAACATTGTAATGTTTTTTTACAAGGGAAAGCATCTTCCCAGCGGAAAATCCATAACATTTTGTTAAGTGACGATACAAAACGGCACTTACGAATGCTCAGATGAGAATTAGAAAGCCCGGTCATGCTTCTGCGGACGTCACTGTCCAGTGCAAGTTAGCTTTTCTTGCGCTCTTTAATTGTTCTATTGCCTTTTGAGATTGTCTGTTTTATTGTCTTCATCAGATGCTCCTGAAATTGCCATTGAGAAAGAAATGGTGACTACGGCAGAAGGATATGAATTAGATTAGTCTTGCACTGTTTATGTTAAGCCCAAAGCCAAGGTAATAATATCCTGCTTCCTCATCTTAATAGTAAAAACTGCTCTTATCACTTGAAGTCTGAAAAATATTCTTGATAGAAAAAATTAGCTTTATCGATCATTAAGTGTATATCTTTGACTTTCACCCAATACTTTTAATTCTTCACTTATGATTCTCTTTTTCCTGAAAGTCTGATGAAGTTTGCTGATGGATTCTGTAGGAGAGATTTAGACAGTTTCTTATGTTTTAGGATTAGGATTCTACCTTAGGATTTTTTCTTCCTAATTCAGCATTACAATCTTGAAATATTAATTTTCGATGCATAATTATTTCTTTGATGAATGAACAAATTTTGGAAAGCTCTATCAGAAACATACATTTTAGACTTTTCTGAACAAATCTACTTCTTTATTTAAAATTACTTTTAATTTTGACTGCTGTTTTATACGGTTAATTATTTTCGAGCTTAGATTTTTAAAACTTCCTTTGTGATTTGTGTTGAAGGATAATAATCATTCCTTCATGCTGATAACAGAGTACTGTGAAAAGGAAAACATAATATATCCTGAAACTAAGCAGGATGAATGCTTAGAAGAATTCAATATGTATATAAAGTGATTGTCCATTTTATAAATGATTTTCTCATGTTTACAAGGCATGTAACTGTTCAATTTTGCATTATTCATGTCAGAATAAATTGGTAAATATTTTGGAATAAATATATAGGATATCAATAAAAATTTTATTTTTGGTGTTTCTTTAAATTTTCATTTCCTTTTTAAAGAGAGATAATTATATCTTCATGATATAGATGTATATCAATATGTGATTGAAAGAGAATTTCTGTATATGGATCAATATCGACAAAAAAATCTATAATCAGATTCATCCATCCAATTCTTCCAAAATTTAAATATCTTTTCTTCTGTAGTATATCTTTTGAGAATAAAAGCATTTTATTGATCCTGTGTATTTATAATTTAGGATTAAACTGCTCAGTATTCTTAATGTCAGGGCATTGCAAGATATCTCAAACTTGGGGTAAATTATGGCAAGGGAGTTCATTTTTTTTAATTTTGCATTGAATTATTTTATAATATCTGTGATAACATTAATTGTTGTCATTGTAAATGTTTAATGTATTTTCCATATTCTCCAGGTATGGTAGAACTTCAGCAGTAAGCATATTGTGCCATCTGACAGGATTAAGGAGAAAAGGGAAAGCAATCAATCAATCAAAAGGCATATCCTGTACATTTCATGCACTCAGATAACCAATTTTGGAACTTACACTTGCTTTGTAAGCAACACTACAGGTCATTGTAAGCAGATTATGAAACTATCAGGTATTTTTCCTTTATTTACTCATTTTATGATTTATCATGTCTGTTGATTAAACAAGAAGTCAGTGGGTTATTTTTCAGTACTATAATATAATACATACCACTACTGATACAGTAGTATCAGTAGTGGTGTTGTATTGTGTATGCATGCTAAAGGCTACTTTCCAAATCACCTAGAATGCAGAATGGAAACAGCCATAGCATACTTTGAATGATTAAAAGTAATTCTCCATTTACCGAGCACAACCTCATGTACACAAAGAAGAATGTAAGAAAATGAGAGGTTTTAAGATTACACTATCTCTTTGTCATGAATTCTCGTCTGTTAATTTGCTAACAAAGTGAAATTAAAGTAGATAATAGAAAACAATGAAGTGAAATATTACAAAAAATCTTAACTAATTTCTCAATTTTGCTTCAATTTAATATTTAAGTTGAAGATCTCATATCAGCAAACTCAGATGTTTATTGTATGTTAATAAAATCTTCCCTTTCCAATGTTGATAATAAATAATAGCTATTTGCAAAACAAATAAAACTGACTTGTTGGCACTTTCGGAATGAAAATAAAGGTAAATGAAATTCTCTCTTTTCATGTTTCAAAATTTTCCTCTGATTTATGTGAACCTATAGATCTTCTCCCTCTCTTGGTCTCAAATGGCTAATTTAAGGCTCAATCCTTCTTCTGGAAAACTCCAATGGTAAAAAAATATCATGGTAAAAATGAAATTTAGTATTGTCTTCCTTACTGAATTACGAGGAGTGTTCAAATGAAAAGGTACAAAATGACACTGTGGGTACAATTGAAACCTTATTCAAAAGTAATCACCAGAGACTTGAGCACAACTTTCCCACTGTTTCACAAGCCAAAGAGTTCCCATTCTCAAAATACCTGTAGCTGTGACAAGAGTCCCATGAAAGTTACCCATGAGCTAGTTATGAAATGAATCTGTAACTGTACACAAATTTGTCCTGTCAATGATCTAAAGAGAGATCTTCAGGTAGCCATCCAATATTATTCTGTGTACCCTCTTCTAAAATTATGAAGATAAAAAACATATGCTAAGCATATTTATGAAATGCTGCAATCAAGTAGTGCTGACAGAATTACATATTCTTCACTTAAAAAAGTTGAATTTCAAATTACATAATTTTGAGTTCCATCAATTAGCCATGACTATTTGATAGTAACAACATCTTCAACCAACCATTCAAGAACATGGATAAGATCTACGTTCTTGCATCTCTTAGTGTGATATGGTACCGCATTGGCAGTCTTTTATTGAATTAAATAAGGCACATATCTGACTAAAGGATTATTTTAAAATGATAATTGACATGTTTTACATAATTTCAAATAATTCATTTTCTTTGATGGAATTGAATTTTCTTTGTAAATGCATCATGACACACCATGCACTACAGAGAAACAATTGATATTCCAATTCATCACTCGTAACTTCTCAAATGTTTTGGTGCTGATTTAGAAGTTATTGTTACGTAATCTTTATTTGGGTGATCTGTTTCTAAGGTAAACGCTGTTTCTTTCATCATTCAAAAGCACCAATAGACATGGCTCTTTGAAACTAACCTAAGAATTATCCATTGCTGTAATGTTCTCTCAATAATTACTGTAGAACTCACTTAAGGCACTTTTAAGGAGTGAAAAATGCCTTATCAATGGGATAGTGTTCTATGCATGATATGGCATCTCATCATTTCTTTTACTTAAAAACCATGTTATTTTGGCTCTTTAATTTTCAAATAAGTGCTTTACTGCATAAAATGAAAAGGATACTTATTAGTTTGCTTTATTTGTCACAGCTGCAGACAGAATAACTGAAGACTTCACAAACTGTTGTTGTTGCATTACACTGGATGTCTTCTTCTCATATTTTTTAAAATATTTATTGAGTGCTACCTTAGTTACTTATGTTGGTCACTTTTTGCATTTATTTTTATAGGGAATGACAATAGGAATAATAAGAACAGTAAGAATAACAATCTCTACAAGACTACAATCAGCACCCCACAAAACATTTCACTATTTACATTATTATCCCCTGTTTGCCCAACTGGTAAAATTTGCTTCATTGGAAAGGAAAGAATTACGAACATAAAGTAACGAAGAAAAATTTTCTCTTTCACAAGAAGCAGACCATTCTTAGAAAATATGGCAAGAAGTTGACCAGTATCACACAACAGCTGTCCATAGTCTGTATCTACAGCTGTGGTAAGAGGGGCAAGATATGTAAGATTCCTTTTCTTTTTTAGTTGTAAATCATTTCTTTAAGTATAGAGACAAAAATCCTTCTCTTTTGTATTCTTATATAAAAGAAATAAAAATTTGTAATATCTGCCATAGAGCATGGGTTTCACTTTTCCCTTATAAATTGTCTTAGCCAGATTTTATTGTATATTGTAATAATCTGTTAGCTGAGCCACAGATTATTAATTACAAAATACTGCCATACATGTCCATGTAACAGCATAGCCTGGTTACAGTGGATATCAAAATCCATTCTCACATTCTTTATTTATTGAAATGATCTATCTTAAGTAATTTTTCAACATTTAATTTCTATTTAGTATAGTAGTTCAGCCTTAATTTCTATATAGCATTTGTATGGCTTATATACAGGTGGCAGTAGGAAATCAACTTGTGTTTTTCATCAGTGTCAGCAAATTGTGAAACTACTGTGGAGCATGGATATGTGGACAATTGGAAAGAAGGAAAGAAACACTGCAGCGTAAGTGGAATAGATCTATTTAATTGCAAGCTGCTTGTTCCTTCACTCTCTTAGAAAGAAATGCTAACCAAAGCTTATCAGTAGTGTGTCAAACCAATCAAAAAGAAGATGTTATTAGAGAGAAGGGATGCCTGACTTCTAAATTTGCCTTGTTTAATATATTCCTGAAGAAAATGAAAAAATCTCTTTGTAGGCTATGCCTTTTTCATCTTAAAAAGAAAAACCCATTGGCCAATAGTTATAAAAACTGGAAGAAAAATTAACCTGGCATTTTTAACATGTAAGACCAATTTGATTCGTAGTGAAGAATAAATCAACTCAACAAGAGCTACCTTTTCTGGTTGCATCTATCAACTTCAGTTTACAAATTATCTCAGTATCTACTGTTAAGGTATGCTCAAAAATATTTAAACTGTGATCCTTTCTTTTTGTTCTGACTAAGTTGTTTCCTACCTAAATATAAAATTATAGATTGCATTTACACTTAAAAAGATACACACAGAGAAGTTTCTGTTAGTTACTGTTTGGACAGATTCTGCTCACCAAAGCATTAAATTGCTTGTCTCACCAGTATTAAATGATGCTTCTTTCAAGACAACTAAGATCTGCACTGTAAAAAGTCTTTTTATCAGAGACAATTTTTCCATCCTATATCTCATTTTTAAAATGTGTGCATCTAGAAAATTTAGCAGGTAACTTCTTAAATGTGTAAGAAACTTGAAATTTTCTTTTTTATAATGAAAATACCTAGTAGCAATATTTGGTCTTCATTCCAATGGAGAAAACTTACAAGTGTAATTTTTTATCTTGTTCAGATATTGTCGAAAATCTATGTCAAATAATTTCTAGTATTATTTTTCTTCATTACTGAAAGAGCTTGATGCAAATGCATCACCAATATATTTTTATCCAAAAATGGAGACTGCTTTCATGCCATCTAGTAATTATAAATAACCATTTTAACACTGTGTAATTTCTGGCTAAAGTTCAGTGAAAATTGCTAAAAATTTTTAGCTATGGTAAACATACTTCACCATATAAATATATGTTCCTTCCTACAGTATGTTCTAGTAAAATAATTTTACTTCTTTTCTTCCTTAGAATATATTCACTTAATTTCCATTGTGCATAGAATATGTCCTTTGAAATGTTGAAAATTTAGTACTTGATGTAGTATTTGGTCATCTCTTGTGTTTACTGGTACATTAAAATCCTTTCTCTAAGTTTCTCTCTTTCATCATTCGTTTAATGTTAAGAGAAAGAGTTTGCTATTCAGGTGCCATCATCTTCATGTTTCAGCAGTGAAAGAAAACATACTCAGGGTTCCCCTCACCTATTAGTAACCTGATCCTTTTTGCTCTCAACCCTGAGATAACCTTGATAATAACAGATTTACTGCTACTCAGGTAATGAATGCAGGGATAATATTTAACTTAATTTGCATTTAAATGGTTTACCGTCACCTCATCCAATATTATGATGTAATAATGAAGGAATTATGGATATTCATGACTGAATTTTTAAAAACTTTATATGAAACTCTGAATTAACTACTCAAGTCATATTCAGAGAGGGAATTCAGGTCCAAATATTGTTTAGGGAATTTTAATAATGTATTAATCCATTCCTCTTTGGTATATTTCTAAATCCGCCATGCAGGGTTTTTGATTCATTACAGGAGGTGTAGCAGAAAATATTTCAATATATAAGAGAAGAGGAGTGTAGTTAGGGTAGAAGAGGCCCTAAGTACTGGCCCCCATCTGAAAAATATTGAACCAAGAACATTAGGAAGTTTGTACCAAAGATTTAGTAAAACTAATAAATACATAGAGAAGTGGAGTGCTGAGACCAACTGCAATGAGCCAACTCTTGGTTGAATATTTTTAAGATAAAAAGAAGTGAAAACTACAATCTTTATTATTTACATCATGATAAACAAATTTGATAGTTAAACACCTTTTTTAACAAAAAAATATTTGCTAGATCCATAAGTATGTGCCTGACCTACTTAAAAAAGGTCATTGACATGCATCAGCTGATTGCCCCTTCATCACTTGCAAGCTAGCATAGCTTTCATGCATATGGAGGTTGCCCAATCCAAAGGATAGCAATATTACCTTTGATACTGCAGCACATACAGGTAATGAAGAAACTAAGGGGAAGGATGAGAAAAGAACAGTGAATGACAATGAATTACGTAACATCAAATGATGAATTTTAATTTTAAAAATGATATTCTGCATCACATGACTTTTCAGAAATAATAATATAACCTAATAACACTCCTTCTAATTTTCATTTCATTCAAAGGATTAACTTTGCACCTTAAAGCCTTACATGGCTGAAAATTTTCTTTCATTCATATGGCATGTTTATTGCATAGTATAACTACTTAAAAAGGCATAGTATAACTACTATAAAAAGGAAATTGAAAAAGTAAATAAAACTAAGCAGTTCAGTGTTGAGCATTACTGATCATCTTCATTCCTTCATGGTTATAATGAATTAGAGTGCAAAGCGTAGCTCTCTGGTGATGAATGTATAATTTTCTGATGTGTATAATGTATTCAATTCTCATCCTTTGCTATTGCAAATAAGTCGGTTTCTAGTGATATGAGATACTAAATGAAGTTCCCTATGTTCTAAAATTCATGGACAATATATTTTATTGTTAAGTATTTTGTAAAAAATATTAAAGCAGTAAATAAATTATGATTATAATGGGAGAAAATTTTAAGCTGTTGGTGTATGTCTGCATATGAAATATTGTGTACATCGTGACCCTAATTATCTTAATATGCAAAATATTGTTGCATAAGTTACTACAACTGACTGTGGGGTGAGAGAATCTTCACTTTAATATCTTTTAGCTGTAGCAATCATTTTGTTGAGGTATTTTCTAGCAGAATGTATTTCTAATGGTTACAATTTGCTGACATCTGGTTAACTTATAAAAAAACTGATTCATAAATTTATATAATATTAGATGTTTGGGTCAAGAAGAAATATAAGATTCACTCCCCAGTGCTGCTTTAAGTATATAGATCCAACATAAGCTCATTTGAATGCATTTGTTCTATACTGAAAATATATTTTCAATATCTTTTAGAGAAGGTTTCATGAGATAAAAGATGTAAGAGCAATAAATTTTCCTGAAATGACCATATTGTGATGTTGTAATTGTTAATGGACCTTATTTTAACAGGTAATTAATACATTCTCTTAGGAGCTCTTCTTTCTCTGAAAATTATTTCACATGTAACTGAGGCTACCTGGGGAGGAATTTCTGGAATGATATTCTTCTTGAGTTTATTTCAACCAATTACATAGTAATTTGTGGCTATGTGTCTTTCAAAATTTTCCTAGTTTTCAAGAAATGGGCTTGGTCCATCAATTGAATGTATTTCCTCCAAAGAACGATGACCCAGGATTCAGGCCTTTTTTGGCAAAATGATAGAACCTAGGAATAATATAGATGTCAGTAATTGTAGAAGATAATGGATGTCAATTGTATTGAGTTTGTTTCACTTTAATTCCTGATGAATCCAAAAAGAATTTGGCTACTATAATTATGTTCATTGTTAATAACCTACACAATGGAGATCATTAAGGAACCTGATGTTTTTTCAGAGGAGAGAGAAGGCTGCAAGTTTTGAGAAGACAAGGTCTGAGGCACTTGTGGATAACTCAAACCCCTTCATTGTCACAGATGATGATTTTCCAGGGCTTGTATCATCATAATAAATGCATGGCAAGGGCTTTAATAGTGAAAGATTGACCATTCTTAAACACTGGGCAGCATACCACAACATTAGCTATTGAAATGAAGGTATGTGGTATTGTATTTAATTTATACAAGAGAAATATCCTATTTACAAAAGTAGAAAACTCTTGAATAATAATAACATATTTTTAGGCTACATCTGATACAGGAACTTTCCTAACTTAAAATATGAATGATAGAATGTATAACCCACATCCAAAAATACATAACCTCGTTATTCCAAAATTGCTAATAATTTTGTGCAAAATCAAAACGTCTACTTCTGCTTCTCTTAATTTTAGTAAATCTCAACTCAAATGTTGGAGATGTATGTAATTTATATCAATGTAGGTGATGCTACTCTTTTGTGCTTTATAGCTCATCAACTTGTGGAGAGCACATTCTAAAGTTGCCATATCTTAAGGAAATTGTGAAATCATTTAATTATGATAGAAGATAAATCATTTCTGTGTTAGAAATAAAATAATGAATGCTGATTAATGAATGAAATAATTACTGTAGCACCTAGATATCACCTAATATATATGGTATTAATAACTGGAAAAATTTCATTGGGCACCTCGGTCCTCTGTGCATTGCATTTTTATGCGGAAGGCTGATACCAAAAGTCATTGGGAAGCAGTGCTAATGTCAGCCTCAGGCATGCCAGTGTCAGGCCCTGTAGAGGAGGTGATCAATACCCTGAACATACTGGCTGTAATAACAAGGTAGATTGTAATCCCTAACAGTCCCTTAGAAAGGAGAAAATACATTGAAAAGTATGTCTCTTGCATGCTATAGGTAATTAATTCATTTTCATCCCCTCTGGTAGGTACATTGCAATATACATATTCATACCCTTTAGATAAATTTATTCAAAGGAAAATAAATAATTATCACATACAGTACAGTCCTCTGCACTAAAGAAAAATGTATCACATGAAAATAAAAAACACTAATATGAATAAAAATGAATTAGCACAAGCTATAAAATAAAAATAAATAACCTGTTACATAAAGTGACGAATGAAATGGAAATGGGCCCTAAAATGATAAAATATATCTCAACTTAATGACAAAAAAGAGACTGCTTCAAAATAAAAATGTAAAACTTAAGAAATGGCTTCTGCTTCAATAAATAATTTTATATAAAAAAGCTGCTACTTTAAAAATAAATAAGAATAGAAAACAAATCAACCATAGAATATCCAAATAAAAGATACGTATGTACACTTATTTCCAGAGGTTCCTTAATCTGAAAAGATTATACAAAATATTGTACCTTATGTCCAATGTATGGTATGACAGCTAAGATCATGATTTTAAAGCTTATATATGTAGAGTATGTTTCTATCTATACATTTTTTATTGTAAATAAGTATTTATATTATATCCATGTATTATTTTGTATGTATGACCTTCCTGAGTATATCTGTGTGTCCCAGTATATGTAGAAATGGCTGTAATGGTAAATAAAAACAGAATGGAATTGAACAAGGATATTTATAAATTTCCTTTCCTTCTAAGCCTTAGATAATGTTGTACTATCCTTAGATATTATCATATCATTCCAAACAAAGTTCACTTGCAATCTATTTTCCCGAATAGTTAAGTTAACATGAAGGTATAGGGTTCATCTCCAATCTTCACATAGGAAAATTTATAAAACCTTATCAAAACTCATCTTAAAAAGAATTGCTGTTATCAAGTCATCTGTAGTAATAAAGCATAGAATGCAATTCCATTTTAGTGCAGCAATTAACCTTTTTGTGTAAACCTTTTAAAAGTGGCGGAGTAGAGGAAGATGTTGCCTACACCTCACAATGAGGTGCACTCTCACTGGAACTAGACACATCATGAGATGTGTAAGCAACCACTTCCCTCTGCTGGCTAGATACCCTCATGCTAAGAGCTTTTAAATGCAATATTAAAAATTATTGATTATTTCCAGCAGCAATGTAAATGTACTTAGAATGTTTTGATCAAGGCATTGATAAATACCTCAGCAAATTTAGTGATAATTTACAATCATACAATATGATTCAAAATGGGTACATAGATTGCGATTATTCGAAGTATAAACGAACACAATTGTGTAAAATATTACCACACATTTGTTTCAAATGCTCAAATGCAGGAAATTAATTTACAAAAATTACTGTTTACTGGAAAGCTGTTTTTCTCTGCTCACTTGTCTCTTAGGAATGTGTGATTTCTTATGATGTTTCATCGTTTCTCAACTGGGATGAGGAGTGACGTCATACCCAAGATGGATTTCTTTCCGCTTGGAAGTGTGAAACGCACAGAAGTTGGTAGATGGATTACTTTACGATTAACTCGGATTGAATCTGTTGCCACCAATCTGTGGAGACTCAGAAACACCCCCCTGCTCTTCTTCAGATAGCAATCAAAGAGTCCTGCAAATTATCTTCCATATTTTGCATCTTCAATGAATGATGAAGAATTTGACTATCCTCAATAATATTACAATAGAGAAATATTTACCTTTAGTTTTCTTAAATGAAATTTTGAAATTTTCTTATTACACCTTGCAATTTCCACAATTTTTACATATATCTTTAATTAGATGTTTCTCATTTCATGAGCAGGTCCTTAAACATTTATAAATTGAAGTCTTGATATTTCTTGTATTAGTTATTGATCCCAAGTGTATATACAAGAATCGTGATCATTCCTTAGAAATGTTACATATTTCAATGCATTTAAGCTGTTGTATTTTACTGAATACAGACAATAGATGATGATGTCAGTCTGTAAAGTTATCAAGATCATTGAAACTGGAGTTTTGGATTTTATGCACCTTGAGCAGAGAAAGAGCTTTACTGATATAATAGTGTAGCTTATCCAAGGTATCTGAAATAAATTAAAATATTATCAGACTTTGTAATCATGAAAATATTCTAAAATATCCCTCTCTGTAAACTTATGAACATGTATTAAATTCCTGAATCCTTTTCTTGACTTTTATTTATCCCCAAATATGGAAGAAAATGTTATGGCAGACCTTCCCATTTCTCTTAAAAATAATGTATGGCATACATTTTTAAAACTTTATAGTCAAGATTTGAGAAGATTCCCATGACAAGAGAATTTTTAGGGCCTCCTAAAAAGCTGTAACTGATTTTCAGAATAAAACAACACCTTCTTTACCTTTGACTAAGGACTGATAATGCCTTGTTGATTGATGGCCACAATTGCATACTCTGAAATCACTGCTTATTTCACATCAAAGAAAACGGATCAAGATGTTTGCTGTCAAGCAGCTAGATTGTATACATCTATCATGGCCTCCTCTTGACTTACAAAATTAGTAAATAAAGGTGTTAGACATGAAATTAGAACTTAAAGACATGGTCCCCATATAGATGGCATTCTCTTTGGGAATCAACGAAAGCAATGCATATAATTGATGAGGCTATTTATTCAGAGTTTAGGAGACTTGATATCTTCTTGTAACAAAAACATTCAATCACCCTCAACAATAAATAAAATGAAATTAGTTGATGAGGGTAAGAACAAAATAATTCAATAAATTTAAATATTCTTCTACATAATAAATGCAGTTGGAGATATTCAGAAAATGTAAAATTTTAAATCATGAGATGCATAAATGTAATAAATTTGCTGGAAACATCTGTACTGTGAACCACTTTCATCGAAGTCGAACTCGCTGTCCACACGGCTATCCAGGACGCCCGCAAACACTATAAATTCAATGATTAAAGAATTGGAGAAGTTTACATAATTACTGATAAATCACATAAAAGTCTTTTATGAAAATACAATATGCATTCGAATGATGAAACCGTATCCCTACACTCCCAGACATATTTATCCACGCTTGGCTGTAATGGAACAAGAGAAATCCTATACCGCCCTTCTCCATCCTGAATTCGTAGCGTTGGTATGAGTGTTCAATTTTGGCGGAATTGGTGCGGTCGCTTTCCTGCAATTGACTCATAGCAGTCGGAGCATTTGAACGGAGCGGACCTATCTCTTCTGTAGTCTCTCAACGTTGAACTCCTTAGCAATGTAAGAACTTTTGAGAAGTCTATACATCTAGTTTTTCAATATTTATCGGTGTCATATCTTACGGATGACTCTTCGGGATTGCAACGTTCTTCCGATTCGATGATTTTATGTTACTCTTAGGGTTTACAATGCCTTATTTCCTTTCTAGTGTTCTGATAACTTCGTCTCTGAGCGGCAGGAAACGTGTGTGGCAGTTTGCACTGCGCTACTCGCCTGCACTACAGGATAATTCTCCTCTATGTTGCATGGCAAAGTCGACGGACGTTGAAGTTTCAGAGGGCTGTCAGCGCTCTTTTTCTCGGAAGATGGGTACGTTCTTTACAGTTTGCCCCTTGTAGTGTAGCAAACAGTAGAAGATGCGAATCTTCTCTGAAAATGAAGACTAAGAAATAACGTTTACCGATTCATAGATTTTTAACATCAATAAACTAATACAAATATACAATCATGTATAAATACCTTGGCGTGTAACGATCCAGGCCGAATTAATTGATATGTTCGGTTTTAACCTAATAGTTCTCCTTGTCAGAGAATGGCTACTTTGTTTCTTGAGATAGCAAATGTATATGCAAACGGTTTAGACATTTAAAAATGATCGAGATTCGTTCAGTAAATTTCAAGTGATTCAGTTAACTTGAGAAGGTTTGGCTCTGTGTCAAGCATCTCAATGATGGTTTAAAATATATTTCATTTGTGTGTTTTCTATTTTATGACGATACTTAGTTCTATCATACAGAGGTGACATAATCTAATACATCCCTATGTTTTGTTGCTCAATTGGGATATTCCCGTGATAACTGCTGATAAAGGAGAGGAATTTGCTGAATGACTTATCTTGGATTGAAGTGCTTCCGAAAGAGAACTCACAGAGGAAGGGTAATGCTTGCGGAGAAAGAACACACACTTGGCAATAACTTTTGCTTACCAGAGGAAACACAACGTAAGAAATTAAGCTGGCCAGCAAGGAGCCCGGACCTTAATCCCATTGAAAATATACGGGGTATTATGGCATAAAATCTTCGAAAGCAAGACCGCCCTCGAGACAGGAGCAAATTACTGGAAACTATTGAGGACGCGTGGGAAAACATAGGGCCATCAGTGTGTCTTCGCGCGGTGCAATCAATGCCAGAGCCTCTTGGCATGGTAATTAGAAACTATGGAGAATGGATCGGTTACTGAGGTATTTGTTGTATTTACCAGGATTTTAAGTATGAATATGGCTAATATACAGCTTAATGTATTATGAAATACATTATCAAGACATTATAGCATATTAAAATTTTACATTACTTTTATTTATTTCCTTACATATCATTAATCCCTGTGACTCTGAATGAACGACGGCAAACACTCATCACTGATTCGAGGTAGATTTTGACAATCATGTCAAACATGCTCATACTTTAAATTCACTCCTGAAATACGTTCTTTCAATGCTAATTTTACTATTATCTGTAACTTATCCTTAGATTTGAAACAATTATACTTTAAGGTGGTTTTCAGAGGAGAATAGCGGAGCCTAAGAAACCAGCCGTACGAAAACTATTATTAATTATTTTGCCTGATTGTTGTTTTATTCTTAGAGTTAGATATTTAATTTTTGATCTGTGTTAACGTTGAATTCTATACATTAGGCTTAGGTAGCCTTAGAATTTTAAGTGTTAGATTTAATTCAATTTTTTCTTTATTATGCATTTCCTGTGTTTCACGGGTTTTTCATCCCGCTTCTTGTGCGGTTGTTTTCCCGATACGTGGGTTTTTCCTTCAAAAGCCTTCAGCTTCGAGGATTTTTTCCCACAAACTCTTAGCCGTCCATCTTCGTAATGTAGAATTAAGAAGTACGAAGACCTATGTTATTGCGTCTATAATTTGGGTACTGTATTGATTAAGAGAAATAATAAACATGATTCAAAATCATAGATAATCTTCATCCAAAAACAGGTTCATAAAACATGGCTGTGGCGCCCACCTACTGGACAGCGGACTGCAGAGTTCCTTTTTGGCGAAACTTCTCCACCGGAAATCGAAAGGGAGGAAGCTCGACGTCTTAGAAATGATGGAGAAAATCTTACCAATGAGTAATTTCTTCTGGCGAAAATCTTACCAATGAGTGCACATTTCTAAACCCTTACCTTCTTCTTACCCAACGCTCAAAGCTGCTTTAGAGTAACGAATAATTGATAAAATCCATTAACGTTGAAATAATTCTTTAAATAATTTTTTACAAATTTCTTTTTCTTTCAAATTAGCATGTCGTTCCACAAAAGTAGTAAAATGATAGAATTGACGCCTTTTAGAAGCTTCATGAGAGGCTTTTGATTAACTTAGAAAATAGAAATGATTATGCTTGTGCATATCTCGTAATACATTTTCATTACATAAAGACCTCCTCTCGTTATTACTGAGTATAGTTTCATTTTAATTTTCTATAAGCAGAGTAAAAAATTTATATAACTCCAGAATATAAAGCCTTTCTCACCCAATTAATTTCTTTTTGTTACAACATTTGACAATGTTTGATGGCTGCATAAATTTTAATTGAGAGCCATAGAGCAATTTTAAGTGTTGTAGAGAGTGGCTTCAAAAGTATACATTCAGGGAAGTTACGTTCTTTTGAGCTCTTTTCATAAGATCTTACGTAGCAAGATTTCAATGCATTCCTTTCTCAATTTATCTCGGAGGCCTATGAGTTTCACAAAGACATCAACCTTGGCTGAGGGGCGTCTTCGACCGCTGGGATGGGATTCCACAGCTGGAGGAAGGATTTCAGGAGTTGGCCTTTGGATTCGTCGTTGCAATTTGACGAGAGGTCCGGCAGCGGGGAGTTCCTCTCCAGGGCGAGAAGGTGCTTGTCAAGAACGACCCGACACAATTTGGCCTCCTTACCTTCAGGTGACCGCGAAGAGCCAGAATAAGGGAGTGATATTTGTGTGTAGTGAGTGGAAAAGTGAGTGAAGTTTGATTTGAAATGTGTGCAGTTTTCAGTGTTTAGTGTGTTTAGAATTCGGTGTTATACGTGAACACTGCTCATCATGGAATACTCATTGGAAGGTAAGTTAATATTCTTTCTTTACATCCTCATATTATAAAGTGATAGGCATCATAGGTCTTTCTAGAAGCAGTGGTAGTTTCTAAGACGTCTCTACAATGTTAGAGTATTGTATCCCATATACCTCTTTGTGCACCAACCGTTAGAAATACTCAAATACTTGCCCCGAGATCGTGAGCTCCTCTCATTTTTCTTTTCTCTGTTTACCACCTGGTGAAGGGGTTGGATTGAAAAATTTCAAAGAGAATAGAGGCTATTTCTCATCATGCTACATTTTTCCTGTAAAACAACGCGATTAGAGATAATAGTGTTTGTAGGATCACCCTTAGAAAGCTTAAGGCATTGCTTTTAGCTGAAGATTATTTCCGATTACCTTACTGAAACTAAATTTGCTTTACCGATTAAAAGGCACGGAGGATTCACATATTTTACATGTCCTACTGTTAACACATCCGGAGGAGATGTTAGAATCATAGATTAAAACTATTTGAAATCTTTTAAAAAACTTTTCGTCATAATGAATGCCTAATATATGAATCGTGCATGAACTATGCTTCTGCTACATTTTAATTTCAGAGGGCCGCACTATCACAGAGGTGTTTTCAGTGACTAGCATCATAAATTTAGGTATCAAAGCTTACTCTTGCATTACATGGGTGTAATTATGGTCTAGTAAGTCATAATTAGTATGTTAGCTAATTATTTCTAATTATATGAAATATGTTCTACATGTTACAAATAAAGTTCGGTCGGTTATCGTTAGGATTTCCTTGAGGATGCTTAAAAATTCTTATCATAACGGTATGCTTTAATTATATAATTGATAAAATATTATATAGAGAGCGTTTCAGTTTCCAACTCCATTCCTAGGATCTATAGAAGGACATAAGTAAGAATTAGAAACTTCACGACGCGTATAATAGACCATTTGAAAATTGATTCCCCATAGAGTATCGAGTGGCATTTCAGCTTGCTGCCATATACTACCGAATTAAAATCCATTTCTCAATTTTTTTATTCTTAAGCAGCATCTTAACGAATACATAGGTTCCCATTATATCTTTTATATCGGAAGGATTCTGATTAGCTTTCCGAAGATACTCGGCTCGGTCCGGACCGGAAGTCAATTAAATACTTGTTATATTTAATATTAATTCGGAGCGGCCGATGGACTATTTTAGTGATGTTATTTTAATGTAACTAGATTTTCTAGCGTAATGATATCGAATGTAACACTTGAATATAAAACTATGAAAATAGATTTCCGCCCGACTTTGACTCTAGTAGTACCTATCGGTCAAAATAAAAACTTATTTCATTAAATTTTAAATGATTTCTGATTACATAATGAACAATTTCAAAAATCATAATTTGAATTATGTCGCCGTATAAATACAATGCTTTTCTTTAAATTAATAATTTCGATATTTGGAATATCGACGTCAATGCAATGCTCAGGTCTCCAGTGAGTGGACACAAACAAATGCATCATAAATATGAATTAGCAGGATGTGCGAGAATGAGTGCACGATCGCTTTTATTCCAAGACCAAGATCTGCACGAATGCCCTAATTTAGATGTCTAAAAATGTACTCCTTGTGCAGATAGAAGTTTACATTTTATTTACCTTCATGTTACTCCAATCGTACCCAGTGAAAAATCCTACTTTATTAAGAAAACACACCCTTCGCGTTTATCGATGGCACAGCACTATTTCAATTGAAAAATTATATTAGAAAAGTCATAGGAACCACACAATGTTGATACCAAAAGACATGAAATTTCATTAGTGTTACATTTTGACGTATGGTCGTTTTTATTGTTTTTAAAAAGTGCACAGTTCTATTGACTCAACGGTAAATATCTCTTTGTGGGATTCGTGGATGTCCTGATGGATTTCTTTCACTTATTTACATTTTAAGTTTCGGATCAATAATGACATTTTATTCCTCCTTTGAATTTTTAAAGTTGACTCTATAAAAGGAGATGAAAACCATAACCTTCTCTTCCGTTGATGTACTTAATTTAGAATTAAACATAATATTTAACATCCATCAGCAAATGCATTCAATGACATGGTTTGTTTTTTCTCATACATATTAAAAAGCTTCGAACGATCGTCACATAAGTTTTTGATTGCATCCAGCCCTTTTATAGTAATCCGATGTTTAGGAAACCGGTTAATGTTAATATAATGATTCGAGTATCATCTCAGGAGTCTCTCACTTCACAACTGACCAAAGAATAAAGCCCACGGGTTGCATATGAATCGTAATTTAATATCATCAACATGAAACTTGTCTAAAATTCCACCGAAGATTAACTTATATTCAATTTTCTCTAGAAAATAACTGAAAGCGATTAAAATTATCTATACTTCTTTAACACGCTGTGTTACGCTATGACTAGTCGGATCGATAGAGGCCCATTATCACAATAAAGAAAATTCCTTTCTTTCGTGGGAGACGAGGTTTCACAATTTGCGTGAATGTTATGTATTGAATGTTCGGATTTTTTTCCGTGTATTTAACGCCACACTCGATTCACATTATAGAATAGCAAAACTGCAGTTGATTCTAAACGTCATAATACTACGACTTATAGCTCGAACTTTCGAATTTCAATCTAATCGATTTCGAATTCTATATCTACGGCAAGCTAAAGTTAGAATAAATCTTCGCACGAGCTGTAGTGAAGACCGTAAAAGTGAGCTATGCTTGCAAGTTTCATTTTATCATCTTCGGTCTTGGGATGCGTTTCCACAAAAAGTTGTCCTTCAAAAGATTCAAATTTTCCCATTATTGCATTATGATACTCCTACCTCTTTTTCGCAGAGAATGTGAGGGTACTTTCCAACAAAGAACCAAGAACAGAATGTGTCTTTAACGATCGATTGACTATAAGTAGAAAATATTCAGCCGCAAAGTTGATACGAAAATGTACATGCATTTAAAGTATTCGATTTGAGGCAAAATTCTGCTCAGAAAGATTCCAGAAAGAAAACGTTTTGCACGCATGCTCAGAGGATTAATGTTCATTTTGATCGCCTTTGAACTCCATTGGCATAGCCAAATAACATTAGAAATCATCGTGCGCATTTCAGAGCAAAAATCCATGTGAAAGAATGTGTTTTAGATTCATATCTTTGAGGTTGATAGCCTTGAAATCAGTACTACTTCGACCGGCAGTGTGGTTTCTGCTGAATATTTTTTCTTGTAAATTGTCCCTCTTTGAACTATGCTAAGGTATGAGAAGCTAGATCCATTTCTAGATCAAAAGGACAGCTATAATAACCTTTTGTTCATTTCCTCTATTCGTAATATACTTGTGGTTGAACTACTCTAATTTCCCAAAGTATGGTGCTTGTAGTTTGACCCCAAGAATACATTAATTGCACGACTTCTAACATTCAAGACTTTTTAATCCTCTTCCTGGACCAATGAACTTTTACGCTACCGCAATGTCCCCAGTTCGATCATTGATAAAATTGACCGTTCTCATAAGTAATATACGCGTACTTCTCATGTATCGGTGGTATCTTTGTTCATATTCTGCAAAATAATTCGTAATGATTGGGAAATTCCATCGAGATATAGGATTATTTTCCGAGGCTATGAACGACCAGTCCCCTTGACGAACGTTGCGATAGTCGAAGTCTCTGTTTCATAAGAATATGCAAGAAATTCAGCTGAATCCTTAGAATCATTCGTGGTAAAAAATGAGAGAATTCAATGTTCGGATCTGTAGCAGTTAGGAAATAAATTCTTCGTCAAATCGTAGGAAATCAGAATCCTTCCGATATAAAAGATATAATGGGAACCTATGTATTCCTTAAGATGCTGCTTAAGAATAAAAAAATTGAGAAATGGATTTTAATTCGGTAGTATATGGCAGCAAGCTGAAATGCCACTCGATACTCTATGGGGAATCAATTTTCGAATGGTCTATTATACGCGTCGTGAAGTTAAAAAAGTGAAAAGGTTATTATAGCTGTCCTTTTGATCTAGAAATGGATCTAGCTTCTCATACCTTAGCATAGTTCAAAGAGGGACAATTTACAAGAAAAAATATTCAGCAGAAACCACACTGCCGGTCGAAGTAGTACTGATTTCAAGGCTATCAACCTCAAAGATATGAATCTAAAACACATTCTTTCACATGGATTTTTGCTCTGAAATGCGCACGATGATTTCTAATGTTATTTGGCTATGCCAATGGAGTTCAAAGGCGATCAAAATGAACATTAATCCTCTGAGCATGCGTGCAAAACGTTTTCTTTCTGGAATCTTTCTGAGCAGAATTTTGCCTCAAATCGAATACTTTAAATGCATGTACATTTTCGTATCAACTTTGCGGCTGAATATTTTCTACTTATAGTCAATCGATCGTTAAAGACACATTCTGTTCTTGGTTCTTTGTTGGAAAGTACCCTCACATTCTCTGCGAAAAAGAGGTAGGAGTATCATAATGCAATAATGGGAAAATTTGAATCTTTTGAAGGACAACTTTTTGTGGAAACGCATCCCAAGACCGAAGATGATAAAATGAAACTTGCAAGCATAGCTCACTTTTACGGTCTTCACTACAGCTCGTGCGAAGATTTATTCTAACTTTAGCTTGCCGTAGATATAGAATTCGAAATCGATTAGATTGAAATTCGAAAGTTCGAGCTATAAGTCGTAGTATTATGACGTTTAGAATCAACTGCAGTTTTGCTATTCTATAATGTGAATCGAGTGTGGCGTTAAATACACGGAAAAAAATCCGAACATTCAATACATAACATTCACGCAAATTGTGAAACCTCGTCTCCCACGAAAGAAAGGAATTTTCTTTATTGTGATAATGGGCCTCTATCGATCCGACTAGTCATAGCGTAACACAGCGTGTTACAGAAGTTATCCTTATTCCTAAGTCTCCAATTTCTCTAACATTGTAATGTTTTTTTACAAGGGAAAGCATCTTCCCAGCGGAAAATCCATAACATTTTGTTAAGTGACGATACAAAACGGCACTTACGAATGCTCAGATGAGAATTAGAAAGCCCGGTCATGCTTCTGCGGACGTCACTGTCCAGTGCAAGTTAGCTTTTCTTGCGCTCTTTAATTGTTCTATTGCCTTTTGAGATTGTCTGTTTTATTGTCTTCATCAGATGCTCCTGAAATTGCCATTGAGAAAGAAATGGTGACTACGGCAGAAGGATATGAATTAGATTAGTCTTGCACTGTTTATGTTAAGCCCAAAGCCAAGGTAATAATATCCTGCTTCCTCATCTTAATAGTAAAAACTGCTCTTATCACTTGAAGTCTGAAAAATATTCTTGATAGAAAAAATTAGCTTTATCGATCATTAAGTGTATATCTTTGACTTTCACCCAATACTTTTAATTCTTCACTTATGATTCTCTTTTTCCTGAAAGTCTGATGAAGTTTGCTGATGGATTCTGTAGGAGAGATTTAGACAGTTTCTTATGTTTTAGGATTAGGATTCTACCTTAGGATTTTTTCTTCCTAATTCAGCATTACAATCTTGAAATATTAATTTTCGATGCATAATTATTTCTTTGATGAATGAACAAATTTTGGAAAGCTCTATCAGAAACATACATTTTAGACTTTTCTGAACAAATCTACTTCTTTATTTAAAATTACTTTTAATTTTGACTGCTGTTTTATACGGTTAATTATTTTCGAGCTTAGATTTTTAAAACTTCCTTTGTGATTTGTGTTGAAGGATAATAATCATTCCTTCATGCTGATAACAGAGTACTGTGAAAAGGAAAACATAATATATCCTGAAACTAAGCAGGATGAATGCTTAGAAGAATTCAATATGTATATAAAGTGATTGTCCATTTTATAAATGATTTTCTCATGTTTACAAGGCATGTAACTGTTCAATTTTGCATTATTCATGTCAGAATAAATTGGTAAATATTTTGGAATAAATATATAGGATATCAATAAAAATTTTATTTTTGGTGTTTCTTTAAATTTTCATTTCCTTTTTAAAGAGAGATAATTATATCTTCATGATATAGATGTATATCAATATGTGATTGAAAGAGAATTTCTGTATATGGATCAATATCGACAAAAAAATCTATAATCAGATTCATCCATCCAATTCTTCCAAAATTTAAATATCTTTTCTTCTGTAGTATATCTTTTGAGAATAAAAGCATTTTATTGATCCTGTGTATTTATAATTTAGGATTAAACTGCTCAGTATTCTTAATGTCAGGGCATTGCAAGATATCTCAAACTTGGGGTAAATTATGGCAAGGGAGTTCATTTTTTTTAATTTTGCATTGAATTATTTTATAATATCTGTGATAACATTAATTGTTGTCATTGTAAATGTTTAATGTATTTTCCATATTCTCCAGGTATGGTAGAACTTCAGCAGTAAGCATATTGTGCCATCTGACAGGATTAAGGAGAAAAGGGAAAGCAATCAATCAATCAAAAGGCATATCCTGTACATTTCATGCACTCAGATAACCAATTTTGGAACTTACACTTGCTTTGTAAGCAACACTACAGGTCATTGTAAGCAGATTATGAAACTATCAGGTATTTTTCCTTTATTTACTCATTTTATGATTTATCATGTCTGTTGATAAAACAAGAAGTCAGTGGGTTATTTTTCAGTACTATAATATAATACATACCACTACTGATACAGTAGTATCAGTAGTGGTGTTGTATTGTGTATGCATGCTAAAGGCTACTTTCCAAATCACCTAGAATGCAGAATGGAAACAGCCATAGCATACTTTGAATGATTAAAAGTAATTCTCCATTTACCGAGCACAACCTCATGTACACAAAGAAGAATGTAAGAAAATGAGAGGTTTTAAGATTACACTATCTCTTTGTCATGAATTCTCGTCTGTTAATTTGCTAACAAAGTGAAATTAAAGTAGATAATAGAAAACAATGAAGTGAAATATTACAAAAAATCTTAACTAATTTCTCAATTTTGCTTCAATTTAATATTTAAGTTGAAGATCTCATATCAGCAAACTCAGATGTTTATTGTATGTTAATAAAATCTTCCCTTTCCAATGTTGATAATAAATAATAGCTATTTGCAAAACAAATAAAACTGACTTGTTGGCACTTTCGGAATGAAAATAAAGGTAAATGAAATTCTCTCTTTTCATGTTTCAAAATTTTCCTCTGATTTATGTGAACCTATAGATCTTCTCCCTCTCTTGGTCTCAAATGGCTAATTTAAGGCTCAATCCTTCTTCTGGAAAACTCCAATGGTAAAAAAATATCATGGTAAAAATGAAATTTAGTATTGTCTTCCTTACTGAATTACGAGGAGTGTTCAAATGAAAAGGTACAAAATGACACTGTGGGTACAATTGAAACCTTATTCAAAAGTAATCACCAGAGACTTGAGCACAACTTTCCCACTGTTTCACAAGCCAAAGAGTTCCCATTCTCAAAATACCTGTAGCTGTGACAAGAGTCCCATGAAAGTTACCCATGAGCTAGTTATGAAATGAATCTGTAACTGTACACAAATTTGTCCTGTCAATGATCTAAAGAGAGATCTTCAGGTAGCCATCCAATATTATTCTGTGTACCCTCTTCTAAAATTATGAAGATAAAAAACATATGCTAAGCATATTTATGAAATGCTGCAATCAAGTAGTGCTGACAGAATTACATATTCTTCACTTAAAAAAGTTGAATTTCAAATTACATAATTTTGAGTTCCATCAATTAGCCATGACTATTTGATAGTAACAACATCTTCAACCAACCATTCAAGAACATGGATAAGATCTACGTTCTTGCATCTCTTAGTGTGATATGGTACCGCATTGGCAGTCTTTTATTGAATTAAATAAGGCACATATCTGACTAAAGGATTATTTTAAAATGATAATTGACATGTTTTACATAATTTCAAATAATTCATTTTCTTTGATGGAATTGAATTTTCTTTGTAAATGCATCATGACACACCATGCACTACAGAGAAACAATTGATATTCCAATTCATCACTCGTAACTTCTCAAATGTTTTGGTGCTGATTTAGAAGTTATTGTTACGTAATCTTTATTTGGGTGATCTGTTTCTAAGGTAAACGCTGTTTCTTTCATCATTCAAAAGCACCAATAGACATGGCTCTTTGAAACTAACCTAAGAATTATCCATTGCTGTAATGTTCTCTCAATAATTACTGTAGAACTCACTTAAGGCACTTTTAAGGAGTGAAAAATGCCTTATCAATGGGATAGTGTTCTATGCATGATATGGCATCTCATCATTTCTTTTACTTAAAAACCATGTTATTTTGGCTCTTTAATTTTCAAATAAGTGCTTTACTGCATAAAATGAAAAGGATACTTATTAGTTTGCTTTATTTGTCACAGCTGCAGACAGAATAACTGAAGACTTCACAAACTGTTGTTGTTGCATTACACTGGATGTCTTCTTCTCATATTTTTTAAAATATTTATTGAGTGCTACCTTAGTTACTTATGTTGGTCACTTTTTGCATTTATTTTTATAGGGAATGACAATAGGAATAATAAGAACAGTAAGAATAACAATCTCTACAAGACTACAATCAGCACCCCACAAAACATTTCACTATTTACATTATTATCCCCTGTTTGCCCAACTGGTAAAATTTGCTTCATTGGAAAGGAAAGAATTACGAACATAAAGTAACGAAGAAAAATTTTCTCTTTCACAAGAAGCAGACCATTCTTAGAAAATATGGCAAGAAGTTGACCAGTATCACACAACAGCTGTCCATAGTCTGTATCTACAGCTGTGGTAAGAGGGGCAAGATATGTAAGATTCCTTTTCTTTTTTAGTTGTAAATCATTTCTTTAAGTATAGAGACAAAAATCCTTCTCTTTTGTATTCTTATATAAAAGAAATAAAAATTTGTAATATCTGCCATAGAGCATGGGTTTCACTTTTCCCTTATAAATTGTCTTAGCCAGATTTTATTGTATATTGTAATAATCTGTTAGCTGAGCCACAGATTATTAATTACAAAATACTGCCATACATGTCCATGTAACAGCATAGCCTGGTTACAGTGGATATCAAAATCCATTCTCACATTCTTTATTTATTGAAATGATCTATCTTAAGTAATTTTTCAACATTTAATTTCTATTTAGTATAGTAGTTCAGCCTTAATTTCTATATAGCATTTGTATGGCTTATATACAGGTGGCAGTAGGAAATCAACTTGTGTTTTTCATCAGTGTCAGCAAATTGTGAAACTACTGTGGAGCATGGATATGTGGACAATTGGAAAGAAGGAAAGAAACACTGCAGCGTAAGTGGAATAGATCTATTTAATTGCAAGCTGCTTGTTCCTTCACTCTCTTAGAAAGAAATGCTAACCAAAGCTTATCAGTAGTGTGTCAAACCAATCAAAAAGAAGATGTTATTAGAGAGAAGGGATGCCTGACTTCTAAATTTGCCTTGTTTAATATATTCCTGAAGAAAATGAAAAAATCTCTTTGTAGGCTATGCCTTTTTCATCTTAAAAAGAAAAACCCATTGGCCAATAGTTATAAAAACTGGAAGAAAAATTAACCTGGCATTTTTAACATGTAAGACCAATTTGATTCGTAGTGAAGAATAAATCAACTCAACAAGAGCTACCTTTTCTGGTTGCATCTATCAACTTCAGTTTACAAATTATCTCAGTATCTACTGTTAAGGTATGCTCAAAAATATTTAAACTGTGATCCTTTCTTTTTGTTCTGACTAAGTTGTTTCCTACCTAAATATAAAATTATAGATTGCATTTACACTTAAAAAGATACACACAGAGAAGTTTCTGTTAGTTACTGTTTGGACAGATTCTGCTCACCAAAGCATTAAATTGCTTGTCTCACCAGTATTAAATGATGCTTCTTTCAAGACAACTAAGATCTGCACTGTAAAAAGTCTTTTTATCAGAGACAATTTTTCCATCCTATATCTCATTTTTAAAATGTGTGCATCTAGAAAATTTAGCAGGTAACTTCTTAAATGTGTAAGAAACTTGAAATTTTCTTTTTTATAATGAAAATACCTAGTAGCAATATTTGGTCTTCATTCCAATGGAGAAAACTTACAAGTGTAATTTTTTATCTTGTTCAGATATTGTCGAAAATCTATGTCAAATAATTTCTAGTATTATTTTTCTTCATTACTGAAAGAGCTTGATGCAAATGCATCACCAATATATTTTTATCCAAAAATGGAGACTGCTTTCATGCCATCTAGTAATTATAAATAACCATTTTAACACTGTGTAATTTCTGGCTAAAGTTCAGTGAAAATTGCTAAAAATTTTTAGCTATGGTAAACATACTTCACCATATAAATATATGTTCCTTCCTACAGTATGTTCTAGTAAAATAATTTTACTTCTTTTCTTCCTTAGAATATATTCACTTAATTTCCATTGTGCATAGAATATGTCCTTTGAAATGTTGAAAATTTAGTACTTGATGTAGTATTTGGTCATCTCTTGTGTTTACTGGTACATTAAAATCCTTTCTCTAAGTTTCTCTCTTTCATCATTCGTTTAATGTTAAGAGAAAGAGTTTGCTATTCAGGTGCCATCATCTTCATGTTTCAGCAGTGAAAGAAAACATACTCAGGGTTCCCCTCACCTATTAGTAACCTGATCCTTTTTGCTCTCAACCCTGAGATAACCTTGATAATAACAGATTTACTGCTACTCAGGTAATGAATGCAGGGATAATATTTAACTTAATTTGCATTTAAATGGTTTACCGTCACCTCATCCAATATTATGATGTAATAATGAAGGAATTATGGATATTCATGACTGAATTTTTAAAAACTTTATATGAAACTCTGAATTAACTACTCAAGTCATATTCAGAGAGGGAATTCAGGTCCAAATATTGTTTAGGGCATTTTAATAATGTATTAATCCATTCCTCTTTGGTATATTTCTAAATCCGCCATGCAGGGTTTTTGATTCATTACAGGAGGTGTAGCAGAAAATATTTCAATATATAAGAGAAGAGGAGTGTAGTTAGGGTAGAAGAGGCCCTAAGTACTGGCCCCCATCTGAAAAATATTGAACCAAGAACATTAGGAAGTTTGTACCAAAGATTTAGTAAAACTAATAAATACATAGAGAAGTGGAGTGCTGAGACCAACTGCAATGAGCCAACTCTTGGTTGAATATTTTTAAGATAAAAAGAAGTGAAAACTACAATCTTTATTATTTACATCATGATAAACAAATTTGATAGTTAAACACCTTTTTTAACAAAAAAATATTTGCTAGATCCATAAGTATGTGCCTGACCTACTTAAAAAAGGTCATTGACATGCATCAGCTGATTGCCCCTTCATCACTTGCAAGCTAGCATAGCTTTCATGCATATGGAGGTTGCCCAATCCAAAGGATAGCAATATTACCTTTGATACTGCAGCACATACAGGTAATGAAGAAACTAAGGGGAAGGATGAGAAAAGAACAGTGAATGACAATGAATTACGTAACATCAAATGATGAATTTTAATTTTAAAAATGATATTCTGCATCACATGACTTTTCAGAAATAATAATATAACCTAATAACACTCCTTCTAATTTTCATTTCATTCAAAGGATTAACTTTGCACCTTAAAGCCTTACATGGCTGAAAATTTTCTTTCATTCATATGGCATGTTTATTGCATAGTATAACTACTTAAAAAGGCATAGTATAACTACTATAAAAAGGAAATTGAAAAAGTAAATAAAACTAAGCAGTTCAGTGTTGAGCATTACTGATCATCTTCATTCCTTCATGGTTATAATGAATTAGAGTGCAAAGCGTAGCTCTCTGGTGATGAATGTATAATTTTCTGATATGTATAATGTATTCAATTCTCATCCTTTGCTATTGCAAATAAGTCGGTTTCTAGTGATATGAGATACTAAATGAAGTTCCCTATGTTCTAAAATTCATGGACAATATATTTTATTGTTAAGTATTTTGTAAAAAATATTAAAGCAGTAAATAAATTATGATTATAATGGGAGAAAATTTTAAGCTGTTGGTGTATGTCTGCATATGAAATATTGTGTACATCGTGACCCTAATTATCTTAATATGCAAAATATTGTTGCATAAGTTACTACAACTGACTGTGGGGTGAGAGAATCTTCACTTTAATATCTTTTAGCTGTAGCAATCATTTTGTTGAGGTATTTTCTAGCAGAATGTATTTCTAATGGTTACAATTTGCTGACATCTGGTTAACTTATAAAAAAACTGATTCATAAATTTATATAATATTAGATGTTTGGGTCAAGAAGAAATATAAGATTCACTCCCCAGTGCTGCTTTAAGTATATAGATCCAACATAAGCTCATTTGAATGCATTTGTTCTATACTGAAAATATATTTTCAATATCTTTTAGAGAAGGTTTCATGAGATAAAAGATGTAAGAGCAATAAATTTTCCTGAAATGACCATATTGTGATGTTGTAATTGTTAATGGACCTTATTTTAACAGGTAATTAATACATTCTCTTAGGAGCTCTTCTTTCTCTGAAAATTATTTCACATGTAACTGAGGCTACCTGGGGAGGAATTTCTGGAATGATATTCTTCTTGAGTTTATTTCAACCAATTACATAGTAATTTGTGGCTATGTGTCTTTCAAAATTTTCCTAGTTTTCAAGAAATGGGCTTGGTCCATCAATTGAATGTATTTCCTCCAAAGAACGATGACCCAGGATTCAGGCCTTTTTTGGCAAAATGATAGAACCTAGGAATAATATAGATGTCAGTAATTGTAGAAGATAATGGATGTCAATTGTATTGAGTTTGTTTCACTTTAATTCCTGATGAATCCAAAAAGAATTTGGCTACTATAATTATGTTCATTGTTAATAACCTACACAATGGAGATCATTAAGGAACCTGATGTTTTTTCAGAGGAGAGAGAAGGCTGCAAGTTTTGAGAAGACAAGGTCTGAGGCACTTGTGGATAACTCAAACCCCTTCATTGTCACAGATGATGATTTTCCAGGGCTTGTATCATCATAATAAATGCATGGCAAGGGCTTTAATAGTGAAAGATTGACCATTCTTAAACACTGGGCAGCATACCACAACATTAGCTATTGAAATGAAGGTATGTGGTATTGTATTTAATTTATACAAGAGAAATATCCTATTTACAAAAGTAGAAAACTCTTGAATAATAATAACATATTTTTAGGCTACATCTGATACAGGAACTTTCCTAACTTAAAATATGAATGATAGAATGTATAACCCACATCCAAAAATACATAACCTCGTTATTCCAAAATTGCTAATAATTTTGTGCAAAATCAAAACGTCTACTTCTGCTTCTCTTAATTTTAGTAAATCTCAACTCAAATGTTGGAGATGTATGTAATTTATATCAATGTAGGTGATGCTACTCTTTTGTGCTTTATAGCTCATCAACTTGTGGAGAGCACATTCTAAAGTTGCCATATCTTAAGGAAATTGTGAAATCATTTAATTATGATAGAAGATAAATCATTTCTGTGTTAGAAATAAAATAATGAATGCTGATTAATGAATGAAATAATTACTGTAGCACCTAGATATCACCTAATATATATGGTATTAATAACTGGAAAAATTTCATTGGGCACCTCGGTCCTCTGTGCATTGCATTTTTATGCGGAAGGCTGATACCAAAAGTCATTGGGAAGCAGTGCTAATGTCAGCCTCAGGCATGCCAGTGTCAGGCCCTGTAGAGGAGGTGATCAATACCCTGAACATACTGGCTGTAATAACAAGGTAGATTGTAATCCCTAACAGTCCCTTAGAAAGGAGAAAATACATTGAAAAGTATGTCTCTTGCATGCTATAGGTAATTAATTCATTTTCATCCCCTCTGGTAGGTACATTGCAATATACATATTCATACCCTTTAGATAAATTTATTCAAAGGAAAATAAATAATTATCACATACAGTACAGTCCTCTGCACTAAAGAAAAATGTATCACATGAAAATAAAAAACACTAATATGAATAAAAATGAATTAGCACAAGCTATAAAATAAAAATAAATAACCTGTTACATAAAGTGACGAATGAAATGGAAATGGGCCCTAAAATGATAAAATATATCTCAACTTAATGACAAAAAAGAGACTGCTTCAAAATAAAAATGTAAAACTTAAGAAATGGCTTCTGCTTCAATAAATAATTTTATATAAAAAAGCTGCTACTTTAAAAATAAATAAGAATAGAAAACAAATCAACCATAGAATATCCAAATAAAAGATACGTATGTACACTTATTTCCAGAGGTTCCTTAATCTGAAAAGATTATACAAAATATTGTACCTTATGTCCAATGTATGGTATGACAGCTAAGATCATGATTTTAAAGCTTATATATGTAGAGTATGTTTCTATCTATACATTTTTTATTGTAAATAAGTATTTATATTATATCCATGTATTATTTTGTATGTATGACCTTCCTGAGTATATCTGTGTGTCCCAGTATATGTAGAAATGGCTGTAATGGTAAATAAAAACAGAATGGAATTGAACAAGGATATTTATAAATTTCCTTTCCTTCTAAGCCTTAGATAATGTTGTACTATCCTTAGATATTATCATATCATTCCAAACAAAGTTCACTTGCAATCTATTTTCCCGAATAGTTAAGTTAACATGAAGGTATAGGGTTCATCTCCAATCTTCACATAGGAAAATTTATAAAACCTTATCAAAACTCATCTTAAAAAGAATTGCTGTTATCAAGTCATCTGTAGTAATAAAGCATAGAATGCAATTCCATTTTAGTGCAGCAATTAACCTTTTTGTGTAAACCTTTTAAAAGTGGCGGAGTAGAGGAAGATGTTGCCTACACCTCACAATGAGGTGCACTCTCACTGGAACTAGACACATCATGAGATGTGTAAGCAACCACTTCCCTCTGCTGGCTAGATACCCTCATGCTAAGAGCTTTTAAATGCAATATTAAAAATTATTGATTATTTCCAGCAGCAATGTAAATGTACTTAGAATGTTTTGATCAAGGCATTGATAAATACCTCAGCAAATTTAGTGATAATTTACAATCATACAATATGATTCAAAATGGGTACATAGATTGCGATTATTCGAAGTATAAACGAACACAATTGTGTAAAATATTACCACACATTTGTTTCAAATGCTCAAATGCAGGAAATTAATTTACAAAAATTACTGTTTACTGGAAAGCTGTTTTTCTCTGCTCACTTGTCTCTTAGGAATGTGTGATTTCTTATGATGTTTCATCGTTTCTCAACTGGGATGAGGAGTGACGTCATACCCAAGATGGATTTCTTTCCGCTTGGAAGTGTGAAACGCACAGAAGTTGGTAGATGGATTACTTTACGATTAACTCGGATTGAATCTGTTGCCACCAATCTGTGGAGACTCAGAAACACCCCCCTGCTCTTCTTCAGATAGCAATCAAAGAGTCCTGCAAATTATCTTCCATATTTTGCATCTTCAATGAATGATGAAGAATTTGACTATCCTCAATAATATTACAATAGAGAAATATTTACCTTTAGTTTTCTTAAATGAAATTTTGAAATTTTCTTATTACACCTTGCAATTTCCACAATTTTTACATATATCTTTAATTAGATGTTTCTCATTTCATGAGCAGGTCCTTAAACATTTATAAATTGAAGTCTTGATATTTCTTGTATTAGTTATTGATCCCAAGTGTATATACAAGAATCGTGATCATTCCTTAGAAATGTTACATATTTCAATGCATTTAAGCTGTTGTATTTTACTGAATACAGACAATAGATGATGATGTCAGTCTGTAAAGTTATCAAGATCATTGAAACTGGAGTTTTGGATTTTATGCACCTTGAGCAGAGAAAGAGCTTTACTGATATAATAGTGTAGCTTATCCAAGGTATCTGAAATAAATTAAAATATTATCAGACTTTGTAATCATGAAAATATTCTAAAATATCCCTCTCTGTAAACTTATGAACATGTATTAAATTCCTGAATCCTTTTCTTGACTTTTATTTATCCCCAAATATGGAAGAAAATGTTATGGCAGACCTTCCCATTTCTCTTAAAAATAATGTATGGCATACATTTTTAAAACTTTATAGTCAAGATTTGAGAAGATTCCCATGACAAGAGAATTTTTAGGGCCTCCTAAAAAGCTGTAACTGATTTTCAGAATAAAACAACACCTTCTTTACCTTTGACTAAGGACTGATAATGCCTTGTTGATTGATGGCCACAATTGCATACTCTGAAATCACTGCTTATTTCACATCAAAGAAAACGGATCAAGATGTTTGCTGTCAAGCAGCTAGATTGTATACATCTATCATGGCCTCCTCTTGACTTACAAAATTAGTAAATAAAGGTGTTAGACATGAAATTAGAACTTAAAGACATGGTCCCCATATAGATGGCATTCTCTTTGGGAATCAACGAAAGCAATGCATATAATTGATGAGGCTATTTATTCAGAGTTTAGGAGACTTGATATCTTCTTGTAACAAAAACATTCAATCACCCTCAACAATAAATAAAATGAAATTAGTTGATGAGGGTAAGAACAAAATAATTCAATAAATTTAAATATTCTTCTACATAATAAATGCAGTTGGAGATATTCAGAAAATGTAAAATTTTAAATCATGAGATGCATAAATGTAATAAATTTGCTGGAAACATCTGTACTGTGAACCACTTTCATCAAAGTCGAACTCGCTGTCCACACGGCTATCCAGGACGCCCGCAAACACTATAAATTCAATGATTAAAGAATTGGAGAAGTTTACATAATTACTGATAAATCACATAAAAGTCTTTTATGAAAATACAATATGCATTCGAATGATGAAACCGTATCCCTACACTCCCAGACATATTTA
Source organism: Pachydiplax longipennis (assembly GCA_036926295.1). Classification (NCBI taxonomy): domain Eukaryota; kingdom Metazoa; phylum Arthropoda; class Insecta; order Odonata; family Libellulidae; genus Pachydiplax; species Pachydiplax longipennis. The sequence continues at coordinate 3,128,798 of JAVFKF010000012.1, read as the reverse complement.
TCCACGCTTGGCTGTAATGGAACAAGAGAAATCCTATACCGCCCTTCTCCATCCTGAATTCGTAGCGTTGGTATGAGTGTTCAATTTTGGCGGAATTGGTGCGGTCGCTTTCCTGCAATTGACTCATAGCAGTCGGAGCATTTGAACGGAGCGGACCTATCTCTTCTGTAGTCTCTCAACGTTGAACTCCTTAGCAATGTAAGAACTTTTGAGAAGTCTATACATCTAGTTTTTCAATATTTATCGGTGTCATATCTTACGGATGACTCTTCGGGATTGCAACGTTCTTCCGATTCGATGATTTTATGTTACTCTTAGGGTTTACAATGCCTTATTTCCTTTCTAGTGTTCTGATAACTTCGTCTCTGAGCGGCAGGAAACGTGTGTGGCAGTTTGCACTGCGCTACTCGCCTGCACTACAGGATAATTCTCCTCTATGTTGCATGGCAAAGTCGACGGACGTTGAAGTTTCAGAGGGCTGTCAGCGCTCTTTTTCTCGGAAGATGGGTACGTTCTTTACAGTTTGCCCCTTGTAGTGTAGCAAACAGTAGAAGATGCGAATCTTCTCTGAAAATGAAGACTAAGAAATAACGTTTACCGATTCATAGATTTTTAACATCAATAAACTAATACAAATATACAATCATGTATAAATACCTTGGCGTGTAACGATCCAGGCCGAATTAATTGATATGTTCGGTTTTAACCTAATAGTTCTCCTTGTCAGAGAATGGCTACTTTGTTTCTTGAGATAGCAAATGTATATGCAAACGGTTTAGACATTTAAAAATGATCGAGATTCGTTCAGTAAATTTCAAGTGATTCAGTTAACTTGAGAAGGTTTGGCTCTGTGTCAAGCATCTCAATGATGGTTTAAAATATATTTCATTTGTGTGTTTTCTATTTTATGACGATACTTAGTTCTATCATACAGAGGTGACATAATCTAATACATCCCTATGTTTTGTTGCTCAATTGGGATATTCCCGTGATAACTGCTGATAAAGGAGAGGAATTTGCTGAATGACTTATCTTGGATTGAAGTGCTTCCGAAAGAGAACTCACAGAGGAAGGGTAATGCTTGCGGAGAAAGAACACACACTTGGCAATAACTTTTGCTTACCAGAGGAAACACAACGTAAGAAATTAAGCTGGCCAGCAAGGAGCCCGGACCTTAATCCCATTGAAAATATACGGGGTATTATGGCATAAAATCTTCGAAAGCAAGACCGCCCTCGAGACAGGAGCAAATTACTGGAAACTATTGAGGACGCGTGGGAAAACATAGGGCCATCAGTGTGTCTTCGCGCGGTGCAATCAATGCCAGAGCCTCTTGGCATGGTAATTAGAAACTATGGAGAATGGATCGGTTACTGAGGTATTTGTTGTATTTACCAGGATTTTAAGTATGAATATGGCTAATATACAGCTTAATGTATTATGAAATACATTATCAAGACATTATAGCATATTAAAATTTTACATTACTTTTATTTATTTCCTTACATATCATTAATCCCTGTGACTCTGAATGAACGACGGCAAACACTCATCACTGATTCGAGGTAGATTTTGACAATCATGTCAAACATGCTCATACTTTAAATTCACTCCTGAAATACGTTCTTTCAATGCTAATTTTACTATTATCTGTAACTTATCCTTAGATTTGAAACAATTATACTTTAAGGTGGTTTTCAGAGGAGAATAGCGGAGCCTAAGAAACCAGCCGTACGAAAACTATTATTAATTATTTTGCCTGATTGTTGTTTTATTCTTAGAGTTAGATATTTAATTTTTGATCTGTGTTAACGTTGAATTCTATACATTAGGCTTAGGTAGCCTTAGAATTTTAAGTGTTAGATTTAATTCAATTTTTTCTTTATTATGCATTTCCTGTGTTTCACGGGTTTTTCATCCCGCTTCTTGTGCGGTTGTTTTCCCGATACGTGGGTTTTTCCTTCAAAAGCCTTCAGCTTCGAGGATTTTTTCCCACAAACTCTTAGCCGTCCATCTTCGTAATGTAGAATTAAGAAGTACGAAGACCTATGTTATTGCGTCTATAATTTGGGTACTGTATTGATTAAGAGAAATAATAAACATGATTCAAAATCATAGATAATCTTCATCCAAAAACAGGTTCATAAAACATGGCTGTGGCGCCCACCTACTGGACAGCGGACTGCAGAGTTCCTTTTTGGCGAAACTTCTCCACCGGAAATCGAAAGGGAGGAAGCTCGACGTCTTAGAAATGATGGAGAAAATCTTACCAATGAGTAATTTCTTCTGGCGAAAATCTTACCAATGAGTGCACATTTCTAAACCCTTACCTTCTTCTTACCCAACGCTCAAAGCTGCTTTAGAGTAACGAATAATTGATAAAATCCATTAACGTTGTAATAATTCTTTAAATAATTTTTTACAAATTTCTTTTTCTTTCAAATTAGCATGTCGTTCCACAAAAGTAGTAAAATGATAGAATTGATGCCTTTTAGAAGCTTCATGAGAGGCTTTTGATTAACTTAGAAAATAGAAATGATTATGCTTGTGCATATCTCGTAATACATTTTCATTACATAAAGACCTCCTCTCGTTATTACTGAGTATAGTTTCATTTTAATTTTCTATAAGCAGAGTAAAAAATTTATATAACTCCAGAATATAAAGCCTTTCTCACCCAATTAATTTCTTTTTGTTACAACATTTGACAATGTTTGATGGCTGCATAAATTTTAATTGAGAGCCATAGAGCAATTTTAAGTGTTGTAGAGAGTGGCTTCAAAAGTATACATTCAGGGAAGTTACGTTCTTTTGAGCTCTTTTCATAAGATCTTACGTAGCAAGATTTCAATGCATTCCTTTCTCAATTTATCTCGGAGGCCTATGAGTTTCACAAAGACATCAACCTTGGCTGAGGGGCGTCTTCGACCGCTGGGATGGGATTCCACAGCTGGAGGAAGGATTTCAGGAGTTGGCCTTTGGATTCGTCGTTGCAATTTGACGAGAGGTCCGGCAGCGGGGAGTTCCTCTCCAGGGCGAGAAGGTGCTTGTCAAGAACGACCCGACACAATTTGGCCTCCTTCCCCTTCAGGGACCGTGAAGAGCCAGAATAAGGGAGTGATATTTGTGTGTAGTGAGTGGAAAAGTGAGTGAAGTTTGATTTGAAATGTGTGCAGTTTTCAGTGTTTAGTGTGTGTAGTATTCGGTGTTATACGTGAACACTGCTCATCATGGAATACTCATTGGAAGGTAAGTTAATATTCTTTCTTTACATCCTCATATTATAAAGTGATAGGCATCATGGGTCTTTGTAGAAGCAGTGGTAGTTTCTAAGACGTCTCTACAATGTTAGAGTATTGTATCCCATATACCTCTTTGTGCACCAACCGTTAGAAATACTCAAATACTTGCCCCGAGATCGTGAGCTCCTCTCATTTTTCTTTTCTCTGTTTACCACCTGGTGAAGGGGTTGGATTGAAAAATTTCAAAGAGAGTAGAGGCTATTTCTCATCATGCTACATTTTTCCTGTAAAACAACGCGATTAGAGATAATAGTGTTTGTAGGATCACCCTTAGAAAGCTTAAGGCATTGCTTTTAGCTGAAGATTATTTCCGATTACCTTACTGAAACTAAATTTGCTTTACCGATTAAAAGGCACGGAGGATTCACATAATTTACATGTCCTACTGTTAACACATCCGGAGGAGATGTTAGAATCACAGATTAAAACTATTTGAAATCTTTTAAAAAACTTTTCGTCATAATGAATGCCTAATATATGAATCGTGCATGAACTATGCTTCTGCTACATTTTAATTTCAGAGGGCCGCACTATCACAGAGGTGTTTTCAGTGACTAGCATCATAAATTTAGGTATCAAAGCTTACTCTTGCATTACATGGGTGTAATTATGGTCTAGTAAGTCATAATTAGTATGTTAGCTAATTATTTCTAATTATATGAAATATGTTCTACATGTTACAAATAAAGTTCGGTCGGTTATCGTTAGGATTTCCTTGAGGATGCTTAAAAATTCTTATCATAACGGTATGCTTTAATTATATAATTGATAAAATATTATATAGAGAGCGTTTCAGTTTCCAACTCCATTCCTAGGATCTATAGAAGGACATAAGTAAGAATTAGAAACTTCACGACGCGTATAATAGACCATTTGAAAATTGATTCCCCATAGAGTATCGAGTGGCATTTCAGCTTGCTGCCATATACTACCGAATTAAAATCCATTTCTCAATTTTTTTATTCTTAAGCAGCATCTTAACGAATACATAGGTTCCCATTATATCTTTTATATCGGAAGGATTCTGATTAGCTTTCCGAAGATAATCGGCTCGGTCCGGACCGGAAGTCAATTAAATACTTGTTATATTTAATATTAATTCGGAGCGGCCGATGGACTATTTTAGTGATGTTATTTTAATGTAACTAGATTTTCTAGCGTAATGATATCGAATGTAACACTTGAATATAAAACTATGAAAATAGATTTCCGCCCGACTTTGACTCTAGTAGTACCTATTGGTCAAAATAAAAACTTATTTCATTAAATTTTAAATGATTTCTGATTACATAATGAACAATTTCAAAAATCATAATTTGAATTATGTCGCCGTATTAATACAATGCTTTTCTTTAAATTAATTATTTCGATATTTGGAATATCGACGTCAATGCAATGCTCAGGTCTCCAGTGAGTGGACACAAACAAATGCATCATAAATATGAATAAGCAGGATGTGCGAGAATGAGTGCACGATCGCTTTTATTCCAAGACCAAGATCTGCACGAATGCCCTAATTTAGATGTCTAAAAATGTACTCCTTGTGCAGATAGAAGTTTACATTTTATTTACATTCATGTTACTCCGATCGTACCCAGTGAAAAATCCTACTTTATAAAGAAAACACACCCTTCGCGTTTATCGATGGCACACTACTATTTCAATTGAGAAATTATATTAGAAAAGTCATAGGAACCACACAATGTTGATACCAAAAGACATGAAATTTCATTAGTGTTACATTTTGACGTATGGTCGTTTTTATTGTTTTTAAAAAGTGCACAGTTCTATTGACTCAACGGTAAATATCTCTTTGTGGGATTCGTGGATGTCCTGATGGATTTCTTTCACTTATTTACATTTTAAGTTTCGGATCAATAATGACATTTTATTCCTCCTTTGAATTTTTAAAGTTGACTCTATAAAAGGAGATGAAAACCATAACCTTCTCTTCCGTTGATGTACTTAATTTAATAATTAAACATAATATTTAACATCCATCAGCAAATGCATTCAGTGACATGGTTTGTTTTTTCTCATACATATTAAAAAGCTTCGAACGATTGTCACATAAGTTTTTGATTGCATCCAGCCCTTTTATAGTAATCCGATGTTTAGGAAACCTGTTAATGTTAATATAATGATTCGAGTATCATCTCAGGAGTCTCTCACTTCACAACTGACCAAAGAATAAAGCCCACGGGTTGCATATGAATCGTAATTTAATATCATCAACATGAAACTTGTCTAAAATTCCACCGAAGATTAACTTATATTCAATTTTCTCTAGAAAATAACTGAAAGCGATTAAAATTATCTATACTTCTTTAACACGCTGTGTTACGCTATGACTAGTCGGATCGATAGAGGCCCATTATCACAATAAAGAAAATTCCTTTCTTTCGTGGGAGACGAGGTTTCACAATTTGCGTGAATGTTATGTATTGAATGTTCGGATTTTTTTCCGTGTATTTAACGCCACACTCGATTCACATTATAGAATAGCAAAACTGCAGTTGATTCTAAACGTCATAATACTACGACTTATAGCTCGAACTTTCGAATTTCAATCTAATCGATTTCGAATTCTATATCTACGGCAAGCTAAAGTTAGAATAAATCTTCGCACGAGCTGTAGTGAAGACCGTAAAAGAGAGCTATGCTTGCAAGTTTCATTTTATCATCTTCGGTCTTGGGATGCGTTTCCACAAAACGTTGTCCTTCAAAAGATTCAAATTTTCCCATCATTGCATTATGATACTCCTACCTCCTTTTCGCAGAGAATGTGAGGGTACTTTCCAACAAAGAACCAAGAACAGAATGTGTCTTTAACGATAGATTGACTATAGGTAGAAAATATTCAGCCGCAAAGTTGATACGAAAATGTACATGCATTTAAAGTATTCGATTTGAGGCAAAATTCTGCTCAGAAAGATTCCAGAAAGAAAACGTTTTTCACGCATGCTCAGAGGATTAATGTTCATTTTGATCGCCTTTGAACTCCATTGGCATAGCCAAATAACATTAGAAATCATCGTGCGCATTTCAGAGCAAAAATCCATGTGAAAGAAAGTGTTTTAGATTGATTTCCTTGAGGTTGATAGTCTTGAAATTCGCTCTCACTTTAGTCTATGGTTTTGTGCCAGCAGTACTATAGAGTTTTCCTGTTCAAAGCCCGGATGGAAAAGAAGGATGAGAAATATTCTTTGCAGTCATATCAAAACATCGGTGACTATTTCATGATTTTAACATGGTAGTATACTAAAATCCTTTATATTAACAGTAGAATTTCGTTTAAAAGTTGTTCATAGTCAGCAAAGAGCGAGATTTTAATATCTAATGTGATTTTGACAATTGTTTCGCAAAATTATTGCAATGAGATTTAATTTGCCGCGGCACCATACTGCGAAAAGGGTTATAAATGACCCCAGGGGCTGAGTTTCCTTTGTGCGGTGCAGAAGTAAAGGTCAGAAATCCCCAAAAAAAAGGGTCAGAATGGTAAGTTTATAATACCCCAATCCTCTCAAACTGCATCAACCCGCGATTTATACCTGCGTCGTCTATACACGACAGCCGTGTTTCTGCGTAGGAAAAATGCCGTCGTCTATAGCCGACAACAGTCTCGAAAGGGTTAATTAACCATCTTGAGGGAGCGGTTCGTCAACAGTTAATATCAACTCTCGGAGAGTATGAAGATTTGTTAAATGGGGCATCTTTGTAAATCCTGTCTCTATGGGTAGTCTATGCTCGTTTGAAAGAGAACCACGTTATATCCTACAATCCTTAGTCTTGCTCTGTCAAAAAGGGAAAGGATGCGAGAAATAGTGAAGAGTCTGTTGATCAATGGAATTATACGAGAAAGCTGTTCTCCTTTTGCCAGCTCCATTCTTCCTCTTCCTGATTAGGAGAATGGAGCTGACAATGTGCATAGATTTCAGGGCGTTCAATCGAGATACTGTGAAACAAATGTCCGCTACCAATAATCTATAACCGAATCGATTTACTTGCCAGAAATTGTATTCCCCTTTAGACACGGGGTCTGGCTTCCATCAAATTCCCATCGAAGCGGAATTTGTAGAGAAAATTGACTTTATGACTCCCGATGACTATTAAGAATATCTAAGAATGCCTTTTGGGCTGGCAAATGCCCCTGCCAGTGTCCCAGCGAGCCATAAATGCCGCTTTGGGACCTCTCGAGGGCACTGTCGCCTTAGTTTATTTGGATGATATGTTTATCCCTTCGTCTCCAATAGAAACAGGTCTGCAAAATTTTAAATCTGTAATTTAATGGGATTCTTAAGCCGTAATCCGCCTCCCATTAGACGTGTAAACCACATTGGAGAGCAAACGTTGCCAGAAATTGAGCAGACAGTAGATAAGGAGACTTCTGCCCTTACTGATGCCGTAAGGAAAGGGAACTTAGACCCGAAGCAATACTGTGTAAAAGAAAAACTTGCTTTATTATGTTGAAAATATAAACGACAAGGAAATGCTATTATGGTATGTTCCGAGGGATAGTCGTATAGGTTTTCTGAGACTTTTTTTATGAAGAATTCTGCCATAAAAGGGCAGTCAAAGTATTTGACGTAATTTCAAGATATTTCTGATTTATTCGATCACGTAATTTTGTGAGTGAATATTTTTCCCTTTGTCAAACATGTAAATTATACAAAGATCGCGATGGGCCCAAACAAATTCAATTGAGAAGGCTTTCGTACCCTTCGTTACGGTTCATCTTCATCGTATGGAGCCACTAGCATCAACTAAGGGAGGCTTTAAGCATATGTTCATTCCTGCGGATTGTTCTACGAAATTCGGTATGCTTTATCCTTTGTTAGATTTGACAAGCACTGAAACGGTGAGTCAAATGATGGATTTCATCGTCATCTTTGAGAATCCACGCCGCATAGTTGCGGATTCGGGAACCAACCTTAGATACCGCTATTTGACGGAACTTTGTACTTCTGGGTGCATACATTTCCATTTTATCACCCCAGAAGCTCTCATGGGGAATGACAGGTTCGCTACGTTCGCACAATCTCGTATTGGGGTGGAATCGAAGTCAGAATGGGCGAGCGTCCTCTGGAAATTACAGCTGACCATAAATTCTATGAGTCAAAAATCCACAGGATTCCCCCTTTTCGATTTCCATTGGGAATTCCATCCTTCTGACCGTGGGCGAGGCGACCGTCGTTAATGACTCCCCTTAAGAAGGAATGCGACCGAGCGGCAGCTAAGAGGTCCTTGGCGTCTAATGGCTCCAAGTAGGAGCAAAGATTCAATGAAAAGCGTCGCGACTCAATAGATATCATCGTCGGATCTTGCACCTTAGTTGGCTGCTGACGGAGGACCGCAATAAGGTTTCTAAAATGGATAAATTGGGCTACGATCGCATCTTTGCTAAAGAGCAGATTCGAATTGGGCCAAATGAATACTTTCCGAACGAACTCGGACTTCTATTTGACTCTGAAGAAGAATGCTAAAATCAGAAAGCGTGATTTGAGACGATACTTCCGAGATTAGCCGATACCCTCTTGTTCGTATATCTATGCTCTGTTATTGTTTTGAATCTGATGGTATGTGTTTCCAGGTGAAGGTAAATACTTCTTGTTTATCTTTTTTTGTTATTCTTTTGAAACTGTTTGAAAGTGTTTACAAGAAAGCAAGTAAGAGCTTACACTACGTACTTGTGTTGTTGCATTGCATTATTGACTATGAATGGGGATTCGGCAAGGGGGTTAGAGGATGCTACACTGTTTATATGGGAATATACTGAAAACATGTATTAATAAAGATTTTGTTCCTCTGTTATTAATCTATTGTTCATTGCCTACCCTTACCATACACCTTGTTGCAGCTTTAATGATCGCCCTGAATGATTTAATTATGTGCAATTCTTTGTTTTGTTTTGTGTGGGAAGTTTTAGTGTGGATCGACATCAATTGGCAACATTGACAACATGTTTATATGATTCCCTTATCGAAGGGACTTGGATTACTGGAAACAAATGTGTAATAACTAGATTCTGTTTTGAATTTGTAGCAAGTTAAACCTTATGGTCCCTGAGTCTGGCCTTGGTGGCGGAACAAACCGGGGTCCCTGAACTTGGCTACATGAGTATTAGTTTTCTTAGCAAGCAAGTTAAAACTTATGGTCCCTGAGTCCGGCCTTGGTGGCGGAACAAACCGGGGTCCCTGAACTTGGCTACGTGAGCTTTGGACTGGCAGCAAGTTAAACCCCATGGTCCCTGAGTCCGGCCTTTGTGGCGGAACAAACCCGGGACCCTGAAATTGGCTTCCGCGGTCTGTCGGTAAGGCGGAGATGGTAACATCTAATACTGCTGAGATAACTATGGCAAGAAATGCCATGTTGAAGGTTGAATAACCAAGATAAAGTACTCTTTGTATGATTGTGAGTGATATTATATCTATTATATATAGCTAACTCGCCAGATATACCTATATATATATATCTATTATATATAGCTAACTCTCCGAATATACCTATATATATATATATATATATATATATATATATATATATATATATATATAGATATATATAGGGGATACGAATTCTGACCATGTTCCACAAGCGCCGTCGACGTCATATTTTTACGACGTACTGGCCCCACACTCTAGATGCCAGAATAATGCAGACATCGACGCTAGGTGTCATGAGTTCGATACTAGAATGTCCCAAAAATCGCAATTTTCCCATAAGAATGTATTGCGCGGATTTTTGAAAATTTTTTTGAGGCACTTATCGGTAAGATAGTGAAACCGAAATCTCGGAGGTTGAATTTGAGGCAGTCTTCTATTTTACGAATGGAAGAAATGATGCCAAATGACCTTGAGTTTGACTCCAGGTGGCTTCGAAATGCTTCCGTAAGAAATGCATTGGTGAAATCTTGGACGATTTTTTAAAATGCCTTCCCGATAAGCTGGAAAGATAAAACCCGGAATGGTGACAGAGGCGTTTGAGAACATTCTTTTATGACGTCCACTGTTTCTCTAGTGGATATACCTATATATTTATAGGGGATACGAATTCTGACCATGTTCCACAAGAGCCGTCGACTTCAGATTTTTTCGACGTACTGGCCCTACGCTCTAGATGCCAGAATAATTCAGATATCGACGCTAGCTATCATGAGTTCGATGCCAGAAATTCCCAAAAATTGCAATTTTCCCATAAGAATGCATTGCGCGGATTTTTGAAAATTATTTTGAGGCACTTATCGTTAAGATAGAGTAACCAAAATTTCGGAGGTTGAAGTTGAGGTAGTCTTCTATGCTTCTCATGGAAAAAATGTAGCCAAATGACAGTGAGTTCGACGCCAGGTGGATGCAAAATTCTTCCATAAGAAATGCATTGGACGATTTTTTAAATGCCCTCCTGATAAGCTGGAAAGATAAAACCCGGAATGGTGACAGAGGCGTGGGACCTTCCCGATAAGATATTGAATCGAAACTTTGGAACAAGTAAGGATGGCACTTATCGAATATTATTTTGCTGTCTTCTCTCACGATCGGGTTCTTAGTTCGTCGCCAGGCGGTCTTTGGCGCGAAGTTTTAAATTTGAACTGAGGCAGTACTTGGTATGATACTGTATTCAACGGATAGCTTGCAGTATGCAAGCAACTTTTACTCGTATATATATATATATATATATATATATATATATATATATATATATATATATATATATATATATATATACATATATATATACATATATATACATATATATATATATATATATATATATATATATACATATATATACATATATATACATATATATACATATATATACATATATATATATATATATATATATATATATATATATATATATATATACATATATATATACATATATATATACATATATATATATATATACACACACACACACACACACGAGTAAAAGTTGCTTGCATACTGCAAGCTAATTGGTAAAAATTAACAATAAGTTCCCCTTACGGGTGTCATCTTCGAAGCTTATCCAGCAAAATTCTTAAAAATTGCCGCAATACATTACTTACGTTAGAAATTTTCATCCATCTGTCATCAAACTCACGATCATTAGCAACCTTTCTTCCACTGGTTCTGTAGAAAACTACTTCAAACGCAAACGCTGTGCTTTTGAATGGTCTCCTGCATAGAGAAAGGCCTCAAAACAATTTTAAAAAAATTGCGTTAATGACCGCCTGGCGTCGAACACAGGACCCGTAATGTTTCTTCCATGAGAACCATAGGAAACTATCTCAGCTTCACCCTTCGAGATTTTGGTTCCTCTATCTTAACGATAAGTGCCTCAAAATAATTTTCAAAAATCCACGCAATGCATTCTTATGGGAAAATTGCGATTTTTGGGACATTCTGGTATCGAACCCATGATAGCTAGCGTCGATGTCTGAATTATTCTGGCATCTACTGGGTGGGGCCAGTACGTCGAAAAAATCTGACGTCAACGGCGCCTGTTGTTCACCATTCTGTTGAATTAATAAATCAAATACTCAACTGTGATCACTTGAGAAAATCATAATGAAGCTTAAAGAATTATTTATAACATTGCATTGATTTTTCCGCGATGATTGTGCCCATTTGGGTTTAGTATTGGCTTTAAGCAGAATTTTGCAAAATATCAAAAACCGGCATATTTTGTGAAGTTTGGTAAATTTTGACCCCTGTAGAATTCAGGAAAGTTTAACATTCAGGTAAAAAGCGTCTCATTTTATGTAAAATAATTAAACCAAATGTTAATGCGAATTTAAATTCCACGTATATTACCTCTATGACAAAAATATCTATTTACAACATAAATATTTATGCTACTTAATATACATCGTTACTTTATTGCAGCTTTAGTCTTATTCGTCAGAAGATGAATCGTCCGAATCCTCATCATCAATAATTTCACCCTCTCAGTCGTCGATGATGAGGAGATTTCTCAATTCTTTCGCAATTATCTATTGTTTCTTGTATTTGAATACTGCAGACATGGAAATTTTTGGATCTGATGTAAGCTGAAGTCTTTTAAAGAGATCCTCGTTTGTGGCAACTCTCGAGTGTTTTCTCGTAAAACTTTCGAGAAACCTCCTAATATCTTTGTTTCTTGCCTCCATAACCTTTTCCGAGAGTTCTCTTAACGGAAGAACTGAATTATTTGCAATTTGTGTTCCATGAACAACTACCTTATGTACTGTCGGACGCATGTAGTACCATGGATACAAGCTTAAATATAGAGAGGAAGCATCCCAGCAGTTGTTTCCGAATGGGGTAAACGAATTAAGGGGTAAACAACTCGAAAGTGCCTTCAGTATATTTCCGAATTTTTTTATTAGTTTGTCGTCAATTCCTAGGAAATAAATGGTATTGAGTTATTTTGATTATCCAAACAAACTCTGAAACCGGTTAAACCAACAGAAATCATTACCGCGATTTATTTTACGGTGTTCTATTAAATTTACTCTAACATTTTTCCGAGTTTTAAGTAATTTAGATACTTATATCGGTTTTATACCTGTTATTTTTGCTGCTAAAGTTGGACTCTCAAAGAACTTCCGAGCAGTGGTTCATGTTCATGCCTTTGGCGTATCGACTATCAATCCCATTTTTTTGCCGAAATTCATTTTGTAGGTATAGTTTATAATAATATACTCTCTCTTGCAATTGAACTCTTTGGCTACCACGGGCCTGTAGTGTTGCAGTATTGAATGAGATTTCTTCATTTCTTTCCGAATGCATGTAACTATCAATAACTTTATTCACTCACCTGCCACTGCCTAAAATCAAGTCTGTATGACCAATGCAAGAGACATTCAAAAAACCTGATATAGCAATGAAGAGTCGATATTCCGAAAGAGAATTTCTCCGGGTCCACTTTCCGTTTCCTCATTTCCCCTATGGCATTCATTTCAGATATTCTTGCCACACAGATGTAACATCTCAATGTCGAGTTATCTATTAGTGAATTGCACAACTAAAGTATTTATGTTGCATTTAAGTCAAATTTTCCACAATAAAATGCCAAAAAGTAGATTACTCTCACCTTTCCATCTACCATTGTAAGCAACATAGGAAAGTTCATTTCAAAATATCCAATCGTAACCTTCGTCAATTTTAATATCCGTTTTTTCAAATAATTTTGCTCTTCCTTCGCAACTGTTTTCGTTTCCTTCTTCCATTGAAGGCGGATTGGCCGACAGAATCTCGTTGAACGACGAAAAATACTGCTGCAGCTATAGCACACGAGGAAGTGCACAGTACGAGAGCATAGAAAAAAAGAAAAAAATTTCGGTCTTCATAGATGGACTAAAACTGAACTACAAAAATATTTTCTCTTTTCCTAAGAATCCAAAAGACACGTGCGGAATAACCCTAGCCAATGAGAGGATACGCAAGAGCGTTTGCGTAGCGCGGGAGTGCCATAAACCGTACTTAACTCCAAACCCGTGACGCAAGGGTCGGTAAAAATTTCCAGATGTGAAGATTTCTCAAAGTAAATTCTGCCAACCATTTCTTCCACCAACATCGGGGGTGAAAACTTCTCTATAAGTATTTTTACGGTTAAAATTAAAATGCAGATGCATTTTACCTGAATGTTAAACTTTCCTTAATTCCACGTCCGTTATGTAAAGTAGAGGTATCTAATTCCTCTCTTAAACTGTCTTCACGTATGTTTGAAGGATAATTAGCCAGAATTTAACATGAAAGAGACCAATCGTTAGACTTCGTATCACCAAAGGGACAGCGAAACTGCATTCGGGGATTCCACGGTGGTGAGTCGGAACGCGCCGCGCTTACGAAAAATCGACTTAACTCCCAAAGTAGCACCTGAATTGAAACAGTTTCTTCGGATTCCACTTCTAGACACTTCTGACTATAACGTGGTATAAGAGACTCGATGCATTAGGGCCGTTTTCCTATTTATATTCCTTACTTTGTCTCGAAAATTGTCCGAAAAAGGTGTCCGCCATTTTGTTGCTTTAAGTGAGCAAAAACTCATTTTTGTAAGCGGTGATAGCAACCAGTCAAAAGATAAAGAATTGTTGTAGATCATTGCATCATTATTTCTTCCAAAAGTATCTATTTAAACCCTACATAAAAACGCAAACTTGAACGTTTATCCGAAAAATTCGCGACTGCCCATTTCTGTGAAAATGGTTCAAGTTTGACGCCATGTATCTTTTTAACGCGTAAAGATATCGAAAAACGACGAACGGGAACATAAAATTAAATCTTTTCTTAATATATATGCGAAGTTTCAAAACCCGCACTCAAAAAAACCATTTTTGGCCTCTTGGCCAGCTTTTTTCGATTCTAGCCCACTGTGCGCCGGCTTCATTTTCCCCCTACGCCGCCGCTGACCAAAATCAAGACGGCGCCCATGTCTAATATGAATATGTATTTATCAACTCTCCAAAAAAGAAAGCATTTTCACTATTACTGCATTGACTAGATTTCATTAACAAAGTACCAGTTAACCATAAATTTTATCAAATATTTTGAATCATATGATTCTGTTTACAGAATCAGCACCAAGCTACAAGCATAGTAATTCATTTTCAATTGATCCTAGCTCTTGAGCATGGTTCATATCATAACTTAAGGTTTTTGCTTACTGTCAAAGGAAATATTTAATTTTCAAATAATCATAAATAAGTGGTTAAAACTTGAGAAAGGGAAGTTTTCAGCAAAGTTCTTCTGCTAATAACATTTGTTTGTGTCAAAGTAGCAGAAGAGAAAATTTCTGTTTGAAGGAAAATTATCTAAAGTGTAGATAATCATTATATAAAAGTATTCTAGTATGTTATGGCACCAAAAGATGGGATGGGAAGATTTCTCTTACAACAAAGTCTTTGATTTGTTCTCTAAATACATAATTACATGATAACTTGCCCTAGAGTTCAAGGGAAGAGCCTTGAAACAATAACTGAGTTTTCTATAAAACTTTAATAGTCATCACTTCAAAATTAAGATCAATACCAAAAGTTTGGTTTAATATGTAAAACTGGGTTCAAATTGACTAATCTAGTAGAAAGTATCCCCATTGATTCTTTTGGCTTGATGTAAATAATGTCAGAATAAAATAATCTAGTATTGTTTATGCATAGATGAAAGAATAACTTACAGTTTCTACAACAAAAAATACTGAAATGCAAAATGTGATAGTGATACAATTTTGAGCAAGAGGTGTCCTAATAACCCATTAGTAAGAAAAGCTGTTTACATTATCAGGGTCATCAATAGATCAGTACTATTTTTAGCAAAGCAAAAAAAAAAAAGAAAATTAAAAAATACTAGGGATTATTTTTGTTTCTTTTCATATTCACAGTGAATATACCATACTCTATAATAACTGTATCTCCCCTTAGCAAGCATTTAACTTTAAGTTGCCAGCCTGATTTAACTCGATCAATAAGAAAATTTTATGATTTTTGTGAGATGGATTTCCTTAATTGGCTTTATGAAGCTATTGATCTCTACCACTTGAAAAATCTCACACAGAATTTAAAACTAACTTTCTCTAACTCATTGAACAGAGCACTAGAGTAACTGAAGATATTCCTGAAGACTCCTCTACACAATTCATGATATACAGTCAAGTGGAGCATGTTGTATTGCATAGAGTAGCTTCCAAGTTTTACATTCTATCAATGAAATGATCTTTAAGATTTTTATGGTCCCCAATGAATTTAGGACATGGAATGTTGATTTACCAATGAAAGAATTTGGTATAAATGTGAACATTGAGGAATTTTCTACACTTGTTAGAAAAATTATTCTGTGTTTAGCACTAAAAATTTTTTATGCTGAAATATTCCCCTGGTTCATAGACTTAAACTTTTTCTTCTAGTTTACATTTACTTGAGACAAATAAGTAGATTTATCCAGCTACCCTTTCTGATAGTACAGGCTATCGCAAGTTGATCACTATGGCATTATAAAATTGCACTCCTAACTTAATGAAAAATTGCTCCTGCTTGAAATTTTAAATATTCATATTTAAAAGTAAGATCTTACTTTATACGTTATATTTAAGAGTAAGGTATTACTGCAAGAATAAAGAGGTTTTCTCCTTTATTTTCTATCCATGCCATATCTCCTTTCTTCTCCTGCCAATTTCACTCAGCCTAAATCTTTTGATATGCATCAATGCTTATGAAGCGACTGTTTTCAACTCAGCCCAACTGGATTCAGTTGACCATGAATCTTGTGTGGTCTTTTGGAGCTTTTCTTCTCATAGGAAGTAATTGAATACTTAAAAATCCTATCCCTAAAAAGATTATTCTAACAGAATCTGTAGAGTCAGCAGTCTTTTCTCTGATAAATTCAAATACATTCCAGATAATATGTTTTGCAAGCTCAACCAATTTCTCTGTACACAGAAACAGTAACTCCCTGAACTCTTAAAGCAAGTTCATGATACTTGTTGCTCTATATTAAAAATTCAGATATGCAGACAAGTATCATTTTGAAGTTATGAATGAGTATCAACCAAATATTTTCTTGCTAACACCTATTTTGATATGTTCTTACATTCCATACTGATGGAAGCTGATCGTTCTTGAACCATGGCACTGTTAGTTATTCACTTTGTATGAATGATCCAGAGTGAGTATGGCATTTAAAGGTATATTTAGACCAAATTTCTTAGATTAGTCTCATTCAAATCCTCCCCCAGCATCACTGAAGCCTCCTCCACCACCAGAGAAGCCTCCACCATCACTATATCCAAAGCCTCCACTGTCACTATGCCCAAAGCCTCCACTGCTGTTGTGTCCAAATCCACCACTGCTGTTGTGTCCAAATCCACCACTATCTCCCCAGTATCCCCCACTGCTCCCAAACCCGCTGAAGGGTTCACTACCTCCTCCACTCCCCCAACCACTGCTGCTCCCTCCTTTATCACCTCCAGATCCCCAACCAGTACTACTTCCACCTCCACTTTCTTGAACAGCATCTGCATAATGAGGAGGAGATTCTGGTGGAGCAGAGGGAGTTTCTGCAGGAGCTTCAGTCTCTGGAAACTCTGGAGCCTCTGGAGATGCCTGTCCATTATCTGATCCATTTGCTGAATGTGATTCATTTGAACCTCTTCTCCTAGCAGCTGCTGCTGCTGCTGCTGCTGCAGCTCCCTACAAATTTTATGGAAAATTAGAATCCCAAAGTGAACAAATTTCAATAATTTAAATACTAAATTTAAATAATTTAAATGATAACATAGCTATATAAGCTCTGTTCTCTTTCTTCAAATAATATCACAAAATGCTGATTTTATATAACATTAAATCCACTCAGAAAATAGAAATAAGTCTATCAAATTAAACAAATAACTAATAACATAAAATTCCACTGAAGTGGAAAAATATGTAAACATTTTATTTGGAGATACACATGGTGAGAATGACCATTTGCCCTACAAGTAATGTTTAAAGAGAAACAGTTGTTAAAAATTGAGAGAGAGAAAAAGCAGAAAAGATATACTGAGGTGTGACTGAGAAATAAGTAGAATGTAATTTTTATTATTAATTTTCTTACAACTGTCGCAATTGATTTAAGTAGTTTCTCTTCCTGGGAATTTCTAATTTAATTTTTTGTTTCTATTTGTAGACAAATTTAGAGAACAAGCTTATGCTTCCTCACAAACTGTTGATTCATTTTCAACTCAATTGAGACATTATTAAGTTCTTATTACTCTTCACTGCCTCACTTTTAACTGAAACATAAGCATAAATATAATAGGATAATCCTTTTCACATGGAGAATCTTTCACTACTACATTTTTTTTTGTCTCATTTCAGATTACCAACTCCAAATTTGTATTTTATTGCCCTAGTATCAATAGCCACCTGAGCCCTCTTGTCTCAAATACATACAACATAATTAATCTTTAGAAAATAATTTCATTCATTCTGTCATGCTCTTTTCCTTTGGCACCCAAAATTTTCCACTCTAATCTTCCACTCAAAGTCATTTTTTATTGCCTAGAATATTAACTCCATCCCCCTGAGATAAATTTAATAAAGTTCCCATAATCCAATTCAGAGAAAAACTGGCCAATCCAGGTGAAGTAATGCTCTATCAGTCAGGTTTAACACATTTGGGAATGTCTACTATAAGTGCAATTGTATCTTACTAATATGCTAGATGATAATGAATTAATCATCAACGCACGAACATCACCTGATGAGAGACTACTTTCCTAGACAAAAATTACAGTGAACACTTACTCTTGAAAATTCAGCCTTTGAAACAAAATTCCGATGTAAAAGATGACCATTACTCAAAAGTCTTCATATAGAGTATACTTAAAACATAAAAGTTATTTGAGGTGTAAAAAAAATTCTCCTAAAACTCTTCTGTTGGTAATACATTATATCTATGATAATTCATTGTATTGAAAAAATTATAATAAATATCAGTGGTAAAAAAGTAAAATAAAACTGAATTGCTACACTTTGCATCTGCTTCATAATGGTCAGCAATTTTGAAGAGATAAGAAATCACAGAGATAGATAAATATTACACAAAATAAGATAATATTTAGTCAAAAGACAAAACTCACCAAAACTGCAGTCCCAATAATAATGTTTGTTGGGTCTTTTCCCTTCTGCATATATACAGGTTCATCCCGGTCAGCTTGTTCAATGCAGCAGAATCTTGAAATGATAAACCATAGTACCATAGCCCCTACAGTCCCAACCACTATCAGTACAATGATTGTCACAACCATTTTGATAAATTTGGTTGTACACAAACTTATCTACATAACAGAGTCCAGGGAATCCCTTGTTTGGGAGGGCTGCAAAATAAAGAGTATTTGTAATTAGAGTGTGGTTTTCCTTAAAAATTTGAGATAGCTTTTTGAATCAGATTAATGCAAATCTCCAAATGATGATGAACTTTAGCCCACAAGATAATTTATCCATCTAAGTCCCTTCCAGTAATTATATGGTGCTTAATATGTTTCAAGGAAAAAATATGAAGGAAATAGGGAATTATCAAATATTCTTCAGAGATTTTTAACTTTGAAATAATCAAATACAAAATATTTGATTGATATATATTTATTAGGCCATGAGCAGAAAAAATTGTTGGGTCCTATTACCAATAGCTATTCTTGCAAAAATATTTAAGGTGGTGTTTCATTCTTCAATATGTTAGTTTCATAGATAGTTCTGTAATTTTGATAATTTTTACTGTTGCAATGGTATGTCCAGATTTTTGCAATTTTCTATTAATCTTTTCAAATATAGTTCAACATAATTATTTTAGAGTCCTGCTTACAATTCAGATCATTAAATAATATCATCAGCAATTATATATACAGACAGAATACATGTATCAAGGTTAGTCAGAATTTCAAACTTTTAGGAGGAGCCTTCAGACACATTAGTATTTTATAGCTTATTAGTTTCTTGTTCCTGTAAAAAGTATTACAGGTTGCTGGAACCCCCTCAATTTTGAAAGCATGACACCATTTCATGATGCTATTCATGCGTTTTCCAGAAATGAATGGAAATTGATGAAAGAATTTCCTTGGGTAATATAAAATGCATGTAAAATGGAAAAAGTCTAGATTGAATTCAAATATTTTGGCGGTAATAATTATACCTTTTTAAATGTATCTTCTTAACTGAGGAGTAGGAGCAAACTGTATGAAGAACATGGGGATGGAGACCAATAATTACTGTGAGTTCCAAGATAAATTAACCTCTAACAACTCTGTGTTGTCTAAGGTAATGTATTGCATTTATCATAATTACTGTATAAATAGGCTCAAAAATTTTTCCATTGTCCTCCAATCCACTGCTGAGCTTGATTCAACCTCTAGCTATATTATTTAGGCCCCTGAGGGTCCATGCCAATATAACAAGAAAAGCAGTATATCAGTTGCAACATTTATCAAATGAGTTGAGAGAGACTGATTTCTCATGGAACCTAAGGGAGAAAATGAGCAGCTCTGAATTTATAGATAAGTCACTTTAATCTACTCATTTATTGGTTTCTCTCCCCGTGCCCCAAAAGACACAATTTTTCTTGTTACTCTTCCTTAGCTGCGAAATAAATTTAAAGGTGTATTATCATGATGCCTGTATGGCAATTACAACTCTGATATTTTATCATATAATTTTTCAGTTCATAAAGTAGGGGAGGATAAAAGCAATTCAGCTCCTGATAGTGTAAACAAAAACTACTCATAATTATTACTATCTAACAGTAATGTATTTTTCTACTATTTTCTTCAACAAAGAGATTAAATACAATCTTTTTAATCATAGGAAAACAAAAACCGACTCCATCCACTAAAAAATACAAACAAACATTTACTAAATACATGACTGTTTTTGGGAATGATACCCCAGCCTCTGGATATCCACGTTTCCTTTGTATTAACACAAGAACGAGTTCCACCAAACATCGTTCAAATTATTTAATTAAATATAATAACTCACTCCCCTACGGAATCTCGTAACTTTCTACTCGATTTCATTCTGGCAGTGACCTCAAGGTCAATTCGCTGCTGTCGATTGATCCTGCAAGAACACAGCGCAGCGGATGTTTCTGTAGCCAGAGATAGTCTTCAGCGGAAAAACCCATATTAACCGAAGTCGAGATAAAAATTGAGAAATCGCTCCATGAAAATGAGTCATTATATCTCAAAAGTAGTTAGTTTTCATTATTGAGTAGACAATTGGTTTTAAGTCAAGAAATACTCTGAGGGGAGGTTCTAGCGGTCAAAAAGACGCAAGGCGTGACTGTCTCAGGTTCAGAGCATTCTGTGGAATACTGCATTCAGATCCGCACCGAAGGTGTAAAGAGTTTTTAGTTATTAATTTTCGTATTCTGTGGCGAGTAAAATTTAGATGAAAATGCTCCTGTTACGTCACTCCTGTATGGCTGAGAGTTAATTAATTATTCTTTTATGCTCTCATTGAAATCTCCAGATCGTATTTAAATCTCCTTTCGTATTTAAATTGTGTCGTGATTGGTACCGATCGATATATATCAGCGAAGATAAACGTTCACTACTTTCTATTTTTATCAAACAACTCATTCATGAATGAATGAATTCAGGGTAATTTTGGAGAAGACATCTTTCCATAAAAGTGAAAGTTTAACTTATACCCAAAAAAATAGTGACTGAAATTGGTCAATACTTTCTAAGATCGAAAGCCTATCCAGCAAAATATCAAGCATATGTCCTGTACTGCACTTTTTGATTAGGAATTTCTGTTGTTGCCCTACATTTGTGTCTTTCTTGAAGTAGTGCATGAATCTTAGTGAAAGTGAAAACAGTTTAATGTGCACAAGTTCCTAAAAACCTCACTTTCAAAGATGTATTTGCAATGGATCTATCCACTCGCAAAACTCATCCGTAAATATAGTGAGATAGAGACCACAACTATGTCTGGATTTGCAGTCGTGCAATATAGGCAAAGTATATCAGGGGTATTGTTTTACTTTGTGATGCAATTAGAACATAATCTAGACAGAAATGCGAATTGTAAGAGAGAGGTGCAGTCGCACATTGTATATACAAATTCAGTAATTTCAGTAGAAAATAATTATACACAAGATTTAGAGTAAATTAATATTGCTTTAAAAAGTTAGAGTTTTATTGATTTTGTTTGCGTATTTAGAGCACGGTAAATTATAACTTTGTCTTATTTACACGCTCTACAAAGACGTGTAGGATTTTAATTATGCATTCTTTTCGAGTTTTCGTGGGAAAATCCCTCCCCACAGGCTACTGGATGCAGGGAACCGCTATGGACACAGTCACGTTATTAATAATCAATCAGTTTTCCTAGTGACATATTATGAAGTAGCAAACCACTGCCAACGCTCCGCAATGGTATGTACAGTGGGGGAATAAATTATCGCAACACTTTGCGAGCGCTTCAGCCGGAATTCTCCGAAACTACTTGGAAAACTACTTAACACGACTGGCTGGCAACATTGAGAAAAGCCTCGAAAAGCGGTAATATTTGAGTCGGAGCCTATAACGTACTCAAAATTTCTCTCCTTCGATCTCTTCTTAAATCCTTCGCGCGATCTCTCCTTGAATTCGTCGTGTTTATATCGGCATTTCTCTTTCACAGATATTTATCATATTTATAGAAGGAGAGTTTAAAGATATATTAATTGCTATTTCAATCTTACATGCACAAAAATATTTGGATAATAATTGGGACTTTATTTGCAAATGTTCGGTTGAAACGTAGAAATAAGGACGAATTAGGTTAGAGTGGGAATACTCGACGTCGTGATTCTTATCTTTAGCGAACGCGATATTTTCGATCTGGAGAATAAAATATATATTTTACCAAATTATAGCGAGAACAGATGGACTGTATTAGTCTCTTTTTCTGGATAAATTAAGGTGCGCTAATAAGACAGTTATCCAGGTAGTTTGGTTTTTCACACGGCCACACGTCTTACTGCTGCTCACTGTATATTAATGTAAATGTTAATCTTCCTACGTCCAGTTCAAACATTGGATATTCATTTACTGAGATCGACTTTCCGAGGGCAATTTTTTATTACACGTGTTAAGTCTTTCATTCAGCGATTTGAAATCGTTAAGTCGTCATAGTAATTACTGAGATGGCACATTGGCACAAAGTAAAATTTGTATTTTGTCAATGGAGTATAATTTTTCCATAATTTAGTCCTGCACTCGAAGGAAATTCTTAATAGAAATTTATTTACAAAATTCGTTTCCTAGAATACGTGAAATCTTTGTATGTCCGGAATTGAGAGGAAAAATACCAATTCCAAAGTTAAAACAAACAGGATTGCATAAAAACCGAATATATTTTGCGCATATATCGGACTTTTCTTACATTTTGCATCAGCGAGATCGGTGCCCTCGGTCATTGCGTCATTTGATATCACGTAGAAATGCATTCAGTTTTCGATGCTTCGCGAGGAAAGTCTTTGACCATATATTGAGCACTTCAAAGAATTGCAGGCGCGTAGTTTTCCCTTTCGTGCTTCTATCAGCTGGACTAAGGACCCTCCCCTATACAGCCACCCAGTGGAAACCATCCTCTGCCTAATTCAAAGCTCCTTCCTAACCACGGGGCTAAGGAAATTAGATGTAATTGCACTCGTAAAAAATATTCCCAAATAACATTATGATTTTAGCGTATTTTAGTCAGTGAGGAAATTCTAATAGATACCCAATTATTTAATACAGAAACGTATTTTATGAACGTCTGACTGCATTAGCCGTATTATACTGCCATAATAAAATAATAAACTGCTAAAATGGACTTCTCAGTTTGTTGGGAAATTTCATAATTATAACCAATTCCTAATTAAGAGTTGATTATGTAGCTGCTTGACACATCTTATTGGAGTATGAAGGGCACGAGTTCGAATTCCGCTCAAATTAAATATGCATTTTAACTTAATCTTCTCTTGTTAGAGAAATGAACGAATGTAACATATGGTTGCCAAATATATTTATCCACCCCTGTGATGATATATACATATATGAGGAATAAAATTCACTATGGGAAAATAATCATTGGGTTTGAAGGATTCGGAGCCAATAATTCTAATTGTCGGTCAAGAACATGTTTCGTGTGTCAACGGAAATTCCTCTTCTACCAAGAATTCGAAGTCCTTCGCTAGAAAGAAGTGTTTTATTTGACAGGGCTTCCTGATTTCACGAAGCACGATGAGCCTTTCGCTTCCAGTGCAGCGGGTTTTCGAAAGCCTATGCGTCACTCACAAAAACAAACAGGTCATTTGGCAAAGCAAGGAGCTTCACTTAGGCTTGTTATTACTATCACATCATTGATGTCTTCACGTCGAGAGACGGACAGCCAACAGCTCAAGTGAATCTTTTTCATTTTTAAACTTTAAACAGAAGTATTGAGAACTATTGACATTCTTTTGTTTATTAAACATTGTTGTATTAATCATTGTTGTATTAATCATTGTTGTATTAATCATTGTTCGCCTACAACAAGGTCAATTCGCGAGTTCACAATTTCCAATGTTCTCAGCGGTGATTCCATACCGATAATATAGATTTAGATATTACATTTAGATGTATGTCCCGAAAGCTACCATATGCGTGAGGTTGGAGGTGTAATAACACCACCAACACTTAATCTACTCTATCAGTATTTATCTGTCTTTGTGATTACTGCAACGATTTTTCAATGGTCGTTACTGGTACTAAAATTTCATTTACTTCGTCTTTAAGTTGTAAACCTATGACGCTTTTGAAGAACTTCCGTCAGTTATTAAATCTTCTCACCTGGAGCGAATTCCAACCGAGGGACTCTAGTAAAGCCGTAACGCTGCAGTCGAACCTGAAATCTTCTCCAACGAAACGAGCAGCTCTACGCTGGACCATCTCTAAATCTGAGACTAAACCTACTAAATATCGGTTCCAAACCGCAGAACAGTATTCCAGACTCGGTCGAGTAAAAGAAAAATAAGTTATTTCTTTGTCACTCGATGGGTGTCACAGATATAGCTTATTCCCTTAAATTCTCTCAGCTATCTACGATCTTTGCACTCTATTCTCACTTCCTATCGCATTTCGAATATATTCATTAAAAGATAAGTTACTGCTAAACTGACTTCCATGTATTTGTTGTCATGCACTAACTCTACTGGATGTTCCTAAATTTGGTACTGTGCCAGAATAACGTTTTTGGAACCCGTGAAACTCATAGCAACGCATTTATTTATTCTTAAATCGATTCGGCAAATAAACCAATCTTGCTCCTTACATTAAATGCTAGTTCGTTAATGCTAATTATAATTTGTAAAGAACATCCTAGAAAATGAAACTACATTACATAAGTATGATAAAAGCGTTAATTTAGAAGGTTTTAGGCGAAGAAGGTTTTCGTTTCCATGGTCATATTGACACTTCGTTGAAAAAATGATTCTTTAGCAAATCGACTGCAATGATATTTAGGTTTGCGTGAATGTCTTCGATTTAGTTTAGGCTTTTCTCAACCAAAAGCTGAAAAACGTTTTTAAAGTCCCGCAGTTATCGGCCAAAAAGGATAAAGTAGTTAACCTAGAGGCCCGGCTCCTCCTTTCAACAAACATTATACCACATCATGTTCATTAATTCTTTTGGGTGAGGAAAACTATCGCGTCCATACAGGTCATATGTTTGTCTTTGTGGGATACTCTCCGCCGGGGAAAACTACAACAGGCGCGAAAAGGTGAAAAAAGTAGATGGTTTGAAAAAAGATTCCCAAATAATAATAATTTGTCATTATTTATTGGGATCGTTTCAGTCTAAGAAGTTTATCTGAAAAAAAGCTCAATTTCTAAAAGGGATAAGTATTTTATTGATTTCTGACTTTATAAAATATTTAGGCCGAGGATTTACTAACCTAATAATATAAGCTAGTAATAAAAAAATTAATATTGAGTTTTCAATTTGTGGGAAAATATCATAAATGTAGCTAACTACTATGTAAGAATTGGTTGTGCAATTGCCAGACGTGTCTGATCGGTAAAAGAAGGGTTCCAGTTCCATTTCCGCTTGTTCCTTCCATTAAATGAGTTTTTATGCTATTTTTTTTATTTGCAAAATGAGCGAATGTAAGATATGATTGCTACATACCATAATGTAATCCTTTTCTGAGTATATAGATTTATCATAGGGTTGAAATTCAATACGAAAAAAATCATTTGGCTTGAAGGATTCGGATCTGATTCTCGCCATCGTCTGTCAAGAATGTGCTTTCCGCGCCTCAGCTAATACCTCGTCTTCCAAGGATTCGAGGCTCAGTCGTTCACTGGAAAGAAGTGGCTTTTGGCTTATATTTTAAAATCACATGCATTTGACAGGGACTCCTGATTTCTGGAAGCACGATGAGGCTTTTCTTTCAGCGCACCGGGTTTTCGGAAACCCATTCGCCATTCATAAACCGGTTCTAACGAATGGTAGCTTTTCACGTGCTTATTGGTGAGTATTACTTCACAGAGGTTCACGTCGATAGACAACGAATACATACAGTGAGAGCAAAGACAGCAGTTTTGCATTTTAGGTTGAGAAAACCCTACTGTGAGGAATTAACGTTTGTGGATGATAGCTAACGCACTAACGCTTTAGATACGTCATTCATAATAATTGCTAGTTGCGTCCCACAAGGTCTACCTTTATTGAATCTGTACTGACTCTGATTGATTGCTACCTTTTTGTAAGAAAGTGCATAATAAAGCTTGCTATAATATGCTCCATTATTTTGCAAAAAAACAAAGTCTATGAAATTGATCTATCATCATCTGGTCATTCTTAAGCGCCGGAATGACGTTTGCTTTTTTCCACGACATTGGGACCGTACCCTCATTAATTATTTTCCGATAGAATTTCTTGAGAAGAGGAGAAAGCTCATCTCATAAGGTTTTTATGAAAACAGCGGGAATACCTTCTGTACCGAGCGTCTTTTTCCTATCAATCTGTTGCAATAAATTTTCATTTTCATCAACTTATATCTCTATGGGACACATCTCTGAATCGATACGCAAGAAGAAATCGTTAGCTTGGCTATTTTCTACATTGAACCATTTCTGATAGTGCCGATTAATTAAGTCAGCCTTATCTTCCGATTTATTTACGTTAATTCCCTCATCGCTGTGAGGCTAGGCACATAAAACTGACATCCACGAGTCTCACGCACGTATGACCAAAATTCTTTCTGATCGGCTTCTAATGATTCTAACAGGGTTTGAGATCTATATTCCTGGTATTCTCTTCACGCTTCTTCCTTAACTAGCTTTCGCACTTCTCTATAATTTTGTCTTCGAGCTCATGGTTATCTCCGCATGTTTTGAGTTTTCTCAATCGCCAGTGCATGACTCTCTTCTTCATATGCAATGCTCGCAACTTAGTCTTCGTCCTCCGTGGCTCTTTACGCACGATTTTAGTCGAAACGTATTTAATTAAACCTTCTTTGATTTTCCGGAGGAACTCTATCTAACTATCACTTACTGAATTTACACTCGCAAAGAGTAAAAAAACATCCTTGCACTCGTTAATATAACCCTTAACTCGTTTCTGAAAGATTTGCTTTGCAAATTAAATATACTTGCCTCTATGGCTAAAGAGATTTAACCGTAACTACTTTCATCCCTATCATTATGATAACATGGTCTGAAATATCGTTGACTATATCAAGAGTAGTTACCGGAGAGAAGTGGATAGTTAATCTAAAATGTTTCCTTGACCCGCACGAGTCGTTCGAGTTTTCATCATGTTTACATTATCTATAGCATGCTACAAAAAATTATGAATTAATTTTTGTGAAATTTTTTCTCTCTGCTAGTGTTAGAGCTGCAGCTAGAGATTTTAGATAATCCCAATTAAGATGCGTTATGTCAAAATCTCCTCCTACGGCAATGATTGGATCTTTTAAATGTCTCGCTTAAAGCAATATCTTCGCCTAACTAACTTTTGCCTTGTATGATTTTCCCGCATGTGCTCATCGTAATGTTAAAGAATACCGCCTTTTTATTACGTAAGCTCTTAAAATTCACGACAATTATTATTGGATCTCTCAGTTCACACATTACATTTGGGCCTAAATTTGGAATAACCTTGTCCTTTTTTAAGTGAAATTGCTTTTCACCGTTGCAATTGTTTCTATTTTTTGGAAGTAACCTCATGCATACCCTTTTGCCTATTTACGTGGGTGTTTGTAACTATTCTTACTATTGAATTACAAAAGAACTTTGTCTACGTAAATTCGCCACTCATTTAAACCGCTAAATTACGTAGTAAACGACACTAAAACTACCTGGTCGGTCCTCGTGAAGGAAAAGGGGGGCGGGAATTTTCCGGAACAGTCCGTAAAGTGGATACCAAGTTTATTAAAGTATAGAATAAAAGTTGCGTTTGACGCTTAATATAAGAAAGAAAATAGCCTTGGAAAATATTTAAGCGTAGAGAAAGCGAGATCTATCAAATTGGAAACGAAAATTTTAGTCATCGCTATGGAGAAATAAGAAAAGTAAATCCCGGTCTCTTTAAAACTTTTTGCATTTGAAGATCATATTCATCCGACTCATATCTAGTAAACGATTCATACTACAGTATAGTAGTCGAATCGTGCATTTTTCAGATAAGAATTAAAATTATGACAATGAGTAATTATCACTCAGTTTAAGAATCTACTTTAATTTGATTTAAGCTTTCTAAACGATTGAGACACTATGAAGCTACTTTCGATTACATTAATTTTTATCACGTAATTTATTGTAACTATCTTTTCTCATATGCTGAAAATAATCATGAATGTTATTGCCTATTACGAATTATTACATAATCTATTTTACGTACAGCCTGATTGAGCTGAAAAATGTTGATTACCGTTTCCACCACCTAAAAGCTAATAATAGTGATACTAATTCCTGTCAATACGTTAATTGCTGAGGAGCACTGAGAAAGAATAAACTCCCTCAACACACGGATTAGATTAGATTTTATCGAAAGGATATTTGTTATACCTTATGCCGTCGAAAACTACACTGCTGGAGAAAAAATTCAAATGTAAGAATACGACATATCCTAGTGATTTCTGTATTTGTTTTCTTAAATGGTTAATCTTATTCGCGAGAATTATTTTCCATCGAAATTCAAAGTATTCAAGTATTTAACAGTTAAATTCGCAAGATAATACCGCAAAATCTTAATTTACTGTCTGATATTCCGCCATCAAATACTCTTGTTTGTCATTATCCCTCAGCGTACTATAATGACATTCTAGATAACTATTTTGATTGCGACAAGCTTTGAACGACAAATAGCAAAAAATAAAGGCAATGAGGCAAAGCCAATATTAGGAAATTTCGCAAAGGTGATCGTAAAAGTTTGAATATTGCGGTTTTTACTGGCTCGATTCAGAGTTGCCGAATTGTCGGCGGTAGAGTGTTTTCAGTTAGTTCCCGCGTAATCCGCTCTCTGACGCCAATTGGTGTTGCGATAATTGTTTCTCCCACTGTACATACATCTACAATTCATGGATATCAAGGACTCGCTCCGACATTGTATGCTGTACGACCGTGTTTACTCCTTGGAGGGATGTTGAGGTCAAAAGTTGACTTCAATGAGATAATTCACGTAGCAAGATCTTCGCTTTCTCGATTTCAATGCCAGCAGCGAAATTCATACGATGAGACTAGCGGCGTTGGCCGCGCGGCATGACCATCAATTCTGCAAACAGGTGTTTGAGGGGGCGTGGTCCATCCCAAGGACTGAATAACATCCCAGCATAAACGCATACGCAGAACATCGGAACTGCCTGATGTTTCCAAGCAACGATAATTCAAAATAAGATACTGATAAAAAGAGTTTAATTAAATACATGATTTGCAAGCATTGTCCACATGATAATATATCGAACGAACTCTATCGGTGTCTAAAATAATCCTGAGGATTATAAACAGCATTTCTTGAGCTTCAAACCCGAGATTTCCGGACATGAGACGAAGATAAATACACAAATTTAACGTCTTACTTTATATACGAGCATAGATATATCTATTTGTAAATGCTTCCTCAAGTAATAATCGTTTCATTCGACAGAACAAGCCTGTTTTCAGGGCGAAAAACATTCACATAGATAACTCAAAAATGATGAGAATTACAACGAGAATTTTTAACGAAGCTAAAAGCTGCCCGAATCGCGTCACCGATCAAGAGAAAGGTAACAACTGTATATTGGAAACAATATCTTTTCTCGTCCAATGACACTCTTAAACAGCTTACCTTTCAACCGTGATCGTAAGTCACTTATTTTCATACAGTCAGTCATAACACATCACAAGGTCACTATGCACTTCCACACCCTTACACTGATGTACGCTACAAATATCTTGTCCCACTAACAAATGTATCTGTGCCAAGATGTCCTCCTCTCGATGGAGTGAGACTGTCTGCCGTATTCCATCTCCTCGAAGGAAAGCTGAGATCACGTGGCTCTAGTGGGTCGCTCTCGACGAATGAGAGGGCGTGACCAATCGTGGGATGATCAACGCATGTCAACAGTACAGCGTAATCGGCGAATTTGTACCTTTCTCTCGGTTTTTTTTTCTTCTGAGAAACCAAATAACAATATAGTTACACGCCATCAATTCATTTATTATTTGGTTTCTCTCGGATAAAGCGTCATATTTGCTAAAGAAAGTACTTCCCAACCGATAAACCACAACACGCTTCACAGGGGGCTAGAATAAAAAATTCTGGCCAAGAGACCAAAATTATTTTTTTGTGAGGATTTTGAAATTTCGCATATTTATTACAAAATGATGGAATTTTACGTTCCCGTTTATCTTTTTTCGATATCCTCACGCGTTAAAAAGGTACATGGCGCCAAACTTGAACGATTTTCACAGAAATGGACAGTCTCGGATTTTTCGGATAAACGTTCAAATTTGCTGCTCTGTGGAGAATTTAAAAAAATACTTTTGGAAAAAAGAACGATGCAATGATCTACATCGATTCTTTATCCTTTGAATGGTAGCAAGTACCGCTTTCAAAAATGAGTTTTTGCTCATTTAAAGCAGCAAAATGAAAGATAACTTTCTCGGACAATTTTCGAGGTAAAGTAAAGAATACAAATAGGAAATCGGCTTTTGTGCATCGATTCTCTTATACCACGTCCTATAAAACCAAGTATCTAGATGTTGAATCCGAAGAAACTGTTTCAATTCAGGTGCCAACTTCCGGTCCGACTCACCGCCGTGGAATCCCCGAATGTAATTTCGCTGTCTTTTTGGTAATATGAAGTCTAACAATTAGCCTCTTTCATTAAATTCTAATTATCCTCAATATACATGTGAAGACAGTTTAAGAAAGGAATTTGATACCTCTACTTTACACAACGTGGAATTAAGGAAAGTTTATCATTCAGGTAAAATGCGTCTGCCTTTTAAGTAAATTAACTAAACCTGTGCGCTGGTGTGCTATAAGGATGCTATTGGCGTTTCGCACTAAAGTCAACAGTGCCATGTGCTTCTATTTTTATCATCCAGGAGCGTTTTATTTCTTGTGATAGTTATCTATTTTTGAATTACGATTCAAAAATACTGACGTTCAATTCTTGATCAGTCTGGATTCGGACTGACAAAAACGAATTGTTCAGTGTAGGAGTTAACTCACGTTTTAACCCCTGTTACAAATTCATATCCCCGCACTTTTCCGTAACGACAGTTTGCGTGTTATAATTTACAAGTTAAAAATGTATAATAACTTAATACGATTCTATACGCAAGGTTTTGATTTTCAGTGCACTATATCAGCTTAATCGCATTAGTTGGGCGCCCTTTGCTACTTCCTCGACACGAAGTTTGAATTAACTCGTAAATGTGTATCGCAAAGATCAAATCATTGGAAAACACTGCCATAGGAAATTATCATTCATGAGACATATCCTTAAAAACGGGGAAACATCAGCGGTTGCTCTCAGAGGGCAATGACAAGCAGTTAGCTAGTCTAAGCTTGCACAATAGCAAGATAAAAATCTGCCGAAAGAAAAATGACATTCAAAATTTTAAAACGATTAATGATAAAAATGGATATGCGAACTGAAAATCATATTTATTTTACATTTTGCATCTTGTATATAAAACAGAAATGCTTTTTGTCTTTAACATAAACGGTGGTGAATTTTGTAAATAACAATTCTAAAAGTTTGTTTCTGAATTTCCTAGGCTCGGACACGAAACAGGTGTGCATAGGCCCGCCGAGGTGCAAGGTGGCCCAGATCCTTGTAAACACCTTATAAAGCGTCATACAACGAAGAATAAACAACATCCGAACACACAATGGAATAATATACGTTAAAAATGAACTATTTCCATGCCGCAAGAATTTAATGTTGACGCACAACTAGTTTGGAAATTTAGTAGCAGATAAGTTTATCTCTTTGTTTTCTGCTGATGTCATTAGACCCTGTTGTGCTGAAATGTCACATTGGGAAAATATGACGTAAATGAATAGTATTGCGGATCGCAACCCAGAGTGCGAAAAGATGCTAATTCTATTGCTGATTCTGCTGGACTAATAGTTAATTGCACTAATTCACTTTGAACTAATATTTCTGCACTTATTCGCTAAATTTGACGCTAACCGTACAATTAATTTCCGCAGGGAACTAGGATTTTTGTGATTTACGCTTCGTTGATGTTAGTCTAAAAGCCCTTACCGCTCCTACACACATTTGATCACGGTAAAAAGAATCGAGTCCGAATACGTATGCACTAAATGTCCTGACTTGAACTGAAATATGACGCAATGATATTTATTTCGTAATAAATCTTCGTCGTATCTTTTCTGCCTCCAATCTTTTACCGCATCATATTTCATAGTATTGAGATCGAAGCCAAGCGTAGGTATCTCCATAACTTCAATTTCATTGCATCCTCTGTCCGATTAATTTGATCTCGTAAGAGATATTTATCCATTGCGGCGTAACGATAGCTATGTAAATTCCTTAATTTTACGCTCAAACGTACCTTAAAGCATTCCTGAAAAAATGTCCAAAGCAGTCTTCGACACTTTTCTTCCGACTGTAAACACAAAAAAGACGATAAAATAACAATAATAATCTCCCTCGAAGAACTCTGTGCTACTGGAATTGAAAAGAGTTCTGTTTTCCTCGTTCCTTTTACCTTGAAGTCGGTTTCTACGAACAGAACCGTATCCGCCGTGAGCCAGCGGATCTTCCACGTGAAAACCAACAGGAAAAACCGTCGCTATGTCGTGGTATGCGTTTCCGTGAAATTTTTACCATTTACGAGGAAATGGACTTACCTCATGTTCTTATTCGCCATAAGTTTTCGCGCAATTTGCGCCGATTATTATAGAATTTAGGTAATATCCGGGGACTGAAAAATACCAACTCATCGGATGTAAGCATTAATTCCCAGCGAAAGTTGTGAACTATCTATTTTCTGATTTCTTGGCCAAAACATTTTTTCAAAGTAATTTCTATAGCATAACTTAGGTTATATACCAGTTAAACTATTTGCTCCCTCAGTATCTTTTGTTTACATTACTCTCCATCCTTGTATACTTCTTCGCTTGTATTAACTCAGATCGACTTTCTTTCTCCGATTTATTTACGTCAATCAATGGCGAAATCCCCTCTTTGGTGACGAGCACTTGGACTTACTCAAAAGTGCGTGGTTCTGCCAAATTATACAACTAATTATTCGACAGACTCTTAATATGTTCCACTCTGTAACATTATTCAGCTTCACGTAAAATTAGCATATTTTGAGCCGGATTTCTATTTCATTCGTTTTTTCTATATTCATAACTTCTATAATTTCCTTCAACTTTATTTATTTTTAAGGAGTAGGGAAAGAATTAGTGTCGAAGAAATGTGTGTAGGTTCTCCTGAGAACAGAATTATTATCTTATGAGATAAGAAAGCCGTCGGGAAGCCGGATATTTTTCATTTGTATATTGAAGGAAACGGATCTATCTCCTGGTAAAAAACGGGAATTTCTTTTATGGTAGTTTTATATGATTTTGCGGGCAATGACTAATAATGTATATACAAAGGGAACAACCAATAGCAGAGTCATCGATTTTTTACGATTATGCGTCGATCATAAAATAGAGGCATCAGAATTAAGTATTGGCATATAACTGAAACCGACTGCGTTTGATTAGTTACCATTAAAATAAAGAGTCGCAACGATGCACGTTTAAACGTCAGTTTTAAGATCATATTGTTTCAGATTGGAGAATCACAAATAGGTCGAACGCTCAACTATTACATTCTTGGTATAGTAGCACAATTTACTTGATTCATTCATTTGGAAATGATACGGTAATCAAAATCTCGTATTCATGGAATTCGATTTTCATAGGTTTAGTCGAGGTCGCGCGTTCCATTGACGATGAATTATCTACTTTCGTAGACAAACATTTACAAAAGGAATGAAATATAGATAAAGTAACTAAATGGAACAAAGGAACGATGAAAAAATACCTTTCAAAACCACTAAATTGCTCAAGAAACTCCCTGCAAGTGCTCCATACGATGCTTCTCGTCGACTCGTTTCGAAGGACGTGCCCGATGATTCAGATTAGCCTTCTTTCCCTATTGAATTTCAATGGAATTTTCTTTAAAGCGTCTGGGTAATATTCTTTCCGAAAGACGTTTCTTTTACAAAGACACTGCATGCACATTACTACATGTCCTTTACTATTATGTGAACCTACTGCTGTAAAAAATAGTTCCTCTTTTAAGGGAACGTCGACTTTCCCCTAATCCGCACTTTCACGTTAACCTTTCAGTAAATCCATGCATTAATTAACAATAACATAATTTCAATTCGTAATTTTATGACAGCACTAACGAGTAACTAATTCGTATTCCAACAGATCTCGTTTACCGTTTTATCTCTAACCACGTTGTTTCAAATGTGGAATCATTGTTCCTCATTCCATGCACCAAGAAAGCGGCAGGATCATTTGAAAACAAGGTTGTTTGCTATCTGAGGTCATTCATCCCACACCATAGGGCGAGTCTTGTTAGTTGAGGAAATGGCCGTTTGAGGCCGCCACTGTGAGGAGATATGCTCGATAACGCCGCGAACAGCAAATAATTCTATTTAATCGTCCGTTTATTTATGACTCCAAGCTGCCAAAAAGTCTCTATTGATATCAAGGTATTGTTTTTGAAAATTTGCGGGGATTGAAAACTTTGCGTGAATTTTCCCTTTCCAAAACTATTTTCTCATTGTCAGTAATAAACAGCGTTTTATTTAAATCCCACGGGATGAAAGCCAAAACGCTCGGTCCAAGAACGATATTCGATTGAAATGGTATTTACCATTATTTTGCCGATTTAGCCCTTTCTCCTCCCATTAATTCAAAGTTCGCCCAACGCGAATTCATAAGTTTGTCTGCTTTGGAAAAAATTGAAATCAAGAGAGAGAGAGAGAGTAACTCGGTAAAGAAAATGGAAAGATAAATATTTTATCAACGAAATCCCAGTCAACGACAGAATGTCAAAGAAGCGCCTTTTCGAGGTAAAATTTGAAGCGTATGATATCGGTATATTAATCGGCACACCAAGAGAGTGTTTACAACAGCTTCGAAAGAACAAAAGGCTGAACATTTGAACGTAATCTGCGAGATAATTAATTATACCATAGCAATCCTGGTATCATTTACTCTTGTAAGGCCCAAACATCAGTGTTCGTTCGACGGTCGTTGAGAGCGCATCCTCTCCGAAGGTACCCTACCTAACCCTCATTCCTGAGCCCCAACTGCATGGATATCCGCGGAGACCAAGAGCCGGAAGACCGTAGTCGCTCATCGAGTGGAAGATTGCTTCTCGCCGAAAATTCTTAAGGTTGTACAACAAGAGCTGAAGCAGTTTCATGTACGAAATATCCTACATCAGTGATCAGCTTGCTTCTCTCCGAAGTGAAATTCTCAATGTTTTATAGGAGTAAGTTGTGAAACTGAGGAAACCCATGAGGGAGAAGTGATTGAACAATCAAGAGGGAAAGACGCCAAAGAAACGAAAATTGATGAGCCGAAGACACTTCCAACTAATTCACGATCTCCAAGAAACGGTGAAGAAAATGCGGTGAAATGTTGCTCTTTTGAAACATTACGCGAGCCCTTCGGATCGACGAGAAGAATAGTGGTAAAAGACACAAATTTATTTCGTCTTTCACGAGGAAACGTCGAAGCCAAGAACCGGTGTGGACGGCGATCTTCAGCTCTCAGTTGTGTGGAGGCAACGTTATGAAGACCAGGCCAACTTAGACTAAGTACTATAATAGCTCCTCAGCCAATAATTTTTCTTTTATTTACAACCCAGAATCCTTTTCTCATATCTTTATTTATCTTTTCTACTTCTATTCCGCAAATTATTTTAATATTCGCTTGCAGGGACCTGAGCCGCATGTTTTGGTTTCTTTTCTTATTCTTCTTAAGCATTTTTCTCGCACATTTTATCATTATTACCGCTATCAGTATATTTATACTATTCCTCTGCGACTGCTTTTTCTCCTTCGTCCATTCCTTATTGCTTTTTGTTCTTACTTATCAAACCGTGAGTGACGTTTCATTTGACTCCACATTTACCTTTTCCTCTAACACTTCGAAGATCATATATTAACTGTTATTGCTCTCTAATTCTCGTCACTCCCAAATAGCAAGAAAATGGAAAGATAATAAATTGGCACCTCAAATACTTTTCCACCATGAATCAAAGATTTTATCAGAATAAGCTCAATCTTACTCCCCGCTGCTTTCTACCTGAACCGCAAAATCCCAACAACTCTCTGAATCCCAATGCATTCTCATTCAACTCCAGTTGTTCTTCTGTTATTGGTCCTCAAGCAAGGTCACTTCACTGCAATTCTAAGAATCCAAACTTTCTCTGACCCGGAATGCCTTCGAAAAGTTTCCTCTGGAAGTCGTTAAGTTCTCTTGGCAGTACAATTATAGAATTTTAGCACACCTCGATGAAATTAAAACCATAATCATTAAGTGAAAAGTTCTCGGGATATCAACCAGGTGGATTCTGGAGACCAAATCGCCAACGTTTTGATGGTTGGCTCTGCCGTCTCCTTCAAGACTGCTCTCAGATCTCAGCATCCCTGAAGATGCCATCGAAACATTTGGGACTTGGTCTCCAGAATCCACCTGGTTGATATCCCGAGAACTTCACTCAATCCATATACCAGAAAAGACTCAAATCTTTGCATGATCATAAATCGGCGAATAGTAAATTGAAAGTTTTAGATGCGCGAAACCTAGTACAAAGGATTGGGATGTCTTCACTGTCTTAATGTATATATTATTAAACTTATAACCATTTCTTCATCAACATATCTAGATTTTTACATCCTCGGGAAATCTTCTTATCTTAATGTAATATTTTTCTAAGCGTAAGAAAGGGTTCAAGTATCTCATTTATAGAAGAAAAGCTCTTTATATTTTCATTTATTAGGAGTAAAATACAAAAATACCAATTTCTTGTTTATAAACTGATGAAAATGTTGGGCCTTGGCCTAACTTTGGTAAAATAAATGCAGCCGGCAAATTTAAAAATATTAAAAAAGCGAATACGAACTTCTACTGGATTACATTCAAAGGAAAATTTTCATTCATTTTCCTGAGTAAGTTAATAAGTAAATATTGATACAGTTTCGTTTACTGCTTAGTTCAGGAGACTTGGAGGGAAGCATTCAGACCAAAGAGAGACACCTCCATAGTCCAATTCGCTCCCTTCCGAATGAAAGCACGGAACAACCAGCATAGCCATCATAATTACATCTAATTGATTAATTTGCTTTACTAAAATCGAAAACTTCAGTATTTTCCGAGTGAACACACTGGTGATTGAAATCTCTCTCTTCTACAAATATTTTAATGTTAGATAAATGTCTTACCTTGCATGTCATCATTGACTCGAAATTTACATTCAGATATAAGTAATCAAAAATTCATTTCATTAATTATATGTGAATTTTTCATTTTCACAACGAAAGAAAAATGATATGAAACAATGTCATGAATATCATGTAAAAAAGATAACGTTTTCATAAAATTTCTCTTTCGCTATGTGTTTTACTGTCTCTGAACAAAGTAAATGCAACGTTTGTTAATGTTTCTATTTTCACTTTTTTGCAGGAAGCTTAGATTTGAGATTACCCCGGTAAACTCGAAATGCTGCAGCGACGTTGAACTACGTATACAACCGTTCCATCAGGTATGGCACAGATATTTGAATTTATGGTACATTTCATCACTTAATTAACAACAGAAGTGTGTCATAGGACAGATCACGTAATTTCACATGAATACGCACATGGCTGTGTAACTGCATTAGTCAACTTTGTGATTCGAATCACCTTAAGTTACCACGTCATTTGGCCTACGCATTCGCTACCTTTTCGCCACTTTTCGAAACCGACATTTTCCCCTGGTTTTCGTGGTCCGTATCACTGCTTGAGTTGCTCGATTTGACCGAATCATGATCCTTTTCGTTAATCTGAAGAGTCTTTTTATTTCCACCGTGGTCCGACTCACTGCCGTTTGATTCGATTGACTTGGCATCTTCCTCCACTTTGGTGATGTTCATCGAGTAAGTCTTCTCGTTGTTGGCGCTGTTATCGACGTTGAATTCATTTGATTTCTCCTTGGCTTTGTTTACTGTTACCCGGAAAGTCCTTTCCCCCTGGTCATCGCGCTCGGAGTCGCTCGAAGAGTCAAAGCTGTCTGAATCTATTTCCCCCGGAATACACATTCCATCGCTCACGTCGTAAGGTATCTGAAAGAAATAAAATGGTATTTTCAAGATTTTATCTCGATCATGTATCACACTCATTAACTTAGTTGTACTGAATAGTAAGTTCCTCCTCTCGAAATACCGAAGGTTACCTGATGTGAGAAATGTCTTTCTTTTCCTTCGAAAAGAACAACAATCTCACCGAAATAAACTCTACTTCTCAATAATTTACTTTTCTTCCCTTTCTGTCTTTCTATATGAAATGAGATCTCCTATCCAATCTCCAAATCCAATAAGATCTCGAATATAA
Organism: Pachydiplax longipennis; assembly: GCA_036926295.1. Taxonomy (NCBI): domain Eukaryota; kingdom Metazoa; phylum Arthropoda; class Insecta; order Odonata; family Libellulidae; genus Pachydiplax; species Pachydiplax longipennis. The sequence continues at coordinate 3,089,911 of JAVFKF010000012.1, read as the reverse complement.
CTCCATGAATGGTAAATTATCTGCAATATCGCTCGCTGATCCTTTTGATCTTTATCTCACTTTACCTCTCGCATCATCCTGATCTTTATCAAAATAAAAAACTGCAATAAAATACAATTTTGGCTATAAAGATAAATATAAAAGAATTGGAATCAGTACCTAGTTTAGGATATTTTCATTTGTGATTTATTAAAGGTTACTTATTCGAGGAATATTAAAGATTAGCGTATAGTTTCATGAATATCCACTTAAAAAATGAGCATGTTTAAAACACAAACTGGATAATTATGAAAAAATGATAATTAAAAAAATTGAAATTCTTTTTTAATACCGTATCTCAATAAACTGTTCGACAAATAATATAGCAGTTCACCTAAGTTGAATATATTAAGAGACATTAAAATCTGAGTATAAACTTGAGAATTCATTCATTGAGATGATCAATTATATCAAACCTACGAAGCATAGGCTCATTCCCTTTCTCCTATTATCTTTAAGAAGCCGATGGCTTCTCTGATACCCCTTCCGATTCTCGTACGTTCAAACAGTTCTTCCTCTACGTTTTCCTCCACAAGTCTAAGATTTCATACACTTGGAAATATTTTAGCAACAAAAATTACAATCAAATTATCCATATATCCTTTTCATATTTTTATTACTTTCCCTTCTTTTCTTCTGCCTTTGTTATCTCCGGAGAAATTTTTCACCTTTTTATAGAACATAGAATGCAATCCTTCCTTTTCTAGGTCTTCATTATTATCACAATCCTTTTTTAACCATTTTACTTTAGCTTTACACGTTTCTCTTCATAGCTCATTGTTCAGTTTGCGATAAATTTCTCTATTATTTTCTCCAATTTTATTCTTAAATTGCCTTTCATTCCATTTTATTAAGCACCGCATGATGTTATTCCCCATTGCTTTGCTCTTGGGCCTTTCAAGAAAACCACACTCAGCGGATATTAGCATTATCCATTCAATTTAAGGAAATTTCGTCCATCTGTTTAAGTTATCCGGTTTTTCAATCCAGACAATTTTCGGAACCATATATTTCCAACGTTGAGCTTAGCTTTACACACGATATGTGGATTTCAAAAACTATTTTTTCCATTACTATCGGAAAATGAGAAAGCTGGCGATACGGTAATACAAAAACGACTAGAAAGTTTAAAAAAATTCTTAATTCATTTTAAAAATCAAATATGAAATTAGTTTAGATAAGATTTTGCAGCAGTCCTGAGAATGTGAAAGATTGGTTTTGTTGTTTTTTGATATTATTTTAAAATATCAAAATAGCACGCCACATCCGTGTACTCCACAGGATGCGAACGAATTTCGATTCTTTTTTTATTGTATACATTTTTTAGATTCAGAGTTTTGTGGTATCCGCCTATGACGGATTATGACGCATCTATTGCTCATTCGTTACAAAAATGGACTTTCATAGGAGTTCTTTCAAGTATGCGAAAGGCAATATGGGATATAGGAAAAAGTGTAATCTTCAATTCGGAAAGATCATGTGAGATTCATCAAATTCACGCAGCATATGATTCGAACTTCTATTATAATTCATGTAAATACTGGAGAGAAAGAATATTAATTCGTTAATTAGTTAACATATAATATTAATATTCGCGCGTTTAAGTTGGGATTGTATATATGATTACGGTATTTATGAAGCAAGCTTAAATATGTGACATCATAAATTATAATCATACTTATCACTTAAATCGTGCCTTTTCATGTTCCATGATATTTCCGAAGAGAAATTTTTCGTTATTAATGGTTTTATTTGTTATTAATACGTTTTCGTCTAAATTAAGTTAAAGCTTTGAATATTGAAATAATTAGGACATTTTCACTTCTTTGCTGACACAAGGGTTCTTTGCACGCTAAATTACAACGAGAAAGAAATAGCTTATTATTCAATTATGAAATTTTTCAACTTCATTTCCACAAGTTTTACCATGGATTTTATAACTTTTAAAGGCGAGTACTTTTTGTGTCTTACTTGGACACAAAGGAAAACTTTATTGGCTAATAGTCTCAATCCCTTCAGGGTTGACTTAAGTACCAAACTCAGATGGATTACTCTAAAAGAACTGCAAAAGTATATTTTGAATAATAATATTAAAATCTATTATTATAATATTGCATTTAGATCAAATCACACTTAAATACTTCAAAATCTTCTTTAAAAGAGAGTTTGGAGGTTCACTTCACTTTCACATTTCACTTTCAGCAGTTTCGATATTTTTGCAGCTGTTTTTGTGTTGTATTAGCTTGATATAGTATGGCAGCGTAAGTTTTAATAGAAGACATCTCTTTATATGTTCTAATGGAGAAATAAAACTATTTCACATATATTTCTAAGTATTATATATGCTTTGTTCGACTTTTTATGTATGTGTAGTTTAGATGCTGCAAATATGATGTTGTGATTGATTCACTTGGGAGCAAATGCGAATGGCATTACGTGATAATGTTACCGTTATAGCTTTCGAATTCTAAGACGGTATTTATTATTTTAGACGTCCACTTGTCACGCCAATTCTCGCCTACTAAATAAAAATCGACGGCGGTAGTAGTCAAGTAAGTTCTCACTTTATAGTGAGAATGACATTTACAAAATCCCAAAACTCGATTTCGACCGAAAAGTTTCCAAATATGGCCGACCACTCGACCGAAGACAACTGGTGACAAGTTATAAAATCGACCCCAGGTCAGACAATTAGGGGCTTTTCTTTACAAACCCCTTAGAAAAAAAAATTCGAAGGAAGGTTATTCAGCGGATAGACATTTGAAGGTCAATGAAACGCAATGAAGACGCCTAAACCATAATTCTCTCAACTATGGCATTTGACGCATAGAAATTGAACTCGTAAAGCTTGAAATCGTAAACACCGAAGTCGATTCTATAAATAAATGTTTTCTACGTAGGAATGTTCACTTACCTCAGAGTTCATCCGAGGTGCGCCTTCAGTAAAAGAAATATTCGCAGTGGTCTTCTTATTCATAGAAGGTAAACGTATCTTTTTGTGGAAGCAGCCTATTTCCAGCATGAAAAATAAGATAGCGAAAAATAGCAGGACTAAAGCAAAGGTGTAAAAGGCAATCATTAACCAGTGTAGTCTGTCTCCAGCCACGGCTGTTATGAAGAGCGTTAGGAATAGTATTACTCCTATGAACGACCCCAAATAGATAACTCTCCGTTTCTGTAAAGAGAAGAAAGAAAATAATTAATAATTATTCTCGTTATTAAATTCAACTTATCTATGAAAGATAACTATGAAGTAAACTGATTTCCGTTTTAATATGCAATATCAAGCATTGGAAGTATATACATAACGTAAAATATCAGATTAGAACCTGTCATGACACCCCTGTTATTATACTTTTAAAACATCAGATAAGTTAATTTGATGAATTGCTCTTTCTATCTCAAACAAAAGAAGGGAAACCTATCAATACAATGTCATAAAATTGATGTTTCTTGATACTAACAATATGAATAACACTGATAATTATAATATTATTGGAAGATTTTTAGTCGTACAAGACCATTCTCACAATTAAGCCCATCAAACAACCGAGATTTGAACCCGGGGCCGCGGCTGTACTACCATGATAACCACACCGAAGCTGAATTTTTTGTTCCTTTTTTTATCAAGTTCACATATTCGTGGATGATTTTGAAATACACGATAATGCAGTTTGGAATATCAGTCCGTTTACTAAAGAACACTAAGGATGGGAAGAGCGGTTGAATGTAAAATTGAGGTATATTTATCTAAAGGGACATTTTAAGTAATAATTCGGTTCAGAGCTCACTCAAGAAGTTCTCAAGTTTAAATATATGACAAAAATAACGAGATGCACACGTTTCTTTGTTTTTACAAATAATGCAAATTTAAGTAATCTTTCACGATATATAAAGCATTTCATTCAATTCCGAGATAAATTACTGGCATATTCGGATTAAAGTTTAAAGATGAGTATTGCCAATAAACGAGAATGAATCCTTACCTTGGTTTTAAAACTTCCTGCTTCTTCATCCTGCTCCATTTCTGCAGATGTTGTCTTCGAAAGGTGCTAATCTGCTTTCTGGAAGAGGTTATTGATAATCATCAGGTTCCGTTAGTCTGATCAAGTCGATTACTTTTCCCAAAAGACAATAATGAGATGAGCTTTAATGAGATTCACGAAGAGAATTTGCGGGCCAATCGTTGAAATTATCATTTACGAGTAAAAGTTGCATGCATTCCGTAAGCATTTTGACGAAATATATCCATACATGTTCAGACTTCCCAAAGACCTTGTTTGGCACTTGAGAGAGAAAACGAGGGAAGATCGAAACCTAAACGTTTGGCCGCAACTTCGGAGCTCTTGAGATAGGCCGCTGGGTTTTATTTCTCTGTGAATGCGAGAGTTCCACTAAACCCACCATGTTTAAAACAGAGTCGGTAATCAAAGTTTTTCGTTCGATTACATCCTTTATATCGTAAATAAGTGCGCACTTACCTTCAAATGAATAAAGCCCATCTCCACTCCTCACTTGGATGAGTCCGCTCTCATCCGGCAGCCGGACTGCTTCCGACAGGAAGACGCATTATCGCGGCCAATTCTGCGGCTGAGCGCGTCACTTTTTAGGAAATCCGTTTCTTTTTTGTTTTTCGAGTTTCTCTTTTTTTCCCCTTCGATGGCGGCCGACATTCCCACTAAGGCGGATTCATGTAGGTCGCTTCTGCAGTGGTGAAGATGCTCCGGAGAAAACGGTGGGCAAATCCAAGCGAGTTCTCGTTTGCATGACCACGTCAATGTTAGCGGTAGGAGATAATGACACCCATTTTCGGCCCACTTTTAACTGGGCTATCAAATGGTAATTTGACCATGGTCGAACTAAGTGGGGCTAATGACTTGACACGCTCGCAGACTAGTACACATTCCCTATTATGCACTATTTGTCTTCTTAGATGAATATTTATTGAATGGAAAACGAAAGCAATTGATAAAAATCTAATTCATCTTCGTTGACGGCCGTTTCATGCTGAATTTCGCAAACCAGTCAACAATCTTCTGAGGAAATTGGAAGACGTAGCCATGAATAACTAATGAAATAAATCAATAACGATATTAATCAATATTTAAACGAAAGAAATCATTCAATGTCAAAATCTATTCGCCATGTTTTTCGCGACTACGGAAAGTAATTTCGTTTTCCTTACGTTTGCAACGAAATCCCAATTTAAAGGAAATTAATTGTGACACATTTCTTTGCTTCCTTGTTACCTGAAATATATATATATATATATGTATATATATATATATATATATATATATATATATATATATATATATATATATATATAAAATTTTCCTACTAATCAAGAAAAATCCAGAGTTTATTTATCAAAATGAACTACCTCGAGTTGAATATTGCAGTTTCTATAGCATTTTTTTCACGACGAAAATGCAATAAATATTTGTCCATGTCAGATATAGGATGCATAAGTAAGCCACCTTTAAACGAAATAATGAACTGATATTTGGGTTTTCGTTTCAACCTGTTGAAAATGTTTTCGTTTTTGTGTGTGCTACCTCATGATTGATTTCGTTTTTTCGTCACGTTACACATAACGCTATACCAATAATCGAAATTGACAAATATTTTATTTGAGGGAAATGCGTAGTTAAATACAAATAATTGGCAATCTAAATTAATATTAGAATATATAAATTGATAATTTTGAAAGAAGAAATGCAGGATATTTTGGTTTAAAAGTACCATAAAATATATGCTGATTGCAGCTGCTTCCAGTCACTTGAAAGAAAAACATGGCGGTAAAGTAATTTGGTCGAAAACAACCTTCATGCGTAATCACGATTGGTATTTAATGCACCTCAATATGAGATATTACTTTTTGAAAAAATCTTGATTACAGTGATAGACGTGAAGAATAGATATGATCTATTTCGGAGCAATTGAAGTAAAAGTGGGTCAGTTGAAAATACGATAATGCTTACACGTGCTAATTTCTGCAATAGGTTCCTCTTCGTGTTCGGCGTCAACCGATTCCTCCGCTGATCTTATTTCCGATTCTTAAAAAAATAGTACATTTGGTTGTACTCAGAGATAAGGAATAGCTACGGCTCAAAAGTGATCGAAGATTGGTCACGCGTTTAGGATTTCCGTAATAAGTCACGAGCACAGATTTTATCGAAAGAAAAACGGTTGAAATTTTGACGAAGCTCTTAAGTAATTTAATGCACCTCTGAAGAATTTTATCAGCTCAGTTATTTTTTATAAATATATTGGAAGGATATTAAGGAGATATTACTTATGTAAAAGGTGTTTGGTAAATCAAAAGGTGTTTGAATCTGGATCATGACAAAATGACGTGTATTGTGATTGAGAACGGGATTTAGGATTCACATTGTTCGTTACGAAAACTATTACCAGAAAATAAATATACCTGTAAATGTATGAAGTGGAGATTCCTATATCCGACTTCGGATTAAAATCAGCTGATGATGAATACATCGATTAATTAATCTGATGTTGCATTTCTAACAAAGCTGCCTGCATTTTATCATATCCTATTGATAAAATAGCTTAAATTCTTTCGCATTCATACATTTTTTCAAAAATGTCCGTAAACTTGCTGGGATTTTAAAAAATGAATTCGACGACAGAAAAGTTGTTTGGGACAAAAATTATCGGTGATGATCCGATTAAACAAATAGTTTAATTATTGCAAGAACTTAATAAGACGAAATTAAGACGAAAATTAAATATGAAAATCATCCAGAAAGCAGGCTATAGAAAAAATGAAAGTTACGGCAAATGACTCTATTCCTCTGCGTGCTATAGTCGTATATATTTCTTGTACTTTTGTATTAAAACAGGATCTAGGATACTAGTGAAAAGAAGACTGCTATCTTATTTCCTCTGTTTGAAAATACCACAAATGTACTGCCTATTTCGTTGAATTCTTAGCTATTTTACTTTTGCTTACGTTCATATTTCGCATACAGTGAAATCCAGGGAAAATATTTTCGTTGGTTCTCCAATTTAATCAAATGAGGTTGGAGACGGTTTATCTAGGAAAATGAATCTTTTTCTTCAAAGCAGTTGAAATGGAAAGAAGATTCAGAGTAGAAATAACGGTAAATGGTCACGCTGTATGATTTCCATCATTCTCATGAGAACGGATCAAAGTAGTAACTAACATTTTGTATATTTTAAAGTTTAATAAATTTTACCAACTTTTGCTTCCCATGTACAAAACTTACCTAAGGATACATGCGTTATGGAGTATCTAAAATAAGCCATACTCTGAAATCTCATATTAGAGGTGAAAAGATTTTATAGTTCCTGAACGACGATCGGAAACAGATTCGCTTATATAAATTCATTTAGCTCTGAAATAAGGATAATTCTAGTATAGAAGCGCAATACTACTGTATATTCCCACAAATTCGGAAGCAGTTAAATATTGATAGATTTTTTTGTGTCTATGTTTTGTAATTCCTAAAAGGAAATCCTATTTTTAAAGGTGAATTGATTTTTTCCTTATGAATTCTTCAAAAAGCAAAAGAGTCAAATTTTTTAAATCTTGGGGTTACTGGACGATTGATTGATTCTGTAAGATCAAATATGCCACTGATTATCCTCATGATTATCTTTCTGTACAAAGAGTATGTTAGTTGTATGCCTGCGGTATAATACTTTGCAAAGTAGAAATGATAGCGATTTATTAACTTTATTTATAAAAGTAATTCCAAATTTCAGAACTTAATAAGTACACGACTAAAGGAATAATTTCATCTTACACATACTAAAGATCCTTGCCTCAAATTAGTTAACTATAAAGGCACTCCTATGTCACTGTTTAATTAGTAGATGAATTTATAAGGATAAATTTTATCTTTCTTATAGGGAAGAAAGTTGCTAGTCTGTAATATAAAATTCTGTTAGTCAATTATCAAAGAATGTATGTCAAGGGAAAACTTGGGAACAATGAAGAGCATAACTGTAGCTGGAAGTTGGTTCACTCCGATGAAATTCAAAGTGACAATAAGCTTCATAAGGGTCGCTCCCATCGCAGAGATCGTTTTAGAGTGGGAAATAGCCCGTCTTAGAGTTTATGCTAAAAGCGCTGAGCAAAAGCTTCTTCGTCGGCGGCTCTTAATATTCATCGTTGGAGATAGTTTCGTCTCTGGAGTTACCTTATTAGAGGATGAGATTTTAGAATTCAATATTTCCGAGTTTTTTGGGAATGGGAAGCTCACGTCACGTGCAAAAGAGCCAGATGCACGCAGATAGTTGATTTGTCAATCGTAGGCCATCGAGGAATCATTAAAGGAAAAGGCTTTCTTAAATTTACAGTTAAACACTCCTGCGAGAGTCTTAATTGATTCTGTGCAGCCCAAAATGTTGAATTTACGACGATCATTTTTTGCGAACGATGGGAAAGAATTTCGTAAATGGGAATTCTAATTCCCTCTTACGAAATCGTTAGTTAACTTTCAATCTAACACAATTTTCCCCTGTTTTCTATTAATTCTTTGACAGAAAACAAGAAAATTGCTCTGTAAGGATGGTAAAGAATTAATAAATGAAGTAATCCTAACTAACAGCTCATCATTTTTCAACGAAATATAATATGCAGAGAAAGGAAGAAGGGCATAAAAATTTTGAGTTCATTCATAGGGTTTTCTATTATATTTCCAGATATTAAGAGCAATGTAATAGTGAACCATAAATCTCCGGAAATCTTTGAAATTCAAGTTTTACTAAAAGGTCCTTCCGGTAATAACGAATTATTAGTTCCATACATGGGATGATATATTTTTATTCAAAAGTGGGTTGATTTAATTGAAAATATATTCACTTCATTTACATCTAAATGTAGATAAATAAAGAAATACTCTGCCAGCCTGCTTTTCAGCATGTGGCAGGGGGTGTAAATGCCGAATTTTCGAGTTACTTCTTTAGCTTATCGCGTGTCTTTCGCGGAAAGAAGAGAGTCTTACTATCAATTTCTCTTATTTTACGTCTGAAGTAGCATGGGATTACGCCGTTTACTAATCATCCTTCTAATAACAGTCCCTTATCAAAATGAAGCTCAAGAGAGAGAAGCTTTCCGATTATATCAGATTTTGCAGGGGTCCCCATAAGAAAAGGATACCCTAGGAAAACAAGAGGTTTGAAGAACTCTGTCCCAATTTGGCGGTACCCGGAACTGCGGGAAGAAAGTTTGAAATTACGTCCACGTATATTTGTTATATAAGCATAGGTTATTACAACGTTTCGAATTTTTAAAACAAATTTTCGGAAAGGTATTTCGAAGATCTGTTAACCGATGAGAATTATGCTTAGTTCATTGATTTTTGTTGCATAAGGGGCCAGTCGTTTGCATTCTTTTGATATCACATTAGTTCTTCTTCACTCGTAACTTTTAAGTGTCGCTATTTTCAATAATCGTTTGAAATATTTAGTTAAATTTGAACACTTGCATCATGAACTGATGCATCAACTGCCTGAAAATTGAAACTGAAGTTATGAAACTTCATTTTGAGAAAAGTTATACCAGAGGCTTTATTTTGCTCATTCCGGGTCAAAATAGCTAATATTTTGTTTTGGCAGTAAACGTTTATTTATTTACGAAAAATACCTCGCATACTATTACATGGTGACTAAACTTGTAAATGTTTAATTGAATGCAAATGATAACTTTTGAAAAAGTGAAAGAGTTGCATACTAAGAAATTTAACATTTAATTGTTAGGCCTCTTTTACCGAAGTTGATGCGCGTTTTTCGAATAAGGATGGCAATTAGGTTTTGTCTGTAAGGGTTGTATGAATAAAATTATTAAAATCTATAATAACAATAGAATTATGCTACATCCGCTGAAATTTTTGTTACAAAATTTCCCGATATTTATGCGTATTAGACTACAGCTTTTATTTTACTTGCTCATATACTTTAGGCATACAAGACTTCTTCAGTTCACAAACCTTAATTCTCTCTCCCAAGGCTGTTATTTTAATCTTAAGACGGAGATAATGCATTTTTTCGATTCGTCTACTCTAGTCTTCCTCAAGTTTTCTTCTTCCCTTGTCTCTCTCCTCATATTGCCCGAGAATATTACTCACCTTCCCGAGGTTATATGGAAAATGAATCAATTTTGTAAATAATAATAATGTATGCTTAAATGCCATTGTAACACACAATAAGCTATCAAGTATTCTGAATTTCGCCGCCGAAACTGAAAGCAAACCACGATTTTCCTGATTATACAAAACCTGTATACACGTAGGATTTGGCAGTGCTAAAAGCCCATCCAGGTCATAAGCCCTCTGAAATGTCCTTCCGGGGGGAGTGAATTCCCATTTGAACCTTTGTTTCGGAAGAAAGAGAAAGTAAAGCCCGCTTTTCCAGTAGAGAATGTTTATAGAAGTGCGGATCGGAATGCCCATCATCAGTTTCATAGTAGGAAGACCCTTGCGCATGTCGAGATCTTGAAAACTGTTGAAGTGAGTGTCGAGGGATTGAGGTTGGGCTTAGAACTGCCAACCTCAGCAACCACTCCAGCGCCGGGTGCGAGAAGTTAAGATCTTTGCCCACTCGACTACATCCCTCTCGTACTTCCATCTCAGCAAAGATAAGAGTGCTCTCCATGCATCTGATGGCTGGTGATTGCTTGCCGAAACACCTCGATCGATATTCTATATCAAATAAGTGTATTTCCTCGTCGTTGGGAACGCCCGTATGAAATTTTCTCCTCTATGTAATAAAGGTGTGTAACTCCGATTTTCAACCAACTATCGCTAAGGTTTATTCTAAAATTTAGCGTAATGTTGAGTACATGGGAAAATCTAGAATTCAAACAGCAAATAGGTATGAAAATGTAGTCCGACCCGAGCTTGGCAAACAGAGTGCAACTCTCAGGGCATGAAATAATTCTTCGGAGATGATATACAATATAAATTCCACAAGGGCACCTTTGCATTATGGACTTTCCTTTCAGAATGTTAATTTATGAATTATAATGAATGCGTTATATTCCAATCTGAAGGCTGAAATTAAGGCTTCAGATCGCGGTGTTAGAAATTCCGCTGATTCACGGTGAGAAATCATTTTCATCCTATTGTAAGGATAATTCAGGGTTTAAGGAGCGACCTTTTTGTAATTCACTTATCGAAGGAGAACGCAATTTCCCTTTGGCAGTTTCACTAAGAAAATGGTCTCCAAATGTCAAAAAAGTAATGTGCAACGGCACGCCATAATAGATATTCTTTAGAATCAAAACTAATTGAATTCTAGAGGAGAACGGCCATCATCAGGTTTTGTTTCTTAGCAATCTCTATTATTTAACACTAACTAATGAATGAAATGTAACATTATGCTCTTCTTAGTAATAATTCCACCTTGTTTTAGGTAAATTCAAAGTAAGTGCGCTTTAGTTGGGGTTGCCTTGGCCGTTTTCAGGGAAAAAAGAGATTTGGACATTTATATTTTATTTCCCGTCTATTTGATTTTGGTTTTCCTTTTAGCCAAGCAATAAGATATTTTATAGAGTTTTTCTTTTTATTTCATTCCATTTCATTCATTTTTGTTAAGGTCACTCTAAAATGTTTTTTATTACTATGGGTTGAACTTTGATTGATAGGTTTTTTTATTTTTCATTCGTAAAATCTTCTAAGCTGCATTTTTATTGCAATTGTAATTATTTGTATGTTCTTCATATTTCCGCACAAAATTATGAGTTAGATATTTCAAGAGAGACAAATGTTTACTTTTTTGACTCTTTAATATAGGCAGCTATTCCAATGATTGCTATAAATAAGTAAGCTGTACTAACAAGGAGAGACTCTCACTTTTGTCCGGGGATTTGGATGAAACTTTTTGCAGTGGTGCAGTAAGTAGAGTAATGAAAAAGTGTGACGGGGTAAGTCTGAATGGGCCTTAGTTTCGCTGCAATAAATAATTGAAAATTGATAACCGGAGTATAGGCAACCCCGCATCACACGCATATGCTAGCCGAGTATGCATGAAAGAACGCGATGTTCTCTGGTATATTTGTCATTAAATTTTTCTTTTCGTTTGTTAAATTCATTTATAGTGTAAAGTATACTCTGTTTAGCCAAAGAGTTTATGAAAATTGTTTCGAGTACATTTTTGTCGGGTATTATTAGTATTATTTGTACCTCTTGAGTATTTATTTGTATTGCGCGGTTTTTTAGGGTTAATTATGAACGCCAACGAGCAAATGTCTCTTGCTTTGGTTATGGGAATTGAATTGTTTAGATATTTAGCCTACTATTTCCTTTAGGTATTATCTTTAGCAATCCCAGTCACAGGGTGTAGGATATACTGCTATGAAGAAATTCTCAAGCTCTCTATTTTTGGATAATAATAAACATCGCTTTGGTAGACGTTTAATACACAGTTGAAATATATTTTTCTGGAACACTTAAGTCCTCCTTTAGGTATTATCGTATTCAATCTCTGTCAGAAGGTGTTCGATATCCCGCGATGAAGTAATTCTCAGCCTCCACCAGAGTAATATATGTTGGTATCAGAAAATCTATCTTCCGCTGCAAGCGGTGGCATTTTAAAATTTAAAAATTCTGTAGCCCGTCGGGCAGCACGACCTACCAAACACCCAGAAAGAACCATTTATTCCTTTCTTTTCTTTGGTTTCACTTTCTTTTCTTTTCTGGTTGTGCCAGATCCTTCGCTGACCAAAACGCGACAACGCCAGTGCGGCTCCTGAAAAATCTGGTGGGGGAGGTAAATCCGTGATTCAGCAGTAGCCCTTAATTCAGGACGCAACTAAGTTTCCGCGCAAAGGATCGTTGCGGATGGACGACATTGGCCTAATCGTTTCACGAAACTGTTGTTTTTTCCCATAGCTTCTTCAAAAAATTGTCAAAATCCAGCGGCCTATCTTGCGGCAGGAGGAGCGACATCTTGCGTACACTTGAGCAAACCGGTTCGAATTTGAATTCTTCCGCCAAAATATTGGAATTCTGCGGGAGTTGAAGTAGCATATAGTGTGCAGCGAGGCGACGCGACGTTTTCAGGAGGGAGGCGAGTAATTCTCGGAAAATAAATACAACATTCGACTTCGAAACGTTAGGAAATTCACAAATCATGACATTCAAATGAACTCCAAAGTATCAAAATGAAAGCCGTTTCTGGCAGAGAAGTTATCTTGACATTGAAGATATTTACGAAAGGGATAAATATATTCCTGTTTTCATGCGCGCACATGTATGTTTTGATCAGTTGGTAAACGACAATACATTTAAGCTATGATTCGATTGTAGATGAGATAATAATTACAGGTACATCGATGTTACTTTGAGGAAAGAATGCTTTAGGAGAAGGTAATAACCCCTATGTACCACTCCATAAGCTTACGAGTGTCACTGGCGGCTCATCGAGTGCTCTGCATTGCTCAAGAAAAACTACTGTAGCTCAGCTAATTATTATAATATTAAAATACTACTTTTCCAAGTATTTTTAAGGTTGATTCTTTACATTCATGCAAAGAAACGAATATTTGATTTTTTCAAGTTGAGAAAGGTATGTAACCCCTTAAATAACTTTCGTAAGCAATTTTACTTCATTTTAAGTATTTCACTACTATCCTTAGAATGAAAAAGGAATTTGCGTTCGAATTACTTGGGATTTTCAGCCATATATAGCGATTGCCTTTCATATTCTTATTTAACAATCACTACGATTTATATATTTATTTATTTATCTATTTCAGTATATCTGGTAAAACATACATGACAAGCAACTACAAAATAGCTATCTATATTCAGTTTCCTTTCTTTTTGGACTAGTAAGGATTTGGTAGGACCATTATTCCTGATTTCAGTGTACTAAAGAAATGTCTGTAATCGATTGACGATGATGAAAATGATCTTTTTCTTTTCTTTCTTAACATTTAATATAAGGATATTTTCGAGTCATCTGGAATCGAACCAAGGATTTACTGCGCAAAAACTATCGATATTTAATACACAATTATGCATGTATTTCTTGAATTTCTATCTCGTCCCCCTTCCCCGGCTACACCTTGACTTGGTGGAGGGGCTTGCGTGTTCCTATGACCTAGAGAGCTATACTGGCTGGAACTTCGTTCCTGGTAGGGTCACTCATGCCAGAAAGGTCAATAGGTAGGGGCCAGACGAAAGGTAGTCCACGCAGCGTCTGTACCTCAGTGAGGCGGCCTATATGAGTGATGGTGTCACGTTAAAAACACTGTTGAGGAAGGCAAGGGGAGACCACCTCGACTACCTATCCCATGAATATGATGTGCCACGATAATTATATTGTCCCTGGCAAAAACGGGACTCAGCCCACTAGGGAGAGTGTCGTGCCCGGCAGGGATGATGGTAAGGCCATCCCGGTCGTCATTCCACGAAATCCTTACCCAATGACACAAGAAAAGAAAAAGATGACCAAGGAAACCAGAGTAGGGACCTGGAACGTTAGAACGATGCTTAGGAAAGGGAAGTTAGAAAACTTAAAGTTAGAAATGAAGAGGTCCAACATTAACATTCTGGGGCTATGCGAAGTACGGTGGAAGGATGGGGGAGATTTTTGGAGCGATGATGTGAGGGTTATATTCAGTGGAGGAAATGATAGTCAGAGAGGGGTTGCTATAGTGTTGGACAAGGGAGCGGGAAATGCTGAGAAAGCCACCGAACTGATAAGCGACCGAGTAATGTCCGTAGAAATCAAGGCTGAGCCAGTAAACACTGTGATAGTTCAAGTGTACCTACCTACTAGCGATTACTCTGAGAATGAAGTAGATTTAGTTTATGAACAAATAGAAGAGGTTATTGGAAGGGTGAAAGGCAATAAAAACCTTATTGTAATGGGGGACTGGAATGCTGTGGTTGGGCAGGGCAAAGATGGGGACGAAGTGGGAGAGTTCGGACTAGGAAAAAGAAACGACAGAGGACAAAAATTGGTAGATTTTTGCATAAGGAATAACCTCTGTATCACCAACACTCTTTTTCAACTCCATAAAAGAAGGAGGTACACATGGAAGAAGCCGGGGGACACGGATAGGTACCAAATCGACTATATTCTGGTAAGGAAGAGGCTTAGAAGTAGTGTTAAAAACTCGCGAAGTTATCCTGGTGCTGATGTAGACTCGGATCATAATTTAGTAATGATGAAGACCGAGCCTAGATTCAAAAAAGATTTATAGGGCAAAAACCGCACCCAAATGGAACGTAGATGCCCTCACGGGTAGGAAAAGAAGAGAGTTTCAAGATTCAGTCAACAGGGCTCTTGATGGAATAGAAAGGGAACTCACCGTAAACGAGGGATGGGCAAAGATCAAATCCAGTATCAAGGTAGTGCCCAAAGAACCATTGGGAGGGTCAACCAATGCAAAATCAGGAAACCATGGGTGACGGTTGAAATGATAACTAAAATGGAGGAAAGAAGGAAATGGAAAAGGGTCAACACAGAACACGGGCGTAGAATATACAGGGCCCTAAACAACGAACTGAGGAGGGTAACAAATAAAGCAAGAGAATCGTGGTGGAAAGGCCAGTGTAACGAAATAGAGAAGATGGCCGAAAGTGGGAGGGTCGACCTATTATACAGAAAAGTAAAACAATTAACGGGGAATAAAGTTAGTAATAAAATGGCCACTATTAGGGATAACAAGGGAAACATCTTAAGGGAACCAGCTAGCATAAGGGGACGATGGAAAGAGTATGTGGAAGAATTGTATTCGAAAGACATGAAGCCTACCCACATTAAGATTGAGGGCATACAAGAAGTAGAGGAAGATGATCTTGGGCCGTATATTTTAAATAGTGAACTTGATAGGGCACTGCGGGACATGAAGGGGAAGAAAGCAACGGGTGTGGACGAGATTCCTGTAGAATTTCTGAAGAATCTTGGGGGAAAGGGTAGAAAACTATTCTATGATTTATGTAGGAAAATATACGACGAAGGAAAGTGGCCAGAGGATTTTACCAAGTCTATCCTGATTCCGTTACAGAAAAAGAATAATGCCTTAGAATGCCGGGACTATCGAACAATTAGCTTAATATCTCATGCGGAAAATGTTATGCTTAGGGTCTTGAATAGAAGAATCGAGGGAAAACTCAGGAATTCATAGGAAATGATCAGTTCGGTTTTCAGAGAGGGAAAGGGACGAGGGATGCAATTGGGGTTGTGAGGGTTCTCGTAGAACGAAGCTTAGAATTTAAAAGGGACGTTTGTGTTTGTTTTGTTGATTTTGAAAAGGCCTTCGATAGAGTTCAATGGCCAAAACTGATGGTGATACTAAAGAAAATTGGGTTGGATTGGAAAGATAGGTGTTTAGTGCAAAATTTGTATTTAAATCGGACCGCAAGAATAAGAGTTGCTAATGGGGAATCGGAATGGGCAGAGTTAGGGAGGGGAGTAAGACAAGGTTGTCCTTTATCACCATCTCTTTTTAACTTATATGCAGAAGAAATGATCAATGAAGCTTGGGATGAAATAGATAAGGGAATAAAGGTTGGTGGGGAACTAGTGAAGTCAGTAAGATATGCAGACGATAAAGCTATTGTATGTGATTCGGAAAAGGGTTTACAAATCCTAGTTAATGCACTAAATGATAAGGCAAAGGAGTTTGGGATGAAAATCAATGTAAGAAAGAAGTTATGAGGTTTTCAAAGGGAAATAATGCTAAATTAACGATAAGGGTGGATGGGGAAAAACTAGAACTAGTAGATCAATTTCCATACTTGTGCAGTCTTCTTTCTAAGGATGGAAGATGTTCGACAGAAATTAGAAAAAGGATAGCATTAGCAACAGAAGCTTTCATGAAACGAAGAGAACTGATGACAAAGGGACTTGATAAAGGATTCAGGAAGAGATTGGTAAAATCCTTGGTGTGTAATGTTGTACGGGTGTGAAACATGGACGTTAAGAAAAGAGGATGTCAAAAGACTGGAGGTTTTTGAGATGTGGGTATGGCGTAGAATGGAGAAAGTAAGTTGGGTCGATAGAAAAACGAACGAGGAGGTTCTAGAGATGGTTGGGGAGAAAAGGGTAATGATTGAAGTAATTAAAAATAGACAAAAGAAATGGGTGGGTCAAATATTGAGAGGGGAGGGATTGTTGAAGAAAGCGATTGAGGGAAGAATGCTAGGGAAAAAACAGAGGGGAAGACAAAGACAAAAGTTATTAGACGAATTAAGGGGTGGGATAAGTTACCGGGAATTGAAGGAGAGGGAATTAAATAGGGAATGTGGGGGCACATGAACCTACGGAAAGGTAGAACACTTTATATATCCTATCTCGTCAGGAAGTAGTGAAATTGATTACCGAAAAATGGCTTACATGCATTTCTGTCGAGAAATGCTGAAATCGGATAAATAAATTAATTAATATAAAGACAATGGTGTTTATTATATAAAATTTTAGAAAGCAATCGCTATTAATGATTGTGAAATCCTAAATTACTTGAATGCAAGCTCCTTTTACGTTCTTAGGATAGTCGTTAACTACCTTAAAAGGAAAAATATCGCTTACGAATGTTACTTAACGGGATTACAAATTGAGCATACTATTTATTATTATTAATAAGTCAATAGTAAGTATCAAGGAAAGAATTTAACGAACGAAAAGAAAAATTTAATGACAAATATACCAGAGAACATCGCGTTCTTTCATGCATACTCGGCTAGCATAGGCGTGTGATGCGGGGTTGCCTATACTCCGGTTATCAATTTTCAATTATTTATTGCAGCGAAACTAAGGCCCATTCAGACTTACTCCGTCACACTTTTTCATTACTCTACTTACTGCAACACTGCAAAAAGTTTCATCAAAATCCCCGGACAAAAGTGAGAGTCTCTCCTTGTAAGAGTACTCTATAATAAATACTATTAAGGCGATAAAATCGGAAAACTAATAGAATGGAATATTACTTTATTCTGTCTCATTCTGTGATACCATTTAGAGGATTTCGAATGAGTTGAGTCAGAATTAAAATTGTAATTTCATGTCATCAAATCCATCAATTCCTTCAAAACAATATGAATTTCAAATCCAAAAAAATATTGCGAAGTGAAAATATTTCACACCCTAAAAAATGGAGTCCTCGAGGATTTTCGGGAGATTGCTTTCAAATATTACTCTTTAAAATTAGTTAAAGCGATGAATGTTTTATTAAGTTGATGCTGGTCAGTTGTTACTCGACCAGCATAATATATACATAAATTAATATTAGCTTCATGACATTTTTTAATATTACATCGTTCAACGAAGTGGCCGATATATCTCGACATTTTGCGTTGAAATTTATTCACAATCATGCGAAGTAACTTATACATTAGGATTTATTTACAGATTCACGAATAAGATCAGCGTGACTTGGGAGTAATGGAAGGAGAGGACGGAATCACGGATGGAAAAACTTAAGTTACGATAGCTAAACTTATGATGACTTAAGTTATAATGACAATTCTTATCATCAAAGTATCTTACATAGTGGACACTATGAGCTTTTAGGGTTATCACATATTCTATTTAATTTCCTACAAACCGGATATTTATTTTCCTTATGATGATATGTTCTTGCTTGGAAAGACGCCCACTATACCTCGGTGGAGGCAATATCCACGGCTACGACATCCTCAGTTTTTCCGTCTGTGCTTGGGAGATCACTCATTTCGATGTAGTCAGGAGTAACTACTTCTTGATTCTCAGACGCATAATTTCCGGACATGTAAGCAATCTGTAGAGGAGTTAAAAATTTCAGAGAATTCAAAGCAATGTGCTGTTAGTACAATTTTCGAATCATCAGTCAAGTATATTTTCTCTTATTCGATACTTTTTTACATTGATATTTTTGGATTTCACTTGGAGTTGGCTGCTTACTCTGAACTGAATAGTATGATTACTTATTTAGAGTAATTCTTTACTATTGTTTTAAATTATTTTTCGTTGTAATTATAGAAGTAAATAATGGATTTAACTATGGTCAACAAAATAAAACGTAGATGAAAATCAGTAACAATAGGAGTTTGTATTACCTACTTAAGAAATTCTGAAATATCGTTGTCATTAGTTTCATACACGTTGTATTCTAATTTTTCAGTTTAATGCAATTCTTTCTTCCCATAAAATTATCGAAGCCATGTGCAACAACCCAACTCCCTGACTGTAATTAGAACGTAAAGGTTGAACCATTTATTAAATTCAGAATTCATTCCAAGCTAAGAAAGTCCTCTTTGATCAAATATTCTTCAAATTCATACGGTATGTCGGGTAAATACTCACAATTTCCTTCTATACTCGTTTATTAACTGTTATTATTCTAAAATAGCCTAAAATAGGTCAGGATTTGTGAATTAAAAATGTCGCACTTTTTCTTGTGTTTCCAATTATCTTGTGGTTATGTCTTTTTCCATGAATGAATAACGTACCTCAATTGAAAGCTAACAACCGCATATAATTAAATAATAAGAAGGATCTTCTATTAAAGAAGCCCTTTGAAATATTTCAACAGCTTCATTCTTTCGTCATTCAAATGTTCTCACACACCCTGCACATCGTTCGATTAGACATCTATCATTAGAAAGTCTACTGCTTGATTTCATGCGTACTCCTTTATTATGGCCTTCCAAAAGGTAACAACTCCAAATATTGAGTTCATCTATCATTTTGTTTTTACACTGACTAAACTTACCTAACTAAATAACTACCTAATAATTCCTACAGCAAACAGTAATAAGCAAAACATTGACTTTTTAATATATACACTGTGTCTAAATGAAAATGTGATGATTTTAGAGTTACTTTATTTGGCAATTTATTTTGAAAACTAGCATTTCAGGAAACGGTTTCGAAAACGGTTCTTTGAAATGTTACATGGCTCGACAGCTCAACACATTTCGCTACTTATTCCATTTGCCGCTTGTTTACTGCGAATTCTAAAAGGCGTTATAATTAAATTGCCTTATTAATTGTCTCATAAAGGCTCCAAATAGTTCGCTGCAAAGTAGTTGTTGCTATTCATTCCGTAAGTTAGGACTGTAAGTTGGTGAATTTTATAGAGAGATATATTCGAAATAATCACATCATATCCATTTTCATTCCGACTTGGTAATTAGATTTATTGGATGAGAAAACTTAAATAGAAATCATGCGCTGTTTGGGAAAAATCATTTAAAATTAATTTAGAGTATTAACTCACCATGGAAATAGAAATCTGCCGGTTGATTTGCCTCTTCTTCAATTCAGCGTCCTCGGTGGCCTTACTCTTAAGTAAGCTACCACACACACTGATTAAGTTCAGCTTCCATACTAACAATGCGATGCTGAGGAACAGAAGACACCCAATCAATGCGTAAAACACTGCTCTTATAGGATTAGAATGTCCGGCCATCAATGACATGACCACCACAATCAAGAAAAATACCCCTCCTAACAGCAACGCCGAGTACGTGAGTTTTTCTCTCTAGAAAGAAAATGAAAATACCGTATCGTAAAACTAACTAATTATACTAGCAATAAATGCAATGCTGACGCTAGCAAAGTTCCGCTATTTCGCATAACAAATTATATGTAAGCTATTTACTTGATATGAACCAACCGAACTGTAATTACTTTGATTTTGGTCATCTCTGGGCAAAAATAACTTACGTATGTACGATTAACGGCGTTCTGAATTTACAGTGACAAATATTCTCTGTATGCAATTAAACTATGAAATATCACAGTGTTCTTCATAAGTTATGGTACTAATACTTTGACGATTTAATGAGAAATATTCCCAAAGACATCTCAAAATTATTAAAAAGCAGTGGGCGTTCCAAAAAGTAGTTGGAAGTTTCATGAAAAATAACTGGGCAGTTCCAGCACTCAGCATAGAGAAATAAAATTTTCACTAAAACATTTAGAAAACCTGATACCTAAAAATATAAATTACTTTAGTGAAAATGTTGGAATAATTGTATCGGCCTATCCTTCTTGCTAAGACGCTTGCTATACGTAGGGGTAAAATATACCTAAATAAAAATCAGCCGAAGAAGGGGATGGCAATTTCCCTTCACGGAAAGGGAATTAGAGTGCATGATGATGAAGAACATAGTAGACTGCTTTTGTTTTATCGGGAAGTGGGTGTACGTCCTCTAATAGCTCTTTAACAGACTTCGGCGACTACACAGAGATTCCACCCAATTTAGCCACTTTTCCCTATTTGTGAAAAAAGGGACCGAAATTCGAATCTCCATGCTACGCAAATGTCTGATGATGAAGCAGCGTGTATCAATCGGCGGGTAATTTGCAATTTAATTTACTTTATTCGTCAGATTAAGGACATTTAAGAGGCAGTACATGTCAATATTTTACATATTATCCAAGTCTGAGTTCTGTAACACTATGCATGAATGCATATGCATTCTTATTCTATGAAAATACATTTGTTGACTTTTAAAATCCTTGATTGCTATAAGTTCACTTAAATACACACACACATATCTGTCTTCATTCCTCGTAAAGTTTGTGTTTCACTTCGCATATCATTATGTATTTTCGTTGTTATACTCGTAAATCTATAAATTTATATCACTGCATACTTATAAAAAATTATATACTATATAAAATTTCAGATCTGATAGTGAAAAGATTCCTTCCTTTGTTGTGTTATTTTATCGTAGGAATAGTGGGAAAGTATCTATTTTTCCTAGATTGTATTTCATAGGTTTTTTGATCCTAGAAAAAATGTTTGAAAATGTGTCATGGATCAGTGAATAATATTTATTGACCGAAGAAATATGCAAAGTAAAATATTAGCTGTTTTAATGATGTACTAAGAAGCTATTACTGCAAAAAACATCTTTCAGAATTAGCATAATAGGGAAAAGTTTCTTATTTTTTAAGCAAATCAAGATAAAGCTACAGATTTCTAAATAAATCATAAATTTCTCAAAGGACTTACTCTTCACTTTTTTCTGTATCCATCAACATGGAGCTAGTATTTAGCTATTTCTTGTACAATTTACGATTAGTAATTTTTAAGGATATTTCCTTACTTATACATGTAAAAATTCTGTGGTAGCTCTCGTTTTAACATTTCTGAAGTTTTGGTTGAATACCAGATGTTTCTTCCGAAGGAATATCGGATGAGATTGATGATTCTTTTGAGGGAAAAGATAACCACCTAAGATAATGGACACTTTCAGGTCTTTATATAGGCTTCCTAAAATTAAAATCGCTTGAAATAACAGCCTCAGATCTTTATAGCTAAAATTAAAGCATGAGACTTCATAACATAAAAGCTTTAAAAAACCTCAAGTGTGGCTTCTTTTGTTTTAGCTCGAATCTTGCTCTTTACAAAATAATGTTTTTCGCAAAACTAACATTGTGCTTTCATTGTGATATTTTAAAATGTGGGTGAATCTCATTTACTCTTTAATTCATCGCAAGAAGTTGATGGCAGAAAAAGTTATCGCTGTCTATTAGGGATAATGGTCGACTACTTTTGAATTTCAACATTTAACGTATTATTTGTGCATTTTATTATTCTTTTACGAATGAATAAATGATATGATTTCCAGTGAACAAGGATTATCAAAAATATTATATTATTATTGATCTTTATAAGGGTAAGACATGTAGAACAATCGATCATTACTATATGTCTAGGAAGATTCTATAAATGTCATCTATCGGTGGTGTTATTTTTAAATTTTCTAAATATATATTCATTGTGTGAATAATAAGTAAAATCCTATATATTTAGCAATATAAACTTACCGTTACAGCGAACCCACAAATCTCCCGGTCACGCTCCATCACAGCCGGATAACAATGCGTTGAATTATTACTACGGCGATACTGAAATCCAAAAATACCTTTCTCATAATATTCACTTTTCATCGGATTTGGGAAGATAAACAGGTAGCTATGCTTACTCGTGTAGTTCTTTCCAGATAAAAATCATCATAATTGATAATGAGAATCATGATTACGTAAATTCTTCCAAAATAATACTTCCGACTAATTTCTTGTTTTCCGCGAAGTAAATTATCTGAATGCTTCGCTATTCTAACTTTCGGCAAGAGACCTTCCCTTCAAAGAGACAACTTTATGAAGAATCGCTGATGGTGTATAATGACTGAAATTTGACATCCAGTGTTGTATGAGGATAAACCACAGGTGAATACCTGTTACATACGAGTCGTTAAGAACATAAGAAAAGTCTTAATCACAGTCGCCTTCACGCTCAATTCTTTCTTATTCCTCCGAACAACTAATTTCAGTATCTCTTCATACAAATTGTGTTTCTTGGGATAGTAAAGAGGAAAAATCGCTCTTTGTTCATTCTTACGACATTTTTCAAACCATTTTAGCTCCACAATAGTTCGAAAGGAGCGTAATATGATTATACTTACGGCGGTCGATTCTTTATTGAACTTCAAAAATCACTGTTATTTCCATACACTACACTGTTTTTGCGAAAAACTCATCACGTAATAAAAAACTGTGAAAACTTACCTTTAAATGTCACCTCTTTGACGTCATTCCTGATTGGTTTGCCAAAATATAAGGTTAAATATTTTCCCGAGGAACTACTTTATGGCACAAAAAAGAACTTAAGCATTCTGCTAACGTGCTCTGGAAGACACCTAACGCTATACTCGAAGACACTAGTTGGAAATTTCGAATTAAGTTATATTTTTCTGTTTATGAGTCTATTCCGCAGTCGACCGAAGATACCGTGGACTTCCGTTGAAGGCAGGAAAAGGAAGGTGGTTTTTCTGAAAGAGAAGTGCTGACTGACGAAAGTTTCGAGGGAATATCCATCTTCTATGACATTCGACGCCATCTTTCTAGGAATGGTCATAATCCCAAATTTGTCATCTTAAAAGGTTTTCGAGCCACATATCGAAATCGGCATGAATGGTAGGTAGTTTGTGTCTAAACCCAGATCGACGAGTATGAATATGAAGACTACCTTGACGATCTGAAAGGAAGTGAGTTGCCGGGAATTCTCATCATCAGGAAAAGTGAGACAGGCATCTTTTTCCCTCAGTTATTCGCACAATTTTTGTATATTTTAATTTTGTTGTGTTTTTCCAGTTTTCCATACATCGTGTTGAAATACGAAAGAAAGTACTTTTCCTTATTCAGTCATTTTTAAAATTATATAATATGCAGAATAATGGCGTGTAGGCTTCCTTTTAACCTAATTGGCGGCGAATCCGCCGTTTGTAAGGCCATATGAAAGTGGTCACCGGTTCAATCCTGGGATGCAATTTCCCGGTATTCGCAAGTTGACGGTAGGGAAAGGCACCTAATTATTGAAATAATGCTAAAAATTATAAGTTATCTATATCAGTATCATCATCGGCTGAATCATCTGCCGTCTCTTTAACAGTTTAATATGTAGACTAATTGGGGGAAAGCCTCTCTACGTTTATTTGGTCGTATTAGCGGATATTTTATGGATTGTATGATTCCGGAATATTACAGAAATTTAAACTTCATGGTCTAGTAATAAAATGGAAGTATGGTCTCTTTAATATTTCCTTGGCTGCAGTCGGGTAGATTATTTTCACCAATTGTGAATTTCATCATGACAGCAAAGCTTCGATGAAGAAAATGTCAATTATTCTTATTTCCCATGTTTGAGTTTGTTTGTTTTCCAATGGAAAACAACATTAGTAAGTATATGAATCTTTAAAATTTCGCATCAGGATGATTCAAAGTCGAACGCGAGACACCTAATTTAAAATCAATTTTCAAATAATTGCCATCAGTTATTAAAATTGCCCTAGATACTTTCATATGGGAGTTCGAAAATAGAAAGGTGGCAGATAAATAAATTCCTAGTTTTTTCATAAACTTAATTTTGCTATGGACTACTGTATCCTTAATCAAATGCATTGTGTCTCCATATTCCATCAAATTCTTGAATTTCTGTGGCTAATTTAGTGTAGAAATGCTCCTTTTTTTCGTTACTCTTCAAATTTTCCACGTTTCATAATCATTTTGCCAAAAGAATTTTCGAAAATAAACGTTTCCTTTGAAAAAACCGGTTACAATGAATATTTTCGCCTTCGTTTGCCCACATGATTGATAGGAACCGCACGTTATCGGGAATTTCCCGTTTACCCAACGGGCGTTACATACAGTTGTGACATACATTATCTCGCCCAACAAGTATGGTTTCCATGATGGGTGACTAATAGGAGATTCATTGAATTTGAGTGAATTCTTGAGCAATGATGAAAGTTTGATGAAAGAGCTTATACAAACGAATATCAGATTTTGAAGCTTCAACATTAGGACGAGTTTTTTCTGTGAATTATTTCTCATTTGGCTTGTATCTCTACAATTTGAATTACAGAACCATTGAAGAGTAGTAAATATTTAGTTATTCTTAATTCGGTAAATCATAGCCATTGCACCACTCCTGGGTATAAAAAGTACGTCGACGTAGAGGGAAATGTCATAGAGGACAAGAGAACGATTGATTCAATTGCAAAATCATTTTATGGATGTTTTTCAGCATTTTTGGCGTTTTTTATATCTAGACAGAGATGACCATCATTTTCATCTCTTATACCTCAATATTTGCACCTTGTCATGAATAATCTTATTTTTACCTTCATCTACCACTATTTCATCTGAATTTCAAAATGAGGTCAGAGACGATTAATAACTCTCTGCATAAAAAAATGATCATTTGAGCTTACTTTTCGAAGTAACTTCATGTTCGAATAAAAAGGGCAAATGAAAAATCATTTTTGTAATTTCATATAAAAAGGATAAATATTACAGTGCTGACACAAAAGCTTCAAATAACTAGTTACAAATATATCTATTCCTAGCTGGTGGTATATCTTATTTCATCGATATAACATTACACAAAACTATAGCAAATATACTAGCTTACAGACATCTTAAAATATTACCTAACATTTCATCGTTCATATTTATCTTTGGTTCACTTGCAGTCGCTGCCTGCTTAGGTACATACATCTATAAAATTTTTTGCCATTAAGAAAACGAATGTTATCAGCTCATGGATTTTTACGACGTCAACGAAACTATCTTCTGGCATAAATGCTGGAATTGCTCATTCCTAGTGTAAACTAATCAGGAACTGTCGCGATCGTTTCCCATTAAATGGTATCACAGCCAAGTTTATCTTGCCTACAAGTCATCTATCTGCGCGCGAGCTGCTTTGATCGAATTCCTCAACAGCACGCGGCGTCCCCGGCGCAGCAGGAGGCGTCCGCCGAGCAAGAGGCGTCCGCCGCTGACATGTCGCCGACGTCCACGGAACAGGAGGGATTTGCAGAATAGGACGTATCGAAGCCGGTATTCACGGCGTAGGCAGTGTTAGCGATGCAGGCGGCTTCCATCGGGTACGTTGATGAAGCCAGTAGATCATTCTGCAAGAGACAGGATTGGTCTTGGTCTCTGTAGGTACTCTTCCAATATGTGATCTACCACAATCTTTAATTTTGTTATGTAACTCTTTAGTCAGGAACAAGAGAACTATTTTTGTGTTGCTGTTTACTCATTTTACTTTTTAACACTTCGAAGTCTATGAATAAGACTTTTAATCGTAGTCTTCGAATTTTCATTCACGAACGACTTTAGTTACCCTACTATAATCAATTTAATTTAGAGTAGGTTAAGTATTAAATTTTTAATCACAAAAGTCTTGTAAATGAGGGTATTGACTCATTTTTCATACTAAAATGTTACAGATGGAAGGTTTTTAATATATTTTATATTGTTTCATTATGAGCAGAAAATTTTTTGTTTAAAAATAACAACAATTGATCTTCTTACCTGATTGGAATTGTTTTTGCTCAACTTAGAGATTCCATTTTTCGCTGGGGTCTCAGGTCCCCGGCAAAATTCATCCAAAAGTCCGAATATCAAGAGGAATATGACTATGATGGAGAAATCCATCAAGATGTAAATTATCGTGTGTCCCAAGTCCGACGTTCCAGCGATCGTCACTATGGCAACGGCTGACATGAACATAATACCGAATGCAATCATAGACGCGATGCAAAACCTCCTTCTCTGCAATAGAAAATGTTTATGTATCTTCACCTATAGATTGTACAGTATCGATAAACAAAAATGTTTAGTAGCGGGGGTGGGACTCGATACCTCATGATGAGTCCTGGGTAGCTCACTGCAGCTGAACCAGCGAGGAGCTGCCACTTTCCATGGTGTTTCCAAAAATTTTAAAAGTATGATATCTCGTCATATTCGGTTTTGATGGCTTAATATATTTGTTCCTCAATCAAAACGCATTAAAACAGCCATTTAATCAAATGTATGTACACTCCGTGAAAAAATGAACTTTCGTAAAAAAACGCAATTTTCACTATTTGGTCAGGCCCGAGACGAAATTTCTCAAAGCTGTGCTTTTGCAGTCTTATTATTTAACCTTAAAGGCAACTTTTCCAACCTATTACGTTTCCGCTACTAAAAATTTTGTTTTTCGATACCCCCTATTGTACAGCCAGTTCACCCTTAAACAATATTGGTTTCTTAAACCTGTGTTTATGGTATTTAAATTACTTCCTCCGGTTTATGACGTTAAAAAAATACATTCAGAAGCGGATAGGTATTTTATAAAGAAAAGATATTAAGAGCATGGATAGATAACTAAAATGTTGGATATGTATTTTCTGAAGCGAATCGTAGTTATAAAAAGAAACTTGCTGGTTGGTATCACGAAGATTTGAACATTTCGGACGAATTATCGAACAAATATCCAAATGGTATATGTTACTTACATATAAAATTATCATTTATATTATGATAGATACCTTTGAAGGTTTTTTTTAGATAAAATTCTATAACATCTATTTTTAATGCGATATTGCTGTATTCTGCTTTTCAACAGGGCTTTCAAAATCTCTGGTCTTACAAATGACATTTGTATTGCTAAAATTGAGTAATTCTCATCTAATACCTTTAAGTTAACACAATAACTTGGTTTATGAGAAATTTAACTCATCAAATGAGTTGTTTCATTGAATTTTTTTTCATATAGTCATGACATTCTTCAGATCAAGTCGTGCATCTAAATCCTTATGTAAGGAAAAGGCATTTCGAAAATGTTATTCGTGATCTATTATCGTGCTTTAAATGGCTTTAACAGCATATTACGTAATACAATTCAAGTATAAGCGATTTTTAAGAAGTATGTACGCTCAAGACCGATACATATGATCGATATATATCATTCAAATGCGAAGCGCGAAATTCGCTTTTCAGTTAGTATTCAGTGCTCCCTTCGGAAGCTGCATCTTCTCTGTAAATAATAGTATTAAGATGATAGATGCGTTGGAGCTTTCAACGAAATAGGCAACTCTTGGAAAGTGGCCAGCAGGAAGAACGTTAAAAGAAGGCTCTCGTTTAGGGTAGAAATGCGATCGAGTAAAAATATCTTGCTTATAGCGCCCACAGATGCTAATGCTCAAGGATTTCCGCTGGGATTTTGGCGCAGCGAAACATAGTTAGACTATCGTAACATTCTACGTCCCATCGGATGCTTAAGTAAGTCCTACCGAGAGTATATTTTTGAGTTCCTATGATAAACGGTTCAGTTTACGTCTTATATATATATATATACCGGTGTGAATAGAAGTGATTTGCCTGTTTTCCGAAGTATCTATGGTATATATGGTATATATATGGTATATATGTATATGGTATGTATGTATGGGATATAGGTATCTATGGTAGTCCAACTATTTCTTAGAGGCATAATTTATTTTATCGTGTCACTTTTATGTTATACTATTATAAATACTTTAATATGTTTTGATTATTCTCATTAAGGGCAGTAGCTATTTTTTATCTACTTGGACGCAAGGAAACGTTTCGGGAGATTTTTAATATGCAGTTCAAAGTACAATTTGCATGTGCATTCCTTTGATGGCATTGAAAATTCAACGAAATGTAATATTATTTAGGAAAACTCTCACTTTTTCCATCGTAATGAATCTTGATGCTTATCTATTGAAAATTTTTAATTATGATGTCGGATTGATTTAAGTTTGTTTATCGAATTATTTGTGATCGAGTCTCTGCATACTTTAAAGCTTACTTTCATTGAAAATAATTGCTTAACGTAGCCGTAGTTGATGAATTTTGGGTATTCATTCTGTATGTATGCTTTTGAATTGTCATTATTCTGAAACTAAATGGTTTTACTATCAAACTTTTGAGCGTATAGCAGACAACAGGCATATTCCTTATGGTCTATAAGCCGCATTAGCAAAATTTCAGTTTCCAATAAAAATGCAAATCGTTTTTATTGAGTCCACTTTCGTCTGGGAAAATATCAAGGGAAGAAAACTGAACCTTTTGCACATTTGAAGAGTTATTCATGAATATATACGGTCATTCCAGAATTGGGTAAGAAATTTAGTCAAAGGATACAGGACAGAATTTTTGAGGAAACTTTTTTTGAGGTCGAGGAACGACTTTAAATCGTAAAATGATTCAATGAGAGCGGTGGCCTAACATCAGTTGAATTTTGTGCAAAATTCTTGAATTCTTCACTTCATCGTTTCACGCGGAAACCTGGTTGGTGCTCCTCGGGTTCTAACAAAAGGAGGAATGTGTGATTCTGCACGAGATGGCGTACACCGAGGAAAAATCGCCCTTGCCCACGAAGTCTCCCGAATAACTCGAGAGAATGTTCTGGCGAGATAGCTCAACGGAAGGAGCACCCGATCGGGAGACTCCCGGTCCCGTCGGATTTTTTTTCCCTAAGTCTATTCTTCCTTGGGATTCTAACTAAGGATTTTTCAGCTAATTCAAAGTTATATCTGCTATCTTCACTCATGGTTTATTTCTCCACCTTTCTATCTCATCAAGAGGCAGTTCTATTAAAGTGAGTTGGTTGGAGAGCTGTGAAGATGCTTTTCAAAGATTCTCTTATATTATAATGTCTTCTTGATTTACCTCTAATCAATGAAATTCTATTTTAGGATACACAAGGATTCTTCCGCCGATTCAGTGAACACTCTTCGCACTCCCAGAGAGGGATCAACACGTTCATCGAAGGTTAGGATTTTCTATAATCTAAACATTTTAATTCTAAGATAAAACAGTTTTCACCTTTTGTTGTACTCACTTTCCTAATTAATGAATATGCTTTTGAAATCTTCTTACTTCAGCCTCGATTAAATGGATTAATAACTGTTACCAAAATGCCTTCTCACCTTACATTACGAAGAGGTATACGGAAAATACTATAAATTGCGGTTGTTTCGAAAAGTAAAGACTTTAAGACGTGTGGTATTTCTGTATTTAATTTCCTCCTTGATGTTAGGCGCGTGTTAGAAAAGGGAATCTTAGTTTTTTTGTTTAAAGTTACTCATTTATAATTGTGTATTAAAAATGCACGGGTGATGGAAATTACCGTACTGCTATAATGAAGCTCTTTCCTTCAAAAGGTATCTAATGCTTCGTAATTAAGTTGTATTTGACTCTTGAAAATTCTTCCTACTGTTTTTATCAGAACCTTGATACGTGAAAATGCTTCTATTATGTATTGGCAAGATCAAATGTCACTAACAAATTATATTAACAACGTGAATAGTTTAATCACTCTAAAAAAATCGGAGATCTTTCACAACTACAGCTATATATGTACCCTGTATATATATAACTGCCTTTCGGCGTGTGGCAGGGGGTGCATGCACCATGATTCTACTTTCCTAATCGATTACTTTCACGTACTATTCTCGGAAAAAACTGAATTCTTGATTCGACTGGTTATAGCATCTATTTCCATGATCTTCCTCATCATAACGGTCTATATAACAAGGAGGGTGCATAGTCTTGGTTACATCATCTATGAACGTATTATGTCTGAATTTATTAATTAAAACAAATCTCCGATTGAGCCTTCTTTCTTCAGAAGATTCCCATCCTGCTTCCTTAAGCGTCTCAGTAACACTTACCGATTTATCATAGCATCATAGCATTTCTTTACAAAACCTATTGCTTTTCGTTATACCTTTTCTAATTCGCGAAAACAACACCTTTCTGCAGGGTCCCTTACACTGCATGCATACTCGAGGTGAGGCCTAACTAGCGCAAAGTAACATCGCTCGCGGACTTTTTCTTCGCTCTTACCGACTACTCTCTTGGCGAAGCCGAGTTTCTTAAGAGCTCTCCCACATATATTAAGGATGTGGGTATCCCAGTTTAAGTTATTCGTGATAGTTATTCCAAGATATTTCACTGAATCGACCGTTGATAATGTTTTCCCTCAGAAGCTATTCGAATTATCGTTGGAAAAGGATTTTGTTTCGAAGAAGTAAACTATCGAACATTGGTCTACATTTAGCTCCAATTGCCAGTCGTCGCATCATTTCATAATTTTATATAAATTCGACAGGATTAATCTATCGCCTTTACGTCCTATTTCTCTGCAGATTACCGTGCCGTCCGTAATTTCACTACTAATAAGATTATTAAGATCGTTTGCTTAGATGTGTAGTAAGAATAATAACGGTCCGATTACACTACCCCGTGGGACGCCCGAGGTCACTTTAATTAGGTTGGAACTAATACCATCCAATACTACTCATTCCTCTATATCCAGCTTATTACTTCTTCATTGATACTCGCAACTTTTAAATTGCCTTTTAATTTATGATGTGGGACTTTATCAAACGCTTTCCGAAAACTCAAAACCGACTTGCCTTTTCCTTTCGGCAGAATTCATGACATCGTGAACTAATAACGCCAACCTAGACTCGCAGGATCGTGTCTTACGAAACAGTTTTAATCGATTCTTAACTATGAATTCAGAAGTTTCGAGGAAACCCATTAAAGAACTAGTAATTGTATGTTAAATTATTTTAAAACTCATTGAAGTTAAGGAAATAAGCCTAATCCATGAAATCAACGGATTCACGCCGCTTATAGATATTAGAATGACATCCGCAATTTTCCAAACTTTCGGGGCCTTTGCTTTTTCAAATCTTACTTTAGGAAAAGGGCCTACGCTTTCTGCTAGTTCTTTAAATACCAAGGCTGGTATGTCCTCAGGATAAGGACGAAAATTTCTTGAAACACTCAGGATATACTTTCCCCGCTTCGTGATAATCTATAGATGCGAAATTCTGGATATCTTAGACTCCGGCGATTTATATAAAGTGAAAGATTCTGATAAAATAGTCAACAGAAAATGACTTGCTAATGATCAACTAACATGATGATCTATTTTAACGTTAGGAAAGCTTTTATTTACTCACCCGAACTCGGAAGCAACATACAGTCCGTTTGTCAGTCATGGCGCCGAAAAGAGTTTATGTCCAAGACCTGATTTTTATGGATAACTGTAATAAAAAAACATGCTAATCAACTTAGAACAAAATAGAACCCAATTTTTCGGCAGTTGTAGATGGAAACTATGGCATGCAGTAAATCAATTGCTAGAATAGAACAAA
Organism: Pachydiplax longipennis; assembly: GCA_036926295.1. Classification (NCBI taxonomy): domain Eukaryota; kingdom Metazoa; phylum Arthropoda; class Insecta; order Odonata; family Libellulidae; genus Pachydiplax; species Pachydiplax longipennis. Next base: position 3,057,407 of record JAVFKF010000012.1, on the reverse strand, counting down.
ATCGAGATTTAAATTTCTACCTAATATAAATGGACATTGAAATGGACTTTTTAGATCATCGAAAATGTTTACTCCAGCGCGGAAGAATATCTAGAGATTTAAGAGATTCAATATCATCCCTACGAGATGTTATCTCCAATTTATAAAAGATTGTCCCATTTATTTTAAGTTTTTTTCAACATAGTAGAGCAGGCCTACACTTCTTATACGCCAGAAGCGGTTGCGGGCCGATAATATATAATATAGGGAATCATTATCATTAAATAATTCATTTTATAATAAAATTTTCAATGGTTTTTATAATTACGAATCAAATTAGCGGAAGTCATTCTTCCAATGCCTCACAAAGTGTCCATATTTTAAAATTAACATAAAAATTTGGGGAAACAGTATAATTTCCCAAACTCATCGAGGGCTGAAAAGTTACCCATAGTGGCTCGCGTGCCGATTTTATGCAGCCTTCGGGTAGAAGATAAACATGACTTCTAAAAGTTCATTGCTTCGGAATTGCGAATTTTCTTTCACGATTTCGACCGCTCCACGACAAATTGGGAGCTTTGAAAAAAATGCGTCCGCAAATTATAATAATTCACTAAGAGGATTACCTTAGTTGAAAATACTGACAGGGAAACTATGAATTACATTTCGTAGGTCGGGAGGATGGCAATAACATTCCCCTCCTCTCTTCGGAGACTTGCCAAAATTGAAAGCAAATATAATTTATTTTCATAAAGTTAGCGATACATATTTTTCCGAGAGATCGCGTCTAAAATTTAATATTCTGATTTATTTTTACTGTGGCAAATAAAAACTATGTATTCGGGTCGCGCTAAAATATAGCGAGAAGAGAAGTTACCCTTACAGAATCTTAGCTTGGGCAAAGTAGGGCGTTTCCCATCCACTTTTCCCATCACAGATTCATGGAGCACCAAAGAGATCGTTGGAAATTTCCGCTGATCGCAAATGGAAGAAGGAAGTACTTACTTCCCAAAACGGTACACCTTAAAAGCTAGATGGCTTAATGATGGCCCCTCCGAAGGCTTACCTTAAAAGCGCACCTCCCGAGTCTTCTCATACGAGTCCCTCCGAATAATAAACAAACACACGTGGATCCGAATAAATCACGAATTCGTGAGGGAAAAACTCGGCTGGAAGTTTTCACGACGTGAAATTCGTGCCAAATTAGTTCGCAAAGGGCAATGTCGAAGGCTTCGTTAGCGTCCGCGTAGGGATTCGTACGGCGTAATCTTCAATCGTCCATTCATTACTCACGAACTCACTCTCTTCACGGAGTGTGTACAAATGGGTATGGATACAGTTGAATACTGAACGGAGTGAGATGCTTCGGAATCCGGCCGCTTGGCGCCACCAGCCTACCACGTGACTCGCCAAAGGTCGATAGGAGTATGAATGTAGAGGGGGAATCTCCAAACGAAGGAGGGTTTTCCCGTATCGTAGCAGGTTTACGTTTATCCCCTATCGTTTTATTCGTTCCTGGAAGAGTCAAGGGCGGGAGAAAGTGAGGCATTTTCCTGCTCGGAATTATAATACAGTCTTCCGGCGGGAAATTGAACTCTGATTGAATGAATGACGTCGGTATCGGTGCCGATGGTTATTTTTTAACTCCAATTGATTCGAGGCAAAATCAAAACAAACTAAATAGTTAAGATGCACTGTTTATACGATTTTATTTCTGATCGTCTTTTCGTATTTGGTAAAACGCAACGCCATCTACGATTTATTTTTATCCTCGGTTACTAGATTGATGAAATCTAATTTGAATTAAGGCGGTTTTCCAAATGAAGTTGGAGAGGACATTCGAAAAAGATTCTTTCTGAAGAAACCTTATCAGTGATAAATGAATTGAATTGACAAATCAATTGATAAACAATTTCTCATTTAAGATGGTAGCTTTTGGGTGCAGTAATATTTCGATTTCGAATTGTGTTATCTTAGCATTTTATCGTCGTAGTTCATTAATTTAAGAATAAATAGAATTTCTGCATCATAACACACTTGCACTTAGCCAACGTGCTAAGATTTATAACTATAGGAATGCCATATTTTAAAAAGTTTAAATAACACGCGGCAGTAAGAAATAGTATTAACATTAATTTCTCTTTCGCGATGAAAATAATTAATATTCAACATAACTCTCCCAATATCACCGTACCATTCGTTAAAATAATAATTACATATGGTTAAAATCCAGTGTTAATTTGAAAAATGAAATTTCGAGATTTCTGCTGAATTTTACCAACTTTTACGAGATCCTATAATTTTATAGCATGGGCGAAATAATGATAGAACCTTGGGTTAGTTTACATTTTTTTGTAATTTGGTATTGGAAGTTCAAAACAACCATCCGGTTTATTTTAAGATGATAATTAGGGAACATTTCTCCTTAAATTCAACTTTTTAAGCTCATTTCTCCTCAGGATCTGTCTCCTGGTGTAAGAAAAAATTCCGCCCAAAACCTATCTAATGAGATACTCTCACGGGATGTTTATAGAAAAGATATTCTATTGCATATAATTGTATCAGAATGACTAATTGTATCAGAATTTCTTTCTCTTCATTCTTCATGCAATCTAAATTTCATATTAATACGAATCCTCGAATTCCATAAATCAACCAGGAAGGACACAGATCATGGCTGATACTGATAGTAGTTCGTTTGCGGCAATTTAACTTTTCTCTCCGGTTTTCATGAGTTTTCTCCAGTTATGTTTTTAAATTTACCCTTAAACTCCATTTCTAGCAGTCTCCATAAAAACTATTATATTATACTATTATACACTAACAGCTGTATTCCTACACTCCATCACTAATTCAGTTCCATCTAAGTTTTAAGGGATTTGAACAAAGGAACAGAGAGTCTTCATTAGGACCACTGTAGTGGAGAATCCTTACGAATTCTCCTATAACTGTACCCCTGTAAAGAGTTATATTCTGACCTTCCTTGGCTCTGGGGGTGACCACCACGCTTTTGTCTTAAAGGCCAAATATGCAGAATTTAGATTCTCAAAGGATACTTCATTTATGAAATAGGAATCATCATAGAGTGTTCCAACAAAACCCATTATCCTCTCTCTATTTGTACGATTCGTAACTGTTTAACCTATTACGGTCTATGGCTAAGGGGAATCTTTTGTCAATTAAATCACCAGATTTATATTGGTTAGCTGTTTGAAATACTCTTTCATAATAATTTTCTCTCAAATTTTCTGACCACATCTTGAATCTTACTTTAATATTTCATAAGGTAGTTATTGAAAATGTTAAATCAATTTTGTCTTAATATTTTACCCATATGTTAATTACGACCTTGGTTTTATTTGGGTTTCTAGAATGTGGGAATCACTGCGTAGTTAAAATTTTATAATAGAAAGATATTATCATGGTTACGAATAATTCATTTTCAGGAGTGAGTAGTTTTAAAATGTGGCAAATTTGAAGAATAAAACGAATTGATCACATTTTAATCATATCATTGAAGAAATAGTAATCGAAATAACTATTAACAATTAATTTGTTCGAATCACTAGTAATAACCAAGCTGTTTAACCAAATCTCCAAGAAAAAGCGGGTTTTGGCTTCTATCGATTCTTCCTCTTTGGCGCCACTAAAATCTTTATCACAGTTGAAATATTTTTGTCAAATAGGCTTGTCGACCTCACCGAGGATAAGTGATTGCTTTTATAATAGAAAGATAAATTCCTAACCTCTTAAACACTTTTTTAGTTTTGACATGATAGATCGTTCGCTTAGAAGGGTGATTTCATTGTTTCATAAAAGGAACCATCAGATTCAGACCTTCTTTTTTCTAAAACACAACGAGTTTAAAGAAATTTTGATACATTTTTCCGAGAACGACTAATTTTGGTCAATAAATTTAATTAAATGGTTGAATCATACTTTTTCGCATTATTACTCTTAGTCATAATTAAAAATACATCATTATCTTTTACTTATAAAATGCGCGAAAACAAAAATTGTCGATATATATCTAAAATGTTACCACCAATTTTGATCTCTATGGACAATTTTTGTTTTTGAACGGAGAAGAATGACAGATTGCAGATCTCGAGTAACGTGTTTGCTCTCTCCGTCAGCGCCTTTCAAACAAAGGCCAAGTGTTTATTTCCGGAATTGAAAATTTACTATTTATAATCACTATTAGTGAATTCTCCCGTCAAAATTACGGAAATAAATTTAATTTATAGAAAAATGTTCTACCATTATCGCATATAATATACAATTAATCACTAAAACAGTATGTATCGTAAATGAAAGAGGATCCGAATGATTTTCTTCTGAAATGTTCCATTTATCCCCAGTAAAGTTAATGTATAGCTTCCACATAAAATATTTACGTGGAGAGTATTTGTTTATTTATTAGCTAAAACTAAATCACCTATTATTTACCTTGTTACGCTCGGAATCATTTCGACGAAAATTATCCATGGTTTTGAGAAAGAAAGCATTTATTATTAAATCCTTCATTCGTAACGTGCAATTTTAAACCATCTACAGTATAGAAGGTTATATCATTCGTAAATTTGTGTTACTGAATTTAGAAATTGGAAGTTTACTATGGCTTTCCTTACCATGAAATGTCGACTCTTCCCCACCGTACATTTCATATGGGATTATCTAGCTTTGTGTTCTTATGAGAGTTAAGTTCAACTATCGCTTTTGTCGCTATGACGTTGTTTATACCTGAAAAATTACACTAATATTTGGAATTTTTGTCAGAATTCTCGCAATTTCAATTTGAAAACGGTAATCCACGAATAAGAATCTTTATTAAATTTCCTTCTTATTGGTAGTTATTTCGATTTCGTAGGACCATGATTTCTGATTTAATTTTGCAAAAGAAAAAAAGTCCGCAATCGATCGAAAACGAACTTAACGTGTATTTCTTATGAGAGTGTTTTCGATTCATCGAATATGGAATACTTTGGACAGATAAATACTCCTTCGGAACTTTAATGAAATTTGTAATCCTTTCACGTCAGGAGGTGCATGAAATCAATCTTCCTATATTTTCCCCATTTATTTCTTACGACAGTTACTGACTTCGGATGGATAAATATGCACACATTGGTGTTTATTATATAAAACCGGTGAATTCCGCCGTCAAAAATGTGCGACTATCACCGCATTCAGATGATATATGTCCAAATACCCCGACAAAAATGTCACCGATTAATTCAAATTATATGTCATTAGCCTACTTAAAAACTTGTTTTGAATTATAATCTAGATATTTCATCACCATCTAAGTGGCCGAGCGTCTGGATAACATTTCCAAAGATCGATCCGGAAGTTTATCCTCAGTGGTTGGGATTCTAAGGAAAATTCTTTTACCAGAAAATTTAGTTTCAGCTTTGCTAAGAAGCTACATAAGAAGAAGCAAAGAATTTTACATAATTTACTTGTTCTAATAAAGCAATTCTTTACTTGGTTACGCAATGGTTTATTTTAATGGCGCACATTTACATTGATGTATTTGTATTCATAATAACTTTATAATTTTCGTATATTTCGTACTTTGAAATGCGTATAACGTTTACTTAAGTTCTCATTTCGTTTCATTTGTTCATACATCACGCGTTGCCGAGGCTTTTTTCAACAAAGCAATCTCCCTTCCCCTATTTATTAAATAGTAGGAATTAATCTTATTTAATTATCCATATATCTACGGAACCCTGTTGGGCGCATGCTACGAGTTGCGCGCATACTATTACATTCATGGACTTTAAAAAGTTAATCCTAGAACCGACTTACTTTATTTTATATTTATTTATTTTTATTTCCTTTATTTGCTATATCATTTCGGATTTCATGAATTTTTTTACGTATGTTTTCTAAGAATGCATAAGCTATCGTATTGGTCGTGGAAGGGACTGGTTGTCTACAACCTCAAGCTCTCGCGAAAATTTCGTTTATTTGATCGAATTCCTCGCAATTTGCAATCCAAAGTAATAATTCACTACAAAAATAATAATCTTTACCCGATTTACTTTCTTTTGACACCTATCTGGATTTCGTAGGACCATTAATTCTGATTTAATTCTGCAAAAGAAAATATGTCTGCAATCGATCAAAAAGAACTTAATGTGCATTTCTTATGAGAGAATTTCGAGTCGTCCGGAGTCGAACCAATGTTACTATTGGTAAAAAATATCAAATTGTGTTAGATCACTGATCGTCTAGTGAATCTTTAAATTTCATATTTCTATCTATTCGGGAAGCGAGTGAAATTAAGGTTCCAATTTTCTCCCATGTATTTCTTACGGTGGTTACTGACGTCGGATAAATAAATACATGAACATAAGTGATTGCTATATAAAGGGTGCTCAAATGAAAAGGGAATCTTTTGGCTGTGGGATAACAGTGGGATAGTTGTGCTCAAGCCTCTTGTGATCACTTTAGAATAAGACTTTAATTTTGTGTCGCTTCGTATGTACCCTTCATTTGAACACCCCTAGTAAAAGATTATTATCAAGCAATGATATCTGTATTATTATCCGCAATCAGTATTATTATTGTAATCTATATTCTACTAGTCTATCATCAATATATATCTGATGAATGTGTCCGGACAAGAAATGGGCACTGTCTTGATTTTGGTCAGCGGCGGCGTAGGGGGAAAATGAAGGCGGCGGCGTGAACGCCGAATGTTCAATCGGCGGCGCGGCGCGTAAAATTTCGTTCGTATACGGCAGAAAAAAGATGAATAACTCGAATTTCTCAGAGTATTTTATCATAATTTTATCATAACTATGAACAAAATATAGAACTATCTTGAATACTATGCAGCACAGTAGGCTAGAACGGAAAAAACCTGGTCAAAAAACCTTTTTTAAAATCTTTATTTTTGAGTAGGGACTTCAAGTACTCGCCATTATCTATCTATATATATTAAAAACGTAACGGTGTCTGTCTGTCTGTCTGTCTACAAAAAGCGTTTTTCTCGCCAACGCGAAGAGCTAGGGCGATGCGGAAACGTGCATTCGATGTAGACTGCTGCACCCTACAGTGTGGCAAAATTTTCTTTTACCTGAACGGCCCCAGTTCGAACCCAGAGAAGAAAAACTGTTCTCATAAGAAATGCACGTAAACCACACTTTTATCGGTTGCAGGCTTCATTACTTTTGCAAAATTAAATTAGAAACAATAGGCTTACGAAATCGAGATAAGCACCAAAAGAAAGAGAAATGAAAAGAGATTCTTATTTTGTTCGTGAAATATCGTTATCGGGTCGAAATGGCTAGAATTCGGTTAAAATAAACTTAAATTTCGTGAAATTTTGAGGCTGTAAACAACCAATCCCCTTGACGACCGAAAGGATTGTTGAAACCGAGGTATTGCGTTTTCCCATAAGAAAAACCGTTCTCATAAGAAATGCACGTAAACCACACTTTTATCGGTTGCAGGCTTCATTACTTTTGCAAAATTAAATTAGAAACAATAGGCTTACGAACTCGAGATAAGCACCAAAAGAAAGAGAAATGAATAGAGATTCTTATTTTGGTCGTGAAATATCGTTATCGGGTCGAAATGGCGAGAATTAGGTTAAAATAAACGGAAATTTCGTGAAATTTTGAGGCTATAGACAACGAGTCCCCTTGACGACGGATGCGATTGTTGAAACCGAGGTATTGCGTTTTCCCATTAGAATACACTATGATTGATAATCCCATATGAAAGTAATGATTATAAATGAATGATAGTACATGCTCATACTCCAGATGTCTGGTCCAGACCAAACAACTGCACCCAGAGGGTGCATGCACGCGGCTAGTATTAAATAAATCCAGTTGTATGAGTCGTGTACGAGAGTCGTGTATGAGAGTCGTGTATCAGAGGCGTGGATAGGGGTCGTGTATAAGAGTCATGTATGAGAATCCTGTATGAGGGTCTTGAATGAGTCTTTCTTATTGAGGGAGAACGAATGTATCGGATTCAACAATCACTTTTGTCGTCAGGGGGACTGGTTGTTTACTACGGCGAAATTTTACAATATTTTCGTTTATTTTGTCATTGTTCTCGTAAATTATATTCAAAAAGGGTATTTTACGACAATAATCAGATACTATTGTCCGTTTCAAGATTCCAGTCAGTATTGTCTTCTGGGAGAAAGGCAAAGCCTCGCGCGCCGGGTCGCCTTTACGCGGAGCTACGGATTCGGACGGGTTTAATTAAGATTCGTAGTCTACATTGACCGATATAAACTTAATTTCTGATGAAATTTAAATGCAAATAACACTATCAACACAACAGTGAAAATTTTATGCATTTATAAATGCATAAAAATGCATAAAAATTTCACTGTCGTGTAGATAGAATTTTCATTCAGATTTCATCAGAAATTAAGTTTGAATCGGTCAATGTACACTGCAAATCTTAATTATATCTGTCCTAATCCGTAGCTCCGCGTAAAGGCGACCCGGCGCGAGGCTAACTTCTTCGCTTACGGCAAATTATATTGAGTTTTTCCCCCGTAAGCCCACCATACTGACAGGAATCTTGAAACGGACAATATATTCAATGTACCTTCGTATGGTAATTTTCTTGACTTCATAGGGCAATTATTTCCAATTTAATTCTGTAAAAGTAACAAAGCTTGCAGGGTGAAAAAACGAACTTTACGTGCATTCCTTATGGGAACGTATTATGTGTCCTGTGTTCGCACCCGAGCCTTCATAAACATTAAAATAGATATCGTGGGGCTTTCAGCATATTCGAAATACAATGCAGTTTGTCCCATGGCTCTACAACAAATAGTTGCCAAAATAAAAGGGGGGACGGACGGACAGACGGTCAGACATTCGGACCCTCCGCTAATTATAAATAAGATCTTATGAATCAATTTTTATCTCAGCTGCGTCTCATTTCTCAACTGACTAAGTAATAATACCCAAAATATGTATATGAATCTTGATTGAATATTATCAACATGAAACTTGTCTCAAGTTCGTCCGAAGATTACCTTATATTCAAATTTCTCTAGAAAAAACCGAAACCGATCAAAATTAACTTTATTGCTTTAGCACGTAGTGTGACGTTGTGACTAGTCTTGGATTGACCACGCTGAGACTAGTCTTGACGACCATTATCACGGTAATATAAATTCCTTTCTACCGTGGGATACGATGATTCACAATTTGAGTGAATGTTAAGTATGGCATCTTCGGATTCTCTTTTTATTGGTACAATTAACTCCACACTCGAATCACATTATAGAGTAGCAGAAATGCCGTTGATTCTAAATGTAATGTTACTATTGCTTATAGATTGAACTATCGAATTTCATTCTAATCGATTCCAAATCTATAACTACGGAGTTAGAATAAATCTTCGCACGAGCTGTAGTCTAGACCGTAAAAGACCGAAATGATTGCAAGTTTCATTTTGTTATCGCCGGTCTTGGGCTCCGTTTCCATAAAAAGAGATTCTTCAAAATATTCAAAATTCAAAATTACTTCATTTATAGCCGTAGAGAATGTGCGGCTACTTTCGTCCATTTCAATGAAAATCCATGAACAGCATGTGTCTTTAACGATCGATTGACTAGAAGTAGAAAATATGAAGCCGCACAGTTGATACGATAATGTACATGCATCTATAGTTATTCGATTTGAGGCAAAATTCTCCTTAGAAAGATTCCAGAAAGAAAGAGATTTTACATACATTTCACATTCGCATTAAAGAGACATTTAAAGTCCGTATAAGCTGATATTTTGACGTTAGTCGAGATCGTCCGTAATCGCCCCTACAGCTTTAGTGCACCGTCAGCCAAAATAAGCTGTAACTTCGTAAACATGTGGAATATTTACATCGGACCAAGAACATTACTAAACTAAACTAAAAGTTTATACCATATTTAAAAACAATAAAATTTATTTCGATTATTTGAAAAGGTCAAGGTGGCTTTAAGATGTATTTATTTCTCTTATCCTCTCTCGAACCCTCCGTTTTTAAGGAAAACGAGCTCTCATAAGGCGCTGTCTGGGAATGTTATGGGCTGAACTTATTGAAGTATTGTCATGCGAAGTTTCAAAGTCCGCACTCAAAAAAATATTTTCTTATTTTGGCCACCTTTTTTTCGATCCTAGTTCGCTGTGCGCCGTAAAGGAGTTAATTTGGAAAATTAAAATTTAGCAATACGTCATTTTCCTTATTTTCACAAAAGCATGCTAATTTTAATTACGCTACATTACTTTAAGAGCGTTTAAAGTGTGGCATCACAAATTGGGCGAATGTCGATCAATGGAAGAACTATTGTTGCGAATTAGTTTTAACATCACATTTGCGCATTATTTTTCAAGTATGCTATCTAGGCATTGACGTTCAATCGAAATTTCCAGAAAATGATAAATATATAAATGATTAACGCTATTCAAAAAATGTTGGTTTAAACAAACTAAAAGAATAATAAGCAAATGAACGAATAAGAGGAGTGTTAAATTAAATAAATATATTAATAAAGACAGCAATAGGTTAAACTCTGTGAACAAAATCTTTGCACAAGGCATAGTTTTCGTGGATGAATTCCATTTTATTTAAACGCTGTGGCTCCAGTCTGCTTCTCTTAGCCTTGGGAGTGAGCCCACAGATACTAAAACTCCTATCAATAGGGTGGCAGGGATACGCAAGAACGTAAGAGCCACTGTAGAGCGAGAATGCATAGATTCGTCAGGACCGATGACATTCTACTAAAAAAGAAATCGCATTTTAACAGCCACACGGCGAGGCATATTGACACACTTGTGATTGCAGATCAACTCTAATGAAGCTCGTTTTACGTGAGCTGTATAACGGTTCAACCATATACTTAATGTGTTCCTTTAAATCGTCTACAAGCACTTTTCAAGTCAAGCCGAAGTCACAACCGAAGCTGCGCGGACACACGAAGCAAGCAAACTGGCAGTGAGAGGGGTGTGCCCGCGAAAATTAATCCTAATCGTAACACGTATCTATATCACGTATAAAGATGGAAAGCCCGAGATGAGCTCTATCAGCTCAAAGCGTATCTCTTCGAACAACTTGTCAGCACATTCTCGACTGTGGGACTTTGTTTTTAAATCCACGCCACGCGGATAAAATTTCCAGCGGCGGCGCGCCGTTGTATTTTCTTCGGCGGCGTGCCTTATATTGTCGGCGGCGCGGCGCCCACCTCTAGTCCTCTAATTATCATACTACTTATAATTCATCATTCAGAAATGTATTGCTCTCTAAGGTTATGTAATGTTACACGTCATCATTTGATCATAGTCCTGTCTCTTAGGAAGTGATAAAAAACCTTTCCGTTAAATTTAGAAGCAGTACGGTCACAGTTATATGTGACGATGCAGCTGAAAATTATCACTGAATTATCTATAGTTCTGCTACTACCATATGCTACATGCAGCAGTAACAAAAGTATTTTACATTAAAAGATGAAGCATCTTTGACTTGTAGCGGTAATGGCGAATTCAATACCACTTCTGAGTAAGATAATGATAATAACGGTAATTCTAAGTTAGATGGAGTTCATCGAGTGGATTACTAGATGTGTTGTATAAACATTCTCCTTTGAAGGAAGAAACAATTAGTGTAAACATGCAGAATAAATATTTGCTTCTCTAAGGAAGGAGATAGTTGATACGAAGAAGCATTTTCTCATCTCAAAAATTAAGCTTCTCTTTATACTTTCCCTTTAAAATATATCTTCAAAACACCGGTCGCATGTTATACAAACATTCCCAGATAGCCAATGATGAAAGTGGTCCCTGGTTCTATTAGCGATGGGGGCCAGCGTGCGAAACGACTATAGCTGTCGAAACTCTCTAATAAAATAATTTCCGCTTCTCTTGAACAGTTAAGGCAATACCTCACTCCTAACACAAATAAATATTACGTTTAAAATAAAGTATTCTGTTGGCTTGTCATTAATTCTAATCGAATTAACTTAAATTAATTTATGTTGATTATAATAAATCGATTATGTTTACATTGAGAGTTATAGAAGAGAGAAAAAAGGAACTCGGCGGTCAATGAACTAAGAGACAAAGGTTCTCCGAACGCGGCGACCGTCTAAGGGCGATTCCCGGGAAACGGATAATCGTTTAGGGGTCACCAGTTATTCAGAATCCCGATGTACATTTCGGAAACAATGCTTCCATCTTCATAGGGGGTCCAATGCTGAATGAGATTCAGCTTCCGCATTCCACATTGAATCGAAGATATATTCAGCAAATCCATTGGTTACTTCTTGAAGGTTCTTTTGAGATTGTTGAAACAGAGAAATTCATCTGCAATGCTTTTACCGTGATTACAACATGGCAGAAATTAATTTTTATGACATCAGTACCATTAGACGAAAATGTGCTTCCGCTGGTACTTGAAATACTTTAAAATATTATTAAAATTATATAGTAATATTTTATATAACTAATATATATAAGACATGAAAGTAGATTTATTTGCATTTTTATAGCTAAAAGTTTATTTTAAAGAATATGGAATCTCACTAATGTTCGATGAATACTATTGTTTACAGTTTATTGGACATTTTTAACTATTGTTTAATGGACAAAAAAGAGATGAATATCCAGTGATGCATAGGTGATTACCATTACGTTACTGGTAATTTGAATTTAATTATCTTTGTGGAATTTTTAGAAATATTATCATTTATCGAAAAAGTAAAGAGAAAAGTAGATGTATTAGAACACCGTGTCTGAGCTCTCCAAGCATTGGATACCTCATTAGTGAAAAGCTAACATTAGGTAAAGAAATAGACACAAATGTAAAAAGAGACAATGCTTAATAAATATTTTTATTTGCTTTGGAATTCGCAAGCAAGATGGAGCTCGAATCCATCATGCCGTTGTCGATGATGAACGATTTTCTTCACGTAAAAACTATATATGTATGTACAAGTCTGCAGCTTCGTTTTGAAAAATGTTTTCAGCTCTCATTTGCATTCAGGAACTTCAAATGGAATAAGGCACTAAATATATACACACCACTTTGCCCTCTAACACTTTCAGAGGGCTAATGAAACACGCCCGTTTCCGTTTAAAGGCATTCCATCACAGTCGTATAAAAGGTCTCAAAACACACCTTTTTAAGAGATTCGAAGGAGAAGACCGACTAGTGCACATCTACGAGTGTTTTGACACGGCGCTGAATGCACTTTCTCTTTGACTGTCCCAAAGGACATTGCTGAAAAACTGTTCACATTTCGTGGAATCGTTAGTTACGTCTTTCCACTAACGTTTTATCTTTGAGCACAGTTTACTGCGAATGACCACATCCTATGAGGAAACTTTTTTTCTTCGAAACACAATTTCCTCCATCTGTGGGAACACACCTTCATTCCTTCACTTCTATGGTAACCTCTTTCTCCGTTGTTTCCTGCGAAGGACTGTTGTTCTCTCCACTGCCGTTGCTGTCGGCAGATGTCAGATCGCAGTTGCTGCGTTCACAGTCTGGAGATTTGCCCGTGGCGGTGTAATAGTCAGGAGGGGGGTCATCGTCGTACGGCGGAAGGCCTGCGTCCTCGTCCATTGGTCCCCATGATGCAGTGTAGACCCGGTGCTGTTCATCAAAATAAAGGTTAAATAGGCGTCAAACTTGCAATTTGTTTTCGACGGATTACTCTGCTCTCTCTACTTATGAAAATGTAGTGTGTTATTCCATTACTAGGATGTATGACATTGACTCCAAACTAATAGGAGTCAGTTCCTCGATTACCGCATATGACTTTCATCGAAAGAATATAAGTTATGATAATGGAGAATATAATTTCTAAATTATCAGATGAACTGGTCAGCTGCCAATCGCTAACCAACCACAAGACGCTGGGGACGATTTTGTCAAGTAATCAATCTACCTGTGGAAATCCCAATTGCTGTTCGCTTAAAAAAATTCATGACTGTTGTTAATTAATATACCAGGAAATGTTCCGCCTTCGACACAGAAATCGTCGTGCAAAAAATAAATATTCGGTACTACATTTCCTATAAATATCATGTATTTACAAAATCCGAAAACTAAATAATCACAAAGTGATAAATTTACATCAAGAGCCTAATTAAAGCAGTTCAACAAAGAATCAAATACTCACTAAAGAGAGAGTAATTGGAATTTGAGGCTATGTATGTTTAAATAAAAACTGTAAATGATTAAATTCAACTATAATCAATGAATTTATTGCTTAGAAAATTCCATTGTTTGCGAACATAATGAATAAGTTCATTTCCCACCAGTAATGCTATCATCGTTTCTATCATTTGAACCATTGAGCGAGGTATTATCAAAGTATAACCAGCGCATTAGAAATTATTTGAATATATTTAAATTAGTTAAACCTGATATCCCATTGATTATATTTTAAATAACTTACTAGTGTATTATATTTTTCAAATTTATAATATATTATATATATTATAAACATAATATAATAAACATTTATCGGGCCATTATTATTAGACAATAATGGCGACCATTTTATACTACCGAATACTTTGATAATCACTGTATTTTTTCATCAGAGTAATAGTACATATATCTATATCAGAGTAATAGTACAATTATCTATATCAGAGTAATAGTTCCATATCTTGATCATCAGCAACATGAAATATTCCAACGTACACCCAAATTTTCTTTATATAAAAATAGCACAAATGCTTTTACTCACCGTTATATCCGATGGTGTATCGGAGCACGAAGAGTTGGTTCGGCCATATCGGCACGGTACCTGAAAGAAAAGAGGATTCAATCAACACCGCATTTTCCAGCAGTATAGGGATTGCATTCATGTAAATTATCTAAATCTTAAATAATTTTACGATTTCTATTCTAATTGTTTCCTTAAAGTATCCAATGTAAGTCGGATAATGTATCCAATAACAACACTCTTCGAATTCCACTTCTTATTGACTTTTGATACTTACGGTTACTTTGGCATCGATGATGAAATTGACTTTGATTTTTGCAGATTTGATTATTTATAAAAAGTTTCAAAATTATGCCGCGCGTCCATTACGAATGATAAATTTCCTTCAAGTTTCCGCATTAGCGAACAAGGTTGCGAATGACGTGCATTGCTGAGCTTAAATTAGAATCTGTCTTGAGCGTAGTTTCTTACCATTGGTTTGAGTCACAGAAATGCATACTACTCCATTTATAGCATGGTTTAATGGGCGATGAATCTCTTTGTTGCATTCGGCAGTCTTAAAACCTCCCTGTCACTAATAACTGCAGAAATGAAACACTGGGACAGTGTTGCAGTCATTAGTGGTTTGGTTACTATCAGAGTATCGGAAGTTTTTAAGCACGGTATTGGAAGAATCTGTTTACGGTGATTCACATTGAATCTTAAGGCTTTTTTAACTTATCTCATGCTTAAGGGAACTAACTTTAGAAACCCTAAGTAGCATGTAGAGTTAGTCTTAGTAAGAATAACTTTATGTTAACCTATCATCTACCCTTTTAAAGGAATAATAAATCCACATTCAGAAGATTCAAAAGATGAGAAATTCTAGTAATTTCTTAATTGTTTTATTGATAACACAAATGCAATTAGATCAAAAGACATTAAATCACTTTTGTGCAGCAAAGGACAAAGGATAACAAAAGTAAAACAGATCAACAACACTTCATAGATAAACATGAAAATTGATTGAGACGTATATTTGAAAAATAATAATTCGATGTATATAATTTGCTTTATGCGCATACTACAGAATGAGAAAAGAGCTGATCTATTGAGGGCTACTTCTTGTGGACAAAAATGGTTTGAATCCTAAATAAACTCAATTCTTTCAGTCCAGGAGAAGGTAGGAGGTATAGCATTGACAAAATTATCGATTTCCGTTATACCAGATGATAATGAGCTTATATTCCTTCACTAACTGAATCCGTGTAAAAATAGAAGACCAAAGCAAGGAGTTAATTGTCATCATGTTAATTAAAAAGGAGTTAATTGTCATCATGTTAATTAACAAGGAGTTAATTGCTTCATGCCAAGATAAAAATTTCCTTGGCATCATGAGTACGTTTAAGTAACCAAAACTCTGTTGATATAACTTACTTTGCAATTATAGAATATAAATTAGTTTTGAGACATTTCTAAAATTTTAAAATAATATACCTTCTCTTGAAGGAAATCTTTTTCCTTCAAGGGAAAGGAAGGGAATCTCTTAACTTGTATGCAGCCTTCATTTCGTTCATAAAATGAATGTAATGATCAGTTTAATTACCGCAATGACAGAGACTCCCGTGAAGCGTGGATCGACTCCCCTGGTTCTGTCGAGCCACCTGTTGATGGACTTGTCGCCGCATTGGTAAGAACAAAGGAGGATGACCAGAAAGAAGGCAAGGGCGATGATAACCGCAATGGTGAAGAGAGAGAATCCTCCGAGGAAGTGCGATGCGGAATGGATGGCAAAGAACACTACGGCGCTCACGGAGAGGAATATGCACACCACCAACAGCAGCCTCAGCCCTTCCTGTAAACAAATTAAGATAATTAGATGAGAAATTCGCTCTTGCGAGGTGATGTGTCATTTACTGGATGTGACAAGAAGAGCAAGTCCCCGAGAAGAGCAATTGAAAACACGCAGTCTCATATGATGCGGCTTTCTATTACTTCTCAATGATATTTATTCCATTCTCTTTCCTTCGGTAATATACATCTCTAGAGTCGAGACTAGGGTCGATAAGTTATATTAATAGATTATTGTAAGGATAAATCTTAACACAAACTCAATGGAAGCAATACCATGTCCACAAAAACTTATCCAAAAAATTTGAAATTATTAGTTAGTTAGTTTTTTTTCTGATTTTGTTGCAATACTGCAAGCGGCGAAATTTTCTAAGAATGCGAGAATCTCACAAAGTACGTCGTGTATGCTTGGTGTCAAAGAATTCTGTCTAAATTAAGACTTTTATTTCATGATGAGTCGAAAGAAAGCGGAAATATTCGAAAGGAAGGAGAGTGATAAGTATCGATTTTTGAAATTCAGCATTTTTCTTTATGAAAGATTTAACATTAAAAATAAATACTTAAACGTTCATTTCCTTCGATAGGTGTCTCACCAATCGGCACGGCCCTGAGTGAAATGCATATTCGTGGCAGTTCTCTGACTGCTCATTATACTCAGTAAAAATATTCCAAAACAAAAGAAATAAATAATTGGATGATACAAGGCTGAATTATCATTAATATAATGCTATAGATGTTTGGCATGCCATTTATAAGAGATAGCGAACTGATGAATCAATTGCCGAAATGTCACGGAGAAATCTGTACTCAGGAGATTATAAAGAAGTAAGTAATTGATTAGATCCGAAATATTTGTGCGATTGCATTAAATGGTAGCGTGAACATTTATATGTAAAATTTAAATAATCAACTGAAAGGGGAGCCAATGCGGTTGACTTTGACGAAAACGGTCCCGGGTTCGATTCCCGATGGAGGTTCACGTTTGAAATGACCTCAGATATGGATGCACTTTTCCCATACTACTGTTGACTAAAAGTTAGCCGGATTAAAAAGATATCACTCGAAGAAATTCTTCGGAGAATAGGAATAATAAATAATGCAAAAGAAACAATAGTATGTGTAGCGGTGTAGAATGAGGAGAACGTAAAGCAGTGGAACTTTGCGAACTTATCTACATTGTTGGCAGATGATAAAAAATAAATGCGGAAGGAAGAAAAAAACTTAAATAGTTTTTTACCTTATTTGCGATGTTAAAAAGACTGAGGAAAGAACGGGAGAGAAACCTATAAATATAGGAAAAAGAAATACAACTGAAGAGATGCAATACATTTAAGACTGCACTAGATTTAATTCATCGCAATGCTTCGAATGAAGAACAAGGATTAGTATTAATAAACGCATCTACTTTAGAAAAGAAGGAAAACAAAATAATTCCAAAGAATTCGGCCTTATTGAATGATACAAAAGATATTTTATTTCGCTCAGCTTCTTTTGAAGGAGGCGATTTTGGTAGGAGAGGGTGGCGGTGGAAAGAGCAGTGAAAATAGAGCAAAGTGTATCGCATTCATCATATCCATTGGTGTTAACATGGGAAGAATATAGATAGGAAATTATTGGACATTGGTGATACTGCCTTTTCCTTTGAGTCGCCTTGAAATGACTCATCCGATTCGAATTCTCCATTTCTCAAATAATCTCAACTGCGCGTTGAAGGATTATAACACATTAATATAACGTAAGCTTTACGTTTTAAATTTTGATACCATAAGGCGTATGAATCGATTTAAATATGTATGTCTAAGTATGAATTCAAATCGCTCTTCTCGTTTTTACCAGTTTTTAAGTCAAAGAATCACTTTCTAAGACATAAATTAAGGTGGAAGAGAGGCCTTTCTGCCTAAAACTCGCAAAAGAGTATAATAGCAATCAATGCCGATTCTTAAATATATTTTTATGTACAAGAGAACATTTTCCATCTGAACTGTAGATCCAAACCGAATAAATTATGAAAACAACAATTTCAACGCAAAACAAATGGAACAAAATTCCGATAGAAAACTAAGAGGATGAGATCGACCATAATAGATGGCCGAAGAGAAGAATGAAGTAATAGAAAGGGTTTGAAATTCTTCGAAGAAAGATGGACTGAATTCTGTTGGGACAAGGTCGGAATATATTTATAGTCTCTAACAAATGTGCAGATGTTGTGATCGCTTATTCTGGCGAGTTTCCTTTCCTCTTAACATTTTATTCATTTTCTTATTCGCTCTTATTTACTCAATGAATTATTCCATTTGATCTTTCTCTCTCTTTTGCTTTTCTTCGCTTAGAAAAATTTTATGACCAAATTGCTTAAGTATTCAATTTCTCACCTCTAATGACGCGAGTATTTTCCAGAACTAATAACATTTCCTTCAACTGAAAAGTTTTTGTTCATCCTGCACTATTTCCTCTAACGGAAATAGAGGTAATAACTTATTTATCGCGATTCTTTAAATTTATCATAAGCTTCGGGGAATCTCGGGTCCCCTGTAGCCATATTTACGCGATCGCTTTCGACGGAAGCGGTCCCGCGTTCGAACCCCGTTGGGTTGAAGAATCTGGAAGAAGCAAATGGGGAGCTTCCTTGATCGAGAGGTCTAGAAAAAGCCAATTAAGGCGGTGTTGGAGTGACCACGTGTGAATACCGTTGGCTTAGGCCAAATCCCACATGGGGATGTCACGCCATGGACTTCATTTTTTACAGGGAAACACGGGGAAATGAGAGGAAGTAATTTTAATTTTGTAATGTTCAAATTCGTTTTCTTTGGATAGGGGTTTCTCTATCGTGAATTAATTATTGGTGAGACGGTTTTCTCTATGAATATTCGTGACTCGGCCTCAAATGATCAATGGGTCACTCGGAGAAAATTCTTTTAGGAACTAAAACTCCATGACATCGACAGTGGTCCTTTGGACACATCCGACTGTCGCCAAACCTCATCACATATTAATGCTTGAATTACCTCAATGCTCATTTTTATCACCGATATATCACTAGTCTCCCATTGTTGCTACAGCTATTTCAGCCAATATAGCGCATTCCATGGATAGAATTGTCACTGAAAGTGCGACTCAGCAATACGCTTGATTGATCATCCGATCGCATCAAATTAGAAATAGGCGCACATCCAAGTACTGCTTAGCCTAAGTGAACAACTATTTTCTTTCCAAAACGACTACATCTAGGAAAAGTCTTTTTCCGAAAGGGGACATTTGAATTTTCTCGAGCGTGATAAAAAAAAGTGTCGCTTGCTGTTCTTTTCCTTGCCCTTGGATAATTTTCGCTGAAATTTTTTACATCCCAGCAAAAACAACTTAACTCTCTCATTGTTTTCTCATTCTTTTTGTTTCGGTTCCGCCTTTTTCCTCATTTCAAGGATGGGGGAATCAAATATAGTCTTGCTTGAATGGCTGATCGAGGAGGTAGTTCACTTAACACCGACATCTAAAGAGATTTTATTTCTCTTCTTATTTATCGACAAACGCTTAAACGACTATTTTATGGAGAAAATATTGCAGGTGCAACCATGTAAAAATAACAAAGGATTATAAATATTCGTGTCCTGAACAGAAAAGGAAGCTTGAATTAATTAAAGCACTTTCTATCATGTCTCATAATAATAATTTCCTTGAGACAGATTACGTTTTACGGTAGGAACGTTTTGCTATTGAATATTTCGGGTAGATTTGTCGTCAAAACCACCACAAGAATTCAACATTTAGTGCTTAAATTAAGAGATTGACGAAATGACATTTTAGACGGAAAAGATACTCATTTACTCTACAACGTACATCTGTCATTGCAGAAGCCATAAGGGTATGAATAAAACTTTTCCTAGGTTGCTAAATACATTTAAATAGTAAATAAAACCAAATTATGCGCCTTTCTACTCAAATACCTCTTCAATTATTTAAATACTTTTAATAAATTATCAGGAAAGAAAAAAGAATAGAGAATTGACATCTTTTCCTCGCATATTATTCGCGTTTCATTGATTAATGCTCGAAATCATTACTTATTAATTTCGATAAATAAATATAAAACATAAAATGATCTAGATTTGGAAATGTTCTTTATGTTTTATTATAGAATTTACTAAAATGCATTCAGTATTTCACATACGATAACGGAAATTTTTTTGAACTGACTTCCCAGAGTATTTTGGGAATGTCATGAAGATTCCATGTATGCTCTCCATAAATTCACTCTGAAATCCGTCTGCAAGAGCGTGAAGTAAACAACGATTGATGGCGTTTTAGAGGCTAAATGTTTCGAATCCACCAGAAATCCAACGCAGAAAAAGAATATTTTCTATGTATGCTAAAATAAACTTCTTTCTAACCAGTTCAATGTAGAGTGCGGGAATCAAAAGGAATGAGTTTGACTCCCAGCGTAAATGACCTAAGTCAAAGAGATTCAAATTTATTTGTATGACCTCTCATATTGCTGTGAACAATAGACAATTACTGCAATAAAGGAAGTATATTATATATCAATGCAATGCTGGAAATAAGCGATGTAGATGGAATGTTAAAAAATGAATAATTTCTTCGAAGATTAAAAGATTCTTTAAAATTAGCTCTACGATAAAGATTGAAAGCTAAGAAGAGGAAAAGTAATCGGAAAGGGTCTGAAGCAAGATGATCCTTTGACAGGATTGAAAAAAGCTGTAGAAGGAGAGAATAATAGAGATAAACCACAGTTGAAATATAGGAAACAGGTTATAGGTGGAGTTATGAGGGAAAGAGATTTAAAATCTGCAGACTTATCCACTCTTTGATAACTGAAAATGACAACGATGTAGAGATGTTTTAAAATAGATAAACAATTCTGAAAAGTTATTCACCATCACTTAGTTTTCATCGTTCTGCTCAATTCATTTTTACCTCGTGATTCATCTCTCACTTCAATATAAACTTCCTCATTTACCCGTCACCGTCGTTCACAACCTTTTAAACAACCCTTTTACCCGTTTTTTCCTCTTTTAATAATTCTATCTCGCCCTTTTCTCTATTTTAGATTGTCACCTGATGAAATTTCAATACAGATCCGATCAGAGAATGTATTACCCCATTTGGAACACTGTAGGATTCTTATTTCCCGTCAGTAATCCTCAGTGAGATTCGGATGGAACACAGCTGTTGTGAAATTCATGATAAAAAACTTTCATGGCCTATCCAACAGTTGCATACGTTAATGCCACTTATTGCAAAGAATTATTTTAAATCTATATTTTGAATGCTAGTAACGAAGAATATAAAAACGTTTTGGGGTGTCGAATGTTAGAAAATTGTCTTAGGATTACAATAAGGTCCGAGCCCGAAATTATGACCGAAGAATTATCATTCCTTTTCCATCATTCTTATCCTCTAATGAGTATAATCAAAAAGAGAATTCCGAAACAGGGGAAACCGTTTCTGAATATTCATGGCCGAAGTAAAGTTATTTTTTGAGGAAGAATTGCAGCAGGATTCCGGACACCAATCAAAATAGTACATACAGTTCATTACATCTTCAATTTTCTAATTAGGAAGCAAGAATCGCCATCTATAAAAGTGTAGAAATACTGTCATATTATATCATATTATAGCGAAATCTCGATCTAAATGATTGGTGAGGCATTTCACCTAGTCTCGGGTATTAGGAATTAAACCACTCATATACGTGGGCAATATTTAAATTATGATTAAATTCTTCGCGGTAATTTCTAAGGTCTTCGTTCAAGCGCACGAACGCCCTGACAGAAGCCGATTACGGACTCTAAAAGATCATTAGTGCTCCATAGACTTCATTATTCAATGCTCCCTTTGTTCAATTTCGAGGACATTTGTTTCAAACTATCTCTTCTCTCTTTTCTTAAATGAGTTAATGGAGGTCACTTTCCGCATTAGTGAAGAGGATTGAATTTATATTTCGTTTATTTGGTTGAGTTGTCACTCATATAAGAAATTTTTTTACTCGTGAATTTTATCTTGCATCTTGATTAACGATTTTACATCGAAGACAACATCGATCATGGTCTTGAAATAAAAGCTCTTCAACTTGATCAATATGATTTTTGGAGAGAATATAAATATTCATTATTTTAATCTTTGTATAGTTTCTCGCACGACGATAAAGCTTGCATGGTTTGGACGGTATGACGCAAATATTATGCATAATTTTCGTAACGGAACGAAATTCGGCTCATTAATGACTGCCGATTAAGGTATGAATGGACTGTAAATTAAAATGAGTAATCATAAATTTCAAATCACATTAATACGCCCCCTTTCAAGGGAATGGGTGAAAACTTCATTAATTCATAGTCACATAAAGCTTAATTCATGAGTAAACAAATTTTCATGGAGCATTTACTACGTAGAAAGTTACTTTTGAAATACAATTCTGCTTAATTATGCGTCAAATGACGGCCATTAACGGATGTCTCATCCTTTGAACGTGCATGAGAACGAGGAAGGGATTTTGCCTTCCCTCTCTTATTCATCCAAGTTCATTTCGTGGACTATTTTATCTCGTGTCCATTGTTTCCTGCTTATTATACCATTCTCACGTTTCCTTGTACAGCTCCGATAGAGCTGCTCTATTAGCATATAAAACTTAAGATTGGAATCTCATTCACAGGAAAAGCTAAGTGAGCGTTAATCGGCAAGCTTTGCGATATTCTTCCCTTCCTCGAGTCCGATCTTGATGCAAAAAGAGCTTTTATATTCAAATAGAGCTTGAAATCTTGCAGATTCAGCCAGGTTTTCATTTAAGTTTACGATTTTTCACTTCCCTCTATGGTTCAAAAAAATATTTTTTCCTAATTCATATTTAATACTAGCTCATTATGGTTCTTACTGGAGGCGAGACAAATTCCCACGATTACTTTGGATATTATAGTTAAAAACATGAACCGGAAATCTCATGAAGCGTATCTAAGAATCATTATAAAGGATACGGAAACTTTCTAAGAATAACTATCCCGAATTTAGGAAGAATTTTCCGTGAGTTAAAATGTTCGGTAGAATATTACTTAGAATTCCAAATGAGGTCTCTCTTCGATTGGTCTTCACACGAATTCCTTTTTCTTGGAATCGTATTACGATATCCCCTTTCCTTGGTCTCGTTAATGTTTCGCTTAAATTTCTTACATCTCATGAACACGATTGCATTTAGGAAATACTTAACTGATGATTTCAGTTTTTTCTTTAGGACGTCCGACATTTGGTATATGAATTCACATTTAATTTAAATTTAGAGCCAATCCATCGAAATACATTAGACTTTAAATAAAATCTACGATAAACCAAAATATGCCTTGGAATGTTAAATATCTCGGTGTCACAAGGCCGTCATTTGCGATATACGAGTTGTACTAATTAGGTATAGTGATTAATTTTTGAAAAGCCCATTTTTCCACTTCTAATCTGCTCTCTATTAAAGACTACGCATTGTTTTGCGGAATAATGGAACGGTATATAAAAGTTATTCTTCATAAAGAAAATGAAACGGTGGTTAAAAATAAAGAGAGAGGTTTTTGCAATCACGGAAATTAAAACTTTTATCTAAGACTGATTCTAATGTGAAATGTTGTATTAGTGAATAAGCATCATTATTATTATGCTCTTTAAGGAGACAGGTCGAATTTAAATCGGTAACGGAAAGTAAGATACATTTTCCTTTTTATCATTAAGTTGTGATCTTTGAAACTATAATTAAATACTAGTCGTCCTAACTGAGAAGTGTGAAAGAATACCGGCAATTTGAAATTTTCGTATTTCCGTCGATTTAGAGGCCCTTCGTAACGCAGTTTAGGTAAATGTTTCAAAAATTCTTGAGAAATCTTCTGTGAGCCTTTCATTGATTGTTTTATTGCGAAATACGTATATTATCATGACCTAAATGCAAGGACGATCACAAGAAAATATCCTTCAGAGAATCTACTGTGAAGAGTTTTTCGTTTATAACCGTAAAAATACCTGATCTTGAATTCTCTGAAACTGTTTTGAAAAAAATGATTTTATTACCTTTTTATGCAAAAGTTTATGGAGAAAATTTGCTTTCTTCAAAGGTTAAGAAAACGCACAATCTGTTACTCTAAATTTTTCCTATGCTATATTTTAATGAACGGATTACCGTTGAAAAACGAACAGATATTCAAACTTCCTTAAATACTTCACCGAACTTTTTATCTACCCTGAAACAGTCACTGAAAAGAAGGTCGCTCGTTAAAAAATATCACCTTATCTGGAGGAAGCTTGCGGCAAAACACACTTGAGATTTTAATTCCAAGAAATGAGCGAAAAAAGCAAACTGAATTATATGAGCTTACATCCGTAAGCGAAAGCTGACGCTATGGATTTTCCTCCGAATACGCTTATTTCTTAGGTTCCGTGGTTTTGTAAATATAAGATACGTAGAGAAGCGCAGTCGCTTTACCGAGAGACATTAATTACTTTATGTGCTATTGAGCCATCAATATTTCCGAGAAAGTGGAAATTGAAGGAAATTACTCATTCACTTTCTTTCTTAGTTTTCGTGCAATCCGCAAGTAATATTTACCTCGGCAGTGAAGCACGATATTATCTTATTAACTTTTCCATACAAGATTGAAAAGAATACGTCTTCCTAAGTAAGAGCTATACTCTCCTGTTTTGTGGTAACGGTCTCCTTTTTAGGGAGGGAATTAAATTAATTTATAAGAAAAACAGTTTCATAAAATTTAAGCACATTTTCAATCGCATCCTGTAAATCATTGTTTCTCTCGTTGATACATTGACTTTGTTCTTCTTGTTATCAGATGACATACTGACAGCGTATGTACTCTATTAATATTCCAATATCAGCAAAAGATGCGAATCAGGTACATCTAATCAAAGAGAAAGTTATGAATATTTAAAACAGACCTACATAGGTTACATAGAATGCAATTCTATTCATAACTTTTGCTTAAATAATATATTCATTCTATTTTTCTGCGCTAAATAATGAATAGCAATCGAAATCATTCTTAAACTATGGCATTTATTGCTTAGTTTTTCTCATCCTCCGTACAATATCTGCTTTTTCATATCCGAAGAGAATCTTTCTTCAATTATGCTCACTCCTAAAGCTCAAGCTCATTTTCGCATATCAATATTGATTTTACTTGAAATAATATTTACTTTTCTTATCTTTCTAAATAAAGCTTTTGCAATATTGATTGCAAAAACCTTGAGTATTCACTTCCTGTAGAAATACAGAGCAAAGCTTTACGACGAATTCCCTTTTTTCCGTTGGCCTTACCATTATATCCTCCTGTATATACATGCACATATGTAAAACCCTTAAATATATAATTAGGTCACTCATGCTTTAATCCATGGGAAAACGTATCGGAAAGTTCTAATTTTTGGATGAGATGAGTTTTCTTCAGGTAAGAAATTACAAAATCACTTTTCGACTTCTGAGATTCCGATAACGATGACTAACGAATATAAAGAGGAAATGTGTCATAGAAAACCAGTTTCCGTGAGTAAAACGATGACTCTCTGTAAGTACGTGCTCCCCGCACATCGGTAACATACACTTGTTCGTCAATTTTCATCTCATGATTTGGATGTATTTATACTTCCCTCATTTCTGAGAATGGCCTCCTATCATTCACAATAACTCATCTAACTTATGTCTTATCTTGACCATTGAGTCCCGTGACCTTTGATATTTATCCATTAATACCATACAAGAAAGAGACTATTAACATCTTAAATACGTAAGGTTGTGACGAAGCTTTGATTCCCCTCGTAAGAAAATTAATTAATGATTGAAAAAGATGAATATTCTTTAATCGCTCCTAGTTATTTTCCATGAAGCGCGGGATGTCCTAGTTTCAATTGGAATGAGGTTAAATCCTATTGCGACCTTATGCTTTACTATGAGAAGGAAGTCATGTCAAGGCGGTTACCTCCTCCATAGTATTATTCTTTGTCTGTCTTTTGTGCCGATTGCTCGTTTTAAACAAGGATAGCTTGTCTACCTCCCCTCGGATCATTATTATTATCAAAAGCTATCAATTCACACTACTTCTAAGCCAACTCAATACTTCGCCCATTTCAAAATAATTCTTAGGCCTGATTCAAAAATTGTTTCATTCCTAGAATACTCAGAAATCCGCCAGATAGTGTACGGAATGGGGTTTATAACTATCTCGTTAGTATGATCGCATTACTTCAGCCACTAGATAACCAAATATACCCTCGGTTCGAAGTGCAAGTTTTAGAAATTGCTTGCTTGTGTGCCTGAGGAAATCACGCCCGTTATTAACGGGGATCAAGTCGTGGTTTAAGAATTACTCGAATAGTTCCCTCCTGAAAGTAATTCTCCTCTCCTTTCCAGCCAAAATTATTTCATCTCTTCCCACAATCAAATCATAGTCTCTCTCTTTTTCTCAGACATCCTGTTTGAGTAGATTCCACAATTATATGCACCTCTATATTTGCAATGAGTAATTTGCTAGACAAATGCATTCTCAAATGCCCGATTTGGAGTCAGAGAAAATTATTGTAAACCGCATACTGCAGGGGATCTAAAGCTTCCTAATTAATGCTTTAGAATTCTTGCGCCGTAATCTTACCGATGACTACTTTTACACGTTTACAAATACCAGGAAAACTAGAACTGATCGTTTCCGCGGCGTTTACATTAAATTCCAGGAATTCAATATCTCGCAAAGGAGAATAGAAATAAAACGCTTTGGGAATGTCTAGCATAGGCAAAGTGCCAAGTAAATGTAACCCCGTGACCAAATCGTCGGAAGAGACAGCTAATATTGTCCTCCTCAACGGTTCAAAGACCGAAGAAAATTAGAGACATTTCGAGGTCAGCTGAGGTAATAAAAAGAAATCAAAGATGACTTTGCTTGATAGCGAGCACATTTCTCATCTGAAACATCTATACGAGGGACTTGCTTAATCTTTAATTATACCACATTATATATATATATATATATATATATATATATATATATATATATATATATATATATATATATATATATCTCAGAACAAAAATGGCAATCGTTTGTCGTAATTATTTAAGAGTGGTGTCAAACCATTGCATATTATCTATGTTATTATGCCAATCACAGTCTTATTTAATGGGAGTTCCCAATGATAATATTAAAATACTATGTTGAGCATGTGTTAGATTCTTCTCTTCAGTTTGAATTTTGACTAACTAATTTATTGGTTATTCCAATGAAAATGTGTAAATGTACCGAAGAAGACAAAATTGAGAATCGTAGCCCTGGATATCCTAACAAATTCAAGGGTACTCCCATTTTTTTCCCTTGTAATCTATTAATTGTGAAAATATCATACCTTTACGTTGTCCATCATGGTAGCTTCGGTTGAGTTGGATAATCTTGTACTCTGAAAAAGAAGAAAATTTGCTAAATTAATTGAATAGTTGCACATAAACTTAAAGACTTAGGAAATCACGAAGATGCTTTTCTTTGTATTTTTTACGAAGTTAAACGTGTAAAATGGTTTTATGTCTATTTGGTTTATATAATTCCATTTGAGTGAGGAATGTTTCGATTTCTTTAATGGACGTGAAGATAAAAAATGGTCAGTAAATAGATGAAATTCGTAGTATTAATTCAATTTCAATTTAGTGAAATCAACTTCCCTTGTACCCTTTGAAAGCAAGCTGTTTTGCAAATGACATTTATAACTTCATAACTAAAAATGGCGGCTATAACTTGTATTCTTTCAAGTCTTATAATCGGAGTTTTCCTATATATGAATTAGAGCTTACCACTGATGGCTATAATATTAACAGAGTCCTTCAGCCATCAAAAAAGTTTACGAAACCCAATGCGCATTTCGATACAATGTCATTTTGACCATTGAGTCACTCTTGATGATGATGCTTGGGTTGCATCGAAATGGGTTTCGTAAACTTTTTTGATGGCTGAAGGATTATCGACTCTGTTAATTCCTATATATACTTTATTTAGTAATCTAGAAGGGATTTCATAACATTTTTATTTGAGATTACTCTTCCAGCATCATCTCTCCCAGTAATCTCGCGATACAAGAAAATGCGAATTTCGATTCTTGAAAGCAAAATTTTTAATAACAGATTTGGGCTTCTATTTCTTCTATCATCTTTTCTTTCCAAAATCAAAAACTCTCAATAAATAATAAGAGAACGATAAGTATTAGTAAGTTTTCTTCAAATGACATGAATAAGCCGAATTTACTCTTTGATCATCCTTCTGAATGTCATATTTCTATATTACATATTGTTTCCTCTCATGAATATGATATCGTTTGGACCGAAATTTACTTGCCCTGTAGCAAACTTAGATATCGTATATCTTTGACCCATGCATACTTCGTGACGCCTCTACCGAGATGTTTCCGTTGATACGAAAGCAAAATTATTTGTGCCCACCGTTGATCTAAATTATGTTTTTGCTTTTATTTCGTCGTTATTTACCTATTAAATGAGCGATCGTATGTATCACAATGCCCTAATATCTGCTGCGTATCGTGAAATTTGTCAAATTATGCATAGAATTCAATGGGAAACTGTATTCTCCTCTCTTACAATGATTATATCTAAAAAGGACACGTGCGTGTTTGTTTCTGAGAGGGAATCGAAGTATTACCTCTTCCTCATGCTGATTTTTAAGAGACATTTCCCAATTTCTGTATTCTTTTGAGGGCGAGCAATCTTGAATGGTTTTTGTAGAGAGAAATGTAAAAAAATGATCGTTTCATTTTCTTGTGTATCAGCGATGCTTTCTACGTGATATTTTCGCATCTCGTCTGGAATAATTTCACTTACTCAATTTACAAATCCAGCAAATCTTAGGAAATATGAAGTAATAGCCTAAAATTTCAAGCTCTTTAATTTTGACTTGAAATAGTGGTTATATAACTGCCCAAACCGCCCTATTTAATAATCCTTCGATACCTCCTCTTGTTCTATTGAATTCTTAGTAAATGAAGCTATTATATCCATTCATTTTGAATCTAATTAATTTTTTGCTGTGATCTGCTGTAACACACAGAGGCGGAATTAACGGGGCCCTGGGCCCCAACTTCTAAGGGGTCCCGCAAAACCCCAACTTTACATATTATTCTACTGACTTAAAATTTGGTTTTTCTTTTTTTGAGGAGTTCTTTCCTCTGTGCCCTAAACTGAAGTTAATCCGCTTTTGATAGCATACACTAATTGTGTAATTTCACACTATCGTCAATAATAAGAATAAATTTGAGTTACTGATGTAATCATTAATCCTTATATTGATCATTGCTAAGTGAACTCACACAAGAGAACTAACATATCTTTTGAAATGTTTAGACTAAATATTATAATCAATAGCAATTTGTAACTCTTACTTCCTTTATCTTTTCATACCAAAAGGAAGAGTACTTAGATAAATGTTATCCATAATACTGAAGAATGCAAAGTATTAGAGGGAATGTATCATATGCCGTGCCGTAAATAGTCTAAAAAAGGAATTTGAAGAACCCATATAATCTACAAATCTGAAACCAAAATCGCTAAGAAAATATAACTTTACCACATTTACTTTTGCTTCCTCTTTCCTTCATCAAAGCCATTGTCTGTTTATGATTCTTGTGGCAAGCCAGTTGAGATGGTTATTTGAAATCATACCTTTTTATGAATGCTTAAATTCCGAAAATATACTCGTTTTAGTTCATTCTGCGAAACTTGATAGCTTAACATTCTAAATCAGAAATAAGCTACGCATAGGTACGAAAATATTTACCATTTATAAATAGACATTTCGTTAAAATGGTAAAACTAAAGTGATAGCGTTGGATTTCAAAGTAAACCTTTGCACTTTCGAAACCAGATTGTATTATTATAGAAGCACAAACAATTCCTTGGCGTTGATAAAAACGAGACGAACGGAATCCTTTTTTCTCCTGCAATGGCGTGGAAACTCATCATATAATCATAAATGTTATAACGGTGAGAGAAAAGCATGTGTGCTGGTCGTTTAGTGCGAAGCGAATTTGGCACAGCGAACTGCTCCTTGTGCGATATTCGCAGCGAAATGGGCAAGTTTCCATGATCGCTCACCATGAAGTGAGCGTCAAAAAAAGACGCAAATAAACACAAATGACCGCAAAATAGGAAGATAGCACTGAAATTGGCGATTGAAGGTTAACCACAAATATTTTGGATATCCATGATCTAGAAGGCAGTTATCACATCCGTAAGTGAATAGAAATGCTATTCCATTACTCTACATTTCCAATGAATCATTTATTTTTAGCGCTACATTTAAATGAAATTTTACTAACCCAATGCACACAAAATATTCGTGTGTGGCCTTAGTCCTGAAGAAGTGATGTGATTTACCAGGTCGCGCTTAAAAATAACCCTGCGCTGCGGTTTATATGAAAAAAAATAACTTCCCTGGTGGGTTCATACTCTGTAGGAAAACTATTAAAAATAGCCTACCACAAATAATACTTAAAAAATAAATTGCTGAATAATTCATGGATAATAGGAAAATCAAACGAGCGAATTAATTACTATCTTAATACCTTGGAAACAAAGATAGTTGACATAGTTCTTCATATCATGACATTTGTATTATGATCTTCAGAAAGGTTATATCTTGAGGTATTTATTTCGTGATATTTCTTCGTGTGTATATTCCGATTAACTTAAATCTTAAAGGTTCAAAATATGTTACTGAATATTTATATATTATATAATATTTTAAGGCACACGAGTGGTGTATTCTGGAAGTTCCCTGGACGGTAAAAGTCATTTTTGGAAAGCAATTTTTACTTACCACTGTCATACGCGTCAATCTGTGAAGATTTTCTTCTGTCAGATACTTGCAAAAATGCTGCACAACGATATCGCTCGGTTAACAATATGAAATTGTTCTACACGAGTTTCAACTTGGCTCTGGTATATTTTTCAAAACCTCACTCAAAATGTATATACATATACAGCAACAACTCCGTTTAAATCTTTTTAGTTTAATCTCTAAGATGTCATTAACTTCGATAATTCACAAGTAATTCGGGTTCTTCATTTATAACGCGCACAATATGAAAAGAAACGAAGCCAACCTTTTCATATACGTATATGGAAACAGAGATTGCGGAGTTTATCTAAAAGCGGCAGCTGCGACGAAAGTAAACTTCCCGGAAAAACACGTCGGATATCCGCCGCTGGCACCTGGAGTTCACTGTTCGATTCTTAGTGGGAGCATAAGAGAGTGGAATTTCCTTCGATAGACACTAATGTAGTAACAATATAGCTTCCTAGGTACACAATGTCCTAAGTACGTAATCTTTGAATGTACTTTTTTTGGAGAAAAACACAAAGAGATACGTGGATAGCGCTTGTCTTTTGCAATTGCTGGCACATCCTATAAGCCCATACATCCCAATCCACTCCACACACCTTTCACTTCATATTTTAAATGGAGAAACCGCAAATGTGGATAGCTGCTATAAACCTCCAGCGGCGTGCGGTGCAATCGCTCGTCGAAACTCAGAATCACCGGAAATGTCCATCGACTGACTTTTCGAGGCGCAGAGAGACTCACCTTATGCGAGGGCGTTCACTTAGGCCATCCTCAGTCAGCGAAGGAGACCCATCGATCGACGACATCCACGCGGGACTGGCGAAGCGCCGGGCGTGCGGTGCAGACCACGTGACCACCCCAAGGTCGTTTCCAGGAAGGGGAGGGAGTGGCGTGAAGGGCGGGAGGGGATTCCAGGAAGGCTGATGAGGAAGCTGAACGGGAGGGAATTCCCTTTTCATTCGAAGGTGCGGCTGTATTTTGACGTCTGCGCTGTTGAAAGGGTTGTCTCAAAACGACTGTTTTGTTTACCCGAGATAATTAAAGTAAAGTAAAGATAGGAAGATAACGGCTATAAAACATATTATCCATCACCGGCATTCAATTGCTTTTCTGATGAAATTTATTCCTCTTAATCGCCTTACTAGTATTTTCACCTATTATTGGCATTAGGAAAAATTTTCATTTGTTTGAATCGAGACTATTTTCGAACTTTATTGTCATATTTTTATCGTCGCTGTCTTCCCCATAATTTTAATATGCATTACAGTTTAAATTCATGTAAGCTTAATGATCAAATCACCATTTGTACTATGATTTCTGTGGATGTGTTCTGCCTACAATTATAAACACGTGAGTCCGGATTAATTTATGAAACTTACATTATCACTCGGCTCTATTTTTATTGCATAAAATTTCAAATATCTGTTGAAAATGGCATTTGTCATGTTTCAACAATGATTTGCATATTATCTTGGAAAAAACAGCAGTTGATGATTCCTTGCTCTAAAATTCATTTACGATGAGATTAGAAAACACGATCCTCTCCTCCGTTACTTTCAACTGCGTTCATAAATCCTTTCCCTCAATTAGATTTTTTAACGAAATAATGTTTTAAGGCGATTCTTGCTTTAAATTCGATTTCAGAAATTTGCCATCTGATTGTTAGTTGAACTCTCCATTTCTGAATCCTCGATTAATATAGGAATATCAAAAGTCTTGAGAAGGAACTCAAACTCGATCGGAAGGAAGGTTAGAGATTGTATCCGATCATAAAGATAGTGAAGGTGAATTATGCTGACTGGAGATCAAAGCAAATCCTGGAAAATCGGGCTTTATTGTGATTTTACTCTGTCAGATATTTAAAGGGTCAGTTGCTAGGTTAAATATAGCTTGCTGGTACTCCTTTCAAAGGGTATGAGGCAAACTTAGCCAAATTCGAGAGACATATAAGGCTACAGAGTGGCTCTTTACCACCACACAAATATAGAAATTATAAATTACGATTTCATATTGACTTAATTTTTAAATAATGTGAATCTAACATAAATAAATCTTACTTTTTTATAATTTGGTTAAAATATATTAGGTTGCGTGTTCGCTATAGTCTCCGCCTTGATCCTGGTGTTTTGTAATCTAATAATTTTTTTTGTTTGTAAAAGATTATCCGAAACTTTTTCATTTCCCTACATTCGTAAAGATTCATCTTTCTGGTTTAGAAAAACGAACAATAATTGCAATTATCAAATAAGCTTCTTGTTGAAAAACTTTCAGTGAGACTAACATTGATTGTTAGATTTAGCATTAGATAAACGGAATTTACGTCAATCTCCTCAACATAAAGCAATGTATTTAAAGGAAAATTCTTATATGCATCCATTGCAATTTATTAATTTATTCCATGATATTGATGTTATTTTAGACCGGAACGACAAGAAAAAGTATTTGTTTAGAAAGAATTAGGTCTAATTTCATTATCACCGTGCTATTTTCATAAAGTCTCCGAGAAAATTTGTTCTCAAATGATAAATCGTGATAAAGGAGTCATTCGAAGGTGAATCGGCGGAAACGAGGCTAAAATGGTTTTAATGGCTAAAAAATGATTTTACGGTTAAAATGCGGCATTTACAGTGCTAGGAAAAATTAACGCAGTGATTCAGAGCGAGCACCGAATGTATGTACTACTTGCACGAAATTTGAACAGCAGCAAGAGTCATATGTTTTTAACTGACAAGGGCAAAACGAGCCATGGGAAGATAAGCGCGGAAAATCGCCGATGAATATTCCAGCACAGAAAATACTTTCTAGACGTGACACCCTTTAGTCACCATAACATTTCCCAATATATTAGATAAATTACAGAAAATAAGACGTATTGGACGTTAAAAATATTCAAATATCATAACTTATTAAGGAATATACATATTTTTAAAATCCACAATAGAGTAAAGCTGCGAAAATGGATGCGCGAAGTGGCGAGGGACAACTGTATATTTTCTTCATAGACCCTTCTTTTCTCAATGAACAAATTTTTAATAAAATCTTTGCGATGATAATCTTCGATCAGTGTCGCAATTCGTTAGTCCTTTCCGTAATTAATCTTCTAAGATACGACGAGGATCCTTACTACGCCATGCAAAGTATTTTCTATGCTAACATTCTTTATCTCCATACGTTGCAAAAGATTCCAATAAAGAAGGCACTGGTAATAAGGTAAGAGGGAATTAAGCCATTACTCTCTCTGTAGTCTGAATTATGATCAGCAATAGCCGCAGTCACACTTTCATTCTGCGATCGACATCTCGCTATGGCTGCAGTATTTACTCAGAAAATGCTTTCTTCGAAAGCAAATTTCCCAATCATTTTTTGGATTATCTATCCTCACCAACTCCAATTTATAAGGTGTCATTGAGACTACCTGGAAACAAAGTCTACTATTTTTCCTCGTCATTACTTGAATATGAAACATATTATAAGTTATTGAATAATCTGACTGATATTTACAAAGAGTAAAACCTCACGAACGATGGAATTTAATTTTAACTTAGTACATTAATTTGTGCGACCAAACCCAAGATTATACAAGAAGTAAAAAATTGTGACTTGGCTGGGACAGCCAAGTCACAAGCCAAATCCCACAAGTCACTCAAACCCAGGTCTCCCACTTTCCTGGGATATACCTGCCCGGAAAGTGAGAGACCTGGGTTCGAGTCCCAGCCAAGTCACAATTTTTCACTTCTTGCATAACCTCAATTTGAGATATCCCTCAAATCCAATCAATCTTTTTCTACATTGACAGAAAAGACACCGTTTATTTATAATATTAAGGTTGAGAGTCGCTCTAGTATTTTGAGTATTCAGAGTACTTTAAGAGGAGCTATTATATTTGACTGATAATGCTAGGGAAGTTCTCGGACTTTACTCGTATGCACCTACCAACTGCTTATCGGCTACTTGTAATGATCACAGTTATCATTAAGTTCAGTATTAATGCCTTTTGATGATAATGTATCCTCGAAAAATCATAAT
The DNA here is from genome assembly GCA_036926295.1 of Pachydiplax longipennis. Lineage (NCBI taxonomy): Eukaryota > Metazoa > Arthropoda > Insecta > Odonata > Libellulidae > Pachydiplax > Pachydiplax longipennis. The sequence continues at coordinate 3,021,989 of JAVFKF010000012.1, read as the reverse complement.
AAATTCGTTTTCTCAAAATCTCATGCGCAGTTTTTCAAATGTGGAAACGATTTGATTCTAAGGATCCGATGTAAGCTCCCGCGGAAAGCAAATGTATTCTCAGGTATTTGTAATTACGAAAGAGGAAATAATGGTTGCGAAGGTAACCTGAAAGCTAATCCGAATGCGATAGAATTGCAACATGGTACGTGTCTCCGTTCTCATCTTGGGTAATCCTCTCTGTGACTTCATTCGGAAAGTAGCTTCGACCTTCATTTTTTCTAAAAATTTTTACCACGCATGTATGAATGTACCGTGGAATTATGAAAGAAAGCCAAAAAACTGTATGGACCACAAGTTACTCTTTTTGTTAGCAGTTAGAAGGTGACGGTCGAAGGAGAGAAACGAGTAAAAGATTCCGATCTTCAATCCAAATAGAATAAGAATAACTTCCACTAAATGTCTTCTGAATCATTTAATTAAATAAGACCCTTAGTGAAAATAGTCCCATCGTGAAAAGGCGTAAAATATCACCGACGGAAATTATTCGAAAAATTTATTAGTATGGACATCGTCGAAGAGAGAGTTGATTTTGTTACCACAGTTAATAATATTCGCTATCTACGAGAGAAAACGGAAAAAATGTCATCGGGAAATAATCGCGAGAACTAATAGCAGCTTCTGGTCGTCTTTTTTTAGAGAATAGAGCAGCAGCTAGTGTTAGATAGGGATATTGCACCCCATGCCACACGCCTTCGGTGGTCATTAGGGTTTTTATGTTAATACATAATTATTTTTCACAGATTTTAAAGATATAGAAAGATCTTGGATGCATTGCAACTTCATGATTTGTCTCTCCGTTCAAATCAGTCGATGTCAATATTTCCAAATTTAGAATAATTGTTAATATTTAAAAATTTAACTAATTTTGGTAAAACACTTCGTCCCTCTAAGGCGGATCAACGTCTTTTGATTGGCGAAATCACTGTCAGGATCTGATCCATTGTCATAATTTTAAATAAGAAGTTCCTTTTATGTCGCACCTCTTGTCAAGAGAGATAAATCACCGAATAGGAATAGTATATGCATCAGGTATTTGTAATCAGAATTCTTTAGAAGCATGAGGACATCGTTTCATATATCCCGGATAAAGATAGAGGAATACCCAAACTAATGCAAAATGTTTAATAAATTTATAACTAAACTACAATTGTTCTTCTAAGAAATCTTCTATAAAAGGATTATGTGCATAGAAATATCATTCATCGTGAAATATCGAACAAAGTATTTACGTTTCCACAAATATTTACTACTTACGAATTACCGATTTCAGTATCAAAACTTATCATCAAAACAAATCTTATTATGCGACGGCAAGGATATAATCAAAAGAGCTTTTCTCTTAAATAGTTAAATTTATAATCGTGTCTTGGACATTTTTAAATGTGGTATAAATGCTATTTTGCTTCATCATATACGCCACCATAATAGAATCAAATTACAGTATCTCTACCAATATAGAAAACTCTTATCCCGTTTCCCGACACGAGCCATAGTATTCGAAGCACTTCTAAAAAATCTACTTCTCTTTCCCCATTCCTGATGATTTAACCAATCTATAAACATCTCCACGCGTACTGTAGATTGGGAATCGCTTAGATATTAATGCAATCGCCTCAATGGCACAACGACTTCGTTACTCTATTTCACGGCCGAGCGAGGAGAATTCTCTATTTAAATGAAATAAAATTTGACTTGTTCCACAGGGCGTATTTATTTCGATGCCACCAGTTTCGAGGTATCACCTCATGTTTAAATAAACATACTCTGCGAAAACCAGTCAAGTTTAATTTATTTATTTAATTTAAATATGGATAGGTTCCACCACGTATTGCTGGTCATTCTGTTGAATGTGAAATTTGGAATTGGACTTATCTACAGGGACAGCTTTGCAATGAAACGCATTGGCAGAGAATATGAAAAAGTGTTACCAGGAAATAATCGCGAGAAAAGATAACGTTGTCGTTTTCTTCCTCGGAGCTTTAGAGAATAGAGCAGAAGCTAGAGTTAAAAAATTTAATTACTATTTTAATCATAGCGTTGTGTCCTGGACGTGAAGATATGCGGGTTGCTATGTACAGAATTATTTTGTTTACTTAGTTACGTTGGAGAATAGCTCTTAGCATCGGATACTGATATTTACTCTCGGTCTTGAAATGATCGGAACAGCTTTCGGAAGTTATACTATATAGACTTCATAAAAGATGACTTCGATGTCGTACGCAACTATAACATTTTAATAAACCAATATGAACTTGCATCTTTTGGAAGCAGAACGACAGCCACAAAAACATGAGCACTTCTGAATACAAAGGTTTGTGTCTCTCTTTTGCCCGGTATTATAAATGTTTGCGTAATGTTCACTTCATCTAAATTGGAATTTAAACTAAAGCGATGCTTAGCGGGTGTTTATTATAAAATTGTTTACATCTCCGTTTAGTCAGATACCATTTTGAATTGGAGATTTCTTGACTGAGAATAATTTTCACACGCCTCGTTCATTGCTTGATGGATATTTTTCATTAATTGAAAAACCCTGATTCAGTGAATGGATAAGATGCAATTCCACTGCAGACGAGTAGTAGTTATTTTTAATTTCGTGTTATTACTGGATATGTAGATAACGATATATATCGCTACAAATGAAGAATATCGAAACAAACACTGATACAGAATATGAAGTTGTGTATTTTTGGGTATGTTTTAGTTTTTGTGTATTCGTTTGTAGCGATTTTAGTGTTTGTTGAAATGTATTTGGGGGGAAATTGAGTTACAGTGTTCGTCTGAGAAGTTTTCGCACGGGGCAACTAGTTATGAGAAATCCAAATTCTCAAATCAGAAGGGTTACAAGATTGTCTCATCTATCTTGGTGGCAACCACCTGCGTCATTTTAATTTACTTTTATCCTTCTTCATCCACTTCTGATATCTGCACGAATATTAGTACAGCTGAGATATCAGAGAAATGAGACGCTATGGTTAACACCTCTTAACGACTCTCACGAATGCCTTCTCTCGGTTGCTAGCAATCATTAACCCGTAATTAGAGGGAGGACCTGGCATGATGTGCTACATTCTCTCATTAGTAGTAACTCGGATAACGTAAAAGATGGGAGTGAGTAATACCTCTCGAACGGAGGTAGAAAATTCTTTTCGCTATTTAAGTTTCATGGGCGAAATATAAAAACTGGAAATGATTTTTGATCATTTTTATGTAAATTAATGTTCTAGTCCAGAGGATGGGGAAATTTTTTAAGTATGCTATCAAAGATTATTATTTATGTATAAAATTATGGAGGCATCAATTTATGCGAGACCTACAAAGCAAATGAAACATTCTCTAGTCGAGTAAAATCCTCGAAATATTTTACATGTTCGGCTATAGTAATTTTATGTCGATCTTGATTTCATTGCGAAATTTACTTTCATACATAGCAGCATTTCATCGACCCCCGTTCTCGACTTTTAAAAAACATTTTGACGGTACGAAAGACAAATTGAGGTCGAGCAGATTTCTTCCGCAGAAAAAGTTTTAATTTTTTTGTTGTCATCTAACTCAGAAGTAAACACAACCACTGTGCGTAGAGTGAACATAAAGTTTAGGTTAATTTTATCCATTTTGATAAGTTTTTCGGCGATGTTTGACTGAATCGCTGGGTCTCTGTAATGGAATCTTAAAGGTTTAAATCATTAAAATGAAGAATGACTCCATGAATATTCAGAATACGAGAGCAGACTTTAAATATGTAAAACGTGAGTAATTTATCCATTGAGATCCCCCTTTCGAATGCTGAAGGAATATTACGCAATCCATTTCGCCTCAACTTTGAAAATCTTTGTAATTTCCACACAAATTTCTTTTCAGGGTCCAGGGAGTAGGTCAGGAATCGAGTCACTTTGCTTATTTCTTTAGTAGGTTTAAAAAAGCTTTATAAAAATATAACAACCAAGCGGCAGTATACATTATATACAGCTAGCAAGATATATAAAATCTCATCAAACTTTATATCTCATGTTTTAATCTATAATGAATATCTAAAGATATAATCTTGATATCCTCTATTTATGTTTTCTCAAAAATAAATACAATCTGAAATGCCTAGTTTTTAAGTTCAGAGGTCTCCAAGAGAATTCTGTTATCATTCTTATTTTTATTTGACATCTATTTTAGAATAATCTCTGCGACTTAATAGCAAAGCATTCCGAGGCTTATAAAGCAATGTAAAGCATCTTACGTACCAAACCCAAATGAATCTCGTCACTATAATACGGGATGGTGTATTGAAGATATATATTTCCGTATTAGTTTAGAGTTTGATATATATATAAATATATAAATATATATATATATTGTATTTACATACTGCAACTCAAATGTGACTTCGCTCAATCGCCTGATGTCCAACTCCATTACTGAGATAGGTTTTCAGGACGAATGCTTCTAAGGAAAACACTAAAGTCTACGACTTGGAAAATTCCATCAGCTATTTCGTATGCTGACCAAAGAATGACTATCACACCCAACTGGTTAGTGCAACCCAATTTCAGGGATTATCCCTAGGCGGCTCTCTTTATCTTTTCATTTAGAGAGTCGCTTTGTTGCGGAACATTTATAGGGCAAGACAGTGTGTTTTGTATACAAACACGGATTACCTTAATCCCTCGCCTCTCCTATCGTTTCAAGCAAGTTGCGGCCTTTCCTTGGATGCACTGAATCCAGAAAAAGTTGGAGTTTGTGTATCTATTCGCCGGATATTTTGCGATATTACAGGAAGTCTTTCGTTATTTGAGCACCACCTTCGGGCGTGGTGACTGTGAATGTCCTCTTTCAATTATGTGACGCCAGCAGTCTATTCTTATCTTGAATTTGGCTGTCTCTTACTGATAGGAATGCTGCGTCACCGCAGCCTTTTTTTAACGATAATGAGGTTGAATTCGAAAAGTCATTTAATGTATTAACTCTGCTTAAAATATTTTCTGCGATCGAATGTTTTCCCGTCTGTTTTTGGCTCACTGATCGGATGTTTTAGTGGATGCTAGCGCCAGTGCGAGTGCACGGAGAATTAATCCAATCCCCCGACTTAAAGGAGTGTCGTTTTGATGTGCATTTTATTTCTCGGAAAAACATGTGAAAATGAATTTCGGCTACAAATACAATACAGAAAAGATTCATCATTCGAGATGTCACGTTACTGAACTTAGGTGCCACTAATAGAATCTCATAGCTGTTAAGAAATCGTTCAACAAATTATATTCGAAATGATATAATTAGACGACCGATTTGAACTTAAGATGGCACTGCACGCACAATTTGACAGCAATCCCTGTTGGAACAAGCGTCTTGGTTTTGTTGTTTTATGCTATACTGAGCAGTTGTATCGTTATAAAAGTAAATCTAATCAGCGAGCTGTCTTTATTCCTTAAGATATTTAGTGGTTGACATTCATGAATAAAACAGAAACAATTATTGGCATAAGTTTTCATATATATCCATGAACAAGACTGTCGGTTTGAGAGTTATTTATTTAATGCCAGCAATTAACTAAGTTCAAGGAGGGCGATGCAAGCGATGGTAAGGAGGTATTCCAGTAAGAAAATATACCCATTAATGAAAAGATTAAATATGTCAAGAAATGATGATATTTAACTTTTCTCTCTTCAATTTGTAGTTTGAACCAAATAGTAATGGAACGCCTGAATTTTGTATTTCATTTTAACTTAACTTTGGTTGAACTTAATCAAGTATCGAATCTGCAAAAATACGGATGGAGAAATGTGTAAATTTTGATGTGAAATGAACGTACCTCTTACCTGGTCATAATCAGAGCCTGTGGACGAATATAAGATGAACTTTGTGGAACACCTTAAGAAAGAATAGAAATAGGAGAATGAGATTGAGACCTATTGAAAGGTGTTTCGGACGAATTATTTGAAAGATAATGAGAGACATTGAGATGGCGAGGAAGTATGTGATGAAAGTATCATACCTTGGAGGTGTAAAGCTCTCAGATAGTGAGCTAGTTAGGACGGAAATCTGAAAGTACTCGAAAGATAATTCGAAATGTTCTGATATACAAGAGGTAAGTAAGGGTAAATTTTCCAGATAATAAAGCTAGATTTAATAATTTTAATTTGATACAACTTGAAGAGACGTCTATCAATTTAATGCTTAGTTCTGTGAAGATAATGAAAGTTATCGACTGATAGTAGGAAAAACACAAAACGGATAATACGAAAAAGTATCTTGCAGAAAACCGCTCACTAATACAAATTTTGTGGTCATGAAAGTACTTCATGTGAATTACGTACTATTGTCCGTTTCAAGATTCCAGTCAGTATTGTCTTATGGGAGAAAGGCAAAGCCTCGCGCGCCGGGTCGCCTTTAGCGGAGCTACGGATTCGGACGGGTATAAATAAGATTCGTAGTTTACATTGACCAATTCAAACTTAAGTTCTGATGAAATTTGAATGAAAATAACTCTATCAACACAACTGTGAAAATTTTATGCATTTATAGCAGAAAAAAACAAAGTTAAAAGCGAAAATTGAATGAATTGCCGAGTTTTCACCCGCGAACTTCACCTACCAAGGTGAGTAAAGACGGAGGAAATTAATGAACAAAGGAGTATGTTATACGAGTAAAAGTTGCTTGCATACTGCAAGCTATCAGTTGAATGCAGCATCGTAACAAGTAATGCCTCAAATCAATTTTGAAAACTTCGCGCAAAAGACCGCCTGGCGACGAACAAAGGACCCGATCGTGCGACACCATTGCATATTAATATTAGATAAGTGCCATTCTGATTTGTTCCAAAATTTCAATTCAATATCTTATAAAGAAGGTCCTACAATAAGATTACGCTATCCCCCTTTACAATACATGGTAGAATAGAAAGGACACTCTGGCATCGAACCAAGAACCGTCTGAGTAAGGACGGATAGCGTATATGAAACATATGACATGCTTCTATGTACATTCCCTTTTATATCATTCAGAGTTATAGATGGCCCACTGTAGAGCAGCTCGTTTCATACAGGAGATTTCAGGATCGAATAGCATCACGTCCATGATAGAATCCCTTGATTGGAATTCGCTTGAGGAGAGAAGAAATGATTTCTGACGAACACTATTTGAAAAGTTCTCTTCGGTGCTGAACTTGTGGACGAGGCGAATGAAATTTTGATTTCAGTAAGTGTCGTAGAGACATCTGCAATAAGGTGGGAAACGCAAGGACGGGTAATGGTTCCCTCAGGCTGTTGGAGAAACTAATAGGGTGATGGTGTCATTACACCCCCATTACAAAATCCTCACTCATAGAATTTGTAACCTTATAAATACGTACTTTCTTTCCAACGGCGCTATTGGTATGATTACCATATGTAGTTACTTTTTTGACTGACCCGGTTTAAAGTTGAGGCAGGGGCAAAGTTCCATAGAACTCGATTAGGATGAGAATATCGAAAAGGCAAACATCGAGATGTTTAGGGGTGATTCAAATACTAACATTCAATGGAATAAAATAACACATTAACTCCAGAGTTATCTTTAGGATGACTGAAGTATACACATATCCTCCTAAAGACACCAGTCCGAGGGTTAGTTAGATTACTAACCATCAAGAGTAGTGAGGTATTTTGCCATTACTTTTCTCTGATCATATCAGTAGAACAAGTCCAGATAATCCTCACATCGACCTATGAAATACAGCATTCATTGGAGAGTGAACAAAAAGAATTCACTCATACATCAGCGGATTTTATTTAATCACGACTATGAACAGCAATAAAAGGTTGTAGGAAAATGTCGTGCGTATTCATTCACTATTCTGTACTGTTAGGCAACGATTAATACAGCAAGATATATTGGTTTACTTTTATTTAGATAAACAGGGGCTATGTACATATTTGCTCGCACTGTTTAATCTAATGCTTATAAATGTGGAAAAGGTTTAAAGGAGAGATTGGATGTAAAGGCATTGGAAAAATCCCTTGTATTTATTAGATATTAATTATGAAAAATATTTTTTTCTAACTTAGATGCTCCAATTTTCCTGTCAGGAAGCGTCCATAGGATTTTCTTGAGTAATTTTATCTTCAAATTCACTCCTATATATATAATATAGGTTCCTCTAAAGCTAGAGTTCCATATTTTATGTTATGGTTTCCCCCCGAAAAGAGTTTTCTACATGTTTTCGCTTCAATTTTACTATCAAAAGAGATGGAAATAAGCAGTAGAAGAGTCTAGAGTGTTCTAAAATGAAAACTCTTGGAAACGAACGATAAAGCTGAAGATGTCATTCACCCTAGCGGTCACACTGTAAACATCACTCAATTGGGGACGTGCTTCGATTTTTTTTGGCTTCTTCGGTGTAATTAAAACTTTTTAGGGTCATCTGCATTACGAAACGTCAAATAGAGGAGAACATTTTTTTTGTAAACTTCCGTCGGATCAGCTATTGTTAGAACTGCATTAAATGCTTACATTATCATTGATTAACTCTATTTTCTCTCTTAGCATTTTCTCACTCACACGGTGTATTCCAATGCTCTGGTTTTGAAATGATTTCTATTTTACAAACAAGTCGTTTACATTTAAGTAACTGTATTGATGTTTTTATGTTTCTTTTTTGGCATCGCAGTGTGATCTCTTCTGGGCTGGAAATATTTCCTTCGACATTAAAATTTTTGGTTGTCATAATTCTGTACTATTAATTAGAATCAGTTATTGAGCAAAATAAGTGGGTCATTGTAAGAAATTTTAAATGAAAATCCTACAGAATTACATCTGTGAATAATAACATTTTTTGGCTTCTTTAGGATACTATAGCATATTTTCTACGGCATCTTAATTCAACTGAAAATTTTTTCATATCAAAGACGTTTCTAAAGACAAATATAATAGTAGGATACTTGATATTGAATACAATTATTCTTTTATGTACAATATCGAGTGAAATAACGAAATAACATGAAGTCGAACCAATAAGATTAAAACTTAGAGTATTTAATATATTTCATGTCAATTCATAAACTCGCTTCAAACTTAAGTAAAACCACACAAATCGAAAGATAGCGAAATATTGTGTTCTTACCTTTTTCTCCTTTCTTGCATTATTCCTTATTATTCTCTTCACTTTTTATTTTTCCGTTGTATTGGTTGGAATTTTCTGAAGCGCACCCTGAAATTCGAAATTTATTTGGTTCTGAATTAACCAGAGGCCTTTTTGGGAAAGAGACAAATGTTTTATTTTGGGATAAGGAAATAGACAAGATAAGAACCGTTTGTCCATCCGAAGAACTTCACAGTTAATTGATTACATCTTTGAGTAAAAATAATTTATGGTGCTTTAGGAAGTATTACATTTAAATTTACGGAAAACAATCTCTTTTATGATAGAAAGATTATATATAACCTGTATATTTTCTAGCGAACCAATTCCATTTTGAAAAATACAAGTTTGTGGAAAATTTTGAAACGAAAAAGATTTTATTTAGATATTTATTATCAATATTTCGAACATAAATTCTTATTTACGGTTATCATAAACAGATTTCCGGCAGAATGGAGAACTTCAACTTGTTTGGAAAGATATCTTCTTGGCGTTCTTCCCTTCTCTTTGACCCATTTAAATAGAGTCTGCTCTCTGTACATTTGTATGAAATTCAGGGTTCAGATTTTATTTTTATTTTTACAGTAAATTTTGAGATTTAACAAAAATTTGGCGTCATCGAATCAATATAATGAAATTTCATTTTAAATATCTCTGTGAGATACTACTTTTCAAAACATTCACTAAAAAAGATACATTCCAATAATTCTCAAATTTTTATAACTTGGTGTATAGCCTAATTTTTTCGTTTGCATGTAGTTCGATTGATTGCATAAAAATTCTTCTCATATTTGTTAGGCAATCAGATTCCTTTGATTTATCAGAAACTCGTCCGCCTCTCTCGCATGTAAAAGTATACAAACGAAGAGTTCTAAATTAGAGAATTTGCGCCAAACAGCGATAGCTTCTGAGCTAAAGCGTATTCCAGCAAATATCATTCGTTTTTTGCCGTGAAAAATATTTTTTAAATCCTTAGAATTTTGTCGTATGCTTGGACTCTAAAAGGGGCTGGTATCCAATAGTATGAAGGGTTTGGCGAAGTTAGATTTAAAAATCAAGGTGAGGTAAGAGAGGATTGAATGAATAAAGCGAGGGCAAAGGAACTGAGTGGGTAGGACATTGAGAGGTATTGCTGAAGAAAGTAATTGAAGGTACTTAAAATGCAAAATATTGAGGTATATTTTGTGAGGTTGCAATGAGCAGATTTGCTTTAAGGTTATCCACAGGTATGCAGATTTTCAGATTGCTTTGCAAATCGTCACGTAGAAACTATAGTGTCTTACATAGAGTACAATTTTTAGGTTAAATTTTGCTAATGCTTGTGGTATCACTTCTGTGTCAATAGCAATTTCCCCTTCCCAAGATTATCCTCAAGAAAAAATAGGTGTGCGGAAGAAAAACATGTTCTTAAGGCGAATCATCCCAGACAACGTTACGATTTAATTTCAAGAGATGGCAGCACCGCTAGCGCCAAATTTGTTTTCATTCTCATCTGATAACGGTTAACCCGATTTTCGTTTAGTAAAAGGTTCAGTAAACTGAATATTATTAAAATATTCGCACACTGTAGAAAAAATTTATATTTCTCTTTTAACCATTTTTTGACAAAATAGGTTCTTATAAAGACGTAATAAAATTTTTTAATGTAATAAATTTGTGGCGCTAATTTTTTGAAACACGTGGCAACTTTTATTTCTAAAATTGAATTCAAAGTTCCTGCAATAGCATGAATTAAAGAAAATTGTAAAACGGCAACGCGCCGCCTAAAAATACGGACTCTGGATGTGAGAGTTAATTGCCATGCGATACTTGCGTAATCTCATGTTAACCGCCGCCGGAGTCTTCCCTCAGAAGTCTTGTGCGTATTAAGAGGGGAATATTTTTGTATTACAGAAATTGAAACTCTTCGCTAGATGGTTGAACGCCCGAATGTCTCTCATTATCTTATATAATAATTACAAATGTGTATATATTTATTTTACATAATCACCGATGTCTGTATATTTATTTATCCGATGTCAATAACTTCTGTAAGAAATACATAGGGGAAAACAGGGAAATTGATTTCACGCACTTCCCGACGAGATAGAAATTTAAAATTTAATGATAGTAACTATCCTTGGTTCGGATCTGGACGACTCGAAAATGCTCTCATAAGAAATATAGTTCATTTTGATCGATTGCAGATACTTTTTCTTTTGTAGATTTGAAGTAATGATCCTAGAACACATTCTTGAAAGAATAAATGAAATTAAGATATAAATTTATTTTTGCGGCGCCTAAATGTCAAAATAATTAAAACTGTAATTATTGCTCGATGAAAGTTCAGAACTGTTTATTATAGGACCGCTCTAAACTTCTTATTTAAATTAATAAATTAATATGTTACTTTGCTTTTTTAATTTCCTAATTATTCCTCCACGTCGTTTTATTTCGCTGACAGACGGAGAAATTTGGATCCTTTGGTAGAGTATCTCGAGCTCATTACTCAAAATTCTTTGAAGACTAGGTTTGGTGGTCGAAAAAGTGATGATAATTTTTCTCAGGAATGCTCTATTTATATGGTTATTTACAGTTAAAATCCACTTTTTGATTGAAAATTGAACGGACCATTCACGAATAAAAATAAATAAATTATTTAGCTTATTTTGGTGCTGCCACGTGGGAGATTTTCTTGGAACTAATTCAGGCCCGATTCGGTAAAGATGCTGTAAGTGACACAAGAGCACTGCAACACTAATAAAATTATCTTAAAGGATTTATTTAGAACGGTTGCTCCCACTGACATTTTGTTATAATTGCAGCTATTTTCTATTCGTGCTTTTTTTCTTCGCTACATACAAGTTTCTTGTAAATCAGATGTAGTATAGCTGCTACGTTTTCCCAGAGAAAAGGAATCCCTTAAATCATGCATTATGATCAGTTATTTTATTGCACCATTTTATAAAACCCGCATTTTCTTTTGATTTAGAAATATGTCACTTGAGCGCAAAGAAAACAGACGTAAGAGAGTAACCTTGTTTTAGCTTACGAAAGCTGTCATTTACGGAAGAATGACACGATGTTCATTGTAATACAGTGCTTCTCAAGAAATGATGCGTAAGTTCAACGGCCACATCCGTTACAGACTTCATTACGCATCTGTCCCCATAAAATGTGCGTCATCTCAGCTCAAAAGATGTTTGGTGAAGCTTTTGCAGAAATCGAGGACTGATATCTGTTCCATTATTTTGGAATGCTAACAAGAAATGGAATCAATTCAGATAAAGCCGCCAATCAAAGATAATAATTTGAGGGTTTCTTTCTTTCAACATATGCATGTTTAACTCTGTATTTTTTATTGCTTGCACCGTTCGTTCTTTTATAATCCAATAAATTTCCTCTAGAGATTCTCTCAGCTTTAGAAATTTTATTCGAAAATAATTTTTTATACAAAATAACACTAAAAGGAATGTAGATAAAATTTATATTTTGCTTAATTATCATAAAAATTCCTACTTAACGACATTCTTGGAAACACTTCACTCATCTAACACTTTTGAGGTTATTTTTAGTCAGCCTATTTTTCCCTAAACATCCTTCCGAATTACTTTCCTTATTTTCTTTATTTTATTTTGCGTTTAATCATATCCCATAAACAGCCTCTCTTCCTTTTGCACCATCTTCAATTTCGTTATTCTATCGAATTAACTTGCATTCTTTCGGTCAAGCCCTATCTCAAAGACTTCCAGTAGAGGCTCCCAGACAGAAAGATGATTAGCGCATTTGACTTAAATCGGTTCAGTGGAGTGTGCGAAGTGATATTAGCGAAGAGCACTTAAAAACACTACTAGAACATTTCCAATCTTTTAATGCTCATTTTTATTTAAGCTTGAGTTTCATGAAGTTTACTCGTGAAGTTCTGGACAAAGAATTTTACCAATATTTTCATGAAATACTTACGTGATTGAAAGGCTCGCTAGAATTGCCCTACTATTAGATTGCAATATTAAATATTCAGGCTTTTATACTCTGTGACACTGCATCGTTAGTTTGCTATTTCTCTCGGTTTTGCTTGTTAATGCTTTTTCAAAAGAAAGCTGTTTTTACATGTAAGCCAAAGGAGCTTAGTTTAGGACTCTTATATCTTGGGACTTTTGTCATGAGAAAGTGGTTTTAGATGCTTATTAGGTTCATAAACTATGCTATAGCATATATTCAGCACAAAAGAGCGACAGTTTGTCATTGACAAAGGGTAGCCGTGCATATAAAGAGATCGATTACTTTGAATCAAAACAAAATCCAGTTCGTTCTAAAAGGTTTATGTGGTATGAAACTGTGTCTAAAATCTATTTATAAATGAAACACGATTGAAATTCTTTCTCATCATTGAAAATTAAACTCATCTAATGATGACAAAAAGACAAAATGTGATTTTTGAAACCACTTGAGTGAACGATTCTTTTGTTAAGGATTACAAATTATTCTTTAGGTTGCACTTTATTAAGATTTCAAATATTTATTGAACTAATTATATCTTTAATAAAAACGATAGTTCCTTTTTCGGTTTATTTCCCAAGGTATCCTCAAAACGCAACGTAGAAATGTACAATTCATTTTTTATGTAATATCTCCTTGGAGGGTTCTTAAGAAGCAATTTTTCTCAGAATGAATCGAAATCAAGGAAATATTGATTAAAGTTATTATTGACTATTACTTAACATGCTAACAGGTCGATATGAGAGAATTTTGATTTTTCTAATGTTACATAAACAAGCAGCACGATCGATTCACTGATCACAGAACGATTACAGGTAATGTCTAGTTAAGAAACAATTTTAGAACGATCGCAAGTGGATAAAAGGTATGTGATTCTTTGATCAACTTCAACAGCTATTCCAATTCACATTTCTTCTTTTGAATTATTTATAACTTCTAAAGATATATAATATAACTCTAAAAGCAGTAGCAATTTTAATAAAACGAATGAGTGTATTACATTTATCATATGAATAAAATCGAATATGAAAGAAACTTAAGCACATTTAGGCACAAAATTTTAAAAATATTCGGTAGTCTTCCAATAAAATTTGAGATTTATATGAACCAGTCAATTTTAAAAAAATTAAGATGTAAACCTGTTTCCCAATATTAAAGATGAACGCTGACTTTCATTGTAAATTTTCGGTCCTCGATATGAAAGATTATTTTGACTACGATGAATGCTGCAAGTCCTTTTACCGTGTTTCCCATCCTTGTTTCTCATCACAATGTTGTTTCATTTCTCTTGATATCATTTAGAACCCCAATTTCCTTTCTTTCGGATATCCTGTAAAGAAATCAACCCTCATTCGATGACATATGAAAGATATTATTTTTAATTTCTAACCGACAAACATTAAATGGACATGTAGTTGTATTTCTAAAATTTTCTTATACATATAAAATATAATATCGTATTTTATGTGTTTCTGTATGTAATGATAAGTCTGCTCTGGCCCATATATATTATTTCGTAAAAACTGTATAACAAGGACTCAAATTTTTATTTTCGTGCACAGTATTAATTACTTAATTAGTACGGATTTTACTTTAAAGCTGTAAGAATAGTTATTTTCCTTTGCTAATTTGTGTACATTTCTCCTTGCATTTTCCCGAAAACTAGCATTATTCGCATTCACATTCACATTCATTTTTTTACAGCAGAATTAATAACAAGGGTGCAAAGTGGATGAAATTAGGCCAATTTTGATTCCAGAAAATACCGTATTTCTTGAAATATTTACTCTAAAACATCGCTTCAAAGAAAATTGCTATCCCAATTTTCTTGAAAGTATTTTTACACTTTCTTATTTTTACGTGTTCAAATGAAAAGATACGAAATTACACTGTGGGTATAATTGAGGTCTTTTTCAAAATTGTTCACCAGAGACCTGAGCACAACTATCCCAAAGGATTCCCAGAATTCCAATGGCTGTGACAAGTCCTTTATTTGCTATCTTAATTTGACATAATCCCAATTCCGTCCAATGAAACAAAATCAGGGATGTAAATAAAGCCTTCGTCCGAAGAAATGTTCCAAGCGATGCTTGATTAAAAAGTCCATTTAAGATAATAAGAATAGTCTCGTATTTACAGCATTTGCGACTAAAGCAATCATTCTAACAGATTTTCAGCCTGACTTTCTTCATTAATTTCAGTACTTATTCTTGCAGTCTAAGTCAACCCATTGATTGCGGCAGATGGTTGAAGATCGAATCCCAGCTGTCTGTCTGTACCTTACAAGCCATCGAGGCTATACGCTTAGAAAATTCATTTATTTTCCGTCTCATATTGTAAGGTTGCTTACATTATGTGCTTCCAAATAACAAAGTGAACATAAAGAATTATCTTTGTCTGAATTCTAAATACGATAAATATCTCGGTCTATTTTAAGAATAAAATCTAAAATTGATTAAATTATTCATGTTTTCCAACTTTCAGCCAATTATTCATAATCTACATCAAACTATTATATCCCTTTCAATATAACATACCAACAGAGATTGAAAATGTCCTTCTAGCAGTATCAATTCCATTTGATGTAACGCATGTGTAATCTCCACTATGATAGGCTGGTTTTATTGACTTCAGAGTTAAACTGGAACGGTCCTCACTCAAAATGAAATATCCTGTAAAGAAAATACCATTTAATACAACAATATTGTACTAATATCAGTTCAAATGAAGCCTAACCTAGGTTCACAATAACTTCGGACTAAGAATCTTGAGTTATGTGTAAAACACAACCAATAGAGAAGATAGAAAATCTTTGAAATTCGGTATCAATTGAAATCACATAAAATGGAGAATGAAATACTTTACATCGAATGAAATTTACTTTGAATTGAATTAATAAGGATTGATTTGAGATTGATTCATTGATTTACATACATACCCATGTATCTCTGAAATACGAATTTCCATGTTTCTAGATAGGTACATTCACTTTTTTTTAATAATAGTTGATTAAGCGAAGGTGATGTAAGTTTTTCATCTCTGTATTTTATTTTATTTGCATTTCTATTAGAAACTAGGATCCTCTATCAATTACCATCATTTTTATTTCTTTATTAGAAAATAACATTCACGAAGGAGCTAAAAATACATATTTCCTTCGTTTAACATTAGAGATACGTTTTGGAAAGCTGTCGTTGTCGGATTTGTGTTAAACGATTATTAAAAATCTATTTATACTCCGTGATTGGATTATAATATGAATCCGTGTTGAAATGAGAAATGTTTTCGTAGTTCTACGCGAATACGTTCGCAAATGGCTACTTTTGTTAACTGAACTCGCATTAATTCGGAATCACCTGTAGTATAGAAGTCACGTTAATGAGAAGTAGGTTTTGTAAACAAGAGTGCTGAAGCGCTAGAATATCAATGAGGTCGATGAAGGATGGTCAAGCCGTAGCCCACAGAGAAAATGTATGGATTTTAAATCTTCAAGGCTGTATATTACTTGCATAAAAAGGGACCCAATAGTTAGTTCATTAGATTGAAAATAACACATATGGATAATTAGGAAGGGCGATAGAGGTGACTGTTTTCATAGAAATGTTTTACCTGTGATACTCCTAGGGATGAGATACTCTTTGTCCTTTTTCCAACTATAAACTACACCATCTGCCATTTTTGTACTGCAATGTAATGTATAATCATTTCCTGCCGTCACGTTGATTTTGGTTTCACCTGTGCTCTTCTGTTCATTACAATCAGCATTTGTGCCCTCTAAACGTCTTCCATTCTGCGACTCTTTAACATTGATCCATGGATGCGCTTCTACTGTGTTTAAGAGTATCACAAGCACTGCAACCCACTCCAGGCTAGCTCTGCAATGGAACATTCTAGGTTTCTTAAGTGAATAGCAAACATTCCACACAGTATCTGTTACGCAATACAATCCAAAAAGATTAGATGCATCTGCATTTAAGAAAGGCATAATTTTTTAGTTAGAGTAAATGTCATGAAAAGGCAAATGTAAGGAAAAGGTACGAAAAGTTATGTATTAAAGAAAAGCTTATTTTTCCAAAAGAAGTGTCCACAGAAAAATCTCTGAGCATTGTATAAAGCTTAAGTGAAAATTTAAAGAATTGATTAAATTTTAACATTCATAACTACAAGTTATCTTTATAATGCGCAGTATATAATAATAATAAAACGTCTTTATTCGGGCGAGATTGAGACTGAATAGTAGTATATGTGCGATTATCATAGTGTAGTGATTTTTCATTTTGCGCTTTAAATTAGGAAATAATTTGGGGTCTAAGCTAATTAAATTAGAGCATAATTAAAATATGAAAAGTCTATGTTCTCCTTAAATTTTACGACTCTTGTATTAAGATACAAAGGTTTCTTCAATCGCCAGCAGCGGCAACCGTCCAGGGCAATTCTCCGGAAGAGGATAATCGTCCGGCGGCAACCAGTTACTTAGACCGCCGGACGACTTTCCGGAGAATTGCCTGCGGTTGGCGCTGCCGGAGAAACCTTTGTCTCTTATTCATTGAACGCCGAGTTCCTTTTTCTTTCTTTCACTCTTGTACTAGTTAACGAAGTGATTCAATCAAAGTCAGTCTACCTACTGGTGGTGATAGAGAGAATGTCATATCAGCATTTAATGATGGCTGTCTACTGAGAAAAGATTGAAAAATTCAGTTTCGGCCTTTGCGATATTGCAAACAGACTCAAAGGTCACTTGAAGGGCACTTACTGGTCCATCTTCCTATTTTTATAATTTTCCTCATAAAAAACGGGTTTTAATCACCAAAGTCATAAAGTATGTGCTTTTGCTTCAAATGTAATTTTGCTCATTTATTTGCACAAAAGGTACTGATGCAACAGCATTCCGAAACCAAAAATATTTTATACCAGAATTATTTATTTAATAACAATAATACGTCCTAATTTTTTGGCATTTTGGAGACATCTTCTCTTTCACCGATATTTTTATTAGCTTACTCTATCTTTTAACCTCAACTTCCTCTTCCTTTAGGGAACTCTTATCTAACCTATTAAGTAACGTGATTTCACAAAACGACTAGAGATATTAGTCATGTTCATTGCTTAATATATTATACAATTTCCTTTGCTGGATCTTAAAGTTTCAATTATTGACTGCTCAACTGCTTCAATTACATTTTTAAGGCAGGGATACGCATGAAGTACTGAAAGATTGAAAATTCTCAATAAATGCATGTAGGTTGATGAACTTCATGCATCGTGTTGAGCAGAGAATATAAAATTTGTATATTGAATACAGTTCCCGATAAGACGTTTATTTTCTTCAAGTTGATTCGTTCAAAAACAAGTTGAGAATAGGAGCAAGCTGGAGGGAAGGCATTCTGATCCACTTGCAATGAAAAGTTTCATACCTCATTAACCTCCAATTTACGCATTTTGGGTGTAACACGAATAAAAAAGCGACCGTCATCTGATATGAAACATTTTTAAAGTGCTGATTAAAAACATTGGCCTTTTCGCGTGAATCTGTTACTGTGCTACTATTGGTTTCGATGACATATACAACTGCCGATTGCAGTCTCATGAACATGTGATGATAAAATAAATATGCTCTGGCATAACTTTGTGGAAAACCATAATAAATTACTAAGTTTATTAATTTAACACATGATGACTTAGAATCGTTTTCTAATGATTGGCGTAACGTATCAGATCTGTCGAATTCCTTACGTGCTTCAATGTTAGCTGAAATTTTGATGTCTGAATATTTACGCCGCTGCTCTTCGTATCTTATGCTGTTGCATGGAAGGAATATTAATGGAATCGCAAATATAAATGTTCTGAAGAGGATATGATCTTCAAATTCTCCACAGAAAAAGTTACATTAGGCTTTTTAGATTCACTATGGACGTAAAAGAGGCAAAAGAGGTGAAAATTGTTACAGACGTCTCTCTTATTCTAATGATAAGTTATTTTTAATTATAAGTTATTTTATGCTATAAATAAACACTGAACCAGAACTGCACTATAATTAGAACTTAGCAAGATTCTTTGTGTCCAGGTGCAAGAACTTTTATGGAGCTTGAATATTGAGATTCGTACTTCGTTATCGAAACAAAAAGATACATATTCGTTCTTGAAGAATGCTATTTTTGGTTTTTTCTATCAAGAATCTCCTATTTCTTGGAAATGGGGCATGTAGCTCTTTTCCAGGCAGTCGTGTTTACTGCAAAAATATTTGGTACTAGATTTCTAAATTTAAATACTTGATGTTTTATATATCAACCTTTATCTCATTAGACAATTTTATAGGTATCATTTGTGAGCCATAATATCTTATGAAATATACTAGATGAGTGTAGATAGGGTATAGCAAAATTCTTTCAAATGCACAAGGATAGGACAATTTTAATGTTAGCACGAAAGTACGAATTTATACATACAAATGATATTACGGCGGCTGATAGTATAGATAATGATATGATTATGGAAATCGTTTCAATATTTTAAATCCACTGTGCGTGTACTACAATCGTCTCTTTACATCGAATGAAGCACCGAAGAAACATGAGCCTGTCAAAAATGGAAAATAAGCGAGAGCAAAAAGAATAAAAAATAAGAATGTGCTAATTGATAACTTTCGGGGATGTCCACATGAAAATAATATCTAAATAGGTGACACCTCATTGTTTGAAAAAGTAATGGAATATTCATTCATGAAAATTCTAATTTCGAATAAAAACACTGTTTTCTGTCTCTAATTTAGCATGTACATCACTTAATAAAACTCATTGAATATGAAGTTACCAGTAGGTGATACTAATACTGAATAGCATTATTAGGAAGAAAAATTTTAAATGAAGTCAGTAAACACTCACCTCATGGCTCGAGTATTCTTTTGCTTCATCGAGAAGATATTTTGTCCGACGCTGAACGAGTTATATCACAGTTCCTTTCTTAATACATCTTTTATATACGATAGCATGTTTCTTATCGCAGGAAATTTGCAGACATCTTCCTCATTAAACTCCCTCTTTGCCGAGCAACGTATTAAGAACTGACTTAAGAAATTTAATTAACTCTTATCATAAGGAAAATTTAATCAATCTTTCTCATTCCTGATTGTTTCCATTCAAGAAAGAAAACCCTTATAAAACTGACATTATTGGATATAATATAAATTCTCATATGTTTTATCACTAATAATATTACAAATTTAAATACTTCCTGTTTTTATATACGGCATTTATTCGTTTATGAAGAAACTTTTAATGAACGAATAAATGTCGTACATACTAGTATTGGCATGAACATCGATTGAATGGGAACTCCGGAATATTTCATTGTCAACAAAAATTTCAACTTAGGATTCGAATTTGTTCAAACGAATCGAACCTAACCATAAAATAAACAGCAGACGTGCTATTTTTGAAGATCAGGAAGAAAGTTAAGCAACCATGTTAGAAATGTAGAAATATATATTCACTCATAGAAATCATACCCTTGATATAATAATATAATATATAATATAATATGTAAGGAAAAATGTTTTGAGTTCGAATTTAAAAACGGAAGAGATATTTCTATCTCAAAATCTATCGCAAAAATCCATTCCTATTTGCGGTTCAATGCCATTTAGTTAACTAAATCAAACTATAGGATTATGAATGTTAATAACATTTATATTTTAGTTTTTTTCGGCAATTGTTTAAGCAATGGATAGGAGAGCATATGTAATGTACAATTATATATTTCAAATTGAATTAGTTCATTAGCGTTCAAGTCACATCCTTCCTATTTAAGCACTATGGGATGACTAAATCAGAAAAAACAATTTCCTCTTAGCGGAAAACATGTATCATCGAGGTTGTGAAAATATTCGAATTGGACAGATTAGTTGACTGAATTTCTCTGATAATAGCTGAACCTAAGCAGTTTTCTAAGCAGTGTTTATGAGTTGTGGAGCATTTTGCAGAGATACTGCGTCATGACAGCCTTGCAGCACCACCATTGAACATATTTTGGTTTATCAATTTTTGTATGCGTAAGAGGTCTTCTGGTGACTTTCTGTAGGACATCGAAGGCTGATATTTTGTCCTTATTCGCTAATCTAATAGGATAGATTTCCTAGGAAAGGTATTTTCCTTCATAAAGTGTATGTAGGGACAAATTCGGAAACTGTGCAATATTCCGGGAAGCGGGTATTTTTTGTTTGCCTTCGATGAAAGCGATCCTGGATTCTCTTCCCATATGTGTGAAACGACCTTATCTGTTGAAGCAGTTTTAAAATACTACTATATACAGGACTGTTAATGTTCACACATGAGTTTCACACTTATATAGCAAAGTAACCCACACTGTGAGTTCTACCAATATTTTCTTGAAATACTCACGTGAGTGAGTCCAGCTGATCAAGTATCCCGACGCTCAGCCTTATGAAGGGAAGATCTCCCTTTCCATTTATCCGCACAATCAGTAAAAGAAAATACACTCCCTCTGATTCGCGATCACTATGTTGCCTTGCTTCCTATCTAGGTCAGAGGAGGCCTTCAGGCCAAATGTGGCTATTTTTGTCGCTCATTGTGGCCTTTTAGTCACTTTCTGAAACAAATACCTGCGTTTAAATTATCTAGTTCCCAAACTTGCTAATGTCGCCTAGTGAAAAAAATAGAAATATTCTCTTTTATTTAACTCAGTGAATGAATCCATTTTCCCATGCCCAATTTAATGTTTAACAATTTGAACGTAAGTTATTCTCAACTCAAGAGTGACCTGATGGTTTCATATGTGGCTTACTTTATTATTATTATTGCCTTATGGAGCTGAATATTCTTAAATGTGGCCTCCCGATGAAAGAAGGTTCCTAATCCATGTCTTTCTCAGCGATAATCGAATCTTACAGAGACGCTTCTTAAAAGATGCATACATTCCAAGAGTTGACATCTCATACAGTTGACTAATTGATACAGACTCGGCGACCTGCAGGAGACAAAGCCATACAACACATAAACAACGGGGAATTTTACAGTTATCGCAAGTTTTTAAATCTGAAGCTTTAAGCCACGAAATAGAGTTCCCCATGGGATCAGGAATGTTTTATTGATCGAATTTAGGTTGGCGGTTTATTTATGTTTGTAAACTTCCGACCGATCGATGTGTCGTAATTCAAATATCGATCGTCCGTTTAGTGATAATCATGTAGGTTTCTTTGTAAAAGAAAGACAAGTTCGGAAACAGTAGCACAGTTTACAGGTGATGACAATCTTCATCGATTTTATTTCATGTAATAATCATTACAAAAGGTCTCCAAAAAGTACCAAGTAGGTATTATTACATTCTATCGGATATCATCTACAAATTCATTTTATACTTTACGGAAGTTTAATGTGCCAAAATATTCCCTAATTTAAATCATCTCATTACTCCATGGCAGTTCACCCCAATGCTACACACAATAGGTAAGCCTTTTTAAAAATATTTTATGGAGCAGAATATGTAATTTTGTGTTGAGCATCCCATTTTAACCAACCCACCTCTATATATTTCTATTACAGATTATAAGATTTTTGAAGAAGCATTTCTTTTCCATTTTCTAAAATTTATTCCTCATTTCCCAAAAATGTATATATAAGGCAGCACATTTAATGAAAGTTTATTTCTATACTCTCAATTCGGGATAAAAATATATTTTAAAGAGTCTGTAAGTTGATGTATATTGCATAGGGTCATTTCTTTGGTGTGAATTCTCGTGTTAGACCCTTTAGGAAGTGAAAGCATACATTTAATCCCTTGTGCTTAATTCTTAAATAAAGTGATGTCATGACATCAACTTTTACCTCATTTTGAACTAAGTCTCATTTTTTTATAACTGAAACAAAGAGATGGAAGTAGAATTGTTCTAGACAACTGACTCCTTTAAGTAACATGATTCAATATAGAATATTTTTTATAACAAATATTCAATCTCTTACACACTATAATACAACATCATGATTTAGCTATTTCTGATATGTTTGCATATTTATGGACTTTTAAAAGCCTTATGTAGAATTAAAGTGTATCGGGAAAATATTTAGAGACAGACTATGCAAGAGTTTACTTAGCTAAAAGGAAAGGAAAAACACTCCAATTTTTAAAGCCATCCAAGTAAAAGATTTTTTTGTGGATGAGTACTATTTTTTCTGTTGAACTTTATAAAGATGATAGCTCTGGGATATTTGTATCACTACTAATATCTTTCATACTTTTTCACCTCTTATTGATGAATACAATACATCAGGAATTTTCATTCATACTCTCAGTGAAGCAATGAATTGAGTTCACTCTATTGGGTGAACCTAAGATATTTGATAACATGAGAATGTGTAACTACTCTTCATTGAATCAAAATCAGTTTGAATTTACATTCTTTAGCATAAAAAATAAGTATCCTATAATCTCTTGAAGAAGATCCTATAAAAGTTCCACAAAACTCTAAAGTGTTCAAAAAAAGATTTATTAAAAAATTAAATTTTTTGTTGCTTATGACATTTATTCCAAAAGCAATTTCAATTTTTGAAGAAGACAATAGTCTAAAGGTAAAAAATGTTACATTGAGTAAAGGAAGATAAATTCAAAGGGCAGGCTTATTTTAAAAATAATGATTTAGACCTCAATTATTATATCTTATGATTCAGCTTGTGCATTCCTTTTTTTGCCTTATACTTTTTGAATTTTCATCAAAATTTCTTTTTGTCAATCAAATTATATTTGTTACATCTTCCTATAGCTTTAATAGTAATAGATTACAGTATATATGGATAATGTGAGTACATTCAAGAGTCCAATGTTTAGGTATAGTTGGAAAATTATCTTACCAAATGAGAGGCAGTATTTCCTATACATATAGCAAAGGATTTTCTTCAACTAGTTATTATTTATGTGTACAATTTTTATTAGTAAAATCATTATCATGGTCAGTTTTTAGTGATGTTATTCTTGTCTTTTCTGTTTCCAAAAACTCATTTCAATCATATTATCCAGGGGTACCTCTTATATGATATATTGGAGAATGTGAATAATGAACATACATTTAATTTTGGATCAGAAATGGTTCTAAAAGATGGAAGTGGTGTACTGAAGTAATGTGGTTGAACTAGCATTCTCTCATCCTCACTTTAAGATGTATAAAATTTTATTCTAAACCTTCATCTAATTTAGTGTTTTTCAAAATCTCAGATGAAATATATTCAGTTGTATAATAATAAAATAATTAATTCCAGGTATCATATAAAGCATAGGGAATCACTAAAATATGTACCTCAGAGAAAATGCTCAATTGATAATAATTATGCTAAGGATAGCATTGAGCAACATGTGCTTTGACGTATGACAATATTCACTTTCCTGATGATAAACAAAGTGCATTTTTAAAAGTCTCCCTCTGTATATACTTTCAATCCTAATTTTCAGTATTTAAGGGACATCATCATATCAAACTATGCTCATTGTTTCCATAAATTCATCAACACTCTAAAGCCTACTTTAATGAATGATTTTGTTAACTTCTATTTTCTTTAATAAACTCATATATTTCACCATAATTATTGATCATGCCCTTATCTGTTTTTGTCATAATATTACTCACTGTGACAATGCTGGTACTGCCCTGTAAAATGCTTCTCAGTCAAGAAAAAGTTTTGCATATTTGTATATAAAAAATTAGTCGTTTTGTCTTAATGAGATTCCAAGCTGGTAAAAAAGTAATTTTATTTCTTCTCAAAATGTATGTACATACCTTAAGACTTTTAAATGTTGTCATATTCAAGAGAGGGAAAAGAGATTATTGAAAAAGAGACTGTCAAAAAGAGAAACAATTAAGGGATTAATTTAATTGGTTACTCTCCATCTAGGGTCATGAATCTTAAAATTTTGTTTGTTGAAGCTCTTCAGTTCATTCTTATGCCCTGTAAGTTACTTACCTGTCTCTCATAAATCAACCTGGGTCTTCTTTTACAATTATTCTTTGCATTAATTCTTTCCAATACAATAATATTCAATACACTTCCAATATCACTCCTAGATAGCAAATGTCTCCTATAAAACTCAACAAAGAAACAATGTAAATTTCATCTTCTTTCTTTCATATCTGTCTTCAGAATGCTTCTTTGTAATTTACTCATTGGGTCCATTTTATTTTCATCATACTTCAGTAATGAACTGAGATGAAATGAGTATATCTCAGTTGCTCTTATTAATCTTAACCTTCTTTTCTGCTGTTCATGTCTATGTTTACTATCATATGAAGAGAACCCCATATATTTGAATTTATAAAAGGTTTTATAATGAACATGACAGATTTCAAAGGTTTCATAATACTTAAGCTCATATTATTTGGCATCGGCAATTTTTAGAATACTCCCATCACTTGAGCTTATCTAGTTACTTCTTATCTATTGCTGATAATCTTGCTGTCTACATAGCAGATTTTTTTTGAAAAATTTGGTTCTCTCTATTTCTAATTTTACCTTCTTTCTTTCAGCTGCAATTAATCATTTTAATTTTATGTTTTATTTATTTATTTTACTTTTCATGCTTTTAATTATTCATTCATTCACTAACTAAAGGCAATGCCTAGATGGTGCAACCATTTTCTCTCACTTAAACTACTCTTTTAATCGGATTGTAATCAGAATATTCCATTCTTGTTCCTATATCCTCGAAATAATTCTTCCTTGGCCCACCCCTTCCTTTCTTTTCCAGGATCTTGCCTTCAAAAACATTGGTTAGGAAAGCACTGTGCCTCATACAGTGCCCTATAAACTTAATTTTCCTTCATTCTATTTCATCCAGTAATTTCCTGCTCTCTTTCAATGTCTTTAATATCTCGACATTTTTCTTCTTTTCTGACCATTTTGTTCCATTCATCTTCATCCATATTTCTGCTGGTTTGATCCATGTTTTTTCTTTTTCCCTCAGTATCCAACTTTCACATTCATGTAATAAAATCATCCATAGCAATGATATTGCAAAACCTTTCTTTACAGCTAACTCCATGTATTTACCATTGATAGAATTTTGTATTCCATAAATGATATTTTTGCTAATGCTATTCTTCTTTTCACCTCAACATTTGTTGTCCTCTGTTATTATACTATCTAGAGAGCAGAACTTTTTGACTGGATTTTGGTATTATTTATCTTTACGTTTACTTGGATGTCTTCATACTTCTTGCTTAACGCTATCTTCTTTTCATTAACTCTTAACTTCCATCATTTTAGTGCTCTGGAAAGCATTTCATTCAGTTCTTTTCAGTAGAGATGAAAAATTATTAATGTCTTTCCAATCTATACCTCTTTTCTTCATTTCTCTAAAGAGCCCAATTGACTGTATCAAAGGCTTTTTCTAAGTCAATAAATAAAAGATATTTCTTCCTGTTCATTTAAAGTCTTCTCTCCAAAATCACTTACAAGGACAGAATTACCTCTCTAGTTCCTTTATCAGATCCAAATGAATCATCTGCAATATGCACCTCTATTTTCCTTTTTATCTCGCTTTTAACCACATATATAAGTATCTTGGAGGCATGAGATAGCATGGAGAGTGCAATTTACTCCATAAATTCTTATGCCTTCCCATTTTTGGAATGGTGATAGTTACACTCTTTGTAAAATCAGTTGGCTCATCACCTTTTTCATAACAATCCTTTATTATTTTAAAGATCATATACTTCATATCTTCTACTGCATTTTTCAATAGTTCTGCTGGTATGTCATCTACACCTGATGCCTTTCTATTTTTAAGGTTTTTGAGTGCATACTCAAATTCATCTTTGGTGATTGGAAGGCCTTGTTCATCTTCAGATATTTCTCTGTAATTCTAATCAAACTCTTAATAATTCTTCAAATCTTTATCCCTGTAAAATTCTTCTTTATACCGTATCCAGCAGTCTCAAATGTGACTTCATTGCTTATTAATAAATTACCTTCCTTGTTCTTAATCATTACAGATTTTGTTCTCGGCTTATATTGAAGACTTCTAATTTTGTGATAGCCTTGATTTGGTCTTCCTTGTTTCTTAATTTCTTGGTTTTCCATTTTTCTATTTTTCTTTTTCCTCTCTGCATTTCTGAGTGATTTGTTTTTTTTATGCACCTGTATGTTACCATATCCTGTCATTTTCTTCATAGATTTCATACTTCATCTGCCATCCACGGTTTTTGAGTTTCTATTTCCATTTTCCCTGAAATCACCTCAGCAGTTTTTATTAACCCATCCGTAATTCCATTCCATCATTCTTAGTGATTACTTCATTAGTTTTTTCCTCAAACAACCTCCTATTAGTTTATTTCTTGAAGCCCTCCAAGTGCAAATTCTCCTTTTTTGTTATCCTCCTTATTGTTTTGAGTGTTATACTGCATTTGGCCATTACAAGTTTATGGCTGCTATATATATTTGGGCCTGGATAACTGTGACTTGATTAAACTTGGTTCCTATATTGCTGTTTAACTAGAATATAGTCCAGTTAAATTAGTTCAACCTCCTATTATTCCTGTTAAATCTACTGTTTTCTGAAGCTTACCATGTATATCATTATCTTTTGGGAACTAAAAAAATTGTGTTTGTTACAGCTATCTCTTTTCGTAAGCAAAAATCTATAAATTGTTTGCCTCTTATATTCATTTCTCCCAATCCAAATTTACCACAACCCTCGTATCTATATTTAACCCTACAATGGCATTGATGTCTCCCATAATTATAACATTATCCTTATCTTTTGTAATTCTTTGTAGATTTTCAATGTCATCATACATCAATTCTATATCTTCCTCATAAGTCCTTGTTGGAAAATATGCCAGATTCATTACCAGGTCTGTAGGTGTGCTGTTGGGTTTCACCATCATTAACCTATCATTTACATGGTAGGTTTTGCATACATTTGTTGACCATTTTTATTCAGTATTATTGCAACTCCATTTCTACCTCCCTTTCGTCTGCCACTGTCTATTATTCTGAATTCATCACTATCAAAATCTCTGTTTGCTTGCCATTTTGTCTCGCTTATGCCTAAAATATCTATTTCATTCCTTTTTATCTTCTGTTTCACTTCCTCCAGCTTTCCTATTTTCAGTAGAGTTCCTGCATTCCCATTCCTCATACAGTTCTTATTTTGAGAGGGATTTTGCTGGATGATGACCTGAGATGCCCCCTTCCCTCTCTTGCCAGATCTTGGGATCTGAAGCCCATCATCAGTAACAAATTCTCCTTCTTCAATTACTTCCATAGTTATCTAGTTCTTGGGATATCGATAGGATATTTAATGAATTGGTTGCCTTCTTCATCCTATACCATTGACCAACTAGAGGTTCATCCACCTTCAAGTTTCCTGCCCATAAGGTGCCCTTGCCTCCACCCCCTCCCTCGCCCTCGAAAGAGGCATTTGGTGGAGGGAGGCTCCTTATCCCGGAAGCTATTCGGTTCTTGTGTTCATTTAATCAAACGTTGCCCCCTCTCTACCATACTGTAGGTGAACAATAGGCTAGGAGTTATGTGGCATTTCCTAATATTTCCAGTACTTTTAAAGAGAGGAATTAGGTGATGGAATTAGACTGCTTTTCACTAAGTATATCATATTATCTTTAAACTTTAGCATGTTTATTGTATGTTTTGTTTTGTTTTTGTCCCCTTCTCTTTCTTCTCTTGAAATACATTTATTGCTTTCACAATTTGTGAATTGAAGACTATGAGTGATAGACAGCATCTTTCCTACTTACTTCTTTTAAGATTTCTTTCATCGCTTTCACAATATTTGATCAATACTGCTTGTTCCTTATCAAGAGTGTGAATCAATCTTCTATTTTGGTAATTTGACACCAGTTTAGGACTTGTAACATTCTATACTTACATAGGGTAGGTTCTCCTTGTTTTTTTCACCTGTGTTATCATTCTGATAAGCCTTGCATATCTTGATCATTGTATATGCAAATGTTCCAATTTTATTTTTCGTTAATATCTTCAGTATTTAATTTACCATTTCTGATTTCCTTTATGTTTACTGAAGTAACTGCTTCAGCATCAACTTGCACAAAGTTATGCTGCAAAGTTGTGCATAGACCATTCATTCCCTAGTCTTCTGTGCTTTTCATCTAATTTAATTTCTTATTCTTTTGTGGCGACCTTACCCTTGCCCTATATTAGTAATCTTTTATCTTTCTTTGCTCTTCTATTTGGGATAAGACTTCATTTGTCGCATATAGTTTCCTTTTCTCTAATTTTATTTGGCCCATCATTTTGGCAGATTTTGTTATTTGTTTCTTCATAGTTTGCCATTTTACTCAAGTAGTTCCTTCATCACTACTTCATCTTACAGTTTCTCTTTCACTGTCTGGAATATTTTCCTTGGTCAAGTCTTCTTCAACTTGCTAATATTTCTTCATCAACTTTATCATTTTCTTAAACCTGATCATTTCGTTAGGACCAAGCAGTTGTTAGGACAATCCTTGTTGATTTTTAGCTAAGAGAAAAGATATTGAGTGTTTAATTTTATTTATGAATTCTGTTTTACAAGGATATGATATATTTAATGCTTCTTTCCCTCTCATTTATAATGTTGGAAATATCTGGTAAAAATCTCTTCTTTTACTTTAAAACTGAGAACCTTAACTTCCCTCTTCTATGTCTTCTTTATTATTTTGGAGATATCTTCATAAATATCCTCTATCTAGTCATCATAATGGTCTGAAGTAGGTACATAAACTTGTACTACTACAGTTGACTACTGGTTTTAATGTTATCCTAACCATTACTTACTTGTTGTATCTCAGGAAACACTCCATTATTATTGATGATCTGAGCTTCAGAGGTTAGAATCAAGACCACTATAGCATTTTTGCCCCATTTTGACCATACTCGAGAACTTCTTGGCTCAAGTTGTAACCATGTGTGAGCTTGAAATATTGATCCACTCAGTCACGTATGATAGCACCTGAACTATATATGGTATCAGTGAAAAAATGTACATGTACCTTGATAGACACTCTAGAAAGACCTTTATTTGTAAATTAATTCTATGTAGTGCTGCTTTTTTACAAAATTGTCAATGATTCAATCCTAGAATACCATCTCCATTCCTTTTGAGGAAGCTCTAAGGGGCTATTTAGAGTTTTTATGCATGGAAAACATGATAAGCCCAATGCAGCCATTTTAAAAGGGCCCAATTGAGCTCAGTTTATATATTAGGAAGCTTGAAAGCTGAGCCTTTGCCAGCATTGCTGAATCTCTGAACCCTCCACTGAGTTACTTAATTTCCCCATAAACATTGAAACTTTAGATGTTAGATTACTGGTGATTTCCTATAAATATTGATGGTAAAAATGAATATTTTCTCACCTTTCAAGACATGCACTGCATGTCTTGCACGCTCTGACTGAAACCAAGTGGTTGCCTGTTTCACTTCCAGAATATTTCACTGGAGGATCATGTTGATCTACCATATTAATGCAAAATTTTGTATGGCTTGTAGTTTTATCTTGTTTAAATTCTCAATTGATGATTTAATTACATTAAGTAATATCATTTTATTTGCCAATACATTTATATTTTGTATAATTTTGATTTCCTTTATATCTTGTGTTGCAGGATTATTAATCATTATTCTAACTACATTATTCCCTGAGTGATTGCCTAATAAGGGCTTTAAAAAGAATTATATCTTCATTTCTTAGCAGACATTCAGATATAGTCAAGGATGTTGTTTAACTTTGAAATAAGAACTCTAATAAACTGAAATTGAATGGGGAACTTTACTATTATCAGCTAAAACATGGGTAACATTTTAGGCAGAAAAGACTGTATAAGTTGGCTTCCAGATAGCATAAGAGCTATATTTTCAAGTTTGTTATTTATTTTCACCTAATTAATGATATCATCTTAGTGAAATTTCACGCAATCTTTGATAGTTAGATGAGCTATATCAATACACAATTAATAAACAGATGAAGTTATTTCTTTTCTCTAATAGAGAAATTGTTTGTTAGAAAGTTATCATCTTATATATTTTTGATATCTGAGCTGCTTCAATTTCTGTGGGAAAGCTTTCCATTTATAAAATTAATTGACTTTTTCAAATCCTTCAGGTTTCTCTTAGTTTATTTACATAATTCAGGAAAAGATTTCATTGTCTATGAAGTTTGAATGGTATATTCATACTTAAGGTGCAGTTGGCCTCTGTGACAATGCTTCAAAGTTATTTACTTAAGAAGTAAATTAATTCTAAATGAGTGGTCTTCACATCTCCTGGGATTCCTTGGGTTACAATTTGGGATAGATATGCCTTGGTCTATGTTCATCTCAATATCATGTGTTTAAACAATTTATCTAAGTATTTAAAGTTAGAGCACATTCCAAAGTAATATTTGGATTAATGTTACATTTTAGTTTTACAACATTAGATATTTAAACAAATACTTTTGGTTATAGCAAATAAATTTTAGAATTGTGGTTTTTCAACAATAAGATGATAGAAGAATGGGTCTGAGAAGCCAAAGAGGTTGATTAATGTACATTGGAGTAAAAGGTTTTCAATTTATTTGATGGTGTACGAGACATAGATTCATGAAATATATATTGTCCAGGATTAAGTGATTTTAATGAATTCGTTAATAGATATCCCTAATGTTATTCCAAATATTCCCAATATATTCCAAAGCATGTATTTATTCTTACATATCAATATTTCCTCATTATTTTACACTGAAAAGTAACAGTTTGGGAAGAAAAGATGTGATGCAGGTCTTTCATTACCTTTTGTATTTTATTTAGTGCAAAAGCAATAACACTATTTACATCACAGAAATTGTACAAATTCCACAAAAACTAAATCATAAAACATAATATGATGTTAAAATGGACAAATGAGTTCAACAAGGTGGCAGTGATTCACAAACAGCCAATTGGAATGTAAATGAGACATATTTCCATCCCTGAGTCTTTTTTTAGAGTAATAACACACTACAGCTATCTGGATTTTTCATAAAAGTATACAGACTTCATCTCTTAAAAATGATAACTGGATAAACATTGCAAACCTCAACCAATAAAAATGCCAAAAGCATGTCATTAATATAAAACTCACTAATTCTTTCAAAAATGTTGGCTAGATTTTTACTGGTTTTAATTGATGAGATATTTTTAGAAATAATTAACTAATCCTCACCTGTTTCCTAAACTGTTCAAAACAATATCAGGTGTGATGTAATCATTCCTTTAATCTCATGTAATTAATTCACTGTTCTTGTTATTTAAGATGATAGGCAAAAGATAATCAGGTCTAAGGCGGCTGTGTTGGTAAATCCGTCGTATGGACAGCTGGGATTTCCTCTACATTCTGTTCAGCCTTATCTTTGCCTAAATTATGTGGCATCATCCAGGCCACAGAACTATAGGGTGGGGGTGGAGCATCAGCTTTTATCACAGAGTCATAACTAGGTGGAGGAGGACGATCAGCTGAACTGGACACCAGAGTCAATTGACTGCTTGTACTCCCACAAACCTAGAAAACAAAATTTTCGCGAAAAATGAGGAATGGGATAAAAGCTTTTCACTACATTTGCAGTTATCGACATGAGTTTGATAGTATCCTCAGTTTCTTCTTTTACATTTTGATAACTGTTTTCCAAATAAAAGTGCTTGAGCAATGCTTCCTTAGATATATTTTTTTATCAAATTCATGAATTGTTTAGAGTTGGAGACTTCAATGGCAATATTTGTCATTCAGAGAATTCTGACCCAATTTTATAAATGCCTGGTTTACATTTTTAATTTAATTGGAAAAGTCTTGAGTTTTTCCTAACGAATTATATATTGAGTAAAGAGTTCCCCTATACTTAGTAATTCAAAGCCAATAAAACATAACCTAAGTCAATGAACAAAGGATGTCTTAAGTATCAACTTATTTTATATTATGAGATTATTATGATTATTAGCAGAAAAATTCTCAACATTAGTATAGATTTACTTGAACTAATATACACAAGTAGTCTTTAGTTTTAGACTATTTTCATTGTAGTACAAGATCTAAGTATAAGATTCAATAAAGCTATTGATGATGAAGCATTAATTACTAGTGAAAATGTGAAGAAACTTCTAGATAATACTTCCAGTATGACGCACATTCAAAGAAATCATCCCAATGGAAACTTGAAATCATTATCTGAACACCTGAACTTCAGATATATGAATGGACATTTAAAGCCACAGTGTGATGTTTATGAATTATAAATATAATACAAAGGAGATAAAGTAAAATCAAATTTATAGTCTAAAACTCCATACTTAAAAAAATTACAAAACTTCCATTATCTAGTTTGATTTTTCAGAATATTTTTGAAACTTTTACCTAACAACTACTGAAATAAATTAGCACAGTACAAATGTTCAGTGAGTCTAGTACTAATGTAATAATAATAATAATACTAAAAATATTGCCTCTAGTACTTTACTTCTTGTGAGCCTTTTAGAAGAGAAAATTGAGAAAGATTATGAAATGTTTTTGTTCATATCTCTAAGAAGATAATTAAAAGTTGAATAAAGCAGGAAATTTTAACAATGAATGATTGATTATGGTTAATTCTCCTCTATGAATACATATATTCCAAAACTATTCGGGAGTTCCACTCTAAATTATTTCTTCCACTCTTACACTTTGCATAATTTTCATAAAAATAAAATGCAATCAGGCTAATCATCACCATGCATCCTCAATATTTTCATAATTAGGGTATATACTCTACTATATTTTTAGGATGGGTACAAAATTTATATAAGATTTCAGTAGCTCAGCCTTTACTTACAGCTAACTGCCATTCTTAGAGGGATTCTTAAAAACTAATTGAACTGCATCCAAAACAATCTTTAAAGAAGAGATTGAAGATGAAACAGTGTGCAGGAGCATGCAATCAAGATGGCACAAAAATATATGGGGGAATCAAATTTATAATAGATTCCCTAAAAATAGAATGAAAGATCGTATGTTAGCATGATTGGCTGGAGCATCCATCCAGAAAGTCGAAGATCTAGATTTGCATACAGACTCAGATGGAAATTAACTTCCATTAATTCCTTGATTTAAAAAATTTCATTTGCATTAGATAATTTGGTTATCTTGGATTATTTAATTGAAATGACACCACAGGCTGAATTATTCTGTGGGTTCATATTTTATTTAGGAAGGGAGTATCCGTAATTAAACTATTCAATGAAACTGATGAGTAATTCACCATATGCATAGATTTTTCAATAATTTTTTTTCTCATCAAGTACTAAATAATGATGAATCCAAAATAGTTTAAATATGAGTTGAATTGGAAATTAAACAATTGAAAGCCATTAAGCGACATAATGTAGAGCTCAGGTTAAACACTTGTTGGATTCGATGCATGGAAGAACCACGTGGTCGAATAACTATATTCTCATATAACTAACATAACTTTCCTTATTTTAATTCATCTCTTAGTTCGAGCTCAGTGAAAAATTCGAATAAAATGCCACAAAAATATGTGAGAAACTCACCCTAGTCTCAACGCAGACTGCGAATGGTGCTCCAATCCCTTGCGGTGCACCAGGAGTCATATTTTGTCCTCCGATCTCCCCCACCACGTTCCTGCACCTCTCCCTGCCTCCCCTCCTCCTCCTCCTCCTCCCCCCTCCCAAGGATTCCAACATCCTCCTGCTGCGACAGCATAGTCCCAGCCGATGCGTCACGTAGCAGCAAACGAGTAGCGAGAGGGTGAGGAGGGCGAGTCCCAGTCCCAAAACCCTCCATCTTGGGTCGTTGCCAGGGTCCCCTTGCGAATCCCCATGCCAGCTCACCCGCTTTACGTCCCCTCTAAGCAGAAGGGCGAGCACCACGAGGAGGGGGACCGAGATGAGGGCCGCGGCGATGTCTGTGGCGGCGAGGGCTCGACGGCCCCTCCGCGGCTCCGAAGTCGCCACGCACTGGCTGTGGTGATGATGGCAGTGGTAGTTGCCGCTCATTTTGCCTGTTGAAGATATTAATTTAGTATGGTCGACCATACTTTTCGCCAGGAGAGTTACATTAAAATTTTCATTAAATACTGTGCAAGTATCTCGAATTTTGAATGACTTGAAAAACCTTTTTCCTTAATCTTGACATTGTTTAGGCCAAAAACCATATGCACATAAGCAACTACCTGATTATATATTTGAAAATATGCGCATATACCGAGTAACAAGCTATTCAGTTTAGAATATATACTCGTATATACACATGCATAAAAGATTAGTATTGATGGTGTCTCCACACCCCCTGCTATACGCCGCTGGCGGCTTGCGGGGTATAAATCTACATCCATTTGGTTCAGGTGTGCAAGTGTCTTAAATGGAATTTTATTTATAGAAGATTGACGGGCCGGTGAAAAAAGTTAATCGGGTCCTGTGTTGAACAGCACTCCTTTGAAACAAATTGGGTAATCCGGAGGTTTTTAAATGAAATTAATGGTTCCACTTAAATGAAATATGTTTTTGACTCGAGCATAACCGGTCATATTATAAACATGCGTTAGGAGAAATTATGTTGCTTTTATCCATTGGCGGCCTTACGATTTCCTCGATAAATTTAATCGTTGCTGTTCCTGTCCATACTTTCCTCGGCTCTAGGAATTATTGAAAAATAAATTACATCGTTTGTTCTCGTTTAAAGATACCAGAAAGTAAACGTCCAACAATGAAAAAAACTATCCAAGGCATTTGTAGAATTAGCCGCAATGACTGCAGAACTGTCATGAATTCGGTTTTTAAAACGTGCTATTCATGTTTTTTCTGCAGCTGCTGAAGCACGGTAAACGTAGAAAAATTTTGAGTCATATTAATGGATTTGGAAGTACATGGACACTGAATCACATCACTGAAAATATCTGACAGTTATTGCGCAGTGTTTGCCATTAAATATTTTTATGCAAGAACACCTTTCTAAAGTGTCTTGGGAATTTTATTGGCACTGATGCGGGGATACAATAACAAATGAGAATTAAAAAATAACAAATGAGATGAAATAGTAAGCGTAAGAGCAAGTTACGGGAAATCCTTGCGACTAAATTCGACTTTCTTGTGACCGTGAAAACTGTCGCCAGGCGATCTTAAGAAAGCATTGGTTTGTATGCACATCATGTGTCGAAGCGGAGGAAGTTTCGAAAGGTCACTGGAGAAAAAGAACAGAGATGATCCCACTTAAAAGATAATATCAGGGTCGTAAGACCGGAGAGGTGCTTAATTAAATGAAGTGGATTTTTGGAATTGCTCCCAGATGAGGCATATTTCCTGTATAAGCTAAAATAATCGAAGTTTCATGATTTATTACTATTTCCGGAGAAAAGAGTGCATAGCGGCAGAGCGCTGTTAAATACTATAGTTCAAGTTCTCTCTGACTTTTGAATCACTCAACCTTTACTGATTCATCAATTACATCCTTCTAATACATAAGTCTATTATCATGCTTATTTCATACGGTGAAAAGATTGTTTTTGTAGGCTGCTTTATGCGAAGAATGAAATGGATCGACAGAGTGACGAATGAGAGATGAAGGAAATGAACACCATCGAGAGAGGGAAATGGGTAAATTTGAAGGGCATTCAGAGAAATGGCGACAGGAATTGAGGACACTGCTGAGGAGGAAAAGAGAAAACAAAAAACGAATAGCAACGTTGGACGACATAAAATAATAGATTTCGGGTAGATTCAAATGGAAAAGAAGACGCGACACCTGCCCCTAGGGGGACTATGTAGATTATGACTGAAACTATTTTAAACAATATTTCTGCATGAAAAGTTTTTCCATTGTGTTAATAACACTCAAAACCAAGCACTCTATAAGTTCAATCAAAATACCTCATTAAATTAAAGAGAAGGATTAGATAGATAATTGGCGGAGCCAATAATATCGAATTATGTTGAAATTTTGCATATTGTAAAGATAAATATTTTACGGATATTTGACAGATCGATACTATCTCATTATTCAAACAACCCCGCCAAAGTAACTCGTCTTCCCAATATTTGGACATCGTTAATACTCAAAACGGAAATACGGAACCAGGGAGAGTTGCCAAAGGAAAACGTCTCGTTAGGTCGGGTGATTTAATAGTTTTTCGTGTTTTCATTGTTCGGGAACTTTTCAGGTATGAAGTCACAGCACCGGAATAGATTTGTTTGTCGCATTGGCAAGACTTACACCGTAAGTTCCTCGAAAAATTAAGCTTAAGTCGTCTTTGGTAAAGAAGACGAGTTTTCGATTTCAGGGATGTAAATCTTATGACGTTTAAGAGCAAGTGAAGTGCCATGTTGAAATAAGGAAAAAGAGGATGACCTCGATTCTGATTGGCTGTCTAGAAAAATCTCCCTGCTATAGACCTTTGTCTCTTACTTTGCTAAATCTCAATCATTGTTGGACCATCATTATTGATTTTAATATCGGTTATTTTAGTGGTGACGGTTGTTTTATGTAGAACCCGAATTCCAAAGTTTTCCTTAAGAGTGAATTTCAGAGTGAATGTTCACAAGACATTATTTTATTTTAGTATCACGACGTTTATATAGTTCTTTATCTGAGAAAAGAGTTAGCATCTCAATGATTTATTATTGTCCACACTCACAACCTTACACTAAAGATGGAAGAACAGTATGTGTTTCTTCGATCTTCATCTAAATTTCCAACGAGAGATATTCAAAATAGTCGCTGCTAGCGAAGGCAACGTAAAGTTGACCTCAGCCGTGTTTTCACATTAGCAAATATCTCAGTTGCTTATTAGGTAAGAAATGAGCAGCTAATGGGCAAAATATGCAATTAAATTTAACTTGCACGCTGTTCCGTTCAAATATTTTACTCATTTTAATTATCTCGTAAAACTACAACACCGCAAGTTTCGATTCTTCTTAAGGTGGTGGTAGATTAGTAATAAACCGCCGCATGATAAACAAGATATTCTCTGTGAATCACTTGACGTGACTTTGGAAAAGCAGTGGGGAGTTTTCTGAATTCGAAGTCCAACTATTGTTACTAAATTAGATTAATGGCATCCAGAGAAAAACGTAGATCCTTCCTCTAGTAAACGAAATTTACCAGTATGTTTCATTTTCCAACTATATCTGTTGTGTAGCTGTTAATTATTAACCGATTGATTTGATATGTAATGTAATGAAATGTTAAGTAATAAGTCAAAACATTATGGTATGATATTTATTGCTGCGATAGTTAATCTAAGGTATTTATCTTTGCTTCTGGTAATTGATTTAATAGCTGCTTGACCTAACGGTTAATACGGAACGTAAAATTTTCATTCAATATTGATAATGCAGTTTTCAAATCGGTCCTTTTACTTAAAATTTTCGTAGTTTTTGTTTTTGAAAACTTCCCTTAGTTTTACACGAGAATCCTGTATGATAACCGCATCTATTCAAAGTCATTCTTTATGTGAAAATAGATATTATTTTCAATTTGAAAGCCGCGGAATATGTTACGCCAACTGTAATGAAAGTATTTCACATAAGTACAATATTCTCCTCAATAAAAATGAGAAAGACCGGCACTCTTCAGACAATATAAGACTAACAGTTGACTTGCAGATAATTATTCTTAGTGTTGGATATTATCAATTATTCCTTCTCTCCTTTCGTAGACTGCGACTGAACTTCCAAATGGGATAGACATCGTATGGCCATGCTCACATCCCAGCCCTTTTCACGATTGGTGTCCCGGAAGCCTTACTGCGTCGTAGTTATGACTTTCTTTCATAAGTATTAGGGCTAAAGGTGTTCAGCCTTTGTAATACAAAGTCCCCCCTTCCATCTCGCAATGCAAAATAGCGTTCTCACTTCATTCTCACGATGGAAAGTTCACTTATGATACAAATGTAAACAATATATATCCGAAAATAAAATTGAAGAATTGCGTTGAATTTATTTTCAAGTGCCATGATGTGGTAATTAGCAGTGAATGATACTTTTTTCATCCTAGTTATCAATTAAGTTATTTTTTACGTAATTTGCGTCGTGCGGTATCGTAGAATATACTGCACTTCTTAAGAATTGGAATATTCATTCTTATAAACATACTTCAGCATCCAAATGAACCTTCCTTCTCCACAAAGAAAGCTCAAAATTTTTTGAGAAAGTAAAACCAATATTGTGAACATAGTCAACACTTTTAACTTAATGCGAGTATCATCTTTAAAAACTGCAATGACACTAAATAAGACATTACTTTAACAATCCCTATCTCTTGCTTTTCTAGAGGAGAGGAAATTTAGATTATATTCCTTCAAAAAGCTTTCGGATGAAAAATGGTTGCTTCTCCACTTCCACTTTGTCAAACTTCCGCATTGCCTCTCTTACTCAAGACCGCCTTAACTCATACGGCTGCCAGAATACGGGGAAAAATCAGCCGCCCTCTCTACATGGCTTTCTGTACATATCATGAACAATTTCATCGAGTCTCCATGATGGCTTTCTTCGTGTGAATTAATACAATGTTCCTGATTATTCTAGCAGGAAAGGGGCCATCCGTATTCAAAGACCGGCTGACCGAAATTAAGTTAGAGTAAAGATTTCCTATTGAAGAAGTTTTACACCATTTTCAATTGTATATAGATTTCTACAATATCAAGGCTACCTCGGTTGAATCGATTAAAAATGTTCCTTTTTCTCCTGCGAAAATGTTAATGCTGAAGTAGAGTTAAGGATTGTGTTTCCACACATCCTTAGAGCGCATGCACATTCCTCTGTTCTGGCCCAGTTCTGCCAATTTCATCAAAATTGACTTCGCGCCTTCGTAATTTATTTTAACTTAAGCACTAGACACGTTTTCTTCGGATTCACACGTAATTAGATCCGGCACAATATTAAAACACAAATGACAGTAAAAGAGGAAGTTCTCCGCCCCTAATTTATCGCTGAATAAGCTACAAAAAGAGGTAGAAGTAGATCATAGAAAGTTCTACTCTCCACACGGATCTTACCTTCCGCCTAGTGAGTTTTTTACTCAAACGAAAGAGAAAAATCGTAGTCAATTTCCCACAGCGGGGACGCACGGCTAAGAAAATAAGATAAGTGAAAAAGGTACACATCAAGTCAGAAAAAAAACTACCGAGACAAAGAGGAAAGGTCGCATTAGAGACAAAAGAGAAAGCATTTTGGGCGGAACGACTTTCGAATCCATCGAATGCAATCGGATATAAAAGACTTTCTCAGGTCGCGACAATTTCGCTCGCTCCGTTAAACAAGTAACTGTTCGTAGAAATGGGAAAATGATTTGGAAAAGCGTTAAATAAACGGAAGAATGAATAGGTAAATACATGAGTTCGTCCCTTGGATTTTATTTGGTTATATTTACACTCTCAGCAGTTTTTTCGGGAGTCAAAAATGCCCTAATTCAGAAATAACACGATTTTTCATCATAAGAAGATCTTTTGATTGAATGCGAATTTTTTTATTTTAATGGTAGGAATTTCTACGTTTCTAGTGCAGTTAGTCGCTGATCAAAGTTAGACTATTTCCATAACGTAAGGAGTACGTGTATGCTTGTGTTTAGGTAATGGATTTTAATAGATTAATTTA
Organism: Pachydiplax longipennis; assembly: GCA_036926295.1. NCBI lineage: Eukaryota > Metazoa > Arthropoda > Insecta > Odonata > Libellulidae > Pachydiplax > Pachydiplax longipennis. Next base: position 2,981,258 of record JAVFKF010000012.1, on the reverse strand, counting down.
AAATCTAAGGAGAAAAATAAAAGGGTGCAAAGCTTATCTGAATGTTGAATTGAAACTTGAAAATATTAATCACATATACTCTCATAAAGGTCACTGTGATATACAAAGTTACAATTCCTAGATATCACCTATACACGAGAAAATCACAATAACCATTCCATGCATTATAGAGCATAACGAATAATTTTGCGTTTAGCAGGTAATCGAGGAAAAAACCGGTTATGTGCGTGTGATAGATCTAACTTGGCCAACTTCCTTGGATTCAAAGCTTGAAAAATTGTTTCCATGATGTCCTGTACCTTGATTTGTAAGAAAGTATCGACGACTTATAAACATTAAAACTGCACTATAAGAATGTTAAATAATATTTATTTTAACCAAAATCATTTAGGAAAATGCGTTTGCAAATAACCATCAAGTTATCATTAAATAGTATTCGCCGTACACTTGCAGCTTGTAATAATCCCGTAACGAATATGATGGACTTATATTTTATATATATAAATCAACCACTATATAATTATTGCCGTCATATTCGCATATTCCTCAAGTTTGCGAATCTTATAATCAGCATTCCTTTTCAACTGGAGTATTACAAAGCGTTAGAAATATGCGGACTCAAAATCGTTTTGAATATTTGTAAAACGGTACGAGGAGTTACGAGGCACCGTTAACCTCTTAAAATGAATAATACTGTGATTCCCCCGTTCCAGTGGCAGAGTGATGAAATTCCGTAAACGGGTTAGGAAGACTGGCTGAATCTGATCTGAATATATGTAACTACCCGAATCTTTACTCAAAATTATGTTTTTTTTATTTGACGTTCGTTTACGTTGTTCTTTTATAGAAATTATGATAATTGCCAAGGGGAATGAAATGGAAATTTATTTAAGTTATTTTAGTATTTATCCTATAGTAATCTTCAGTGAGATTTTGTAATACTTTTAGAGACATCGTAAATAACAATTATTTAATAAATATGAATATCCCTCTCTTGTTGTGGTCGATCTGTCAGCGTTTTTAATTGAGACTTTCTCTATAGAGAACAGCATATACACGATCATTCATGCTTAATTTTTACTACTGATGCAGTCAGTGTTGTAACCGTGTTTGGTGACCTCCCCGCAGAGGGGGCTTTCTATGATTAGGAAACAGGTCTCGGAGACATAAATGTCTATCAATACACCCCCAAATAAAGAGGATTACCTCCACTAATATCAGAGAAAGTAACTTCTGCGGTTCTACACTGTTTTTCCACAGTCATTTTATTGTTCATTACTCAGAAAGATCGGAAAACATGAGATTCTAATATCACGGAACAATCATCTCTGATCTTAGGTTGATCATAATGTCTCAACGCAGAAAAAAACTAATGCATTTGTATGTACGTTTCGACGTAGTGTGTAGAATGTTTATTAAAAGATTATATACATTTCGGGTTTTAGTAATGTCTCTGAAATTCACTACTTAACGAATAAAAGAAGTGCCTTTGATAAGAGAATTAATGGATTAAAAGTCAAAGATTGATTTTGTTGCACAACCCGCTAGGTTATCCGCGGTTTAGAGATAGAAATTATTAGAGATTATTATATTAAATCATTGTAAAAAGAAGATTCCGAAGAATTAATCAAATTTTTTTCAAGTACAGGCTTTCAAATTACATAAAAAATGAAAAAGGAAAGGAAAACCTCGAAGGTAAATTTAGCTTAAAAGTACGTATTAATTTCACTTTCAAATTATATTATTAATATTTGGGTACATTTGAGCTGAAAAAATCTATTTAAAATTCTAATATCGATAGTTCGATATAAAGGGTATGCTTTCCATATTCGCTATTTCTGCGATAATGTCTTAATTAGCGTATATTTATTTCCTGGAACTCAATCAACGCCCGATGCGACATTTAGTGCTATATTTTCTTTTTTTTTAGGAACACAGGAAACAATATTCGAAATATAAATTCAGAAAAATGTACTCAAAAGAATGAAATTAAAAGAATTTATAGAAAGATGAATATGCCCAAAGTCATATCCTTGAAACAAGACTTCTATTTTGTAGACGTCAAGCTCTTTTCTTTCCTTACGACTCAAACTTTCACTCCACGTTCTGTATGATGAATTTACCTTCGCACAGAATTTAAAGCTCAAACCAGGATGAAAACGTCTTATTGGAAAAACATGGAATCTGAATTGTGGCGCACTTCCACAGCATTCGCTAGGAAGAAGACTATGTGATGCGATCATCGGGAAAATAACACTGACTCACAGGAAAAATTATGCGAGGCTTTTATGATACGCAGATGTAGTGAAAGATCATACGAACACATAATACCCACAATCAAACGTTTTCCGGGAGCCAGAAGACCTTGAGTTATACACGGGCAATCGGGTTATGGGAAGGTCAGCGCTAGAGAAAACAAACAGTACTCGGTGAAGGGCAAGGTTCAGAAGACATTAGTCAATGGCAGACATCCAAATGTATATTTTGGCATCTGCTGTTCCATCCTTATCGTTTAATTCTTGTACGCGTTCATACCTCTAATGGAGACGAAAATTTTCATAGGAGTATTAGTTTCTAATAAAAGTGATTCTTTGGCAATGTTTTCTCTTGTGGTTGACGTCAATGTTGTTATTTGCCAGCTTTCCCATGCTCGTTTTCGTTGTTTGATTTCTTGACAGCTCGATCACGGAGATTTATTTTGAAAATTATGCATCTTCTCTCGTTGCGATTGGATAAGATATTCTGTACCTCTGCTATGTAAAGCATTTCTTTATCAACAGCTAAGTTACGGATTAGTCGTCGCTTCGTTCAAACGTTTGATTTCACGATTTCGCCGTCTAACTAAGATATTTACTGAAAAAGTTAAACATATGTTATTCCTGATTAATCAGGCATATTCGCTGGGCCCCCGTCCTTCTGGGGCCCCTTCAGTTTTTGGCCCCCAGCTACAGAGATGAATTCGTGTCCGCAATGGCCAAGAAGAATCGCACCGACGTGAAGACATAGTAATCATAGCTTAAAAAGTCTGCTCGTGCTTTCCCCCGAAAATGTCCACTGTTAGTTATCTAATTTGAGCCTCCGTACGTGCAATGAGGGCAGTCCGAATGTCAGCCCACCGCTTTGAACCGGATCAATGAAACCGGTTACCGGTAGCAACGGGAACCCAGCAGGCCTTAACGGTGTTATTACTCGACTTTCATGCATGCGGAGACTAATTACCTGCATTTTATCGAATGCTTGAAAATGTTCCGATCGAAAAGTATGAATTTATTTGTTGGTTAAAGTATCGTTCATCACTTTCTAACATAAATTAATGCTCGCCTCTGTATAGAAAAATCATAAAATTAATCGCATTGCATAAGCATATGAAACGGATTGAAATTTTGACGAGAAAAAACATATTTGGCATTTAAGCAATTATCGAGAATCAACTCCTTTAATCGTCCATAAGTGTGATTCGTAATGTATTACACTAAATACATTTACTTTCTGTAGTTAAAATATATTTCTTCGTATACATTCATACATATATTTTGTGTTCTTTTCCATGTTCAATGTTACGTTCCACCAAATTTTATTCGATACCGTTATAAATATGATTCCATTTTTCTCCTTTGTCGTAATGAGTTTTATCTACGTTCAGCACATTGATTACCGCAAGCAGAAACTGATTTGGCTTATCTCTGCTACACGCATTGTGTTCAAACTTTAAATGACGGATTGATAATGTTACAGTCATGGACATTCGCCAGATATTCTTTCATTGAAGCAAGGTCAAGATTTAAATGACGTCTTATCTTCGAAATGTTACAATTAGTTCCTCGATAAAATATATGTTATTAACTTGGAAGAAACCAGATCTGAAAATTTTATTGAAAGCAGTATAAACGAACCGGTTTTTAAAATGGAAGAAGTTCTAAACTGATAAATACCAAAGCTTACGAAAGAGTCATGCTGCGACTTCAAAACAACTTTCACTGCCGACAATTCAGTACGCAATTATACGATTATGTGAGATCAATCGCAATATATATATATATATATATATATATATATATATATATATATATATATATATAGAATAGGAATTATTGACTTGGTGATAATTGAAAAATGGAACCTCATCCTATACGAAAGACAGAATTTTAGTGCTCTTCCGTATGTTTCCAGAAATAAACCCCATAAGATCTCGAAAAAAAAAGAGATTGGAGATATAAGCAAGAATTGCAATTCGTTTAGGGAACTAGAATATTATTCCTTTATGGAAAACATTCACTCGGAAATTTGGTCGACATTTCGAATAGATGCATCTTATTATGAGGAAAAGACTCTTCGCTGTTGGGATGCAAGGACCTCACGAATAGGTATCGTTTTACGAAAATATCAATACATTAGGTATTATTTGATAAATCTGGGGGGCCCCTCAGTGAATAATACTTAAATTGTGGGCACCCCGCATCAAGGTGATTTTGGTTCTTATTACACTCGTATCCATTCCCTTAGGTCAGCTAATAGCTGACCAATATCGCGGATAGAGGATATTAACATCCAATGAATTGAGAAAACTGATATGGACCCATAAGAATATTTTTAATAACATATGTTATGTAAAGTCATTTCGCTCAGCATTTTTACGATTGAAGAATATTCGTAGAATATTCAAAATATTTTAAAAAGTGGCCAGTTAAAATGGACGAATTCGCCTGCCACTTTGGCCTGGGGTCAAAAGATTAATGCTTCCTCTGCGGCTGTCCGAAGAAAGACAATTCATTAATTCCACAACTTTTAGTGGAGCTGCAAACCACTATGAAGATATAACGCAGGCGATACGTGCGGTTGCTAGTTTCGAGCGTAAATACTTTGGCGGAATAGAGCTTCTTTTATTCAGTCACGGACGCGGAATGTCCTTGAACGTCTCATGACGACGGCGTCTTGCCACTCGATGGCCATGGGCGAGAACCTACGCTCAAATTATTGGTCTTTTCCATAAACATTCACGCGCGGGAAGATTCTGAATAGCTAATTTAATGAGAATTTACACTTACTCTCCCGAATTGCATACTTTACTCGGAATATAAATGGTTTGATTAAATATTTTTGTACTTTTTAACACCCTATTTGTTTAAAGCTACCGTTGCAATGCAATTATCTTCACATCTTTACATGGGCCGGTTCACGAAGTATGGAACAACTTTCTTATGACCTTTATGAATATTTTCCTTAAAACTTGTACTTCAAAATTATGGAATAAAATTAATCATTTTCTACTGGAAAAATTTATTCTTCGGTGATGTTAGCTCCGCGGCCCTTCAGCCATATTTGCTAATTATTTCGAGTGAATATCATAGAATTTTCTACCATAAAGCTTGACAAATGAAGTGGAAAATGCACATATCAGTTGGAATCCACCCAAAAGCTGAAACTTTAGGTTCACTTTAATCAGCGTTATAATAAAACGTACTAAGCATTTTCAACTAATTTTCAATATTTAAATTCACCACGAAATACATCATTTGATCCTTTATAGCATTTACGTATAGTTATATGACCTGATTTAAAATAACAACTTTGAAGTCCTACTTTAAAGTAAAGTGAAGCATTTCCATACCTAGGGTGAAAATAGTCACTTTTGGCATACATTACAGATACATCGAACATATACATTTAGATGGCTATTTTGTGATTTTAACTCTCAATTTGAACATTTTATATCATAACTTTAATGTAATTATAGAATGCTTTAAACGCATTCAGTTTTTTGATTAATCTCTATATTGACTACATTTCGTGAATATCTCCTGGGGAAAATCTTTTAAAAATAGATACATTTCTAAGCAGTCTCATTCAAGGTTATTAAGATGGGTTAAAAGTAGTTTTGGATCAACTTGAGTAATTTTCGCCTCTTGCAAAAAGATAGGCGACTTTTCAGAAAGTACATTTACATTTACTTTCACAATTCTGACAAATAGGTGGAGGGATATCTTCAGTTAAGGAAAGTTTTCGATATTTTCATAATCCAAATACTGGTTAATATTTTATTCGTACATTATCGATAATCTTTTAAAGGAGTTACTGACTGCATAGAAATCATCAAGAAAAGTAAAATATCAAGGATAACTGAAATTTAAACAAGAACTTTAGAATATTTTTCTACAACATCAGTTTTGCATGTATTATTCCTGAAATAAGTATAAGAACCTATACAACACCAGTCTTATTACACGAATAAGGCTTAAGACACCATTTAACAATCTTGAAAGTTTGAAAGTGCATAACTTCTGGTTAAGAGCCTTTAGCGAGAATACAAACATACAAATTTTCTACTTTATGTATAAGATTGTCTAAGGCTTAAGAGATCACGTTAAATATGCAAAAGTTATCATTTTTAAGGCAGATTGCGGGTGAATTTCTTGGCGGATGATGCGAATTTCGCACATTTTTACCTCCGATAAATGAAGAAATAGCGATTGACTCGTATATTCGATCCCTGAAGTTCTGTTGACGGAATGGCTTACCATTTTTGAAGTTCTCGATTTGTTATCGAGAAACCTCTGTGTTTGAAGAGATTTGCTATGTTTTTGCGAGTGAAAATTCTATGCCAAGCAATAAAACAGCAGCGCTCTCTAATTATAGAAGGTCTCAGAAAGTAATCCTTACTTCGACTTAAGTCAAACGAGAGGCTCTCATTGCACTGATTTTCTGCTTCAGTGTTGAAGTGGAACGACTTTGAACCATAAGACTAATAAGCAGGAGAAACATTTGGTTCAAGTAAAATGACTCTTAGCAAGTTGATCATACACAAATATCCTTATCGCAATCTTCTGGTCATCAGCACTTGCTGGTTTGCTTCTTCTTGTGTCGTTCCCAAATATTAAATCGCAGCCCTCCTTCCACTTTCTTAACAAGTATCATACCTGGATTTCTTCAGAATTTCCAGTGAATCTCCTGACACCTCATTGCTCATGTGGTGACTATTTAATTTTGCGAACATCAGTAGTTCTGTGATAACCTTTTTTTATCTCTGTGTAAACTTACAGCGCAGAAAAATTTACGATTACTTTGCAAACACTCAATACTTCTCATTGAGACTACGGTTAAATTTTTTACTACTGTCACACTATCATCTAAAACATCTATCACTGTCACACTAACTACCGCTCGCGGCATACCATTGCTCCGCGGCACACAATTTGGAATGTCGTCACCGATGACAAATTGAGTAATTAGTGAGCCCAAAATTTCCAAACAAAAATTTGACCAAAGAAATTCATTTAAATTTAATAAATCTAGGTTGATTTGATGCAATCTCTTCTTCTTTTTCCACATTCTTTTAAATATCTATAAAATGGTTGCAATTTCCTTTTCTGCAATTAAATGATTAATGCAACCCATTTAAAATGCTTCATTGACACTTAGTAAGCCACTAAGTGATCGAAGTTAATCTAAAATCGTGTCACTATAATAATATATCTGCTTTAATTTCGGATTGCATCAACCAATAACCTGGTAATAATTAATATTTCAGAATTTTCCTAAGAGATAAAAGAGGTCTTTTATTTAGGAAATATGACCAAATGATGCACTGTGGATGTTTAAAGGACTTGATAACATTTTCATATATATATATATATATATATATATATATATATATATATATATATATATATATATATATATATATACACATACATAGTACATACACACATATACATATATGCATACACTCACACTATGCTTTCAATAATATACTTTTAAAATTAACATTTTGTTAAAATAGTGTTAGTTGAGGCTGGGTTTGTCGAGGTGACTAAAAGGTTTGTTTCTTAATCATGCAAAGAAGTAAGCTGCGTAAGGAGATTTTACATTCTCTTCTATATCATTCATTAATTACTGCTTCATTATTTATTATTCACTATAAAACTAAATTAACTATATTTACCGTGAAATTTGTTAGGTAAATAGAAGTATATTGTGGTCTATACAGAGGTACCTCGAGATACGAATTTAATTCGTTCCGTAACCTTGCTCGGATGTCAAATTCCTCATATCTCAAAGCAATTTTCCCCATTGAAATTAATTGAAATGCCATTAATTCGTTCCAGGCCCCAAAATGCCACCCCAGTTTTTGAGAGAACTCCGGAGCTTAGAAATTATTGTAACGCCCTTAGCTGGCGTTATATCCTTTATTGACTCCTGTTTAAGCACAGTACATATCGTTGAAGTACTACGCCCGTACTACCTCGCCAAGTCAGCTACTCGCACATCTCGCTCATTTTTTCTATGATTTCACGCTTTAATTCAATAGACATCATCTTCTTCTGAGCATTGACCTTTCCACTCACTTTCTTCGGACCCAAGGTTATATAAAGAAATGTGATAAAGTATTTAATTGCACAAAAAGCACAAAGCCCTAGAAAAACTTATCAAAGATGCTTCGACAGCGAGGTAAACAAGTATACTGGGGGGATGCGTAGGATAGTGCGAGACGCACGAGGCACAGTAAACTGGTGGGGTCGTGTGTAGCCGGCCGTTCCTCGTATCTCAAATTTTGCTCGTATCTCAAAGCAAAACTTCGCTCGCTCGACGGCTCGTATCTCAAAAAACTCGAATGTTAGGGCACTCGTATCTCGAGGTACCACTGTATTAGCCACCTTTTTGATCTGCCACTGTCTATTGGAATTCTGAATGACTGCATCAGGTTGAGAAAAATATCCAAGTGACGATGGAATCTCAGATTACGTACGTCAACTGCACTGGACACGGAACGATTTGTTATAGAAACAGGTGATATCGTTTTCAATGGTGCGTTATACTTTGTGCTATCAATAGCTATATTCCCTTGCATCCTCATCTTGATGAGAGTAAGGAAGGTGACATTTGAGATATCAGCGGTTTCATTGGAATGCGTGTTGAGGAACGTTAAAAGTAATGAGAGAGATGAGGAATCCGATGACATGAGAGGAAGGACACGAGGAAACCGACATAAAATTTCCTCCTTAAAATGATCAGATTGGATGACAAACCCACACAAATGAGAAGGAAAGAATGCCACAAAAACTAAACGCAGACAAGACCTTTAGGAAATTTAGGTTATTTTTATAATTTAGGAAGAAATTTTTAAAATTTAATATATATAAAAATAATTGATGTGATAGATTATTTTACAGGAATACGCTTTTCTCTAATTTGGATTGGAATTAGAAATCAAAATTTTCAAAGTGGCTCTTTAGAGTCTTTTTATTGGTTGCAGAGATTCATTCTCAACTAATGTATGAATCAGATCTATTATCTATATATTGATTGGATCTCAGCCTATCATTAATCAATTATATATTTATTGTAAAATTTATTAAAAATTAAAATTTTAATTAAACCCGCTGTAGGCTGCAAGGTGAACCCAAATATGTTTCAGCATGTCTTCGTATATTATGCATGTATGTTACTGATAAAGTAAAACTTTAGAAAAGGTGTCTCGGGCACCTAATTTCGGGTAGATACACTTATGAACGGTTAAAAGACTAGGAAAATCCATTATTAATATATTAATATATTTATTGATGTACGTTCTTTTTAATTTCATCTGATCCGATTACAAGCATATTATTTTTTGGAGTCACGCAATTAATCTGTTTCTTTTTCTTAATTGTATTGCATCAAATTAGAATAATTTTGGGATTTGCTATCAAAATTCTTAATAGTCGATCACTGCTATGCGTTTTAACTTGCCTCGTTTTCATTTATCACATTTTAAATCGATTACAATAACAAAAAATAGCAAAATCTACTCAACACATTCCCTTTGCTGTAATTTTAGGGTAGATATATTTCTGAAATCAAATTATATACATGCATAATATGTAATAAATTTGAGTTAGCTGAGTTATGAAGTCGTTTGCTACAAGTGGTTGCATACATCAGGATTAGCCAACAGCCCAATCACTGGTGGATATTCGGTTACTCCTGATTGCGGTGATCTAATCTTTCTCTAATATTTCCTTAGCTACCGAAAGTATTTAACTTTAGAATTCGATTATGAGTAATAAAGTTTAGGCGAGAGTTTCGGCTTTCGAATGTAGCGAAGACTAGCACAAATTATCATCATGACTCAGTTTTATTTATATTACGATGGTATCATCAAACCATCTTGATTAACCACCTCGGTTTCAACGCCGTTCATTTAATAAAATTAAGTCGTCATATTTTGCACTCGTTATTCCTGATGTTGCACACCAATCATGTAGTCGAGTTTACATTAATTCAGAGATTAAGATTATTAAGATTCATTCTAAATACGGATCAAAAGTATATATATCTAATCACTTACTGTTAATTGATTAACGAAGAGAAACAAGGCGTATCAAAGTTACGAATCATCCATCCCTGTTATACATCATTATATCCCAATGTTCAAGCTTCGGTTTTTCTTAACGTAAACAGGATTGTATTGCTGTTTTGAAATGTACGGGTCTGTTTCCTACAATCCAGTTAGAGTTCCAAATTATTTTGCGCTCGAGAAGTATGCCAAATATTTTAGATGATTAAATTATTATGCAGTTGATTTATTAATTACTATACAGTTATTTGTACAGCCATCAACACTTAAACCTCGAACTTTCGACCTCAATACCGTGATCAAACTTGTATCAGACCCATTTATTACAAGTCAGAAAGCGGTTTCTTGACATCACAAAAACATTCCGAAACGATTAGCAGTAAGTGTCGCATCATTATCACGGTCCATTCGTAGGCGCGGTCGGATGAAAATTTGATAATGTCACGATTTGATACGTCACGCACGCACAAAACATCCAATAAGTGACTCTGTTCAAGGACGTGCCAATGAAAAGTATTCCGTCACAGTGTAGATTCGATTTGAACTAATTATTGCAGAAAAGGCAATAGAAACGAAGAAGCTATATTCCGCGATAGACGTACGCCAGCTCGATTTTATTTCACTTTAACTTAAATGAAAAAAGGACCATTCTCGATGTTAAAATTAAACTGTTAAAATGACATTTGGTGCGACTGCATAAAAATCAAAATATTTAAAACAAAATCTTTTGTTGTAATCTGCGTTCAATGAAAATTATGATAAACATGAACATTAATGAAATTTCATAACAACCGGTCGTGATTTTCCCAATATGCTCGAGTATCGTTACCTATCTTTATTACAATAAATGATCCTGTTCTTGGTAGAATTATTTTCAAAAATGCTCCGATATCTCAAGTCTCTATATACATATTGACCCCCACCGGAAATCGAACCCGGGACTACTTTTACCAAAGTTGAACGTCCAAAGTCCATTTAACTACCTGGGAGTCGATTTTATGATTTTGAGATTATTATCTAATTAGTGATTTGGAGGAAATAAGACATTATAAAGAGCACCGTTCTTATGATTAGGATTACCATACGACAAGGATTGTTTCGATTTTAACGTTTGGTCAATGTTTCAGCTATCTCGGTTTTTGGGAAAAACTCCAAGAAAGGATGTAATGTAATGGATATAGTGAGATTACAAGGAGAATGTATTAAACGAAAATTTCATCAACTCATTTTCTACTCTCAAAGTGGCTTGAAAGTATTTGAAACTTACTTGGGCTAATTTTAAGACAATATATAAGGTTTAATTCCGATCTCACTCGCTTCAACATGAGTTGCAGCATCTTGTGATGAGAATGTGGCTTATGAAAGTGTTGGCATACGGAAGGGTAGTCTTAGGAGATATCACAATTTGGATACAGCGAAGAGGTAGCGATATAAGACGGAAACTTGAATTTTCAATAAAGGAAGTGTATTGAGGACTAAGTGCTTACGACCAAACATGCCAGACAATTGTTATAGAACGCAATATATAAGTACTGAAGTAGGGAGGTTTAAAGAGATTTAAGGATTAATATTTGGCACGTGGACAACCCTGACAAGGGTAAACGTAAATGAACCAAAAACAAAGTGAGACTGTTTGAAGTTATAGCTCAATTTGTTAAAGCATCCATAAAATGGAAGGCTGAGGTTGTAGAGCAGATTAATTTCATCGCTGCCCCAGCGTTGGATTGCAAAAAGTTAATTCTTATTTGGTTGACCAAAAGGCGCGCAGAATCCCCAAAATCTATAAGGACTGTATTCATCGATAATATGATACGGTATTTTCTGCCTCCGTTTACCCTCTAAGTATTCCAAGCACCAAAAGAGGAAAAGAAGCAACTGATTCATTCTGGATGGGACTGGATAAGTTCATATTAATGGAAGGGAAAACGAAGAAGAAAACAGAATAAAAAAGATTATGTTTTTAAAGAAATCGACTGTCTAGAGGTAGACAAATATGCTGTATAAATGGTGTTTTTTTCGTTCAGTTCAATTCAATTAGTTTTGCTTTTGGAGCTACCTAATAATAAATAAAATTAAACATCTGGATGTAGTTGAACTTGATATTCATCATCCATCAGACAGATATGATAAACAGACTTGATATTCATCACCCATCAGACAGATATGATAAACAGACTTGATATTCATCATCCATCACTGCACATTCTTTAATCGAAAAATAATATATTTTTTGACGGAAAACTCAAATTTTTACCTGCTTTTATGAATGTTCTTTCAAAAACCGAATGGTAAGTTTTCACAATGTTTCTAGGATTTTCACTGTCGCTGATCTGTATAGACAGTAAAGCCGTGTATTAGAATGCCTTGACTTGTTAGCTACGCTTTCCAAAAATTCTTTTATTTTATTAAAGTTATCGCGGTATCAGTTAAAATCTACATTTCATGATAAACATAAGATTTTACACGGATTCTCCTCTCTTATCATCAAATTAAAATGATCAGTTCCAGGAGCATTTCATAACACGTATTTCAAAGAATAGGGCCTCCATCAGAAAGAGACCAGCTTCTGCAGACCTATTTTCTTCTTTCTCTTTTACATATTCCGTGGCGGAAGTGGAAGAGAATGTCACAAGGCGATTAATAGAGAGAAAACAGGTATAATTACAACGAGCGAGTTACTTCTCTTTGAATCTGTGGAAAGCTTTTGAAAATCTATGGCCATTTAAAACTTACCGCTTCTTTATAAGATTATCTGGGGTGAGACAAAAATATCATGAAGCTGAAACAAGAAGGAAGAGGTTTATAACAAACTAAAATGAGCCGTTTTGCTGATAGCTGCCATTTTTTTGAAAATGAATATTCACGAATTCATTTCAGTCTGTGATATCAATGGACATTATTGAATGCCCAGTTATTAATTAAGTATGAATCATAATTTGTTAGATTTTAATCTATAGCAAAAAATCTACCTCTAAAGAACAACTTAGCTTGCTGGATTGACGTCCTTTTTACACTCCAAATCTCTTGTATAATTCATTATAATGTGATTTACTTAAATTTTCATAAAAGCTCGCAAATTTGTTGGAGATAAAATGAATTTACGATTATACAAACAATTTCAGAATTTTAAGAGTATAGTTATTATTCGAGATAGGGCAAGTTCTTGGAAATTAATACTGATATGATACATTATGTCAACATCTCTTCGAGAGAACTATCAAAGCTAAAAAGATAGTATGATTGTCAATTACGACCCCAAGGACTGTAGAATCTCTCACCACAATAGTGCAATGAAGAGGCGGTTTATTATTTCCCCAATCAATCATGCGTCATTATGAATGAAGCGTGGTTTGAAAAATTCATAATTAATCGTTATTGCATTTAATTTAGTTGCACCCAATGGAACTTTTAAATCTTTAACAGCAGAATTTTTTGAGTCAGGAAATATCCGCTACACCTTGGAAAAAATTGATACGATCAAGAATTACACAATATTCTAGCGATGTTTTACTACTGGGCGTCATATACATAATGTTTCATTCTTTGTTTGAGATATGACTTATTATCGGTATGTTATTACTTATCGGAAGCTAGTAGTTATGTTGTTGTGTATATTTTTTACTTGATAATTCGATAACCAATTTAGAGTTGACATTAATATGATTCATTTGTAAAAGAATGTAGAATGAAATGACCGTCCTATTCTGAGCACTGCACTATTCTATAAACGACGTAAAATTAGCATACAATCAAACACTTAGTAAGCCAATACAGTTGATTTTTATTCAAACTTCGTTTGCATGAGTTAATTCGCCAACGAATTATGGGCGGGGTATATATATTTTAAGCTTAGCCTTGAAACCCTCTAGAATACCTTCCAAATTGGAGGTCAGTAAGTAGGCATACAGAATGATATACAGCATCATTCATGCGGGTAGATAACATAACTTCCGGTACTGAGTAAGAGAGGCCCTCGATTTCATACTCTTTCAAATTATTTATTTATAAAAAACGCAGCAGTTTGGTCTTTGGACCAGATGGCAACGGTGGAGGGGAAGAAAGGAATGACATGACTGTCCGGCATTCGCCCTTAGACGGGAGGAAATTACCTCCTGCAGACAGTCAAAAAAGATGATATTCTAGTGAATCTTAAATTCATTGCTTACATCAAAAAAGCTGCTTTCTACTTTCCAGATAAGAACTGGACAAGCTCCAACTATATTTCTGGATAAGCAGTACATCTAGTAGCCTTTTCAGTTGTTCTTGAACAAAAAAATAAAATAAACCTACAATGCCTACACAAATATTTTTCATTTTCGTGTTACAACTGATTCGTAAATGATTGAAGAAAAATATAATTTCTTAAGTTATTTCATTTGTACGTAACTCAAAGTAAGTCGAAGGAATAAAATACACGAAGATGTATATTGTTAAATTGGTTAATCTCAAACAGTTTTTACACTAATGAACGCTTTTCAGACAATAAAGCCTTTGTGAGAATCATAATTTAGTTCACTCTCATAATATATTATCAATTCTTAACACTTTAATACAAGCAAACAAAGGATGATTTGGGCGATCGATAATTTACTACCTGTTTAATTATTGCTCATAGTAAATTCCCCATATAAAGTTTTGAAAATGAATCCTTCTCGAAACGTTTTTCTTTCCTCTCAGCTGTTTAGTATTAAGATGAAAAATTGAAGGAAATGTTTGCAACAGACCTAGCTTCTTGGTCAATAAGAATTGGTTAGAGTAGAGGTGAGAAACTAGCGGCCTTCAGGGCACATGCAGTCTTCTGCGAAGTCCAATGTTGACTTTTCTTTCAGAAAACTCGGATGATGTTTCCTTTCTCATTTCTGGACGCCTCCAATAAGGTGTCATGTCTGAGCAATGGAAAATATTTTTCGGGATTATGATCCCTACTATAGTATCTTGATTTTTGCCCCGAGTACTACTTTATTTCTATCGCAAATCTCGGAATGCAATTTTATTGTATTGTACTTATTGTATTATTTCAGATAAGTGTGCGGGTTCAAAGCGAGACCCTAAAAGAGGAAGATTTGTGTAAATGCTCAGAATTATATCCAATGAAACATAATAGAGCGCAACCCAATTATACATCACAATCATCAAAACATCTTCGAGAGAAGTGAGATTATGCACCATCAGATGGCGTGCATCCAGGAATAATCCCAAGGGAGAATATACTTGAAAAAAGTCCAAAGGACAGGGAATCGAATAGTATGGCAATTGAGACCCGGGTTCGATTCCCGGTCCCGTCGGACTTTTTTCAAGACTATTCTTCCTAGGGATTTCCCTCCTGGCATTATCCAGTTATTGTGGTTATTTGAATGCATTTTGATTAATTAATCAAAATGCATTCAATTAAAATCAAAATAATAAACCGATAAATCTCAGGCGAAAAATCTCTGTAAATAAAACGGAATATAAAACGAAGATAGCAATTACAAGGGAAAACAGTGAGCATTATAATAGTGTGATACTATTTACCTATACCTCAGGAAGCTTATACGTAAGTAAAAAAGTGAGTTATGAATCTTATTTTAGTATTTTGTCTTATTTTTACCTCTCACTTATCTTTGAATTACAGAGTCTCATCACTCAATTTCCTAAAATTTCGAAATATTAAAATGTAGGAAACGCAAATCAAGCGCGGTGGTTTCATATTCCGAAGTAAAGACATTCCCCGAGTCGCGAATGAGTAGGCCAATCAAATGAGCGCCAAAGGGAGGGTCCGCTTGGAAGAGGGGCCCGTCCCCAAAGGACCATCTGTTTTGTCGACCCTTGCAGACACCTCCTCGAAAAAAATCGCAATCTTCGGGTTTTAAAGAGAAAACAAGGTCCTTCCCTTTTTCTGCTCACACCTGTGAATGCAAGGAATGACCCGAGATGGCCTTCGATACCAAAGGTTAGCGAAAAGATTTGGCAGAATAATACTTGGAAATGGATTTCTACCTTAATTGTGGTTCACGTATAGGAGGCAAAGCATAAATGTATTCGACTTAAATTGTAGAGTAAATGTAGATGTATGTATAGTTGTAGTAAATATTCTACTGTATGAGATCCATTTTTATCGTATTTCGTGCTTATCCCTGCTAAATCGTTACCATTAACGATAACACAATTGGCAAATAGAAAGTTGTCTGGTTTACTACCGATGTTTCTAGAATTTTGCTAAATAAATTAAACATTCAAAGAATGTTTACATAATATAAAAGAGGCACGTTATCACCTTTTGATTTCGTCCTCAGAACAGCTAATAATTCCCTCGTTCAACCCAATTAATGGTATTCTTAAGAAAATATTTCAAAGGATTATTATGTTCAAATTCGCTGTCTCACCCTTGACATGGCTCACTAAGTAAAGGAATCATCCTATGATGAACTTCTTTATCATTTTATGATGACATTCTACGGTAATGCTTGACAACACGCTCAGCAAACGAAGAAACGCTAAATAGTATTACGGAATTCCCGTAATATTAACTTGTAAATTTGTGAATACGGAGAGTTTATAATGTGTGATACTTGAACTGTAAAATTTTCACACAATGATCATTATGATGAAAATACAAACAGACATTACGAAATCAAATTTTATTTCGATCGTACTTTTTTGACATCCAATCCGTATTCAAGTATCCTCCACTATCCAGCAAAATTTTATGGAATTTAAGAATTAAGATGTTAAAAATAAATTTGAAAGGATCTAAAAAAAGATATTTATCCCTAATACAAGGACTCCTGCCAGTAGTGGTCTGCATAGCTACGATAAAAAAACTTATTAAGCATAAATAATTTATCGAGTATCAGTGATTTCTATTTTAACTAGAATTATCTTTTAAAGATAATACAAGGCATCGCTTTTTAATTTAGATTCCAAATAGTTTTACTGATCTCAGAGTTCATTTATCGAGATCAAGGAGGGGTAATATATCTCTTCAGGAAATTTTAGGAAAGAATTTGCCACTGAGGCCGCAAGTGGGATACCGAAGATTTATAAAGCATGAAATACGTATCCAAATTCTCTGCTTTGATAAAAAATAAATTCAAGTTTACCAAAGTATAAACAGAAAAGAATCGTTCCGAATTTAATAGTGAAATTGATTTGACAGATTCCCAAGAAATCGTAGCAAGCAAGATATTGGATAGATCAGTGGGTTAAATTTAGCTAGAAATTAGTTCCTATTTGGTTTTTGGAAGGTAGATGGGAATGAAAAAATAAACCATTAGATAAAGTGCTAGATGGAGTTCTTCATCGTTGATGAGATCGGGAGTTATCTGTTAATCTCACCAAAGAAGCTTATTATTGAATGTGAACAGTTCCGACAACTTGTGTGGAACTGGAATCATTGGTAAGCTTTCTATATTGACTCTAAATGACTCTTTTTATATTGACTCTAAATGACGATAACTAGCTCCAGTCTCTAAACAGATTTGTTGGTGCCTTGCACCGCATGCTTCTGATTTCTCTGCTCATATATGAGAAAATGTACTTCCCCTTTTTCGTTTTTAAAGAGAACCAAACAGAGTTGTATTTGCGCCCCTGGAAGGCTACTTTTCATATATTACAGATATTTCTGAAATTTATAATATTTGACTACTTCCTTATTTACTCTATAAATATTTTTGGAAGTCATTTGAATTAATAAAAGAATAATATTTGTTTAGGTAAGATATTTGCTATAGCTCGAATAATAAACAATGTAATAATTTAAGAGATAGGATTGTTTTTCTGAATCGTGAAAATCAGTAGTTCTTATTAGTTACGATTGATTTTTTTCATTAAAATTTCCTCTCGACATCATAATAATTATAATAAAATATTATAAGAATAGCTTCGAAAAGAATTTTGATTTCGATAGACGAATTTTCACTACTCAAAATAATAAAAGCAGCTTTAAAATTAGTAAGAGGATTAATTAAATTTGCTTCATCGCATATCTTATGTCTCGTGTAAATTCTTTCTTCAGCGAATCAAATATCTCAAAGAAAATGACTCCGGCTTCTCGACACAGGCACTCTAGCTATTTATTGCTTTATTGTATGTAGTGTGCAGTTTTATGTTATGGAGATGCTTGTATTCTATGGATAAAATCCCCTCTTTTCAAGTAAATCATAACTTAGCCGCTCCTACTTGGGTTTAAAAAAAAGAAATCGTGAATTGAATATTAATTTGAATGGCGACTTCCAAAGTAGGCCCAAAGAAGACGGACAGAAAGTTAAATACCGAAGATAGTGAAACGGATCGGATGGTGACGTATAAAAAAGAAAAACCGGTTCTCTTCTTTTAATTCCTCAAATTTTCCTATGGCGTTAAGTCGACTTGATTACTTTTACACAATATTTTGCTCTTTAATTTTAGTAGTTGATCTCCGGCATAGCTTCTTTGGTGCGTATTTTAACTCGCTGACAAATATTAGATTTCAAAACTGGCTATGATTTCGTGTAGAGTTGTAGTCGGAATTTCTTTGCTCGCCCATTAGTAAACAGCGTTCAATATCTCTTCCTTTTATTGGCGTTCTTTTATGTCGTTGGGGGAATTTTCTTGATTGAATTGTGTATCGCATTTAGACAAGAGATAACTTGGCTGTATTACATTTTTTTAGTGATGCACGAATCGTACTTTTCACTTCGAATGTTTAATAATTCGAATTTCCAATTGAATAAACTAAAGATTCGATTCGATACACGATATAATGCCCGGTTGTTTTTTTTTGGGAGTAAACCAAACTGTTGCTCTTACTATCTTTAATTGCTCTAGTCGACATCCGCATCGCGTATTTAAAACAAGAAATTTTTCATTTTATTTGAGAACTAGTTTTAGTTAGAGGCAAACTTACTATAAAATTACGAGTTACTCATTTATATGTTCCATGTAAAAAGTGAAAAAAGAAACAAAAAAGTGTAATGTAGTTTACCGCCACCAAAATTTGTATTTGATCGGATTTGAGATTTGCATATGTATGTCGGTTCGAAATTTTTGAAGTAAAAAATTATCCGAAATTTGAATATTCGCTTAATTGCTCATTAGTTGTTTATTACTTTGACTGAACCTCTTTATCTGCACAGATTTTCTGTTTTATTTTTTAGTATTTCCATTATATTAGTTACAAGAGTAGCATTGTTTTCAGTCGAGTTGAAGAGGAAGGAGGAACCATCAACGGCTACATATGACCTGGATTCGAACCAGGTGATTCTACTAGAAGATCTGGGTTCGAGTCCCCGTCAACTACGACTTCTTCATTCTCGTCTATTCGTGAATTTTTTCAAGTCGTGCAAAGTTAGACCTAAATCCTTTTCCAGTATTTCTTTTGTGTTTGAGCCCTTCCACGTTTTACAGATTACGTTCTAAGAAATCAGGTATCCAAGGCTGTTCAAAAGGGCAGCTAATTCAATCAGAGTGATTACATATACTTATTTGAGTACCTTACCTGAGTGGCGATTCCCGCCATTGTTCCACGCTTACCGAAACTCTCCGAAAAAAAAACATTTCCTCATAGCCACGAGAAAAAAACAGGGAACCGAAAATATTAGAAGACGACGTTCAAGTGTCAGAAACTAATGATATGTCTTCGGAGTTTAGGAATGGTTTCAAGAGAATCTTATTTCTGGAACGACTCGAGGAGGTGGGTGCTCCATTAAGATTGAAAACCTAAAATAACAATTACGCTTCGGTCGATAAATACTTCTCGAACACGAGCAAATTCTTTAGGGTCAGCTATTTTAATCTTTTCCTCTCTGCACAGTGATTGATTGGTTAAACTGATCCCATCGACGCGATTATAAATATGTTTGAAGAACTACGAAACAACGAATTATAAGTTTTCTATTCTTCGCCAACTCGTTACGAACGTTCGTTACGAAAGATGGAATGGAAATACCTTCTCGGGCTACTAAAAAGTGAAAAGATTAGATTAGAAATTTCGCAAATTCCACTAACGCAATTCTGAAACTTATATTCAACAGCGCGTTATTACCCTTTTTCATCTCGTTTTCTAAATGTCTAACGTAATTACTGCAAAGCGTTATTTTCGTGTATCTTATGAAATAGTAAAATATATATGTAAATTTAAGGTCATAAGGAAACGTTTTATATGATGCCATAAGTAATGTCTCAAAACCCTTTATTTTCTTCAGTGATAGCTAGAAAGAACGTATTTTTCCTTTATCAACAAAAGTAACTTAGCAACAACAAAGCAACTGGCATACCTTGGCCTGAAAAGCCGATATTATCAGAGAAAGAAAGAGAAAGTACGGTACACGACGTACGGTATACGAGACGGACACATTTTTTTGCGTCTTTGGAGTATAGGACATTACTATAAATAAGCATCCAACACTGAAATTGATCATGTTGAAGGATTAAGAAGTTTCCAGATCAAAATTTTCGGAATGATTCTTCTTTCTGCGTAATTGGTGTAATATACCATAATTCTCAGAGAAAATGAACTCCACCTTTATCTCCATACCTTGTATTCATCAGCTGAATATTCACGACTACAATTACTGAAAAAACATCCGCATTTCACTAGTTTATAAAGTTTTCCTTCCGAAAATGTAATTCAAAATCTGCAATTTGCGTATGGAAGAATGAGATGTACATTCAAACAAATTTTGATAAGGCCCTAAAAATTTATTTCTTCTATCTGCGCCACCGATCTACTAAGTTATCTTCTTTTCATTGAGTAATATTGCCCTTTTATTAAGAAGATATCTCATCTCTGAAAATCCAACTTAGGCTTGAATACCACAGGCAATTACTCAATTATTAATTAGGTTCGGGACTAGTATTTAGGTAAATAATTTGAGAACTGAGCTAGTAGACCAAAATTCAATAGGTTCATTGAACCTATTGAATGAATAAGGAAATATTTTGCAAATTTGGACATAGTGAAAAATTAAGTACTGAAGCAAGAACACCGTAGCTATAGTCTCCTTGTTCTGTTCGGTAGTAAATTTTAAGATGAAGTTTCTTTCCTTATCTATTGATCTTTTTATGTGATATTCACATATTCAACCAGAAATTTTATACTATGCCATGAAATCCTTTCTCAAACACAACTAAGATTCGTATTTTGCTGGAAATGATCTGGATGTAAGAAAGAAAAGGATTTTTATTGTGCAATATTAGAAAACGCAAGAGAGGAGTTTATTTTCAAGTAGAAGATAATGCTGAAGGATTGCTGAAGAGGATAGAAAATAATGTTCCATTGTAAGTCAACAAAAGAGAAGCTAAGAAAGGAACGGATGTTCCTTCATGCTTTTCCCTGAAATTACTGAAGTGAAACTTTCCACTCAGTCAACTGAAATGGGTTCTAGATCAAAGAAACATATATATTCATAAAATATATACGCTTAAGGATTCAAAACAAAGAAAATATTTTCGATATATGGAAATTATGGATTTTTCCTTCCTGTAAGCTTAAATTTTCTTTGCAGACATTTCTTATATTCTATTCTTGTTCCTACCTCAGTGTACTTTCTTAAATCCTGCACTTCTTTCTTTGAAACGTCTTGAGAAGAGTATGAAAACACTAGAGGAACTCTGTGGGATTGTCTACAAGGTCACTAAAGACCTTAGAATCCTCATTTACATCTTAAGTACAGTCTATGGAATAAAAAATGCACATCGTTCGGGATTTCACCGCGAACACAACAGGTGTTTTAATAGGATATTCCGCTAATTTCTGTCATTGCGGTATCATTGATGAAATTCTGGGTGAATAAAAGGTTCCTCTGTCCTGGTAGGCATTGTCCCGGTTACTCAGAGGTATAGTCCCGGTCAATATTTCCTGATATGATGAAATTCCGATAACTGAAAATCAGCGCAATAAAACATGTAAAGGAAGAATGGCTAAAATTAAATTAATTTACGATGATAAAAGCAACACGAGAACACTTTATCTTTACCACAAAACTTATTTATTGAGCAATTATTTGGCCTAAAACGTCGAAAACGTTCGTTCAGTAAAAAGATCGACGGATTTGCACCATTCTTCTCACGTGTTTTTCTAAAGTGGAATTTTTCCCTTCGATCCTGTTTCATTTTTAAGTCGTGAAAGTAAAAGACGTAAGAGCGATAAATTCTTCTTTTCTTTCTTTGATTCAATTTCAATATCTTCATATAGAAAATAAAATGACGATTGATAACTTTTTAGGCTTGATACAGACATTGCAAATGATCCCATAACTGAATCTTTAGATTCTGGCTAAATGTCTGCATCCGAGCACTTAATGCTTCAAGCTTCTGAAGTTGAATAACAATAAAATAATTAATAATTAACAGCAATATAAAAATTTCTCCAGCAAAAAAATCGATGGACTGTTCTGGATTTCTCTGAAACTACAGTAGTTTCACCTTTGAAAAGTTAGAATAACAAGTAAGTTGCAGAGATTAATTGATCAATCACAATCTACTGTATAAGGAATCATTTATAGAAAGTAATGATTGGTAAAATTTCCGCCATGGCTGGGAATTGAAAAAATCTTTCCTCTTGTGTCTAAGACTCGGTGTTCTTCGGGTTTGACTGCGACGGACTTTTTCTCAGTAAATACTTTCTTCAAATTTAAACATGTCTCTTGCGTTTTTCATCAATTACATAACGAATTCTTGAATGAACGATGAAAAAGACTCTCCAACAAGACAAAGTATTTCAGTCTCTTTTCAAGAATATTTTGAGAAAAAGCAATGATAAAATCTTGTAGCAAAGCAATGTCTAATGAAGTGGGAAAAAGACGCTTTCGCATAGATTTGCGCAACATACGCTCGTGTCGCTGAAAAGACGGTCATTTGTGAGCAGAGTGTCCATGGAGACATCTGGAGCACGACGCAATACCGTTTTGTCCAGATTCAACACTTGCGCCACCGACGAAAGGAAGAGACAAAGCGAGGCCCAAAGAAAATAGAACATTTCATACTTGCGAAAGAGAGAATTTACATAAATACGGGAACTATGAGGAAACTAATTATGCGTGCCGAAGTGATCTATGCCTCCAATATACTTGATTATAAGTATTAGGTCGAGTAGGCGAAGAAGCACCCGTCTTTTCAAATTATAATGTTTTCTGGGAAACAAAAGCATGTTCCATGTATACTATTAATAAGGATTATATAGCATAGAATAAGCACGATCCGGCCCAATCCAAATAATCAGTTGCTGAAATAAAAAAATTCATCGTGCGTTTAGTTAAGAAAAGTCAGAGTAAATAGAAATTACGAGACGTTCATTTTTAATTTTGTGATCAAAGTTTTCAATTTTCTTAATTCTTCTTTCGAAAATTTCTTAAATACTTTTCTCAGTCCTTGTTTTTTATTTTCACATAACCTCATAACTAAATTCAAAAGTATGGGTGACTGTACTTAATGCCAATTAAATTTAAAATTGGTATCGGAACTATTAAAAATATTATTTCGGAAAGCGTAAATGGCCAAAAGACGTCATATGACCATGGAGCGGCTCTCCTTTACTTTTTACAGATGAGAATGTCAATCAGATGAATTTAGGTAGAATATACATCTTACAATTAGTCAATGTAGATTAGTAATATCTAAACATGGAATTTTTTCCGCTGAAGTTAGAGCTAAGGTTCCCCAAATTAGGCACTCGATTGGACGTATTTAATGATTGAAGAAATGCGGCGATTACTATGTTCACGCGCTTGCGTTGCTCCATTTCTTTAGCGCCATGACTCATTTCTATTATGACACGAAAAGTTTCTAATGACATTATTGCACTATTATAAGGAGTGCAGTTTGGAACTTTATGCATAAAAGGTACGCGAGAAAAAAAGCTGTAACCATTGGACTAAAGAAATGTAAGGATAGGTTTGAAGTATCCACTGGGAAAATCATTTTGTCTTAAGAACACTGGTCACTGATGTAAATCAGCCGCAAAGCCGTTGTATTTGTAATTCATACAGATAAAAACAAACATAATCGGATAACTGTGCTCTCTACGACTTTGATGTAGCTGATGTCTTCAGAAATAAGTTATATCACATCTTCTTCGATAGTTTGATGCAAGAATGTTCTTGATATCTGAGTCTGCATGATATTTACATTTATATCTGCAAGGCGCGTGAGTTACATCAATTAATATGAATTCACCATCATCTTCAGAGCCTTACGTTGCAGTTTTGTTTTTGTTGTAGTTGCATGTTTTTCTCTCCTTTGTTGCATTCTTTCAACTTCTGATAGCCTTGAACACGCATTATCCCCCCTATGTCCTCAAATAACTTCTGATCATTCCCTCAATAAAATTCCTACTTGAATGTGGTTCATTCGCATAGGAAATTATAGTCATGATTCATCATCATCACTACCAGAAAATCACGAATTCTCATCATTAATATCGATCTTGTAACTTTGGAATTGTCGATAGTGGTTCGATTATTAATTTTGGGTACCTTAAGAAGTCAATATATATATGTTTCGCGGTATAATTCTTATAAATACGCCTATCATACCAAATCTCTTGGCATAGAGTCATTATGTAAAGAGCATGGGATCCCATAAGAACTATCATCTCAGAGAAGTCTTTGTCTGTGAGAATTCCAACCAGTCTTATTATGATCCGTATAAAAAACATAAAGCAATAAATAATAGCCGAACAAATGAGAAATCAAATAATTTCACTTGCCCCTACTTTGAGTGATCCTCGTAGAAGCGCCACTGGTCTTCCGCACGTCGACCCGCAGCGGATGCACCTGCGTCGTTCAACCAAACATTAGGCTTTGAGTTGAGAAACAGGAGGAAAACGCGCAGAAAAAGTTCTTTCGGTTTGATCAACTGGTACGCAAGAGTTCTTTAATAACACGATCATGCGAGAGAAATGTGTACGTTGATGCCCATTTATTGGCACTAAAATCAGAGATTTAACTTTTAAATATGAAATGACACTATGGTTTTCGCGTGAACAGGAAGTTACTGAAATAATTCGAGTCAAATATACTATTTAATTTCCTTTACAAATCTGAAAATTATACCAGAAAATAATCTACAAATTATATAGAATTTCACAATAATAATTGCAATATTAATCTGTGGTAGATCAAACTCATTAATTATTCAAAATCAATTAATAATTAGGGCTGACACTGCAATTTTGCGTTTTACCTAGAATAAGAATTTTGAATAAACTTAATGAAACAATTGGAAGCGTATAGATTTTCGGACTCACCGATTGGAATCAGTCGTTTTTATGTTTTCGAATTATTATGTTATAAATAAGTAAGATGAGTGATATGAATAGTTTAGGAACCAAGTTATACAATTAAAGTTTCCTTTCTCTAAATTAAGGTACGTGTTACGCTTATGTTAATAATTGAATTGTAATTAAATAGTAGGGGATTATATACCGTAAATCAGATATCTTAAGAATACATTTTATTACGTTTCTAATAAACTAGGAAAGGCGAAGAAGAACTGTGCAAAGTTCCAAAGTAAATTCTCCTTTTTCAATGGATTCCTTTGTAATTTTCACTTCATTTAATATTTTAATGTATTTAATTTAATATTTTCCATTAATTTTAATATCAGAGCGTAATTCTGATGAAAAAAATTAATTGGAGCGATTTTGGCATTTATTATCATTATAATTCCACTTCCACCTAACCTCACGTTATATTTTTAAAGGAGAATTACGGAGAAAGTCATTTAAAGAAAGGAGAGAAACAAAAAAGATTTAATTTTTCTGATGAATATATCCTCAACTGAAGTTCGATAAAGAAAGAAACTCACATTGAGGTAAAACATTAAAAAAGAAGGGTACGATATTTTGTTTGTTTACACAGAATTTCATGATTTGGCATCTTTGCAAATTGGTGAGAACATTTTATAGTAAAGCATACGTTGACGTGATACGCTGAATTTCCGTAATTCAGCTTTCTATGTTTCTATTTTCTTGTCTTAGTTAAATTCGGAGTTTATGAAATATGCATGATATTTTCTTTCTTAGAATTTTTTATTTCCATCAATAGCTCTACGATATTCTCATAAAGTAAGAGGTCAGATCAAAGAGAGGACATTGAAATATCAGTCCTTTCGTGATGTAATGTAACCGAAAAAGAAGATTTACGGAAATGTAACATCCAATCCACATTTCCCAATGGCTCTTGTCAGAAGTTCTCCTTTCGACAATTTTCAGATCAGTCTCTCGGAAAGGCGCGGTGAGTGCAAATGAAGGCTTTTGAATAGACCGGTCATCTCTCTCTATGATGCAGAGAGAGTGTTTGATCTATAATAATCCTATTCGTGCTGAATCAAACTGGGGTATGAAGATGAGATTAATCAAGACCTATTCAACACCAATTTGTCCATTTTTACTCTACTTTACGAAACGTTACGGAATGAGGGAAATAGTGAGAGATTGATTTTAAAGAGTATTTTTATTCAGGACTTTGGGTTTTTTAAATCGGTCAATCTCGTAATCTACTTTGTATAACGAAGTGTGGTTTAGCAATGCATCAATTGCTTCATTCCGTCCATAGGTCGTCGGGGTTGTTCTAGTACCAAAGAAGTTATAAAATTATTCACATTATTCAATATAAAGGATTTCTTTGAGAAGAAAGAATATAGCACCATGGATTAGGCTAAGACTTGTATGTACGATTTTTAATTGAGATAGTCCGCCAAATAAAATAAAAAGTGATACTAAACATTACGTTATTTTATAAATGGGAGATTTTTCGATGCGATTCAATGAGATTAATTTCATTATTCATTCATTTATTCAAATTTATACTATAAGTGCTACAGGACCTTGTTGAAAAAACTTGGTTAATTTGATGAATAGAATTAGATTTCAGTTTATAAGGCCTGATCATCTAATTTTCCAACAATATATTATTGATTTTTCGATATCCTTTGCGTATACTATAGCTAACAAAAAGTTGCACATGATATTCGAATTAGTTTGTAATAACTTATTAAGAATTAAATTATAACAGAAAAGGCATAAAGTACTAAAACCGTGCAATGAAGTAATCGAAGTCCATTTAATTTCCACCTAACAGACTTTCATTATGGTTTGCATCGATAGATTTGAGAAACACTTATTCCACGAGTTTTCTTGCCTCGGAGGGATTCATTTCCCGACTAAATTCAAAGTGAAATCTAGACAGATAATTATTGCCGATGCAATTTATTTCAGTCAAGCGTTATAATATTTTTGTTTCAGTGGCTATTTGCCCATTACTCCATGATTTATCAATTGCCACGAAATGCATTGAACTTATTGAAATGAACTGAAAATTGTATAACAATTGTTGAAGAAAGGTATTTATTGTAAAAATGAAATAATATTTCTTTCGGTGATATTAATAAAAACTAAGTAAACTGTTGATAGAGTCGTCAGTAAGTGGGTGTATACAAAATGGAAAAGCGTGAACCTCGTGATGGGATCGTTTTCATTTTGCGTGTCTTAAAACAAAGCTTCTTCTCTTCTGGTGTGGAATTAAAATACAGTAAATATTTGAGGGTACGCATTTAGTCTGATTATGTTCAAGAAAGAGTAAGACGTAGAACAAGAGAGAAACAAGGTTCGAATATTAAATAGCTGCTGGGAGTGTAGACGCTGCATCCTTAGGGGACTATTTAGTTCATCCCAAAGAAAGATCGAGAGCCTCTGATTAAAACAAATGTGCATTTTTACGGGTGGAATCAATACAGCCCGTTCGTTTCCTTTGTTTATCCTTTCCTGAGAGAGCCGATGGTTCAAAAGGAAATGGAATAAATATACATGTTTAGGGACTGACCTCCTAGAGGTCCTGTTCCGTTTATTTTAGTCCATCGGGAATATGCCCTTGGTTTTTTCCGCGGTCCATTTTAGATCTGTTTTTTTTCTCCTCAGTAGTTTTACGTTGTCCCTTGAAGAGGTTTCTCATGTAAACTGCGTACGTGATCGCTTGCGCGAGGCAGTTTTCAATTTTAATTCCTGTTTACAACATGGCTCACGTAATGCGTTGAATTTTAAGTGGTAGAATGTCTCTTTGGTGGCAGGAGGGATCTTGAGGTCTGGGTTCCAAAGAAAGATACGCGGTTTTTTTTGCGGAAAAGACTTCCGTATTTTATTCTAGTACATTAAAACGATCATTGGAGTCTATGCAAATAACCAGCGCAATGTCTGTGGTAGGTCCATAGTCCGACATTAAATCCAAAATTCAACATGCTGAGATATATCCTGAGAGCCTTTTTAAGATTGAATCATAACAGTTAACCTAGTTATATTATAGGTACCTATGTTAAAAATAAAATTTTTCTACTTTAAAATTAATATTCTGACGTTTCATAGTGAATTTGGTACTTTAAAAATATTTTTGATCGAATTTGTAACTCAGCGAAACTGTTAATTATACTTTTTCTCTTTCTATGTTAGATGTATTGATTCCAAAAAGTATATGAAAAGAGATTTGTCTAGAGGAGTATTGTTTAGATTCATTAAATTCATATTCATACTCTGCACTATTGTATCCGAAGCGTTAAATCTGCTAAATTAAAACTAACTGGATCATATAAACCAAAGCTCCGATGTTGAAAAAACTATCTTAAGTATAACGATGGAAATGTAATTTTTTATGTACGTTTAAGTACTCGTAGGTAAGATTTTTGTGGAACTATCTGTACTGCGTGATTCATGAGATTCTTCTTCATGCTGCCGCGTTCAATAGCTTCTTTAGTGTACATAAATATGGGGAGAGAGGAGTACCCCTTTCTTGACCTGTCTCTCTCTCGCAATTCCATTAATATTTATTACGGAAAGGCATTGTGAAGCTATGTAAAAAAATTAATTTTAAAATATCTGTCTTCTATTTTATTATTATCATAAATGAAGTAACAAGTGAATCAATAACCCACTTTGCTATCCAGTTCCTTTTTATCATACCCTTAGCAATTAAAGGCTACCAGCAATCAATCATTGATTATAATAAGCAGTAATAAGAATAAATGTTAACGAAATAATTTCCATTTATTAAATAACATATTTACATTCCCACCATAACCCATTTGGGAAAATAAGAAAGCGATTCATGAGATAGAAAATTAATGATATGGCTATTAATTCGTCCCCTCTTCTATGCGCGATCGAGTAAGCATTCATTTAGCATTTAGAAGCCTTTCTTTTGACTTTCTGGGAATATTTCCTTATCGTAAGCTCATTATAATAAACAAATAAAAACGTCTTTAATTCGGGCGAAATCGACATTTAAAAGTTTCCTCTTCTTTTTAGCATCAATGTAAAACATTTCTAATTAGTAAACGATGATGAAGGGCAATTTAAATTGATAGAGAATATGATGAATTTAGCTTTTTATTTTAAACAACAGAGTGAGGCTAAGGAAAGAATTTGTTAAGCGAGAAAATGCCTAAAAAGGAAGGGTCTCTAAAATACCTGCACAAACCTATAACTAATACGGATATATGGATGTAGTTTTGGTAAAAATATGGTAGGTGGTGACGTTCTGTAGATAATATATTGTATAGAAGCTAATTTAAATTTGGCTAGCAATAATAAATTGATTCTTAATCCTTTTTCTTAATTTTCTGATTATTATTGCGCATTTAAAATAAAAATCACAGATAATACGCTATATTTTACTGCTGACGACTGGCTTCCTCTAAACCGAGTCATCATTAGAACTTGTAGATACAGGTCAGTAACTTTAAGTACTTATGAAATTACTGTTAATTTTCAATTAAAATTAGCATGAAGTTCCACAAAGCGCAAACCAGCTACATCGTTTATGTTGTTAAGGCAAAATTTAGCTAATTAATGCGGAATCATTTTCGCTGAGAATTAAGAACAATTATCAATAATTTGGATATAAACTAAAGTATTACGAAATAAAATTTCCCTGAAGTGGACAAAAATGTACATACCCTAATATTCAATCTTGCGTTGCACGTTGCGTTGTATGAACATTTATGAATTTGCGTTGCGTATAGACAACGCATTCCGATAATTATGCTACCAATTATAACCACTCTCATTGAGTTTAATGATGCTACTGAGTAGAACTACAAAAGCCAGGAGAAATTAAGTATGTACCGCTAACTCATCAACAGTATCACAGACATGCCACTATATTAATTCTCTAGTGCTGTATACGTAATGAGAAAGCTGGATATCTATTCTTTCCGTGCGACTTTTCATTTCGAAACATAAAAAGGTGCAAAGGAGAGAGAAGAGCCGAGGATCACACGTGAAAATGTAAATTCGAATTTTTTTATTCGTGAGCAATGGAATTGCACAATCAAGCGGAAAAATGTTAACGAAATTAAATCAGGTTGTTTCACAAACAGATAATGAAATATATGCATGAAATCTTCCGAGGAAATTATTGCAGAAGCTTAATTAATGTATGATTTATATCAACTTATTCGAAATATTAATTGATCAGAATCGCTTTCTTTTCTGTTTAAACAAAGGATCATCTGAATTGACTTCGTTGTGGAAGTGATTTAATAATATGTTGATAAAAAATATCCCTGAAAATCGGCGGTAGTGAAATTTCGAAATACGTTTTCTCAGAAAAACAGATTTCATAACACATAGTGCCGAAGATCCGAAATTCATAATACTCCATAATTATCGGTACAGCAAACTAAAATTAAAAGTTAGAACATAATCTCTTTGTAATAATTGCAGATAAAAGTAAGTGAAGGATGGATTGAAAAAATACATATTTCAAAAGTTACCTTCCTGAGGCAAAAAGCAATTTTTGCATTGCAAATATTTGCTGCTGTGGGGGAAGGAACTAAATATCTTGCTGTCACAACATAAAGGGATTCATTGTATATTTCGTCTATATTCATCCATAGGAAGAAGTTTCGAGCACAACGAACTAAAGATTATTCATTAGTTTTCTTCGAGAGCAGTGGTTGAATCCCTCGATGTATCAAACTAAGCTCGTCTAATATCAGCGTGCTTTCTCGCCATCTGAAGATTACTTTTGAATACTCGGATTACTTTGAATATCGACTTTTTACGAAACGTTCATTCCTTTGCATGGTCTGAAGTCGTAAAAAATCATTTGCGTTTACGGAAGCGACTGGAACTCGTTTTTCATGGACACAAGAAACTCCTGCAATCCAAGACATCCCATTTCACTCCAAAAGAAAGGAATTTCAGTGGAGGCGCAATCCGGAACGCGATGCGCATTTGTTATGGCGCTGAAAGCGTCGATGACTCCAGCGTCACCGTAGACGTGGGATTTACACGATTGAAATGCTCAGGAAGACGGAGATGTATTGAGAATGTTGCTTGTCCTTAAGAGAAGTAGTTATTCACGTTCGATAGAGAATTTTTCCACGGAAAGGAGAAAAGAAAGGCATTGACCGAATGTGGAAATCGGCAAGAGATTGCTTGCTCGTTAACCCGGATTCTCGCACGAGGTTCGAAGGCTATGCTGGATCGAATTTTGATATCTTTCCTGTCGTAGTTAGAGTATGATTTAGCTAAAACTTTGGATATATTTGAGATCTCGCGAAATTGCGATTCTATAACTTGAATTTGACAGAGTCCTTTTCATCATTAGGGCAATTCCATGCAAAGGAATGATAATCACCATAACGTCTCATCTTAATGAAATTTTTTTGCGAATAAAATTATATTTCAGCAAAACCTTGCGTCGTTTAAATAATTAGCAAAGAGAACATACGTAAAGCATCTAAAATTTCTGTGCTCTCGATCATCTTAAATATGACTTTTTCACTACTAATAGACGATGGCATCGAAAATATGAGTAACGAGATACTCTCCTCTCTCCTAATTTCTATGAAGTGCAACCGAGTTTAGTTGTTGCTGATGATCTTAAATGAAGTTGTTCAAGTAGCCAAAATATTCAAGGTTATATTCCAGTTTCGCGATGAAGAATCTCAAAAGGAACTGTCTTCCAAAGACGATAAATTGATAATTTTGAAATTTCTGCCGCAATAAATGTAATTTAAATCGTCATAACTTAGTTAACATTCTTGCAAATCGACCTCTTTCGAGATAACTCCTCAGTTACTAAGATACGTATTACGTGTAAATAACATCTTCCTGAATTTCAGATCTCTGATCCAATTGGAAGGACAAAAATTCCCAGAAAATAGACAAAAGAATTAATGTGAAAAGGAGTTCAAAAGAAACCAGAAAACATTCAAACTTGAATGATTTACATACCTGTGGAACTTTTTAAGTCTAATATCATACAAAATACAGTTATATATGCCATAACTTAATTTACGAAAATTCACAGCTGTCTTGTAACTTATTCATGCGAAATTAGTAATAAGAAAAGAGTGAAAAAAGCAAATTAACCCATAAATATCTGAAGCGTAAGGTTAGCTACGGGGTGAATGAGAGAACTGATGGCTAAATCAACATCTATAAGTTGCATTACTAGAATTTCATGTTGATCCGAATATGCCTCAAGGATAACAACAAAAGAAGGTACGATTGTCATAATACACAACAGATGTTTGAAATTATGAAAACTTGTTTACTTGGAGATAAACTTTCATTCGCGTGAGTTTCCGCAATGTAAACATTCGAAATTCCTGAATGAGCCTTGGGGAGAGGCTAAATTCATCAAAGTGAATGTACAGTTAGGAAGCATCATGAAAGAAATAGGATATTTTGTTGGCTGTTTTATTATCCAGGAAACCTAAGACGACAAATAAGCAAGCCTCCATATGCTAAGATAAATGAGCTAAGGTTTACTGAGGTCAGAAGGTTTTTGCTTTATCTCTAACACAATAAGCAAGGACAGTGTCTGCCCTGAAAAAGTCGTTCAAGAGAAATCATCGGCTATTGCCAAGATAAACAACGCGACCAAATTATGTTGATTCAATTCGTGGAGATGACATCAAAAGATTCCTCCCGTATCCAATTTATCATTCGCATGTATTCCAGCCATCACTATGTTGCTGCCAATATAAGATTACGTGGCATTGACGGCGCAGACGATACATTCCATTCTCGTAGAAAAAATCATTCCTTATTCCGTTGCTTATGAAGGACCACTTACAGGAAGAGATGGGCTCTTCCTGTCCAAAATTGTCTATATTAATGCCACCAAATACAACGGTTCCGCGTCTCACGTTCTTGATTCGTTCCCAACGGTAGTTTGCATCTCATTGTCAGCATCTCTGAGACGTAGGATTAACAGCAGACCATTGCCAACAGCGTGTTAAGAACTACAGTCAATTCATATAAGAAAATCGCTGGTAATTGAAATGGTTCTCATATAAAAATTAAGGTATATTTTACAAGTTTGTAACTATTGCGGTGGTTAAATATATCGATAGCTGAAATTTAGGGAAAAAAATTAAACCTCGAATGATGATGAGGATTGGGAGTAGTGCTACAACAGCTCTTTTCGCAAGAGGAATCCTACGGGGACATCGAACCTATCCACCTAGAACCGAATTTACTAAGATTACCCACGCACTTCTCACGCAATACATGCACCCAATGCCGCCAAGCCCGAAATTGTAAATTAATTGTTTCTGGCATGGAAACTAGTGCATACAGTAATGAGTACTGAGTGGTACACATAAGAAAAATTGTTTTCCAGAGGAAAATAATTGCAAATTTTTGAGGGATTGAAATTTTTCTAAATAAAGCGGCGGTTAAGCGATCGGATACTGTATCAAACAATTTACCGTACATTCAAACAATATTTAGATCTTTAGTGAATCTTTTTATAGGCACAGATGTAACCTGTGTGATTAATGAAACAGACAGATCTGTTGCATGTTTTGTTCAAAAGTTATGGCAATTCATTATTGTTCTTATTCGCTGAATTTTGCAAGTCATCCAAAATCTAAAATGCGATTAAATAAAACTGGGCTTCGACTTCCTTAATAAGGATTTTTCTAGAATGTATTAGTTTTCATATAAAAAATCAAAAGGTCACAGCCCAATTTTCCTTGGAATCGCATTTTCCTTCCGGTAGTGTCCCACCCGTTTTTAAATTAACCACCCATTAATTTATTTCGATTTCCATATGTCAGACATACGTTGGCCGCGGGACCTTCACTTTCCGTTTATCGATTATGAACTATAGGGGCGATTCAACTTTCAAGGATTTGTTGTCGCTTCCGCATTGTGGATTTTACAGAACCACTCCCACAGTTTTCACTGGGAGAAACGGGTTTTTAAGTTCCTCATTTTAAAATACTTTGGTCGAGGTTAATCAGCTCGATTTCCCATCCACGTCCGAAAGCGAATTCTTTAAGCCGGCTTTTTTTTAAGAAAAAGAATGTAAATACCATTTTAAATAGTGTGAGTTAAATGTGAGCATTGTATAAAACATATGGCAATACTAACAGGTAATAGGCGTCAACTTTGAAACACAAAATGAACTTTCTCGGCTTGAATCACGAGAGATATTATAGGAGTTAAGGAACCAATGATTATCCTTGAATTTTTTGGTACCTTATCCTTGGTGAAATAAACTTTCTTGACGGTAATGAGGTGGAAAGAACAGTCAAGTATTGAAGTAAAGTAATAAAGAATCTGAGAAGTCATCAGCACGAAGGCTGTTCGGATCTTCATCCCAGTCAGACATTAAATGCCTTGCTGAAGGAATGGGGCTTACTATACAAGATGAGGAGTGAGGTAGTTTTCCTTTGCTTTCCTTACTAAGCCAAAAAAGGTAAATTTTCCTCTATCCTGTTTCTAAAGAAATATGAAAGATATTTTTTCGGCAAAATAAGTAATTAGAAACAGCAAGAACCATATTTAAGTGCGATTAATATTCCGTGAAAGAAACACTAAAAAGCATATTATGCGTTTAGTGGTAACTTATGTGTTTTTCAGTTTCTTTTCTGAAATCCTACACTAATATCGCCGTTAAATACAGTACTTATGCTCCATTCAGAACTGACGAGTACATCAATGCATACATGAAATGATAGAAATCATCATGGACATGTCAGTAATTCCTTTCGGAGAGAAGTTAATACGACTCCAGCTTCAGAAGGTATAGCCAATTCCTGACCAAAAATAACTGTATTTTCACAATACTAAGTCTTAAGGTGACATGTTTATACGTACAGACGTTACACAATATTTTGCCGTAAAGATTATGATGGTACGATAGCAAACAGTTGACGCTATAGAATGTCAGCAATACTCGGTTGTGAAAAATTCTGCAAAGTTCGCTAGTTTCTGCTTACCTTGATGCATAACTTCCGCTTACCTAACATGCTGATGCTTTTTTATACTGCTTACTTAAATTCGGAATGTTTAATCACTACCATGTTATCTCTGAAGTACTTCTCAGAAATGAACAAAGTAGGCGAAAATTTAACGAATGTCTTTTCTTTGAAGGAAAAGATTTCTATTAATCTTTCTTCGACTTTCAATGAGGAGGTTTCAAATATGACAAAAACAGTTTATGAATAGTAAAATGATACAAATGTGAAATTCCAGCCGAATAAATCAGGACAAAACCATTTACTCCATCGTTTCCTTTTAGGAGGTTAATTTTAGTAGTTATCAATGTATGGAATGTTGATACATTGGTTTGATTGATTTTCTGAAATTATAGGAATTTTATTATACGTTAGGAAAATTTTTGGTGCCTGTAAATGCCCTTTAGGTGAGGAAAAACACATCAGTTATATCCAACCAAGATGAACATTCGCGACATTTTCACTCAGGAAGTTAATTATTACGGATGACATGACATTGATAGTCTGAAAGGCAGGGAAAAAACAGGAGATTGGGGACTGCTGGCAATAATGGGTAGAGGAAGCCCAAATGATCGTTCATATTTTAATACGTGAAAAAGGAACTCCGTGAATGCATAGATTTAGAATTCTTAGTGTTTATCTGATTCATGTGAAATAAAATTTAACGAAAAAATAAATAATTACGCATCCTCAATTTCGTTTCTTGGACATTTAATGGTTTATGGATTAAAATTTAAGTTATTGAGAATGCATTTCATGGTGGGC
The DNA here is from genome assembly GCA_036926295.1 of Pachydiplax longipennis. Taxonomy (NCBI): domain Eukaryota; kingdom Metazoa; phylum Arthropoda; class Insecta; order Odonata; family Libellulidae; genus Pachydiplax; species Pachydiplax longipennis. Next base: position 2,944,951 of record JAVFKF010000012.1, on the reverse strand, counting down.
ATTCTAATTTACTGCCGCCTTCTATTTTCACTCGTAACATTTAAGTTTTTATAGCTAAAAAAGAAAGAGCACGGTTGACGGGGCTCAAAAATGAAAAATAGGAAATCATATTGTATCTAGAAAAATTCAGAAGATTTCGAAATGACAACGTAAATATTTTAAGAGTTTTAATTTTAGCTGATAGCGCATGTATTCTTAAAATCATTTAATATATTATAGAATTATCCATATCTTTTAAAACAATTCAATTACTCTTATCTTCGGTTTTTACACTAAGGGATCGTTGTGAAACTCGGAAGAGAAATGCACACTCAGTGAGGAAGCAAAACAATTTTCAGTGTAGAGGCAACGTTTAGGAAAATAGTGATAGCGTGATTATCCCAGCCTTACAGAATTGAAAGACTTGAATCAATTTAATCATCAAACCTTAAAATATACGGTATTAAGATTTTAGTAATAATTTTTTCTAAATATCTATACAATTGAGATTATTATGAGCAAGGCTTATAAACTGGCTTTAATCAGACTTATACCAAGAAGTTATGTTCTAATAGATTACAATTCCAGCCAATCATTATTTTATGCTTCTTGAAAATATTATACTCTACGGTAAGAAATGAATTTAACAAGAACCTTCTTAATGCGCTCTGTTTGTCTCAGTCAACTTAAAAGTAAGATAAAGAATATTAGAGGTCTAAATTAAGATGTGTGGAACTCGTAATATTCTGTACGGTTCTCCATTCCCTTCTTTTTTCGATTTCATTCAGAATATCGCCCAAATCTGCCTCAGATCGATGTATGATGAAATAAAAATGAGATGCGATTGCTTTTCTTAGGATAATGCAAGAAAGAATGCTGGAAGTTAATAGAGATGTATATGTATGCTTTATTCATTGGGGAAAAGCATACGATGGAGTCATATTGAAAAACACTTTTTATTTATATTAAAGAAAATTGGAATTGATTGAAAATATCATAAAGGAGTTGCACAGGAGACAAAAAGTGATAATAGGAGTGGAAGGAAAGGATTTAGGTGAATATTGGAAGAGGAGTAAGACAGAGATATTGCTTGTCGATGATGCTCTTTAATATAAAGGAAAAGAAACTCACAGAAAAAAACATTAGGAAAGACAATGGGTGTGATAATTGGTGGAGAGAATATTCGCTCAATTAAATATGCAGATGATCAGGTAGCCATAGCAGAGACAAAGGAAGTGATGATGGAAAGAATAGTATTAATAGGCCGTGTATATGGAATGAAAGCAAATGTAGATGAAACAAAAGTTATTAAAATGAGCAATGAGAAGTTAATATTATAATAGAAGGAAGGACGTTGGAACAAATGATATCTTTCAGACACTTGTGAAGTCCTCAAATGGAATTTGTACAGAAAAAATAATAACCAGGATTTACGATGGAAAAAAGCGGCATTCGGGCAGGTTAAAGGTCTGATTACTACAAAGAAAATACCGCTAAAACTTAGATTTGCAAAATGATTTGATTGGAGTGTCATTTATAAAGTGCCGAGACTTGGATTGTATTGGAATATATGGATATATATGGAAAAAATTAAGTGAGAAATGAGGAGGTACTTAAAGGATTCGAGAAGAAACGCGTCTAATGAAAAGAATTGCGAAAAGAAAGAAAAAGGCTTGGGCACATATTAACTGTTTGCAGAGGAATACTATTGAAGGGAAGAGGTAAAAGATGGAGAGATGTATGTTGTCCGACATGAAAGCAGGAAGGAGCCACGTACAGATGAAGAAAGAGGGTTGGAGATGACAGTCTCCGGGCAGTTTCCTGAAGAGGACTAAATTAATATGCTATGACCGAGGAATATATAATGCTAGTGAAACGATTATCTCCCAAATTACAGGAAAGTAAGCCGAAAAATTGGTAGCCGCTTGCGTAATCGCAATTGGTTCTACTGCTTATAGTCTTGAATTATTTAAACGATGGAAAATCGCTACTCAAGTACGAAGACGCACTCATAGTATAAATGTGGTCTTTAGATAAATCCACCGTTCATGCCATGCAGTTTAAGGGTTAGAAGAGGATCTTAAGAGAAACAGGTTTTTTCAAATGTCGCCTCCCTTTTTCAGTCTTACTTTTATATGTAAAATAAAGAGAGGGGCGAAACCCACCTGGCAGCCAAAGTCACTTCCTCCGAATGAAAGACGAGCAGATATGACGGAGATTCAAACCAGCGGATCTCCTCTTTGTCTCACTTTCAAAGTAAACTATGTCTTCGGCTCCTTACCTATTGCCAGCGACGCGTCCTCCGGCTGTCTTTCCCAAAGGAAATCCCCCCAACACTGGAAATCCCCCGTGAAGATTGTGAGGCTTCTCTTTTCAACACTGTTTCTGCTCTCACTATTAAAGCGAAAGGGCGTCTTGATGTAAAAACCGTGTGTTGGCGATACTTTGGAGTATCTTTGACGTTAAGCGTTATTGGAGCACTGTTTATCAAACCTCAGCCTCGGTCCTTTTCTCCTCTGATTCGTTCTTCCGCAGACCGTGCGACACATCCCTACGGGGAAAGCGAAGTAAACAGGTGCCACCCACTCAAAGGGACATGTATCCTTGGCACCCGAGCGCACTCCAACAACACATGCCTATCAAATGAAAGGACTTCTCGTCAACAAATGACTACGTCCGTGGACTTGGGAAGGCGGCGGTCTCTAGCGGCGATCGAGTGAGCCTTCCGCATCCCACGAGCGTCGACTGCTTTTCCCCCACCGCCAACTGCATTCGCCCTTCACTCGCTACGTTGCATTCCGAGCGATTGTAATAGTTTTGGTGTCCCCGATCGGATTATTTTCGTTGTCTGACATTATGCCACGGTGAAAAGATATGGCGCTACTAAGAATGCATGGCTTAAAGATTGCTCCAAGATAATCCATGCTAACCTAGGCTGTACATTCATCTCGCTTTAACCAAGGTGTCATTCATCTGACTGCAAAGAGCATTCATATCACTGTGGAAAATATTTACGAAGATGATTTCAATAAGAGTTTGAAATACAGTATTAAATAAACAATTTACTTCCAACGAATATACTAATTTTCTTATTTTTTCATTTTGACTCACCTGGTGAAGCAGCATTTTTATTTCTGTTGTTGATTTGAATTTCTGGGCTTAATGGGCTGGTTAAATATGCGACTTAAGCCTCTATATTGACCAATAAAAGTTGATCCTAGAGATTTCATTCTACCTATGCTGTAAAGGATCTTTTCCAGGAAATTTAATGACTATTTTTGCTATAACTCTGATAATATTCTTTCTCATAGTGCAAATATTCTTCCGATGGACGGAATAGACCCATATCAAATTACCATAAGTCATGACTGAGTGAATAATTGCAAGTAAATGGAATCGTTCCTCATACTTGTAAATGTATTTGCTCTTTTTTATAGAAAAGGTAGTTAAAACACAACTACGTTGGTTACATTTTATTTGCGATAATATCTTATTTTTCTAGTTTTCTAATCGCAACAGGAAAATAATTTGTGTTTGTGTTGAAATCTCCGTATAAATTCATTAAAATATATAGAATGATTAATGAACTGAAAGCAATTGGGTCAAATTCAAATGCTCTGATTTTTTATTTCTCACCTTTTCTTGCTCAATTGTGTTGTTTCAGCTTGGGTTCGGAAATATACGCAAAGTGATATCTCTATAAGTTAGGGAAAATGACCTTCAATAAATAATTAAGAAGTTTATTCCTTATAGTTCAATTTAATAAAAAATAGTTGGAAAATAAGAAGGTTCGATTCATTATTTTCGCACTTCATGCTTCTCGAGTCTCGTATCTGGAAATAATTTCTGAGGAAAGTAAAGGACTTCCTTGGGTTTTTGGTGATATTTTAGTTTGTCTCACTGATAGTGATTTTTACAGAGAATTCAAGGTCTCTATTATTCAGCCAACTTATATGCATTTGAAATCACTGCTGTTTTAATTCAAAAATAGAATATTTTCTTATTATTTTCCCTTTCGAAGCATCTTTCTTGTCAGATGAAGATTCAGTTAGTATCGTTTCTTGCTTACGTAAATGATCCTTTGGTTGTTTCGAAGCGATTTTCAGCATAAGAATGTGCGATTTTAATGAAAATACTTTAACTTACAACTTCCTGGAGATAAAGGTGTTAATTTGACGACCCATTCTCATTAGCTATATCCATACCAAGAGCCAAAAATATGTTTCTCAAAATTTTCTTGCTTATTAAGGTTTATTGGTGTTTCTTGAGCCTCTATCCGATATTCCGTTGCGCTAAATATTATTACTGCTTTAGTTAGCCAACTTTGGAAATTCCATATTTATCATATTCCATAGTTATCATTCTTACTTATTCTCATCAATATAAAGTATTTCTTAATCGAATGTTTGAATAATATAACTCTAATTACCTTTCCGAAGTATAAAGAAAGATGATAGTAATAAATATTAAGTCAAAATATTTGTCTCCAACTTCCAAAAGACATCAGTTTAATGTATCTTTATCTCAGATAACCTACGTACTCTAAAGGATGTTATTCCCCTTTTGGAATAATTTCACTATTTCATCCAAAGCTGGAAATCCTTTTATTAGAATTATAATATTTTGCTTTAAGATTATTACATATAAATTGCAATCATTAAATTCTTTAATACTCCTGTCAATACCTTCAATTATTAATATCTAATCAAGGAAGCAATATAAATATCAGAGACGCGTTTAATTAATATAGATCTGCAAATAAGGCTCAAACCGTCATTTAGGTGAGTCAGCACTGTTTCATGCGTCTGTCGTAAGTTATCAATGTTAATGAGGAGGACGAGCATTAGAAATGGAAAGCGAGTAGAGTGACCATTCTGTCGATAGAGGAACGACGTCGAAGGCTGTCTGCTCTCGTTCCGAACGCTTTTCAGATAAAGACAGTAAACAGGAGGACTTGAAATGTTTGTCGATTCCTAAAGAATGACCTTAGGCCTTGGAAAGCAATCCTTGAGAACGATAAGACTTTTCGGCGAGCGAATGAGTCAAAGATGAGCAAAATACGTGTTTGTGCGACTTATCGAGATATGCGCGTGATACTTGATTTATAATTATTGGATGTTAAATCTTTAAATTTGATGGTTGAGGAATTTGTTACTACTTTGAGTGAGCAGCTATTCAGTATTCCAGAAAGTGATCTGGTATTCTCCCGTTGAAAGCCGGTCATCGTTGGGGTCGAACATTTGGATAACGCGCGGTCTACAAGGTAGCCATGGAATGATGGCACTGTCCGGTGATTCCTAGATGATCAGAATCGTAAACATCCGTCCCACGCTATGGCCTGACCGAAAAGTATACCAAGAAAACGGAGCTTTTTCTAAGCCTCTGGTTTATTAACAGCCATTTTCCATTTTCTTCAGCGAGATTTGGCTTGGGATTCGTCGAGAATAACTCATAGTTTTTGTTAATCCTAAAATTAAAGTTGTCATTTCATGTTTAGGATAATAGCAAGTATTAAATTTGATGAGCTTGTAAAAATGGTTCCACTGGAGCCTTATTCACATGTATAATTTTATTCTATTATCAATCACTAAGATGTTATTAGTAATTCTGTGATAGTTTCTTATTTAATATTTCTACAGAAAAACGTATACTAGTTCTAAATTCCTAAACATTTTCCTGATAAATCAATGACTCAACACATTTAGCTTATATCTTACCTAAAAAATTTCAACTTGTCAAAAGCAAATAGACAAGGTAAAAATTATATAATATATGCATCTTAGATATTTCTAGAACAACGTAACAGAAAACAATCGAATGCCATCTTGTATATACCCATTATTTTAGGGGGATATTGCAAAACTTTACTTCTGTTTTTTATAAACCTATAACAAACACGGCTATACACAAACAAGCATATATCTTTTAGAATGTGCTATGATGTTGGTTATAGTACGTGTCATTTTCGGACACACGATAGTTCTGTGTGATTATTAAATCTGATATGTATCAACAACAGATCTGATAACCTTCCTAAAAGAATATCCTAAGGAATTCTATGTATCGGAAGGAATCTTCAAAGCAAATATCTTCTCTTCGGAACCTGATTTTTTCTTGTTCTGCTAAGCTGAACTATTTAAGGGTGAAAACTTCTCTTTGTTTTAATTTTTATTAGCTTTTTCAAATTCATCGAAAGTTGTATCGAATAGCCGTATGAATGAAAGAAATAATTTTCATTGTTAGTTAATAATCTTAAAAAATTTTCTAGCGAATATATTGCTCTTTAGTAAATTTTCATTCGTTTATATTTCATTCGTAAATTTTTTTCTCATTTATAGATTAGGAATGAACCCAATCTTAAATCAGAAATGCTGCTGATGAATTAGTTCTTTCTTTTTGTGTAGTTTATTGCTAAAAGCAGGTCTTTCACTAATGAAAAATTTTATCGCTAACTACTTCACAAACAGAATCATAACAAATATAAAATTTGAAATGAGAAGGAAATATTCTTCGAATGCACATTATGCAAAAGTTTATTCCTTCCTTCCTTTATTTCTTCATTTTGATGCCTCAGGTTTTTCATCGTCCGCATTTTGGCTTTCGACGAATTCTGAGATCCGTCTAATGGGAACTTACAATATACAAATAAAATAAAATATAAAAATTATAGCAGTACAATTATTTAAAAAATGGAACTAGGAGAAGAAAAAGATCACGTGTGCAAAATGCCTACTAAACTGTAGAAAACTCTGTGGTATATTTACTCTTTTTACTTCCTCTTACTTTTCAATTCAACATATTTACGTACTTATAGAGTTATAAGTGCATGATATTGGGTTGATCTTTTAGAGAGCTACTTTATACGAAAAATTCCTTTTTTTTATACAGTCTCGTGATAGAAAGGTCAACAGAGTGCCGAAGAAGCTTAACTATTCCATGATAGATACGCATCTGCTTTTTACTGACACGGAAAAAAAGAAGAGCCATTTCTTTGAGTAAGAGATTTTCGAATTTAAGGCAAGGTTTATAAATCAGAGAATAAAGTTTCATGCACATGCAAAATTGCTGCCATTTTTATGGGAAAATCGGATGTTGGCATAAAACATTTACTCACTCTAAACGATACCATAATTATTCTTCAATTGATATTTGATCGTTTGTTGTCTAGGTTTTTTATCTATTATCTTATACTTAGGTATTTTTTAAAGAATGTGTGTAGTTTTCACCAGCATTTTCTTTCTGTTTTGTTTGACGTAGGTTTGGAACGTAGGTGATGCGATGAATCGTGACTTGTCATGAATGCATATTCAACACCACCAACATTTAGAAATCTCATTCAAAGCTTCAATTAAATCAGTCCCATATTTGTTCCTATTTATGCGATATAAATGTGGTGCTTGCGCTGCTAAATCTGTTTTCCTATTCTGTAGATTTATGTATCATATTTATTTGGATTGGGATCTTCTCCCTAATGTTTTCCATTCTATGTCGTGTTTTAAATAAAGCTCCCTATCTTAGCAATGTTTAAATAAATAAACTAAGTAACACCTTGACTTGGCCTGAGTTGAGTCTTTGGAGTCTCTTCTGCCGTCAACCCCGTCCAACAAGCAATAAGAGAAGCGAAGGAAAAATAAGCGATACACAAAAAGGAGAGTATATGAAATATCTGCATAACATACTGATTGTGAGAGGACTAACTAAAAGAGGTCGAATCAGATCTCCTTAACTATAAATATATTCAAATAAGAAATACTGCTTATAACATACACTTCAGCTAGCATAAACCACCAATGAAGTGTATAAGAAGTAAAATAAATTTTAAATAAGTTACCTAGTAAAAGTTTATTACATATAAATTCAAATAAATGCGGATCAAAGTTAAAATGACGTTATATGACGTATGTAATATTAACGTAATTACTAACGTCTCTTTTATGGTAAGCCTCACTGAAAATTCAAAATCAATCGAAATTTTCAATCAAAATATCTGACACAAGTAAAATAAAAAATACAGCAATGCAATTATTTAAAAGTACCCAATTCTGCTAGGAAAAGAAAACAGGCAAGTATTATTTCAATTTAAATAAAGAATATTAATATATGGACGAAGGAAAGAAAGGAAGAATAGCGAAATAGAAAATTAGGTAAAAAGGTTACTCAATTAGAAGATAAACGCAAGATATTTCACAAAACCAGCTTCTTTTCTTTAGATTTGTCTTCTTTCGTAATTGATGTGATTTTTTATTTCGAAATCTAGAAATAGAAATAAGGTTCTGCCGGCATCGGTGGAGTGGTTGCCAGCTCTTTACCCCAAGATCTCGGGTTCGAATCCCAGTTAACCAATTTTTCCAGTTTGTGGATGGTTGTTTGCGCTTACCTTCGAGTAAAGTTAATTTTACATTGAAATTCCTCAAATAAAGACACAGAGACAACGCCTTTTAAAGTCTATAGCAAATTGATTCGAACAACGGTAATTTCTGCCAGCGGTCTAAGCGCTTACTAATAACCAAGTGTGTGTATCACACTCACCTTTTATGATTTTGGGTCTCTTCGAAGCCCTCATTCGCTCAGCGGGTGAAAGCGACTGCTAAACGGCGGTGTCAACGACCTAAGCAAGAGAGGATTTTTTCTCCTCTGTGATATAAACACGGCTCTATGAGATCGTGGTTTTAATCGGACGCCTATTGATTGTTCTGGAGAAAGAAGGATATTTTACTCCAGCAACGAAGCGTGCGATTGGCGATTAGAGGAACATTTATAGGCGGATGAATGAGTTCTCAAGTCGAATGAAATGGAAGCTTCTTTTGGTTAGCATCCGAAATATCGGTCTTTTACTTTGAGATAGTTAGCTTAATTTCTTTTTGAGTTGCTACACATTTAAAGCGCCCAATGTGCGATTTTGTATACTATAAATCTTTTCCCCAACGTTTTCTCCTCTATCTGGCTCCTCCTTACTTGAATAACCACGTTTCCGCGAATTAAATGAACCGTCTTATATACGCAAAGTACTGAATGTAAACAAAGGTGGCACCACTATCGAGTTGGAATTGCTTTTGAATCCCACTGTACATTTACATTTCTAATTCACTTAATTCGGGTTTCATATGGGTAATTAACTTTCCATCCTCGTCATACAGAAACATCGCCTTAATTTATCTTAAAACGAATTTGGCCTTCCATCATATCGATCGCATTTCGCCTAGTTCATATCTTCACTTATTTTGTTCATGATTTTCTTCCTGCCTGAAGATTTATGTATATAAACTCAATATGGGAAGACGTTACCTCGTGGAAGGCAGGAACGTGGAACCTCGTACAAAGGAAGAATGAACTTTTCGTAGAAGTGTACGAAAAGTTCATTCTTTATTTGTGTATATATTTACAAATATTTTAAATGTTAGATAATATATACTTTCTAAGTATCCTTGACTATTAATATCGGAAGTTACTATCCAAACAAAAATAAAACAAATACTGTGGAGCGATTATTAGTAATAGGTTTCCATGACTTATAAGCTAAAGACTTGCGCAAAACATCTAAAGAGTTATTTTCTCACAACATTACCAGTTTAGAGGTGATAACTCTCCTTTCTTAATAATACTGTTGTAGTGGAATTAGGCAAATGGTTGACACCGTTGTTAACCTTTAAACGTCGGATTTAATAGGACAGTATTTCAATATATTGTCCTATTTTCCTTTAATTCAACTCGTCATTAGGAATTTTGCTATTCTAAGACGAAACTACTCTTGTTTAGAAGATCAAACCTCCTGTACGGAAACGTAGACACCGACTACTTCCGTGTCCGTAGAGCACGCTTTATTCTATTCTCCTCGTCTATTTAATTGAGCGATAGCAAATGCAGGAGCGAATTGGCCCTTTCTCGGTGCAATTACAGGATAGCTATAATTATTCCATGTGTTATTTCTACTGATTTATATTGATTTAAAAGGGAACTATTTATATTAAAACTATTCTTCTTTATATCTAATTCATAGGTACATCAGGGAAATAAAATAAATGTAATGAGATACTCTATTACGAAAATTCAATGTTTAACCTGGCAGGTAGCGTGGATGAATGTTTTTATGGATAAAACACATTACCCATTTTAAGGGAGAATTTTAAGCCATAGTGAATGGCGGTCTGCGATGAAATTTTCGCTTCTAATCCTCTCTATAAAGCTTTTACAGGAAAAATTTACTGGTATACCAAGAGTTGCTTCAATATGTTTCTAAGTGAGGTTTGGAATTAAGCATTTATTTACGTAAATCTTCTGCGAAGTAAATACATTTATGGCAACTTTGAGAATGTACGCCAAACTTTGAAGTTAGGCGTGTACTTTAAGGTGGAACCCGATTACAAAACTTCTTTGAACTTTCATAATTTATTTTCGACTGATATAAAACGCTTAAACGGAATATTAAATAAAAAATCCCCAAAATGATTTATACTGAGCACCGTGTGTTGTTTACATTGAAAGATGTGGCTTAAGAAAGATTAACCTTTATCAAGGGACTTTGTTAAGAAAGCAAAAGGACACCGCATTATGCGTAAACACAAGTATTTAGATAAGGGAAAAATCGAGGGCACACCGAGAGATATTCCGTGTAATTCTTTTTTAAGATTAGGGAGCGGAGGAGATGCTTTGCTTACCTATAACAGCCATCATCTCTCTGTAGGTTCGTGATTCCGTTCGACAACTCCATTTCATAATTGATGCTTTCTGGCGATATCTGGTGGAACTTTTCCATAATAAATATGAAAGAAACAATCCGTCTTCGTCCACAAATTTTATTTCCCCCATCCTCACCTTCCTCCCCCGCATTCATCCCTTCCCCTCAATCGCCTTTCCTTGCCATATATGTTCTGTTTCTTAATGTATTCCGGTCACCTGAAGATGAGGTAATCTCGAAACCGGTCGTGTTTTTTAAAATAAAATTTGTGGACGAAGACAGATTGTTTCTTTTATATTTATTATTAACTCCATTTCACGCCATTAACTCTTTCCATTACTGTTTACTTCTAACTCTGATTTTCTAAACCTGATGTTTGGTCCATTTCAACAAATGTATAATGATTGTTTCTCTCTCTCTCACTCTATGCGACGCGTATGAATCCTGTTCTTATTTCTCTTGCTTTAGCGTAAAATACCCTTACGGCGATTGATTCGCATTCAAGTGGGATGCGTTATGCTCTGATAACGCAGTCAACCCGTTGTAAATATAAGCCTCTTTCCGCCTTTCAGAATTGTCATCTTAACATTTCACGCCATCTTGCACCAGAGGGCAAGGAGTCAAAGACCTCCAAGGGTTTCGATTCGAAGGATCTGTGCTTAATTGCAGGAACCTTGGCAGTGAAGGAAGGAAATATTTCCACCGGTTCGGTCGACTGTCTTTTCCCACTTAGGAAATATACTGATTCTAGAAGACTGGGGCCCTTTTTGTTTCTCTTTGATACTAGAGAATAAGCTCTATTATGATGGAAAATTATGCTAAAATATGCCAATGAAGTGATATAAAAATGTTTTTCATTAAATTAAAAATTAGATTCTGCTGGAATATTGCGTACATTCTAAAAAATATCTTTCGTGCTTCTAACGCTCCATTTTCTTTAATTTTCCGAAATTGACTCTAAAAATTAAATTCATGGATTAACGAAACACCATTTTATTCTCCATGTAACCTAGAAAAAATCTTTAGTGGGAATGATCTTAGGATGGTTTTCATTTAATGCGTCCAGCAGGTGATCTCACCCATGAAATATAAATCTATTCTTAATACAGAGATAATGGAAAATCATAGCATTTGCTGATAGCTCTTCTCGCTGCTATCAGCAAATGGGACTCTTATCATATAAAAATGTAAAAAATGTTCACAAAGTTGTAATTCCCTTCTTTGCTATACTTACTCAACCTCTTTCAGAATGTTTCCCTTTTATCACATAATTCACTGTTCAGCCAGGATTTATTTAGATTGCCTGATGTATGCGGTGCTTTTTGAAATTATCAACCTGAATAAAATATCCATTTTTTACTTTGAATAATTCCGGGGTGAATAATTCACCACGACGCGTCGTTGCCAGGAAAAATCCAAATATTTATTAATTATTTATTCTATTATTTTCAACATAAATAGATCGAATACATGCATATATCTGTGTGGTGTATTTTTACATGCATATATTTTAAGTTGAATAACACCTCTTACAAAGTTCTTGTGGGAATGTATTACTAAATCAAGGACCGAGTAACATGGCTGAATGGTTCTTTTATTCATATGATAATTTGTATCTTATAACGCAGCTATCGAAGTCTCTCAACAAATAATTGGCGATAAATTATAGTTATTATCGTTAAATGATCACTGTATTGAATATTTAGGTAATGCCAATAATGTTTAATGATATTAGGAGTCTGAAATGTTTCTTTTATGACTCCTTTTTAGCAAATAAATCTTTCAAATCACTCATCACACCCTCGCTACACCTTTCCTAAAGATGGATACTAAGGAATTCCTTCACAGTTGGCTTCCTTAGCCCTCTATAGCACCTCTAATCCGCTGAGTGTTCTCACAGAAGACACGATTCAAAGACGAACCTAAGTCCAAGAGAACTCAACGAGGTAAGCAAATTAATTTGGAATCAACGATGGCAATGAAAATGAAATACTTGAGAATCAAATTTATTAACGTTTGGCCATAAACGTAGGAAAACAGTTATAAATGGAAAATAAAACATATTAAGATGAGGATAGTCGTCAAATTAAATACTTTTTCTCTAAGAAGTAAATCGTTTACCAGTTTTTTCTAATATCATAGATAAAAGATAGGAATTCTCAATGAAACGTTAAAATAGGAATTCTCAATGAAACGTTTTTCTCAAGATTACTTCGTTAATAAGTGCGAATAATTCATTAGATGGACGACTCACCGATAAGGATAAATCTTTGAGTTTTCAATCCCTTTGAAGCCGAAGATTTTTCTTTTGTTTTGTAAGCACAATGGTTCCCCAATTATATTCCTTCGGAAATGTGAAAACTTGATATTCGTGGACCCAGTTAAGTACAATTTTTGTTTTCTGAGTTTTGTCAAATTCAATCTCCATGTATTCGATATCTAATCGGGATGAAGAGCAGCATGCAAATGAAAGAGAATCTCTCAGAACGACGTAAATTTTCTTTTGTTACTATCCCAAAAGCTCCTTTTGGTTGGAACATTTTCTTCATCGAGGCTCTGAGACCCGAAAATCCCGCGAATAGATTAGCAGTCATTTTGAATGTAATGTGGATAGCAGACAAAGAGGAAATTAGCACAATTAAACCGCCCAGCTTCTTTACAGCACCTGGAATCATCCGGTCACGGTCGGCGAAACACGCCTGAGCAAATAACACAATGGAAAAAAATCCTTGTTCCGCGATTACTCGTGCAGAGAAGAGACCTTGGAGATATCAATTAAAACACGAGCCACCTGCAAGTGGCGGATTTTCCTCCTCTGACTGCGTTTGGTTTGAACTAGATTATCTCGAATCAGAAGGGGAGAGTGAACAGAGTTTGAACTGAGTAGGCATGATTCAGAAATTGCTAATGAAGTGGAATTATAAGATCGGAAAGTATCGATATTTTCTGTATATACGTTGGAATCCGAACTTTCTTGAAAACAAGCATAACATCAATCATTCCTTATATTAATTTACATATACTTATTTCTAATCTATACGAACGGAAGTCACATGAGAATTTAAAAAAAATCATTTTGACTCCTGAAGTAGATGGTTTTCTCTCGAGAGATGTCAGTTTTTTTCTTTTTTTCCTTAATTGGTATTGACAGATACATAATCAACAAATATAAGATGAAGCAATACTTTGGGTCACTTTTCTTTTAGTCTGAAGGTTTCATAATTATATGAAAATCGGACACAAAACAATTCCTTGACTGCATTATCAGAGCATAATGAAGATATCTCAAATAAGATGACTTCAATCTTCAGTAATCAGAATCTAATATGACGCAGAAGGAAACATGCCCTCCACTTTAAACATCCTCGTAATTATATGTAGATTGAGATATTAAAGGATAGGTACTTCGGCTCGTACTTCGTAGAAATCCTGCAAGTCATAGCATTTTCTTGAGTTTACTTATTCCCACGAATCAAATAATACGCTTTTCATGAGGAATGGATAATAAATGACAATTTTCGATTAGCGAAAGTTTTGCCCCTGCCGTTATATTACAGGAGATTATTGGGATTCCTCACGAGAATGCGTCTTCAATAATCGTGTGATCTTGTCCAATGGCATGAGATGGTCATATTTCACTGGACCTCTCGTCGTTAACGCATCGGCGAATGTTAAGGATGAATCGAAGCCGATCTGAGGAATTTTCGGAAATGCTGTTTTGCTTCTCTTTGGGGTCGACATAGGTTGTTAATTTTGCTTTGGTTGGACTGCTTTTGAGGGCATCCAGGTGTTTGTCACCTTCGCTAAGTTTTGTCCGAATGATCTCTTATATAGAGCCGACAACGCACGGTTATGTACCCGACAATAATCGTTGCACGCTGATCGCATTTTCATCGAAAGGTATATCTACAGCTAACAGTTTTTCGCGAATTCAGATGAGAAATAACCGTCATGCGAGCTCGGATAGTTTGGACTTTTTCGTCAAAAAGCAATAATTTTTACAGAGAATAAATAACTTCACATTTTCGATTCCACGACTTTACGTCGAAGATTGCTGAGTCATCACCATTTGTCATTTAAAACCCCGTCGAATTGGCGAACGCTGCTTTTGTGAAATTCAAGTTCATGTTTTCCTTTTCGCCTTAAATATGTCCGTGAGGAGTGGATGAGTTACTTTTTGTAATGGAACTTAGACTCAAGAACAGGAGTTCCCAACCTTTTCGGTTTCTGCTCGCTTTGTCGCTAATCATCTAGTATAGTATCCTTAATATTTCATAACAAGATATAAATTTTACAGTTAAATTTGAGACCCACATAGAATAGCGGCGCAATAACTCTATACAATATCCGTAGGAATTGGAGAAATTCTACTGAAACATCTTCATAGCGTGATTCACCTCGACAAGTACCCCAGGACAAGAGCCCCCTAATGTAATTATAGAAAGATTATTTACGACTTTCCACCAAAAAACATTTTCAATTTTCGCACTACTTATATGAAACGTGCCTCAAACGCTGAAAGAGAATGTTATGGAGATTAATATCTTTGTTTAAGAATGTCGTTCTCGCAAATAGCGACGATTTTTATGAAATCTTGAATATTTTCTAATGAATAATATCTCTTCGTTAGCCAACGATGTTGTTTGGTTTAAGACTAACGCAGTAAATTTTCTTTCTCGTACTATAACCGATTAAAACATTCTGCGGAGATTAACAAAGAATTCTAATAAATAACCTACGATAGAAGAAGAAACGATATCTACATTTCGGCCATGGCAATTTCATTGGAGAATATTCGGAAATCGATTGATATCTGTGTTTTTCCGCTAGTATTGTTTATTCTCCGTAAGATGAAATGTATCAGTAATTATTAGGTTACTGCATATAAATTTTGCATTGCTTTTTCATTTCAGTTCCTGGATAATGACAAGGTTGACATTTTAGGTATTCGACCACCACAACTCGCTGTTACTCATAGAAATAAGCGTCTTTGTACACCATCATCGTTCATTCAATACATAGATAGATCGAATAATTAGTATCCCAGATATCTCAAAATAAGAAATAAATTTTATTATATAAAATAAATAACGTCTTTATATATTTACCACGATTTCAATCATGTGTAATTCTATAAAAATAAAATATGGTTTAATTTTTCGTTATATTTCCAAATGAGATGGGCAAGCGCGAAAAGAGAACTCAGAGATATTTGCTGTGTATGACCTTCGCGTGTTTTATTTTGTTAGCACGATTTGAAGATTGCGCGAAAGTTATCTACTCAATGTTCCGATTCTTCGCTGGAGGATCACTTACGACCTCTTTCAGGTATTTTTGGAACTCTTTCAATTGAGCTCAGAGTTACCGCTTCTATTCAAGCAGCTTGTCGACGTGAAACCTGTATAATTTATATTTTATGCTATATACTCGTTAGCGAGCAGAAAATAACATACATCTTACTGGTGTTCGCACAAGGGTGTGTATGTTCTGGTGTTACTTGATGATTTAATTATTTGGGATATACTTAATCGTTTTGGATGCTTATGGATCATCCTCCCAAAGTCTATCACGACTGGAACCAAAGACTGTCAATATCAATTGATACTCACATTTCAGTCGGAAATATTAACTACATCGGAAAAGTTTTCATTTCAGTAAAAGGAAAATAGGTCAGAAGGATCAGTTTTCATCTAATCGTCCCTCTAACGCATTAGCGTGTTTATAGCGGCCACTTCTGCATCGGAATGGACGCAGGCCTATCTAACTACCAGTTCATAATTACATTACTGTCTAGCAATCTATAAAAAGGTAAAATATTTGAATGAATAGAAAATTATTACGAGGATTAATAACTGTCTTGCTTTTCTGTAGAAATTAGTGGCAGAGCGAGCTCACGTAAGGCCGTAAAATACTAGATAAATGGTAAATATAATTAGATGTGTAATCTCCTTCGAAAAGGGCGCGCTAAAGTTGTTTTCGACTTAATGTTCGAATCCTCCGCTAGAGGGTAACCTATTCACACGAGCGACCTCTCTTGAAGCTTTTCTTGAATTTCTTTTCTTGTTTTTTCTTCTGATGCGAGCCTCGAGAATCGCCGAAGCTGTTGTTACCATTATTCAAACAATGCTTACTGACTCTCTAGAACGCTTAATGAAGATCTATAACACGAGCGCAGATAAAATTTAAATTATCACTTTAAAATCTCTGGTTTATATCGTCTCACGTTAAACTCTTATATCGTACAAACAAATAATAATATACCATATATAATATAATATATATAATAACAAATAATAATATATAATGCCATTGAGATATCATTCTCTCACTAGTTTTAAAAGTTTTTGCAATGTTTTAAGCTAACTCTTAACCTTTTAATTCATTTAAACCCGATGATTTATGCTGATGCATATTGAAGTTTATATTATTATTAATGAAATTCGCCATTCTAAACATTGGTTTAAAGATTTTATGCTGTAAGGGAACATAGCGAGTCGATCGACATTAAGTTTTGGGCATTGTGAGCTGTCCTTATGAAAATTATCTACGATTTATTTTAAATAACTCTTAATTGGTTAGTCTTCAGGAAAATGCAAAGTAAAGGAATTATAATTTGATTTTTTCCTGTAATGGGATGACACTAGGTGAAGACTTCATTCATTAAATTTTACTTACTTTTCCTTACACATGGTCAAGTTCTTCGTATTGTTTTTCCTGGTAAAGAGATTTGATGAGATTCTTATTTGTTTTATTTATAGCGACATATTTAACTTATTTCACGATTCAATGATGGTACAACTTGTACAATACAGATTGATAAGGTCTCTTTTAAGTCGTGCTTTCCTTCTCAGGGTTGATGAAGTACTGAAAAATCACATAATATTTTATAGAAGTTTGCGAAGATAAATCATAAATAGGCTTTAATTGATTTTGAAGCCCCCATATGCCGTTTTTATAATTATTCTGTGAATTAATATTGACAAGGTGAAGGTCACCTTTCAATGAAAAAGAGTGTATTAAAAATTTCCCTTCTCTTGTGACTACCTTTCATAGAATCCTTTAAATATTTATGAATACCCCATGAGACACAACATGCCGGCGTTTGTGCTGAGTAATATTGTCTGTTCATATGGAGAATCCTATCGATATGTCATTGGTGAAAACCTGGATATTTTCACCGCAATCCACTAAATACCTTACCTTATTAATAGAAGAGAGGCCTCATCTTACCATCTCATTTAGAAAATCAGAAACATTTAAACTCGTACAACTCTTTTTGACTTAAATGCGCCCACTTTGGAGCTTCGGGACGCCATTAATATTGCATCGCCATTTAATCCTAAAAGTAGAGGTGTACATCATGGGATTACACAATAAGTGGAGGCATACATTATGGGATGCTACATTACATTGCATTATGGGAGAAGATCATACTGCGATCTACTACAAACTGGCTTATCTTTTCAAACGTTTTTGATAAATATATTTAAACTCAGAACAAAATGTGCGTAGGTCAAGTAGATGTAAGAGTACAGTAAGAATATACTTAGAGTACTAAGAATATAGTTACATGAAGTAACTTATGGAGCATTTTTCTTAGCCACTCTTTAAAATACCTCTTCTTTCGTTCGTAATTTTCCGTAGGAAATCTCGTTTACGTACGTACGCATTGTATCTAGCGTGAAGGGTATCAATTTTTAATTAATATAGATATTTTCGTACTTCTTACTGCTGTGTAGTCGACATCCGAGTCTGATATTTCGTAACGAAGGCCGCTTATTTTTTTCTGTGTCCTCACTTGGCTGGCTGGCTCATAATGACCCTAAAGCCGTTCTGCTACCAAAAATGTTGGAAAAACTTTTAGAGGTTTTCGAAGCGGATTTTGAAAAGATATCGGACTTGTATTGGCCGTCTCTCATCAAAACTCAATCGCTGATAAAATACTAAATTATCGACGTCCGTCCGCATATCGTTTTCATGATCGATTATTGCGGCTTCCTTACAGCAGAAATTGGCATATCTTTTCCTAAAAACCTCAACTCACGCTTCTGCGAAATTTATTTCCAGAATTTTTGATGAATTCAGTGAAACTTACTAGATTGATCAAGTTACCTACGCAACTGTAATGAAATTTATTTTTTACAAATACATTAGAAATTTTAATCAATTATTCCCGCATTATTTTCGCAATTCCGACCATGCTATCTTAAATAATACCATATCATCCGAATTTTCTAACCCAACCAAACTTAATCCAAGATTTTAATTAATTATATTTTTAATTAGATTAATTCCAAGATTTTCCGATGAATCCTGCGCTTTTGCAATTTAAAGTTCTATTTATGTTTGTTTTAATAATGATAATAATGCCGTCTTTTTATATAATATACTCAGAATCCTTGTTCTCCACACTTATAGTTTGCTCATATCCATTGTTTTCCCCATTGGTCCCATCAAAAGCGATAGAAGAAGTTCTACGGCGAGCAAACAAAAAGAATTGAACCTTTCTTTCTAAATGCAATGGCAATAACTTACCTATATCAGGACAATTGTTCTTTCTGGATAAAAAGGAAAATAATGTTTGTAAATTATAATTATTTATTTTGGTATGAATGTATAAATACAACCGAATTATAAATTCAATACATATGGGGTAAAATAATGAAAGATAAGTGTCATATTTGGACTCATAAAAGGAATTAGTCATAACTTCTGATTATTTTAAATTGTGTAACAAAAATTTTGCAATAAATTCATTTTATGCTTTTTTTTCTGAAAATTCTATTCGTTGAAACACTGCCATGATAGCCTTTCCTCCTCTCTCGATTAAAATATTTGAAATTTTATTTAGAAGTCTGTATACTTCCTTTACTGCTGTTTACATAACCGGAATTTACCTCATTTTATGAGGTCTACAGCTACAGAATATTGATTCTTTAATTATTAAACTTTGTAGGTCATAGATCAAAAGTGAAACTAAATTTCTTTTATGAGATCACCGAAGGAATATCAACGTGGAGCTTTTTCTGAGGAGTAAAGGTCGAATAAGTTCGTAAAATGACGAATAAACAAAGTAATCTAGAAATAAAATGTAATTAGAGTTTTAAAAATTTAAAAACACTTTTCCTTCCTCTCTGGAAGCTCAATCACAATGAATCCCCCAATTCCTATTCGCTCTAACAAACGAATATTTTAATGTCAATTGAAGGCATACACGTCACAATTCTTCGCCAGTTGGCGTCGTCAATCCTTCTACCTCCCCTAAACATCTAATTTGGAAGAATGACTCCTTTGAGGAATATTTATCTATTTGACTTCTGATAAAACGAAAGAATTCTTCAAATCTCTCGATTCAGGAAATTATTTCCTAAATTTTCTCATTTTTATAGTTATAATTTTTGGAGAGCAGCTTATACTTTCGTGCCGCAACGAGTATTTACCATCAAAGAAGTCACATCCATAAACCAAGCACTCCTTAACACCACCAACCACCGCAACCACTACACCTCCGTCACTTCTCTCTTATACATTCCATGCAGATAAAAGATTTTCTTCGTGTTTTAAAACAACCTTCAATTCCTCAAAATATGCTCCTCTTGATCATATGGACGAAATATTTACAATGGATTTTTCAGGAGGTTAACTCCCGACACACTCTCACAATTAGGAAATGCACAAAAAACCACGAACGAATGATAATTTGAGGACATCTGCTCATTCACCTCCAGTCTCTATGAAAGAAAGCAGAAATCAAGTCTACCTCTTTCAATTGCGGAATTTAATATAAAATATCTTTAAATGAAGCTTTTTGTACTCAAGAGAAGAATATGACTTTTGAACGGTTAAATTGCTAAAGAGGCAGACTGTGGAACATAAAATTAACCGTAATCGTACATGGAGGATATGTTTTACGTCACACTTTTACTTATTCGTCGAAGCAGTCCGTAAGATTTCTGTAGCTGTGCCATCAAGTAACACAAATCGATGTGGAATGATCAGCCTTTTAAAAATTGTTCGTGTGGGAAGCACGACTTCCTAAGGGAACAGCCTCGGGTTGAAGCGTCCCATCAGAAGAATGAAACCACTTGGGTTGTGTCTGACGAAGTACAGGAACGGCCTATCAAACCTCAATCTCGGAAGAACCACTCTAGACTGTTGTTTCAGCGCAGGTCTTGGAATCCTAGCTTGTCTAGGCCTCACCGCCAATGGCAATTCTCTTGCTGCAGCCGCAGCTGCGAACACGTACGAGTTCTCTTCTTCTCTCGCCAGTTCGTCGACCCAAGCTGTCCTTGCTTCTCTAGTCCTCTCCTCCGGAAGTGATCTCGTATGCTTCCTTCCCGTTCTCTGGGCGGACGGATAGGTCTCAAGATGCCTCTTGGAGGATCCGTCGTCAGCGCAGACTCCAAATGCAGTCATCTGAATGATATCTGCAAGATGCAACTTTCCCCCTAGACCACCGTTCAGTCCTCCAAGATCAGCTTTCCCGTCTTGGAAGAGGTGCTGCAGTCCCATTCTGCCGAGGGCCCCAGTGGCATTCAGCACGGAACGGTGTGCGAAACGTGGTAGTTGCACTTCCATCGGTCCTCTTGGTAGTGCGCTACGTAACAGTGCAGACCAGGATTCCCTTCCTCCTTTTACGAGCCAAGTTTCGAGACGGGTGAGTCCACCTGATACATCTGCAGCTTCGATAGATTGCCCATGTCTTCCTGGGAGGACCAGCACGGTGCTGACCTCTCCTCCACCATGACGGAGCTCCAAGACGGTTGCATCGAGACCTGGATCATGTCCTGCCAGGAACACACCGCGCCAAACAACAGCTGGTACTGGGACGAGACGCCTGCGCCTTCGGCCAGTTGCTGGTACCTCGAAGTACATCTCCCCATCGGAACCGGTGCTTGAAGCTCTTTGGCAGTCAGCCTAGAGAGAGGAAAGGGTTAGATGAGATATGGTAAGGATGTCCGACCCTTCAAGTACACAAGTAATAATCGTACTTGAGATTTCTAAGCGAAATCTCTTTGATTTTCTTGATTGTGATGGATTAACTGGATGGAGATCGGTAGGAAACAAGTGAAATCTGTCCTGAATTTCGGTTTAATATGTAACTCCAGAGACGTGATGCTAAGAAGCTGTTTTCGGAAGCGGAAAGATTCCGAGCTTAGCAAGTGATTAAGACATTGAAAGGCGATATTCATTTTTATTGTATCTGTCATATTCAATATATTTTGTTGTGCCGTTGAAACCTATTTACTTTCTACCAATATATTTGATGTAATTCATTGAAGTGATGAAACTTATGATTGAGGGCATGCTTAGAAACACCATACGAGGTAAAAATCTAAATATGCCATTGCCGTATGCCACCATAACTATTAACTTGTGATAATAATTAAAAAAATAAATATGGCATTCTCGTCTTTCAAAAAGAATCACCGACTAAAGGGAAAGAGGATAATTGATGTAAAGTAGAAGAAAATCTGAGGAAGGTTTCCATCCGGATGTTCCTGTCCCCCCGTAAATCCTTCCTTAGCCAAATCCACCGCATCTGATCCTTTTATAGAATCTTTCGTCATGGAATAATAGAAATATAAAAAGTTGCGACACCGAAATCTTAATGTTAAGGGTTCATATGGAGAGTGATCCTTAAATTTATATTCGATGCACACGTTGGAAATAACCAATCATGATCATGATGCATTTACGTTAGAGAATATGATGAATTAAGAGGGATATTAAGAACATTTTTTGTCCTTCGTCGTTTGAAATTTGGGTCTTGTGAGTGTTTTAGCAAAATTATCAGTGAATAACTTACCTCGAAGAAATTAGCAGAGAGAGCCGCAAGTGGTGACCTAAGTTTGAGAGATGAGCCTCGGAGATACTCGGGAACACGTCCTCTGGTCTGCCATCTCACGAGATGATTCGTCCTGCGCCGAAGTACGTCATTTACCTCTTTGAAGTCCACCTCCTCAACGTGACCGTTGTAGAAAGCATTGGCCCTTGCCTTGTAGAAATCTAGCAGTTTACCGTTTGCCTGGAAAGGAAAGAATAACCAAATCATGCAAGGCAATTATTTTCACTTAAGAATGTCGGATCTCTTCTTGAAACTCCTTATATTTAAGGAAGACATCTCCTTTTATTCATCATAACCATTTTCAAGAAATAGGATCTTGTTTAGCAAATTTGAAGACGCTGATCACCGTAACTCACTAATTCATAATCTCTTTATTTTCGACATCAGAATATTCTATAAGTTTTCACTGGTTCCTTTGTTCCTAAAGCAGATACATTTCCTTAGATTCCCTACAGATTCACAATTTTTATTCATACTATTTAAAAGCGTTTCTAAATAAAAACAGTCATATCCCTAAATAATTAATTTATTTCATATATCTTTGAAAATCCAACTATTTTCCTTTTTGAATCTGATGAATTTACTAACACTGCATCGCGGAAATATGCTTTTCATGTTCATGTCAGTAATCAATTTCTAATCATACAATAGGAGTCAAAGAATAATCTTAAGAATGGCTTTGCAAGTTGGAGAATCCTCGGTCTTGAATAATATCCGTAATAGTCCCATTAGTACCCTCATTCGATTTTGAATGAGTAAAATATGTCCGGGAAGAATTAGCTCCTTACCTTATCACTGTAAAGTTCTCGGACGAAAGCAGCTGCTGAGACTCCTGGGCTTGTGATGACGGATTCCGTAACGTTGAATAGCACCTGATGGGGGTTAAAGGTGACCATGTCGTCCAGGCGCAACAGGTCGTTCATTTCCTCGGCGGTTCGCCCACGGGCTCCGAGGAAAACCATAGCAAGTAATGAGGTAATGGCGAAGGGCGATACGACAAGACTTCTTGTCTGCACACCGCCGCCGTTTGCTCCTCTTGTTGCGGGAACAGAGGACGCGGCCGCACCTGAGGTCACCTAAGAAAAAAACAGGGATGTCTAAGCATGAATAATGGAACACTTTATCCCACAAATACTATCCGGAGAAAATACTTGGAATTTTTGAGAAAACAATTTGAGATTTTATGCAGTCCATCTCAAATGATAAGATAAATCTATTTATTGTAAACCGAATTTAGTTTCAATTCCTTAGGTCACTTCTGTTCAACATTTGATGTTGTAAAAAATAAAACCAAACTCTGAGATGTCTTTTATGAACAAATACACACTTCAAAACATCCTTTGTATACTAATAAATGTAAAAAGCATATTCGACAAAAATGTCTTAAAACTCTGACAATATCATTCAATGAACCAATAAAACTGGTATTCTAAGATTTTGCGAAGATAAAAGGGTAAAACATATATTATTAAGGTAATAATAAATACGACTTACAATTTTAACCGTTTTCCTAAAAATTTCTTATCGTTACCATTATTTACGCGAAGGAAAAATTTGAAATACTATTCTCATTACCTGTCCATATAATGCAAATGCAAGGTCATTGCATAAGTCCACGAAGCGCTTCACATCAGGGTCTGTGGAAGCCGATGTTGACTCAAGTCCAGAGTTACCATTCGGTGCAGGAGGAAATGCAGACATTAGTGGAGGGACAACTGTGCCCCCCGTCGTGGATACTTGTTGTCCTGTTGACGATCCTTCGGTGTTAGGTCTTTCAGTAACAGTGGTTGAAGGAAGGATAGTTGTTGACGGCCTTGGTTTCTCTGTCAGAAGAGGCAGCAACCCATTGGGATCTGGGAGGTCGTCCGGAGCAGGAGAGGAAGACAGTAAGTCGTCGGTTGATGGTGAAGAAGGATAATTTTCAGTGGTAGAGGTATGATGAACTAAGGGAATTGGAATTTTGGTCCATGGATTCTGAGAAGTATCCTTGTCCGAAACGTCCATTGGGTGATCAGAGGGCATTGTTGGTTTGATAGACTCCTCTTCAATTTTAGTATCTGTTGTAGGAGCCTCGGTCTCCTCCGCTGCAGATACATCGGTTGGCTCTGATTGGTGAGTTTCCCCCGCTGGTGACGTAACCTCTGGAACATCGTCGTGATATACGTTTCCTTGTGATGAGGTTTCCATCTGAGGAGACATGGTTGTGGGTTCTTCTGTTTTGGTGGGAATGTGGGTGACAACTTCTGGAGGATCATTTCCTGGAAGTAAAGGCTCTCGGTTAAGGGCAGCCTCCTTGTGCAAGTTCTCTATGAGAAGGAGCTCTGATTGAACACCTTTCACTGATTCCACACCATCTTCGGGTTGGTCGTTAGGCGCTCTCAGATCATGGTTTTCATCGATTGGTTTCATAGTAGTTTGGGCAGCCTCGCTTTCTTCGAATTTCTCCGTTGAATACGCAATGATGCTTGCAGTAGTCTCCTGGTAATGCTCAGTTGAGGACTCCATCTTCTCATCCAACTGCTCCTCTTTCATTTCCTCCATTTCATCCTGCTTTATCTCCTCCTCTTTCACTTCCTCAATTTCTTCCTCCTTGATTTCCTCCATTTCGTCGTCTTTCGTGCTTTCCACTTTTTCTTCCTCAGCCTTAAGAACGTCTTCCATTTGTGGCTTCATTGTCGTCATGTAATTGGTTTTTTCGGTCGATGAGGATTCCATATCTATAGTTTCCTTCACTTCTTCCTCTTCAGCTGGTTTCGACTTATCTGTACTATCTAAATCTCCTTTCATTACAGGGTCTACTGCAGATTCTGTTACTGGAAGAGACTCTGATTTTTCATCATCTTCGTCCATAACTCCAGTCACGGGTGAATCATCCTTCTGTTGGTTAGCAAAACTTGTCGTTGATGATTCAATATCCACTTCAAATCCTTGAGTAAATGCATTATCTTCTTCATCTTTCATTGGCATCTCAGTGCCGCTCGCTACTGATGGAATTTCAGCTTTTTCTGTGGTCATCGGCACTTCTTGATTAGAATCCGTGGTGGTAAGAGGAACGGATGGATCTTGGATTCTTTCACTAATCACAGTTGTCGTTTCTTCCGCAGCAGATGCTTCCTGCATACTCTCCTCTTCTTTAATCTTTTCCTCTGTCATGGAAACCTTTTCGTCAGATAAGACAGCTGGCTTTGTCGTGGCCTCCGTTTCTACATCAAAATCAGTTGGTTTCTCAGTTTCAACGGAAGTAACCATATGTTCCTTTGTTGGGTCTCTCATATCAGGGATAATGGATTCCGTATAAGCTGCCTCTCCTTCTTCCTGCTTATTCTCCTCGTTCGACATTCCAGAGGCTGGTGAATCGCTGGAGGCTGCCACTTCCTGTACCAGTTCGGTGGTTTCAGTGGGCGCGGAAGTCGTCAATGGTTTCTTTCTGAATTCATCGTCATAATCTTCATCGACAAGTCCTGTAACCTGGGAGAGGACGCTGCTCACAGACTCGGCCAACTGGTCTAAAAGGCTATCATCGTCTTCCTCTTCAGCCTCTACTTTATTTCCTCCACTACCTGTTCCTTGAGAAGGTTTGGCCGTGCTTATTTCCTGTGCCACACTTTCTGGTATCATTGCTGGGACCTCAGGCTGCGTATCGACCGAGGCAGGGGTTTCTGAAGTTGCGGGAACCATTCCTAAGACGACGGGATTTTTCTCAACGTCCATCTGAACATCTTCGAGAGGAGTTTCCATTGGTTGGGAAAGGTCATCAGTTATTCCAGATAGGTCTGCCTCATCTAACATTTGGGAATCGACAGGGATAGGACTTGGTATCTCTTCCACTATGCCTGTTGGCATTGCCTCTTCCACGACATCCTTAATATCAGATTCCATTCCAACCGCAGGAGGGAATGCCTGATTGGTTGGAGTTATTTCATCGTCAGTGCTGTCACCCATTTCAGAGGGTATTTCTGGAGAGGATTCCATTGGTGTTTGCGAACCAGTTTCATCCGTTGGCTTGTCTCCCATCAGTGGTATTAAGATGTCTTCCTCTCCTGGCTTCTTTTCTGCTGTTTCAGTCTCTACGGGTGTCTTTTCAACTTCGGGAATTGACGGATTTGGTTCTTCTGTTGCCGCTTCTTCGGTTTTCTCAGTTTCGTTGCTTGTCTCAGTTGGAGCTACAGTTGCCGCCTCATCCTCCTTTACAGTATCCACGTCGACTTCTGGAATTTTCTCGCTCTCTTGAACACTCATTTCGGGCTTGACCGCAGCTTCACTAGCAGCAGTTGTTCCCATTGATTCTTGGACTGTTGCTTCTGTCGAAGACGTTTCCTTCATCTCATCTACTGTACTGCTCTGCGATGTTATCGGTGACGGTGGAGAAGTTAGATGTTCTTGAGCTTCCTCTTGTTTTTCGGTTGTGATCTGCATCGGAACCTCATCTTTCACAACTTCATCAACCATGGGCGTTTCTTCGGTGACTGCTTCAATGGGACTTACACCCTCCTGCACTATGTTGATTTTTGTAGTTTCGTCGGATATTTTCTCTTCCTGTACGACGGTGCTGGTGCTTACTTCAACCTCAGCTGAGCGCATTGTAGTTTGTAATTCTGGGTATGATTCTTCCTGTGGTTTCGTTTCGCTTGTAACTGACGTTTCCTCCACAGATTGTACTTCTTCTTTGACAATCTCACTTGTTGGAGAGATTTCAGTTAGAGAGGACTGTGTAGACATCTGTGTCGTAGGAGATATCTTTTGCTCTTCAGCTTCTGCGGAAACTTTTATTGGAGTGCCCGCTTGTTCTGATGGAGGCATCTCCTGCACTTCTGCCTCCACTTCAACTTCGTGAGGTTCTGTGCCGTTCTTCTTTGTTGAGGCGAGAAGTTCTTCAGCCAAGACTTGCTGGACGCTTGCGACTACCTGGCCCTGAGGATCCGTGGCTAACGGAGATGGTACTGTATCGATCTCTACCGGAAGAGGTATGGCTGCTATGCGATTGGCATCATCTCCTCCGGCAATCAGACTCTGAATCTGTTCCAGTGTCATCAGGCGCCGCACCAGCTCTCCTGATTCGTCGAACGTGTAAAATTCATATCGGTCTGGCGATAGCAGAGCAGGTGGACTGCCGACGGGCCTTTTCTCAGGAGACATATCTGCCGTGAATGTAGGAATTGAGGGGCTGTCCTTGTGTTCTTCATGATGGCTGCTTGGCGAAAACAGCGCCTGACTTCCATTGCCGAGGTCCATTATAACCGACACTGATGTCACCACACTGCAAATTATGGAAAATTTTGTTTTCAATTATTGATATTTAGTTTATATAAAAAAATATCGCGTTGTAACAGTAAATCGGTAAATTTTGAAGCTGAGCAATTTAAAGAGAGGATTTTAATTTTGTTGCTTATTCAAGGATCGCTATATTATTTTTTATAATTCATCACTATTTATTTTATATAGGTTAAAATAGTATACAATTCTTTGAATTCCACTATTAAAAATGAATATCCACTTGTTTTTGTAGAATAAAGCAATAATAGTATGTATTATCAGCGATTTTATTGCATTTTTATCGTATTTTTATCGTATTTGAGGATTCCAAATAGACAAATGAAAACAATTCGTCTTCGGTTTAAATGCTTACCCGCAAAAGAAAATATTTCATGTACTTTATTGAATTTGAATGATTTATCCCGAGATTTTTCCATGTGGTATAATCTTTCTCGTTTTGGTTGCAATGACTGTTTAACGCAGTTTAAAATGACTGTAAATTTTAAATGTATGCAACATTTTGGCTCATCAACCCTTAATCTTTTTTGTTGTAAATGCACTCTTAGTATCCTATGATCCACTCCTCGATAGAGAATATTTACTGAAGAATTTTCTGGGATCTCATCGAGGAAATGAGCTTTCATTAGATGAAAAAGTTTATGTAAGGAAACATCTACGTGCAATGTTCACTCAAAAGGTTTCAATGAGAGCGTATTATCCTCCAATTTTTAGTAAACATTAATACCCTGATTAATCCTACATTATGTTCACGTTAGGTTGGCTTTAAAGGAAGAATTTGAGCAATCCTTTATCTAAGAAATGGTCTCCTACTATTCACGATGGAATTGATCGTTCGAAATGTTTACGCCAAAACCATTTGAATCTTATTTAATCTCAATAATGACTGCGTAGACTGATTCCGGACATTTTAAAAGAGTTTGGACGATAGAGAATGATTACAATAAAGTTCATATGGTATTACGTTTACTTGCTATAAAATATTTAAAAATTTTAAAATTTTCGTGAGTGAAGGATGTGAAGAAGCATTTTGCGGCACACATTTCCTTACACAATTCATGTTTAGATAGCATATTAAATTGTAATATTATAGTTTTTACATTTAATTAGTAGATAATCTCCTTTGCTAAAATATTTTAACCCCAAAAATATCTTTCAGAGCAGTATAATGATTTTTGATTGACCGAAACTATTTCTTCTGATCTTTCCAGTCGCCTATGCTTAGATTGCTACGTGAACAACTGCTTGGCTCAGTTCTGGAAATTAGGTAAGTGGCCAATCTTATTATCCGGGTATTTGGGATCCGAAGTATTAACTGCTTTTGAATAGCATTGATGTGGGTGATGCACTTCCTTCTGACCCATTTATCACTTACCTCGATCCCAGTACTCTTCTGGTCTCATCTGAATCCACTTCATCCGGCGTGTATCGCGGGGCCCTCGGGGCCGGAAGCGGTAGGACCACGTGGCCCAAAAGGGCGCATGTCACGAGAATGCGACAAAGCATTCTGGAAACGCTTCACTTCCTCCTATTTCAATGGCTTAGCAGTCGGTGTGCCTTACGCCTGAAACACAATACAAGATCCAATGATTACACATTGCTGATAGTGGTGTTATGACTGCAGAGAGCCTTATTTTAATGGATAGCCTTTTTCAATTATTCCCTTCTACTTAAATATTTATAATTTAAATGGTGTTTCTTTCAACTCATTGTCTCTCTGTTCTCAAAGTTGTTTATTTATAAAAGATTCAATTAGTAATTTTGAAACGCTGGAGAATAATAAGTAAACGTTACTATCTTATCACGTCAAACAATATCAAATATCAAGCCGAAATTTTCTTCATTATATTTTTCTATTTTAAGTTATTAACAAAATAATCACAATTTATTACACTTACAAAATATCTTTATCACAAGCATTTAATTATGTATCGCATCATATCGAGAACTTCCAGACACTTATAGAACTTCATATGGATAGCAAGGTTTCTACAGGTGCCCTGAAGGCTTTATGGGTAGATTCTTTCTTCGGTGCAGCATGTGTGTGCACCGAATAACTGATGGCGCCAGAAAGGCGAATTTGCACCGACCACTGGGCATGGGAATTCCCAAGTAATTACCACTCATTATCGTCATTGCTGTTGGGCTTTCATTGTGACTAAAAAAAATAAAGCCACCGGGTCAAAGCGTAGAAAAACAAAGACACGGAATTTTTCACCTGACTGCTATTTTTAGCCAGTTATTTTTTTCTTGATAGCGGAGAAGCGATCTCCCCTTACCGGGGATTTTTCAAGCGAGGAAAAAATCTGTACGAAATATTTAGTGGAAAGGAGTCGTTGGGCTATTGTATGACGGTTCGTTTGGTAAAAAAGGTTGTTGAAAGTGAGAGTTTTGACGGTTTAATGTGAGGTTTTCCTGCAATTTGAGGGGACGTTGCTGTAAGTGAATGGATGTAAAAAAAGACTGAAAGGTTTTCGAAAAGCTTAGAGAAAGAAAAGCTTCGAGTTCAGCGGCATTCGTTGACGGAATGATTTTAATTATTAGGAATTTTCAATGCGAATATTTACGGGCACTAAGGAAAACGTGCGGAACAGGCTAGGTAGAAAAATAGCATCTGTAATAAAGCTGATGCAATTAGAGGTGATTATGAATGCACCTAAACATTTTTGCAATTAGAAATGGCAGGGAAAGTTTTATTCAGATTTCTAGTTTTATATTTCCTTCATTCAACTATTTCTTTATCATTCTTATCGCCTCGGAGAAGTTAACAATGGCTATTTGCATTCATAGTATGTAGGGAGTTTCAAATCGACCAATCTAAGTTCTCTCTAATAATTCGCAAATAAAAATCATTCTGCGATCATTCGAGAGACCACCAAGTGAAAAGAACTCGGTTGTAGAGTGTTATTATCAATTATGATTTACTTTCACCAGAAAAACCTCCTCCCCATATATGACCTAGGAAGTAATTTTCTCTTGAAGGCGTGGTCGGAGAATCGAGCCGTACGCTTTTGTTTTTCTTTTTTCTAGAAAGTTTGGAACGGTTGTTGACGATGATGATGCCTCGTATAATTCGATGTTATAGATGAATAGAGTCATACCAAAGTGTAGAAATCAAATGAGACATTAGGCGTATTGTAACTCTTTTAGAAAAAAAGAGATTGGAGTTTAAATGTTGAAGAACTTTCCATTGATTCTATAAATTTGAAAACGAAAACTAGAAAAAGCATATTTTAATTATTTATTCATTATTTAGTAATTTCGTTAGTTATTGATTTTATTAGTTATTAGCTTCACCGTTTATTCATCTCATCGTTAATTAATCTCATTGTTTATTAATATCGTTATTTAGCAACGGTCAAGTAATCAGCTGAAGTATCACGAATGAAATCTGACATGTATAAATATTGAAATTAATTACAGATTCCAGTTGCGATTTTCTTTCAGCTTTTCAAATAGATCTTTGAAAGCACCGGGCATGCTCCATTTTTTCTGTTTTCTTTCTATCAGCAAGAGTATTGACAACATATGGGCTTTTCGCTGATACATTTGTGAGTAATATCTTAATAAGAGAAAACTGCTCAAATGCTTTAAAGCTGCTATTGTTTACGTAACAGAAAATATGATGGACATAAACACTTTTACATAATTTTTTGCAAATAAATTTTTCTTGGACACAAAGTTTGATTCCATCTCGATAGTCTGTCTTTATTAATTTTTCGCTCCCATATCCTAATTAATACAACCAGATTATCCTCAATCTTCCTGTTTCGTAGGACATGTATCACGTTCATCAACCCGTCTAAAGGTACAAATGAACCCTTTCTTTGTCGTTAAGGATACCACAATTAAATCTTCCGCTTCGTTTTTGTTTTTCATAGCAAATAGTCTCTCATCATTCTACGTCAATTACGCAAAACGTTTTATTTAACCATTTCGCAACGTCTTGGTTCAGAAATTTTCCTCAGCCGAACGACTTTATTCCGCTGTGTTTTGTTTTTCTTTTCCGAAGATTCGTCCGGAGTTTAGGATGACTAATCCAACCTTCTCTGGTAACTCAGCTGTGAAGCGTAATGTTCTCACAGTAGTAATTTTTTCCAATTCCTCTGGAAATTGTCTGTCCATTCTATCCTCTGGATGACGTCACATCCGTGAGGCCCTCCTGATGGCATATGGTGAGATCTACGCTTTCGCCCCTCTGCTGTCGTGAAACTATTTCTTGTGCATTACCAAACCGTGGTTCGCGTGAAGGTTTCCATTGGATGGGGAGCGTTGCCAAATTGGTGCTGTATTTCCGTGATCTTCATCGAAGCATCAATTTGGCGTGGCTTGTTTTATTTTCGAATCGGACAATAGAGGGACTGCGTAATTCCCCGGTGGTGTTCCTGATTCGGTAGGCGTTAGGCAAGCCGAAATGGTATTGCTGAATGAGTCAAGAATTTTATTTTTTACCTGCGCTTTTGGTTCGCCTATCCCGAAGCTGAAAGTGGTGTAGAGAGAGAATTCACGCTGCTACGCGAATTAGATTCCTAACTGTGCATCCCATGAAAACAAATATGTTTAGCAGCCGTTACCGATGGACATATTCCGAATGGTTAATGAATTGCTGGTTTTGATGAAAATGCGGCGGTCAAAACAAGGAAAACGAACGCGCGATTTTTTCATACATTTAACTTAGCTGACGCTACCATATCCTGACTGAATTTTGTCTTTGGGAGGTAATAATGTAAACTTGAATTATGAAAGTAATCTTTTAATTTCTTTGAGTAATTTTCCTCACAAAAACTGGGGTTAAATAAATATTTCAGATTAAGGTTGCTCCTACTAACAGTTAATAATAAATTTACGTTGGTTAATTATTGGGTTATCTCCTTTCACCGTTCTTGCAATCATATTTCAGTGATTATTCTTCAGAATTTTATTTCTTGTATTTTTGGACGAAATAGCTTCTTTGAACGGTTAAGAGCATCATAAACTATTCTATTTTATTCAATTACAGCAAATATAGCTTAATTAACTATTCTGCCAAGCAGTCGTGTATTAATAAAATAATGGTTTATTGTTACCGCCTTAACTTTAAGCATCCTTCTAAAGACGGAAGGATCCATTGGAGACGAAGTTTCAGAAAACAATAGAAGAACATTAAATCACAATTTTTTTTGGCGAAAATAACGCGAAACTCATTTTCCTTTGAATACCAAAAGAGCAATTTGAATGAGAAATAATGAGTAATCAGAATTGAATTTATATGTTTGAAGCTAAATAGAGATAACTGGCTTTCTCGTGTATATTATTGAATATATGAAAGCTGATATACAGATGATTTTTCCCTTTAATATCATATCTAGTTAAAGTGAAAGAAGTTCTTGGTAACTATGTCAACAATCAACAGTCCTGTCATATCTCATATGTATCAGATACCGATGAAATTAATCCTTTTCCTACAATTTACTGGGCAAACAAGTTTCTTTCTCAAAATCCTCTCCTCAATCAGCAAGGACGTTAAGTTAAAAATCTTTGAAAGTCAAGCCAAGAAACCATGCGAATGCTGAATAACGACCTTCCGATAAAGATGATTGGGGCAAGCTTGGAGATTTTACAGATTTTCGAGTTCATTGCGGGTTTTTCGCTGGAAAAGCCTGCCTGAATTCTGGATAAGATGAGGAAAATATAGCATATAATAATTAACCTCGGTTAGAGATATCAGGAACGAACGGTATCAAGAAGCGGGCCTAGAGATTAAATAGGAGTATTATCTTTTAGTTTCTACTTTTTGAACATGAGCTTTTACTACGATCTTCAACTTTCAGCTCTTTTTTGAAAATTTCCTGATTCTTTAATTTTATTAATTTTTAGTTTCTTATTAATGCATGGAATATGTCTATAGTAGAACGTGTCAGCGCTCAAGATCTTTACAAATTTGTATTGCTTTTTGTCATTCGTATTCCCAATTCAAATTATCCAGGAATAAAATATATATATAGAGAAATTATAGAATGTGTTCTTAGATTTTAGAATTAGTATCAAAACTATGTTCTGAATTGTCGCTCTATACAATCAAATGTGTGAGAGAAGCATCAACCGTTTCAACTTTCAAATACATCATTTTCAGATTTTAGGTGCCAATTTTAGACAAAGACTTCTTGACAGCCGTCTCAGCGGTATTAAAACCATTTCAGAATTTTATGACCTTTAAGCTGTATCCATGTGTCGTAAATCATATGCGCAAAAAATTCTGAGCAATCGCTATATTCGCAATACTCCAGAACACCTGTTCGTGAATTAGATCTGAAATACGTGCTATAAGAGTGTTACGACGCTAAGGATTCTTTATTTTAAGATGAGTGTATCTCCAAAAAAATCTGAAAATATTTCCTTGAATTCTTGCGCAATGAACTTTTTTTTCCTATCTGCTTATCATCTTTGAGCTACGTTAGGAGCGGAGGATTCATAAAAATCCTTTTCTTAGAAGTCCGTCCTTCATCAAAATCCGATGACCCAGATCTTTAAGGAGACACTCTTCAGATTTTTATCTCCTTTTTTTCGGGGGAAGAATTTTCTCGCTTGGTTTACGATGGAAAGAGGGAGGAAGCTGAGTTCATCTTGTTTAAAGTTCGCTATTAAAAGATCGATCACTTACTTTGCCCTTCGCATTATAGGACAGTTGAGATAGGTTATTATTATATAGGTTGAGATGGCGTATTCTTCTAATCCTGCATTTGAAGACTGTTTTCTTGCAAACATTCAAACCATAGGTGTAGTTAGACCAAAATATTAGTAGCTTTGAGGTTAAAAATTAGACCTTTCTGATTATGACGTGAGATTTCTTATGATTAACCACAAGTAAGTATTTTATCTAAGCTCAAAGATTCATGAAAGAGATTCCCGTATTTTCCACGTAGCTTAGATTGGATAGAATAAACCGCAATAATTTGAAATAACTCTTATATCTATCGTGTCCCTAATTTGATTGATAGCGAGAGTTGAGTTTCTCAATCAGTGTGAGTTTGTGTATATGAGCCACCAATACTGTTTTTAGGTTTACAGAATGGATTCAAAAAGATAAATGCGTTTATTACTGTAGGAATCCTTATTTGACTTCCTCAAAGCAATTATATGTGCTATTGGATTTCCATATCTAAAGCTCTCTATTTTTATATCCCTTTATTCACTCGTAATTTTATTCAAATAATAACGCGCAATTTTAATTATAAATTAAAACTATGATCCAATCTTAATCTAATCCAAATTAATTATATTCTATGGGAAATAATAGAAATTGTGTATTATTACGTTTAGGTTTGATATAACCCGTTTTATTCTATAAATCATATAAAATTGGTAATAATCAGTTAATTGGTAGGAATGGCTATAATCCTCAAGCTAACCTTTTCACCACATATTGGGGAATAACCAGTCATTTCAATATAAAATTGTTTCTGAGAGAATACTCACAATTGGAAACCATAAAAAGCAAGTAAATGAACGAATTATAAATTTTATAACCTGATCATGATTACTGTACGCTTATGGTGATACATGCTCTATTAGAATCTTTCCATATTCTTTTTCTAGCGTCCACATTTGCCGAACAATAGGCGTTAATCTCCTTATTTTTAACGGTTATAAAATACCACATTGCGTCAATATCATTATATCAGAACCCTTCAATTCTTTATCTGGTTTTTAATCCGACATCCCAACTGAACTTAATCTCAGTCGAATCTTCGTGCAGCACTATCATTTGCACTTTCACCCTCCACGCACGAAACAAAAGAACGATTGTTTTTATTCCCTCGTTTCGACAAATGCCTTCTCTCCATCTGTAAAGTGTGTCATTTAATATTCTCTTTAATCCATTTTGCGTCTACATGGGCCTATCCGATTAATTATAAATTTAGACAACGATACCGTGGCCTGATTAGAGAAAGAAGATAGTTCTGCGATTACCTAAGTGATTTAAAACTTCGTAACATTCCTGTTAGAAAAACGCTCGGCCGGATTGGAAAGCGAGATGAATTTTTTCATCGTGAATTGCTGGTGGCGAAGCTTTCCCCCTCAGTGAACGTTTGGTGCGATGGTCCATGGAAGGTCGAGCGAATCTATTGTGAAGGAATGGGGGGAACTTGAAAGAACGTACGAAAGTCGGAAAAGTAGCACGCTATCCGCGGTATCGCGTGCGATTTCAGAGATCTGTAGATAAATCTGTTTCACTGTCTGAGGAGAAATCCAGTAGGGCCGATCGGAATCTCAATAAGATTCGTTCATTTGAAAAACAAGTTTATTACAAATGGTCGAAATGCCTCGCGGAAGAGAGATTTATGTTGACCAATCGAAAAAAATAATCTTGCCTATTTTGAAAAACCATCCATTGCAAGTACTATTTTTGTAAGTAATGTACATTCGGTTGACTTGCGTGAAAATAACCATCATAGATATGAATTGATTGCCTCAGATGTTCCTGCAAGAGTTTAGGACTTATTGCGCTCTTCATCCTTCAGTCAATTTCCCTTCAGATTTCAGTGATAATGTTTCAGCAGCAAATTCATGGATGACCCTAAGCTAACTTAAAATTAATTAGTGGTTAAATATATTTCGATTTCCGGATTTGAGCTAAATCTGATCCCATTGAAATACAAGGAATCCGGCGTGTGATTTTTTCACCTCGCCATCTAAGAATTGATAAAATAGGCGCAGCTGAGCCTAGGTGCGAAATTCGACGTTTCCTTTAAAAAGAAACACCGATGATCTCCTCTTAACGCTTTACTATTCCCACTGGACCCGTGAAGCAAGAAAGAAAGGGAAAGAGAGAGAACTTTTTCTTGGAATTAACTGTAAATACTGAGCGTCGACGCCCGTTGCCATCATCCGGAAACTGCTTGTCTCTCCTATACACACGCTGTATCACACTGCTCTGTGTCCATCTGCGACGAAATGGGGAAGATTTTAGAGTCGAAATTACCCGTTGATTTGGCGCGATTTCTTTAGATGTAGGTTTACCTATTTTCATAAAATGCACTTCATCGATTAGGACATTTTTAGGTCCTCTTGCGTCTAAACATGTTAAGTTAAATAACTCTGCCTTTATAATTGCAGTTTTAAATAATAATATATATAAATCATAAAGTAGAGACAATAACGTAAACAAGTTTTTCAATTATGAATTATATTTTATATGGGCCGATTCATGAGCGTAAATTAGTCAATTGCATCGTTTGGAAGTATCAGCTATTCCACAGAAATATTTTTCCTTGACATAGTGGAAACAATCCCTGCGAATGTCATATTTCGTCAAAGTGTTGATCGGTCGTTGAGAAGAAAACACTCCATCCTGTCTCTCCTTTCCACGAGCAGGATTAAATATTAATCACCTCATCATCCTCAAGAGAGGTTTGTAAAGAAATCTTCCTTCCAGCATCTCTTAAGAGATGTCTCAAGAATTTTAGTCTTATCTGTGCGCAATGAACTGCAAACTCCCAAGTTCGTCCAAGCTTCGGTATTTCATTAGGATTCCTCTCCGTCCATTGACCAAAACCCAGTGAAGGTGGTAATGATTGCCCGATACTTTCCTCATAATGTTTACGCCTTCCTCTTTGTCTTTTTTCTTTAATCGAAGCAATATGTACCCTCTCAAATCTTGACCCCTCTAGTTCTGTATTATTTCCTTCTCTTCGATGAAAACTGTCATATACTTCAGCTTTTCCTAGGATGTTCCTAAGATCAGCTTCTTCCAGTGTAAGACTTCAAAAGGCCTTTGATATATTCCTTCCATAGGACCGACGTCCACTTCACAAACCGCGATAAAGCAAAGTTTTCACTAATAATCTTTCTCCAGACCCTTTGGCTAGAGTTTCACCCTTACTATCGAAAGCTCATCTATATAGCTAAAATTATTATTCTTACCATGCTATTGCACCTCTGATCCCAAAGTCCATCATCACCTTTCTCTAACAGCCGGTTGTTAACTCTCTCTCGATGAATCTAATTCAAATTAATTACTTTTATTTTCATTCTGAATTCTCTACCATTCACCCTTTTTCTGTTGGAGAGTAGATGAAAGAGGAATGCTTTAGCTATGCATAGACGGAATAAAGGGGTAATTGACAGACGTCACCTTTTTTCTCATTCATTTTCACATTCATTCTGTACTCAACGTTTGAATAGCATTTCCACGCAAAAATGGCGACGAATAAGTGAGACCAACGCAAAAGCTTTAATGAGACGGAAGGAGAAAATCCTTCCAAATTGACAGTAAAAAGTAGCATTCCTTCAAAGCGGCGCGAAAGTTAAATTTCAGAGTTTAAAAGCAACCAGTGAAGTGTAAAAGAGCTCTCAGTTTTAAATTAGCTATTTTCAACTTCCGGTCGATTCATAACGCTCCCTTCGAAGAAAGCATAAATAAAAACGTCCTCACTTGCATCGAAAAGAAAAGATTACGGAAACATTAAACGCTCATGCAGTTGATGCAGAACGAGGGCTTATATACTGAATTCATAATGGATAAAGCTCTAAACATATATTCAATGTCAGAGAAGTTATATTTCCATACGCGTTATGTTTGAATCTGGCGTGTGTGTATGCGGCATCGTGAGATTGAAACCTATAAGAGTTGTTTTCAACATCATTCGAAATTAAGAACAAATAAATGTATTTTCTTGTCTCTCCAAATACTGTAAACATGTTGCAGATATTGAGATGAAAGTGAGACAGAGAAACTAAGGTTTTCCTGAAGAATATTACCTCCAAAAATGCAGGAATATAGCAGCGTTAACCTGATGTCAAATTAATTACATAACATTTTTAATAAGTTTTATTAATAAAACTGTATTTACTGTAAATAATTGACCTATGGATAACTCTGGCAAGATAGAAGGATTGAGGAGAATTATACGCAAATTCGGTGGTCACTATAATTATTTATTAGAGCCATAATAAGCCATAATCCTAGTAAATTAAATTTCCATAGCGCAATATTTCATTGAGATA
Source organism: Pachydiplax longipennis (assembly GCA_036926295.1). Classification (NCBI taxonomy): domain Eukaryota; kingdom Metazoa; phylum Arthropoda; class Insecta; order Odonata; family Libellulidae; genus Pachydiplax; species Pachydiplax longipennis. Next base: position 2,906,192 of record JAVFKF010000012.1, on the reverse strand, counting down.
GATGAATAGAATACGTATTAGCCCTATATCATAAGAACGGAAGTATAGGCTGGGAAAACTCAAGCGTAATGGTGCCCAGCATCGGTAAAATTTACATAACAGGTTCGGTTTTCATAAAATAGTAAGAGATTCCTGCGACGACGTTCGAATGTAGTGCCAAGAATTCAATGTTTACCATCTCGAAAGGTGGTAAAATTCACGGTATCTCTTATCCGGTGGATTATTTATTAAGCAGTTGGGCTTTTTGGAGGGATTTTAAGGAAAGCATTCACGTCGCCATGTTTTCAGGGAGCGCAATCCATTATCCTTCAGATTCTGTTTTATTTTCTACTTTTACATTTTGTGTGTAAGAGAAGGATATCAATTTTCGTACAGCGTATAAAAACCTACATATTAAATGCTACATTAAATATACGCTGGTATTCTAAATTCCTAAACGTCTATTACTTAAATGGTGACATTCCTTGATCTATGAACAATTAATGAATATATATTTTAGAAATTTTACAATTTCTTGTATTCCGATGTTGTAAAATTAAAATATTTTCATTAACTGTTCACTTGCCAAAAAGCAGTTTGATTCTCTGGCAACGAAACAAACCAATGAAAGCTCGGAATGCAATTAGAATAGAAATCTTCTAAAACTAGTTGCTTCAGGAGTTTGCAAAAGCAATCTATTAGGGAAACTCTTGGTGCACCCCCTGCCAAGCCGGCTTGCATTGTTAATAGATGTAGAAAGAATGTAAGGAAAGTGAATAGTTTAGAAATGAACTGCGAATGTGAATAAGATACCGCATCACCATATTAAGCAGTTTTATTTCAATTTTTAATATTTCGAACTCATCATTCTTCACTCAATCTCGTTGCTTCCGCTTCGAGATTTTTCCGTTTTCTCCTGTTCGTACACCTGCTGCTGCGGCAGTTTTATTTTTCCCCTCTTCTCAGTCCGTTAACCCCACTCAAGATGGACTGTTTGAGACGCTTGAAATAAATTCGGCGGAATGTGCCAAGGATCGTTTAACATACGCCCGTTAGTTGTTCGGAGGACCGCACTTTTCCACGACTAGGAAATTACCTTTCCAAACATAATTCTCGCTTTCTTCTTCTGATGGAACGACGAAAGGAGCATAATTGACTAAACAGCATATTGAGTGAAAATACCTCGAATTTATGAAAGAAATCCTCCGTTGAGGGAGTCGATGAAGCAAATAAGAGTCGTGTTCGAGCGTATTCAAATTCAAATGACAGGGTAAAAAAGTTAAGGGTAAAAAATCTATAACACGGTGCTACTTTACTTATCTCTATTACTGATAATATAAGCGGAAATACATTAAATTCAGTAAACTTATCTACTTGTATTGATGGACAATTGACTTAGTCCCCTTTTTTATAATGAGTGACGGTCATCCGGGCAATTCGGTTATTACTGCGCTATACGATCCATCAGTAGTCTCATCGTGCTGAAACTGCTCACATTTTAATGACCTCCGATAAACTCCCTCCTTGAAAATAAAAACGACCATTTAACTCCTTTTGCCTGATCCCAGATTTAATCCCTTCGGATTAAACAAGATAGTCGCGAGGCGTGAAAGATAGATTAGCACACGCAAACAGCTTTTTTCCCCCTTATCGCGGGTGTATTGTTCCACGATCGCATACCTCCGCTTTTCCTTCGACTTTACCGGTCTCGAATACGAACTGGATGAGTGTCTTCTTTTCGGGCAAAGTCAGGAATTCAGGCGAATTCGTGTGACTTTCAACGTGAGAGGCGGTATTTTCTCTGTTTGAACACTCAGAATATCTAATGCGCAAGTTCGATGACGTTGTAAAGTTTACTATGCATCTCGTAGCGAAATCTTCTGTTTCGTAGTACTTGAGTCAGACTTTAAAGTAATAGATATTGGAAAGTAATCATTGAAGGATATCAAGTAATAACCTTGTATCGTATATTAGTTGAATATTATTGTTCATTCAAATAATTTTGAGGTTTCTTTTATCATAACGAGGAGTAATCTCTGAAACTTTAAGTTAAAATAGGTTCTCATCGAAAATGCGTTTTATGATAGAAAATATCCAAATAAAGATGTATTTACGAGCTAAATCCCATTTTCCCTCAAGTAAAAGAAGTTGAATCTCATTTATAGCGAGTTAGTTATAGTTAAATTTATAATTTATAGAAGAAGCGTTTATTATAAGGAAAACATATGTTGAAAGATATACATATTGACAAAGTAAATAATAATTGAGGTAATTATGAAACTAATGATGATATGTGCTGTATGTACTGTAAGCAGGGAAGTAGCTATATACATATAGGTAACCATGTTTTAATGTTTACTATTGGTATAGGGATGGTATATCATTGTATGTATATAGCCATCAAAAATATATGTTGAAAATTAATTCATTTTAAATCCGAAATAGAAAAATCTCTGTTAGATCTAAACCTTGAAGTCGTTCAAGGAAATAACTATGATGATGATTCATACTTCCGCTCTTTAAATTGCTCGATCACAAGAGATAAAACAAACTCGCTCTTGGAAGAGGAAACTCGACCGCAGGAATTTCACCTTCCAAGCATTCTCTCTCGCGACCGGTAAGTCAACTCGTTATTAAGCCATAAATCAGGAAAAGGAGAAGATGACAAAGCCCACACTTCCGATGCAACGCGGACTCTCAATATTTCCGTAATTCAACTTGTTATCCCGAGTTCCACTCCCCTCAGAACGCCTTGGCTATCGAAGGTTTTACATAGTTTTGATGCTGCGTTCGTCGCTCTTCATCCCTGACTCCACACAAAGTTCACTGAACTTGGTGAGCGTCGGCCGCTCAGACTGGCCGCTCTCGCTTTCGGCCGCATATTGAAAATGCCCCTAAGGAAATCCATCAGATGCTTCGGATGAATATCCGTCCGAATGAAAAAGGCTCACTTACTAAAGTCGAGAACACTACTTTTATATACGTTCCCAGACTTAAGATCGGTTTTTAAATGTGTTGCTATTCGTCTTTATCGGAGAAGGGTAGTTAACGTCCTTTTCCGGTACTTAACACAGCTTTTGTTATTTTCCTTTCAATTTCATTACACAACTTTTCGATGTTCATTCCCTACAAAGGGAAAGGGCAAACGTTCATCTTCAGTTTAATTACGCGTTATTTAGATTCCCATCTTCATATATGTAGGTAGTATGAAAGTCGAGTCTGATAGTTTCGCCAGCTTCTCCGTAATGATTGGAGGTTCCGCACCTATGCTCCAGATTATATCTCTCTGTATCCTGAAAATCATTTGTCCACGAGTACGTGTATAATATTAAAGGAGTAGTGCAGTATTACGTTAGCTTTGTGTAAGCCTAATCATGGCCGATATACCTTTGAATTCTACTAAGAGACATCAATGAGCATAACTCCAAGAAACAGCATCGTAATTTTAATATTTGTCTGTAACCTTATTGTCTTAAAAGCTAACGAATACTGAAGCTCTGTTTGCAGCGAACCGTTAAGAACGCCATCAATTGAAATATACTATTTTGAGGAAATGTGGTCAAAGCAAACAAGCTGAGAGAGCTCTTCGCTTTTGGATGAGATAGGTGCTCTATTTCGTCAAGAGGTGATATAAACTCCGATTTATCGTCTTTTTGAAGCACAATATTCATTTGCATGAAACGACATCATCGGAAAATTTAGGAAACTTAAGAAGTTTTACATTGTTTACAAATTTACATTTACAAGAAATTTATGACTAAAGATTGCCCTTATGTATACATTTAAGTCTTATAATAAATTTAAAGACTCCGCAAATACTTGCAGAAGTAGTAAACACTTTCGGAAAGACAAAGTACGTGTCCGTGACGGCAGGATTATACATTCGTGCGCCTATATTGAAAATGAGATATTTATCGAACCATTATGACTTCGAATTACGAGGTTTGAGTCAATTCTTTACTTCAAAACACTCCGACTGAATTTACCACTTCACTAATTAATCAACTTCAACCTTGGCAAGCAGATGTTTTTTTTTCGTTAAGTATGGGAAACAATCGAATATATCAAGTCCATCCTTGCATTCCACTATGTTACGCACCAGTTAGCGTAAATGGAGATCTTGGGATCATCAGTAAGGGAAAAAAGCGGATGAATGGTTGTGAACGCTCGGCTACTCGTGGATGACACGCTACGCTGGATTTCGCCTTTTGTGGTGCCGGTAAAGATCTGTTTTTTGCCGCTTTGCTTTGACTCTTTAAGATTCCTTAGAGCTTATTTCTTCTAAGTTCTTCTGCCGGTAGCGCCAACCATGGATGCAGCGGAGGTAATCTGACTTAAAATTCCAAGCGGGTTGCATAAGATCGAGGATACTCGTTTAGATCAAAATTAATTGAGCGGCCAGTGGCTGCGAGCTTACAATTTATCTAACGATATTCTCTTTAACTAGCGTACCTTTAAGTATTAAGCTTTATGAAAATCGATTAGGAATTCATCAGAGAGTTTTATTTTGCAAACGATTCGAATCCAATCAGCAGTTGAAAATGTTGTAATCGAATGCTAACATTATTACATAAAATTATCTATCGTTAGATGGTATGGAATACTACATTAAGAACTCTTAGACTACCTTACAGATCGACCATGCTTTGGTCTTATGTTCATCGTAAACATTACATAAAAATATTTGTCCATTTGTCAAAATGTTTTTAACGAACAAATTATATTTTAAGAGCACGGAATAGTGATTATTAAAATTGTTTCGTGCGGCAGTGCATTTAGATAAGGATTTTATTAAAAAAGATATCAAAGTAAAGGCTGATAGCAACAAGTTGAAAATATTTAGGATATTTCTCGTCTAGATAATAGCTCACTCAAGGAGCGTGAGATACGTTCGCTCTGTGATTTAGAATTTGATGATTGAATATCCAGTTCCTTAATTACGAAAGTTGAACTATGTATCTTAAGAAGCTGAAGATGTCAATACAATCTAATGACATAAATATATCTGTTGATTTCGTCATAATAAAGCAGAACCCAGTAACTTTTTGTCTTTCAAAAGAGACATTTGATAACAGAGAAGGAGTATTGAAGATCCTTAGTCTAATAAATACTTGCATATTTAATTTACTCATGCAGTCATCGAACGGATTTCTTTCGCTGAATTTTCTGTCTGGTCGCAGAAGATCGTGGAGTAGAGGATGAAGCATAATGGAAATTTGATCATCTTAGCCGGAAATATTAGCTTATATGTGATGGCAGTACTTCGGCTTTAGTTTTGGAGAAATGGAGAATTTTTTCCCCTGATTCATAGCTAACCAAACGGAACCATATATAAATATAAATGTATGGAGAAATCCAGAAATCGCGTTGACTGATCATCGCATTTGCTCGTCTCTCCTTATTTACAAATGATATATGTCTAAAAAATAAGAATATTTATCTCAAAAATATTTTTGAATTTGAGAGTTTGAAAACATGGACTGGATTGAATATTAGTAATGCTTTCTCAGTACAATATTAGAACGCATTTTTTGCCGAATCCAGAATGCCTTAAGGATTAAGGAATGAACTGCTGGATGTATTTAGTTTAAGGATTAATTATGTATTTGTATTGTATCCGAGACTCACGAAAACCATGGATTGAGGCAGAATGAGAGAATCCTTTCTCTTAGTTGATCGAAGTTTGGGCTTGAAGTAGGCGTCCTCCTTACCTAAAAATAAAAATAAACCAGCATTAGTTTCTTATTAATCGTAAGGAAATTAAACAAACTTTAAAATATTGAAGACGAATGTAAAGGCCAACAATACAGTTAATGAGGAAGATTATTCGTTAAGTATAAATTTAAAGCATTTAAAAATAGTTCTATATAACATAGAACAGAGTTAGTATCGCAATGAGTCCCGGATTGATCTGACGTTGATGACTATAGTTTTGAAAATGCAAGGCTTCAAATTCATAAAATAAAGATTTGTCAAAACTTTAGTCTATTTAAAATGTTCATTGGATTCAATATGTAAATATAAGCGTACCTTTATTCAATATGTTAAACGATGGAATAAGCTCTGCCGCTTCAAAACGTAGTTGTACGTTAGTATTACTTAAATAAACCTTAATCATCTCATATTTTAAAGCAATTTTCACCGTCTTTCAAACGAGCAATGATAATAGAATTAGTACCAACATGAAAGGAATTTTTTTCACATTACCTCTGAAAAAAGTTCACCGGAGTGCTTTTCAAATCACTTGTGTAATTAAAGATGTAAATGAACGCTCAGCGTTTTGAAGTTGCTGCATAATTGGGCTAAAAGTGAATGTACAACCATTTATGTATTTCCATGAAAGCATTTGAGAAAGAGGGGAAAGTAGGGAAAGACCCACAGAAAACGTGACAAGGAAAATTAGTGCTCGATTGGGATCGCTTTGTGTTATCATGGTGGCCTCTAAACGCTATCGCGAATTATATTTGAGGGAATTTCCCGTTCAAAAAATTCTGATAATCAGTGGCGCATGAAGGAGCATTTCAATTAGCATTAGTAAAAATAAGGACTCTACTATTCGTTAATGGGGGCATATTTTTTGAGAAAGGCATTTTTGATGTTGAAATGTCTCTGTAAGAGTCGTCTATTCGTCTAAGAGACAAAGGTTCTCCAAGCGCCGACAGCGGCAACCGTCGAGGCTCGGCGGTCACCAGTTATTCAGAATCCCGATGCGCATTTCGGAAACAATGCTTCCATCTTCATAGGGGGTCCAATGCTGAATGCTCATGATTCGATGGATCGGAACAGTTGCTTTGTGTATATATATTGAATAATAGGAAATGTGATACATTACAAAGGGATGCGAAACATCTATTTAAAATATATAAATAAATATAAGAGTAAAATAATAAATATAAGAGAAAAGTACATCAACACCTTGAATAAAAAATAATTAGCTTAGCTTTAATAGATTGATTTAGATAGATGATGAAAACAGATTCCTCAGCTTGTATTTTCGATGTACACGAGTCCTGGACATATCTACCAGCCCTAAAATTTCCTTCTTACCACTCTAACATCTTGTATCTACCCTCTATCTTTAATTGTTATCTCACCTTCATTCACATGCATGCCATAGCTGCTCATCTCCTCAACATTTTCTCACTTCGATTTCCTCCTTCGAGCAACATAGGCTTCGGTCCTGTAATATCCAGCATTCTCAATTGTCTAATTTGCCATGCTGTTATCGGTGCTCAATTGATTAATGTTATCAATTTAATATTTGTTTATTACTTATGAAAAGGATAGATTGGATTTCGTGGATTGTATTCCATATTTTATCGCTAGCGATGATAATTAAATTCGGAATTTCTCGATAATCTCTTATCCTAGTCATCTCTTAGGTACAGAAATGGAATTACGTATCAGCAGATAATATTCACGAAAAGGTCAAATGATCTTCCGTCCTCTGCCCACCGATCCGCATTACGGTAGTGAAAAAATGCGCCATATCATTCACCAAAATTTGCATGGCAAATATTCACGATTAAAAATCACAGAATCTCGCCGCTGCGAGTGGGCAGGAACCGTAATCCACTCAAACATTTTTATTCTGACTCGTAAATTTTCGCGTCAAATGGCTGAGCATCCCACGAGTTGGATAAGCGTCGAATTTTAAGGAAGTCCTTGATGATAAGGTTGACAAACACGCTGGAAATTCCATCACAAGGTTAAGTACACCTCCTGCTTAGCACTATTTGATGTCAGCATTTCTATTGCCCGTTCCTTCTTTGCCCATATGTCCTAAAGAATCTTCAGTTTTATAAATATATAAAGTGTCGTTATCTCGACTAAAATAGCTAGCTACACAAGGGGTTCTTCTGGCTATATTTGTATATATGTATATATATATACACATATACACATATATACATATATATATTGCAAATTGAAAATCACAGAAGACCTATCACTGATCATTCGCATCGCGGCTGAGAGGTTGAACCATGCAACGCTACCTTTCTCGCATCTTCAGTCGACAATCCATCTCAGCGTCGCTTCTTCCCACAGCATCCTCTACACTTCCGTTATGCTCTTTTACTTTCGTCGGCGGCGGAGAGAGCAAGGAACCCGGAATCGCTTTCCACCTGTCGCTTTTCCGGTATGAGGATCTTTCGCCGCTCAACCATCTCTAGCAAGTCTCTCTCACGTGGATAAGGACGTCCATTTTGGATCACACTATATTTCAGATGTTTATCACTCACGTACTTTGTGGAAAGTATATAGAGGAAAGCAAATAAAACGGATATTGGTTTAGTATAATAATTAATAAAAATACCTTGTGAATCCCAAATCCTAATTAACGACCGGTTTATTTGCTTTACAACATCATCACCTAGAATAATTTGATGATGAGGTATCATCTCGGATCTGTCTGATCATGTCGGAATATGATACTCATCTTTTTTGTTATCATAAACCATGCTATAAACACCACTGGTTCTGCGAATTGAATAACTGAAAGTGGTCGTGAAAGCGTTTGTAATGAGTTTTGTTTTTGAAGATACTTCTGCGAGTGGCAATACAAAATTAAATAACAGCTCTCACTTTCAACTCTGCATTCACTAGCATACCGACTGTAGCAGAGTTTATGCACATTTACACGAACACTTCTCGGGCGTTCCCCCTTTAGTCACCCAAGGAAACAAGCGTAGGTACTTAAAAACTATTTCAAATCTCGTCTAAAAAAACAAAATTTAATTAAATAGAAAGTTTATCACCCAGATTTAATTAGGGATGAAATTAGTTTTCTCTCGTATAATGTCGATTCGAATATCTTTAAGTAATCGATTTTCCTCTTGGACATTTCTTTTGTGCTCTAAGTATGACCGCTATAAAAGTTTCTTCATGATTGAAAAGGCTTTAATTTTATATTGATTGTGTAAATGGTAGTAAGACGATGACGATATTTTTGAGTAGCATCAATATTTAGATAAAGAAGAATTTATCAAAACAATAAAAGTATTTTTCTTTATTTTCTCTTTCGGCATCTGAAATATGTTAGTAGTTCCTGTATATCAAAACTAAATTGCATAATCTGCAGGAAATTTAGTATCGATTAAATTTGATATTTAAAAGTGCGGGATTAATTCTTATTTACATTGCAACTTTATATATATAATAATTCTGTGATATTCTTTAACTTACTATTTATACCTAACCTTAAATATTTTCACTTCACTGTAAAGCAGCCTATAAAGACAAGGAGTTTATATTCTAGGAAATATGAATGATAGTTAAAGTTCTTTGGTACGTCAGTTTCATATTTTCCTTACAAATCAAACACTCAACCGGGCAATTTTGCGGTTTTTATACTTCTCCGTGGTATAAGTATAGCAAGAGTTTCAAGCGCAAAGGAAAACAACATGATGTAGCGGACAATAACTAGGAATGTGAGATGATGAAAAGAAAAATCATGTCTATACTGAGATACAGCTAATATCATCAGCTGAAACATTTATTCATTATAATGATTATAATCAGTTATATATAACCTATAACTCAACCCGTAAAGCATTGCGGATATGTGACTTACCAAATAACGGCGAAGGAATGCAATTGTTCATTCAAAATACAAGTCTACGAAAACTGCAATCAGGAGAGGGATGAGGCATAAATTAATTGTATCCGATTCAATCGTGAAATAGGAGAAAACGCGCCTTTTTCATTAAGTTCTCTTATGTGATCATTTCGTTTCAAGGTGATCTATATTAATTTGAACGTCTCTCCAACTGGGTCATCTGGTATTTATTACGTTCACCATGAGATGTATCTTTTACGGCTAATGGAGAGTGACAAAAATGGAAATGAAATCTGACATGAATATTCGTCACCGGATTAAAATAAACACAAAGCAATAGTGTGCGAAAAAAGCAAATCTAAGTTGCAGTCCTCAGCGGTTGAGAATTTGATTTCGGAATGTACAACTTGAAGAGGAAACTACGAAGGACGAGTGAGATATTCCATGTAATCATATTTTCGTACTTTAGAGCACGAGGAAGGTTATCTCAATGAAGTTTCCGGTGGATGATTTTTCTCTCGAATATCACTGAATTAAAAGTTTTTCCAGCAAATTCATGAAGTTGGACCGGTCATAGATTTGAATTCATATTACAAAGAGACAGTGCGCTGATGATGATTTCAATCAGAAGTGTTAATTCGTAATCGCCCGAAGTCAATCAGGGCGACTGCAGAATCAAAACAGAGCAATCGAAGTAACGGATTTCATCTGCACCTTTAAATAACGTCGCCTTTTCGCACGCATATTAACCCATTTCCTTTCCCAAGTCACGATTTCGCCCGACATTCGTAGTCACGTGAGGGGAGCATCGCTGCGCTTGCACTAATGTACCGTATGCCCCCCACTTGCCCTCTGATATCCCTACAAAAGGGGTTTTTGGTCAGCGAATGCTTAAATCGCTGTTTTTGGACGGCTTTAACGAAAGCGGAGTCAGCTAAAGATTGCTATGGGATACGTTCGTGCATTCAGTAAAGAATAAAACAAAATTGTACTGACATCCTTTCTCAACATGGTTGTTTTTCTTAGCCGTGTTTACTTTTAATTTATGGATCTATATCTCAGTGCAAATAGAATTGCAGGTAGCAGATGTGATTCCAGTATCTTGCATAATTTGTGTTAAATTACCGGAGTATGGAACTGCTGTGAGAAATATTCTTTCCTTCCCTCAAAATATGAGTGGCTATTAAATAGCGAAATATAAATGTTTAATGTAGAGTTTTATCGTGGACCTAATGACGTCTTTTCAAAAGAGATATCATTATGAATATTAAATAGAACAATTCTATGATGAGAAAATTGTAGGACTCAAATTCCCTAGAACTTCATATTATTCTCTAGAAAAGTCAAAATTTGGATTAAGAGAAACTAGGTAAGAAATAAGTTATTATAAAAGCTCATTGACTCTACAGTTACCAAAAATGCTTCAAGACGTAATGAAATTAAAATTAAACAACAATTCCCAAAAATATATGCTTTAACCTAGCAGAAAATTTCATGCTTTGATAGTGTAACCGTAATACGTCCGAGTAAAGCTATTCGATCGATGTGTGTAAGCCACGGTTCTATTCAGCTCCGCGAGGGAAATTTGGATCGAAAAACTTAGATCGAATGCTGGGAAGCGTTGTTACGATTATCTTCGACGTCAATGAAAATTATTGCCGGGTCCATGTAAAATATTCCGAACAGTTCCCAAAAGATATCCTCATTCGCCGAGAAGTCCCCTGAGGGATATAAATACGAACACTTGAAGATGTGTTCCGCGTTGTCGTGCTTCCTTAGCGGTTTCTCTCTTTGCTCCCGTCATTATCAGTCATTCGTCGTTGGCCTTAATAATTCTCGCGCACATAAGTAATGGACTCTAACGGCTTAATTCAATCCTCGGGTCAAACGCGCTCAAATCTCCTTATCCCAAGAGGTCTTCAAACGACAGGCAAATATCCCTGCATTCTGGAAATCCTGTCTTATATATTTCTATTGATATTTGAAACTTATGACATAAAGGCCTTGATGTTTTGCAGTAAAACACTTCCTTATCGAGGTCTAACAAATTTCCCTCTTTCATACCACCATTCAACAGCACTCCCTATTTCCTCAATATTTTTTGATCTTTGCAGAGAATGAAAATGACTCTCAAATTGAATCGCTGATTGCAGACCATTGCAAATTTATGACCTCCATTTAGAGAGCCATACAGGCATTTTGCTTTATTTTACTCCAATTTATAATTCCTAATGACCTATGGCTATATTAAATCCGTTGCGTGGATTGAGGATATCACGTCAGGAGTTATTCTCAGATACTACAATCATCGAAAGCGGCACGACTGGAGGTCAACAACCCGAGTATATAAGTCAATGGATGAATACCTCAAGATGATCAAAAAGCTGCCTTGTCAAAAGAATGGCACTTCCGTGGAGAAAAATCCTTACCGTTATGTTAGCAAAAAATCTTCAGCAGAGGACAGACGGTGATGACATAGTGCTCAAGGTCAAAGCTAACGCGTTACGCGTGCGTTTCAATTCCCACAATTCCCCTAAATGACATTGTTGCGCCATTAGTTTACCTCCACTCGAAGGCGGCTTGATAACGCTACATGTTTCATTTTTGTTGCAATTGCCGCTCTTCGTTTCTCATTCGGCGGGACCGCAAGAAAGTGGTCGAGCGGAGATGCATCTTTAAAGGTGATCGACGTAAATAAACCAAGCCGCGATATCTAAGTCTCGTCAATCCTAGGGAAATGAATACAGTCTTCCTGAGAAAAAAACCACGGCATAATTTTCTTGGAAACATTCATGACCGTACTATCTTTGAATTTCCATGAATTACTTAATGTTTCGCACGGAAAATCTTTAATCGAAAACGATTCTACTAAACGGAACTCATTGCATTGATATAAGTTACAAAATTAACGCTGAGCCTGGCTGTAAAGGTTGTTTTCTCTTTCAACCATTCTAAATCCTTAATACGCAATGACGCGTATTAATCTTTCATCTACTCAATCCTTGGCACATTAATCTGCTATGCAATCGTTGTGAAGGGGAATGTTTTTCCTCCAATTATCATGTGAAAGAGGTTAAATATAACTTTAACGTAACCATTGCATAGAAGTGTTTCTGTACGTAGAATGTCTAAAAGGTTTCCAATCCTTACCCCAAACAAAATTCACCGATAATTCAACTTTTCCTTAAAGAGAGGAGCAGCCGTTCGCTTTAAGACCGCCGCTTCCTGTTTATACCCCGAGGATAGAATTTATGTCTCTTTTTTACGAGTTCGGCAATTGCTCCATTTTTTTACTTCCCCGATGTTTCGAACGTCCCGACCCAGAAACGTCACCGCTCTCGATCTAATTAATATCCTGAAGCAGTTATGGGCGGTGATCGCACTTATCAAACCGTATTACCATTAAGAAGCCTCGCACATTTTCCTCGCAATGAACTCCATAGAATTTTTCCTGGTAGGTCTGAATCCGGTCCCCCTCTAAAAGGTTTCAGTCCTTTTTACTACAGATCCATTCTTTAGCGAACCTCCGATTCCGGTTTGTAGTTTCCATTCGTAAGCTAGTTTAGATACAGAGCAGATACGAAGAAAGTAGTCTTCTGGAAATAAAGGTAAGAAAGAACCTAAAAAGAGACAACTTGGAGTCCATTCATGCACCAATTGATGACGTCTCACTCCCACGTATTCGCATATCACCTCCGGAGACATCTTCCCGATGTAGGTCAACGTCTCTGCTTATTCTCCGCATTGCGTTAGGTTAGCTATTTACGTAGGGCAATCGAGGTTCTCTCTATCGGTCATCTCCACGATGACATCATCTCGAAAGGAAGCAAAAGAAAATATGACGGGTTCTGGTTACGGAAGTGGGAGGCGATCCGTCATTAGAATGTTTGACTGAGAATATTTCTGAAGTGCTTGTCTAAGACGAGTTGCCGTCCTACTGAAAGACTTAAGAAGATGATACGAACTTTTAATTTCATTAATTTGTATTAAAATATGGCTATTATCTTTTGTTATTTCACCTGAAAACCAAATACATTTAATATGTGAATTGTTTCTAAAATTCTAGTCAGTGGAACCCAGGAATGGATAAACTCAGTTCCTATTACTTCAAAAGATGGACTCGAACGGGGTTCTGGAACGTATTCAAAATCAACTTTACACTTTGTTGAAAGCTGATGTTTACTTTTCCAGCTGATGTTTAATTTTCAATTAGTTATTTCCACCACATCACGGCCGAGACTATTGAGTTCAAGTTTACACTGTTTACGGAAGTCTTATCCTTCCTCGAGAGTAAAATTTTTTCACGTTAAAAATTAGTAGAATATATTAATTATAGCTCTAAACATAGATTCTTATGGACTATTATTACGGACTATTGCTATACTACTAAGATGTTGGTATTCTTAGTGAGACTCGTTATATACATCATCGTTTTTCTTTGTCGATACACTTATTTATAATCTAACATTATAGTATAATAGAACCTATTAATGAAAGAATATCAAGTATCTGATAATTATGAAGTGTGTAAAAAGAATATGAAGCTTTGCTGGACGATTATCTTTCAGGATTCATCCTGAAATATTTCCTCATAATGAAAGAATTTGATGGAAACTCACTCGCGGCTGCAACATTTATGAGAAAATCGGCTACCATTTAGTTGAAATCCCTTTATGTTGGCACTTTATTAAAGAAGGAATGAAGCTCAGGAAAGAATTTTCATTTATTCCTCACCTAGATGAGACTATTCGCTGCTTGAATCGGGAAATTCAGCGGACGTTTAGCGAAAATCAGCAAAGGTTACTCAGAAATAAAAATCAAGTAATTCCCCAGGAAATAATTAATATCACTTCTATGTCAACCCTTATCCTCTAAAATCTTTGTGTAAAAATAATCTGATCAAAACAGTTCAACTTTTCTCCTGTCAAGCAAATATTTCTTACAATTATATCAAATTAATCTCAAAGTTTTCTGAAGAATAAAATTTATAGGTCATCTAAGATTCGCGTTTGCATTTCTGTTTGGAAACTATTGGTTGCAAAATGTCTATCGTTCTTAGAAATACGTGCTATGCCTTCGCGTTGAATTAATTCCTATCTATCAATTAACTATTTACGATATAATAAATACAACAGCAATAATATATTTGGCTAATTCATCCCTTATTGAGTGTATCGCACAGACGCAAGGCCTATGCAATCTAATCGTTGAAACGATCGTTTTTGTGCCTAAACTAATTATTCTTACAGATTCCTATTCATCCATTCTCATTTTTTAAATTTTGAATCCAATGAACCGAAAGAGACAAATTTAATTGTGCGACTAATTAATGAAATTTGACGGGTATTCCGCCATGTGGGAAATATTTCCGCGTTCACTTTTGTCTTTTTCTCACGTTAATATCTCTCCAGATGTTTCAATCGATATTCAGTTAAATCCGTCAGGCGATAGAGATTGGAGGTATCGACATTCTGCATCTCTCTCTCTCTCCCAGGGACGCGAATTTCCGCAAGATTAAGCGCAAGGAAAGAAAGATTTTTATCGAGCGGAAAAAATACACCTCGCGAGACTCTTTAGGATCAAGTTAATCTCTCGAGTTGAGGAATACTGTCGAGAGGTTAATAGACAAGCATGGAAAATTAAGCAATAGTTCATTAGTACAATTTGCGAAATGTAACAAGAAATCATCGAAATCACCTCCCTTAGTTCCAGTGAGAACCAGAATTGTGATATATAATAATTTATAATTGTATGTAAATTTTTGAATGATATTTTTAATAATTTTTTTAGCTTCCAATGCTTTTATATTTGCCGGGAAAATTGCCTTGCATATCTGACAGAAAGCTGAATTGAGCAGCCGTGCTGTGCACTTTAAAATACCCTCCAATACGCTCTAACAGATTCATTGGGTATAAATATATATGCGGATACAATGTTTTACCTTGCCTAAATTTTCTACGAATTTCAGTTTCTAAAAGGATGCTGTAATATATAACTTTAAAAGACACACTTCTACTATGAAATAAGTAATTTGTCGATCTTTAAAAAAATTCACACTTTATTCAAAATTGTACTAGCTGCAGTCGCGGTAAAGTCAAACAGATTCTTCTCCAGTTATTACTATCCGGCTAGTATTTAATTGATTGCTTAAGGATACAAGAAGTAATATTTTCAGGAGTAAATAAAAGAGATTGTGATAACAGCTGAAAGGAATAGCACTTTCTCATGATTCATCTTGGAGATAAAAGGAAAAACTCGATATCTTTCAGAAAATAAAAAAAAATTGATACGTTTAAGTGTAGCTCACGTTGTCCTCTCGTTATCTTAAGAGTCTGCGTTTTAGAACCGTCCGCGATTTAGCTCAGAATGGAAAACGCTTGAAAGGCCTCAGCTTTGATGTCCTGGAAATAGTTCAGGGAATGTGCCGAGAACATCATCAATAGCGGTGGATTATTGTAAGATTGCGAGGGAAACGCGCAGGACAACCTTGACTAGTGGTCTCGAATCCAAGGCGGTAAGCAGTTCATGAAATTCTCACGATCTTGGCCAAAACGCACATTTGGAAACTTCCAGCTGAATATTCTTCCTGCATATTGGGCACTTAAGACCCTTCGACCACTGCAGTCATACTGCGCGATTACAAAAGCGTTCTGCGTTTTCATTTTTAAGCGGAGAATATAGTATGAACAAATCTGGACGTAGTAGTATAGTATAGGCTTGGGATTGTGTAAGCCGATTTCGAAAAAAGTCTCATCCAGACACGGGCGGAGGATAGAAAGCCTAGACGCAACCAAAGGGCGCAAAATGTTCAATTACATTCTGCTGCTCATCGTTTGACCTTTCCAATGGAAAGTGTGGGACAATGCCGAAGGATTTTTATAATAGGGCAATCGCAATAGGGTAAATACATGACATTTTAATGGTAGGTTATATACCCCGAATTAGCGAGGAATTTAAGTGGCTCTTGTATGCTTTTTGCGCGATTCTTTTGTACCGATGTATTCCAAAGAAATCTTACAAATACACTCTGTTGAAACTCTCAACCTGGATATAACGAGAGAATAGCAATTCAATTACAGTACATCGAAGCGGATTTGAATCGATTCAGTAAGATTCAGTCGATTATATTTAATCTACGAATTCAAGAATGTCCGTAATTCACCTGACTCCGTGGCACATAAGCCTTTGATTCTATGTATAGACCCATTTATAGATCGAAATTGCTTAATAAAATTTTACATTTATCCGCGATTCATTCGATATCTAATTAATCAAATTGTAGCACAATTACGATATCACATTTCAGGTGACAAACTATGGGAAATCATGCGGTATGGCAAGAGAATTTTTACCGCAAGAGCGCCGTCTTATATCATCATTTGCTAAATTATCCGTGATTTAATTCCAAGAACATTTTACAACTGATTTTGCTCTGAAATCTCTTGTTGCTGTCGAATAGCATACATGCATAGCGATTTACTATTGCAGATAACCTGTGTAAAGGGTCTCATTTTATATATTTGCTAATAAGGGTAAAATAATACCTAATAAAACCCCTTCCCTCTGCCTTCAAGGCCGCATCTCGATGATTACGGTTTGAGACAGCAGAACGCGTCTTTAATACCGAATGTAATTACATTAGTGAATTACCGAATTAAAGCATTAGTGAAGGAGTTGTGGCTCTCATTAATCGCCTTTATAGCACGATTGGGCGTCATTTCGGAGAACTGTGACCGCTTTAGAGTTTTGGAAAGAACCACTTGAGGGAATATTGCTGTTTTTCCTCGCATCCGCTGCTTTAAAGCCATTTTTCTCAACAGGAAACCCATTACTCAATTTAGATATGCCCCAAAACTACTCTTTTTCTCGCCCTCGCAGCCATTCCTTGTGTGGGGGATAGTGTTCCGCGATGGATTCTGCACTCCCTCGCTAATAGGAAGTTCAGCGGACGCATATGGCAGAGACAGTTAGTCAAATACGTCCACTTGCATGGGCGTTGACCCACTGAGCGTCGCCAGTCTTGACCTATTCTTCGACGTCAACCCTAAGTTGGGCTTTTTGCCATTTCGCCTAACGGAATATGACGTCTGCCACTATTGGTTCTCTTTCCGAAACATATGATGTCGGTGAAGAATACTCGCAACCACCACTTCGCACTATCATTCTACGGCGACGTGCAATTGGAAAGACCTACAGTTTCCATCAAGAATGAGGAATGTTTACTAAAGTGTTCACCAGTAATCACCAAATAAACTCTGTATCTTAAGTTCCATCCCTGAATTGTAGTTCGGATGCAGGGATGTTTAAAGATAGAGTTCTTTTTCGGAGCAATAATGCTTCAGAATGAATATCAGTCCTTTTTAACAAAATACACTCAAAACAGTGCAAAATACTCGATTCTTTCATCATTAATTTTATGTGTATGGATTTGTTAATCGCTTTAATCGGTTAGTTCAAAATAGCCGCAAACAATTTCTAGCAATAGCAATTATTGTCAGGATGCTAATAATTTTACCACATTCCTTTCTAATAATAAAGAATAAGGATAGAAGATATAAAGTTTTTAATGACAGAAGATCAAGGTTTTAAAGATCTTTATTTGTATTTCACCTCTCTAAAATTAAATCTTCACTCTGCTTTTCTACTTGTATGGAAAATTATATCTGTGGTTATTAGCTTGCCAGGGAAACTGGTCACGTGTACGTTTTCAGGCACTCTCAAACCCTAATATATATTCTCATACCCTAGTTAGAAATCGCAGGTGGCGGGATGTAATTATAAGGAGAAAGTACCATTCTCGCAACTGTGTCATTCGAATGCTGTTTCTAATTGCAGCGAAGAAACAGATGTTGTAGTCTCCAGTGCCTGTACCGATTTTGCCGAGTGAGAATGTGTGAACTTGGGAATTTAGCAATTTCCCGTTGCATCCCTCTGCTGGAAGCGTTCGATAGGGGAATTTTAAGCGATGTTAGAAGTGTCGTCCCTATTGTCCCACATTCGCTCCGGTTTAGAGTATGATCCAAGCCGTTCAGGTATGCGGCCTGAAAATTAGACGAATCATCCACGGATTGGAAACATCATTGAATTTGTAATTTTCTTTCTTTCTCGACTTGTAGACTTTAAGTCGACACTATTTTCAAGGATTAGAATATATCTAAGTTACGTTAAATTTTTATATATTATCATTATAAAATATCTAAAAATTTTATAAAATCAAATTATATTCGATTATTTAAATTTGTTCCTCTCCTTAATTTTCGGTTCTGTCATAATAGGCCGCTAAAGCGGAAATAAGAAATTTTGTCTGAAATCCTTTTATCCTCACATCAGCTTGTGGCATTTACAGATGAATGCATCACTATACGCATATTGGCGATATCGCATTGTGCTAATACGTTGCATAAGATGTGAAATATCTTGAAGGGAAATTGACTGGGGAAAAATTTCGTTGAAATTTTAAGACTAAACAAATACGTAGTATTATTTCTAGACGTGCTCTTATCCTTTAGTTAAAGGATGACCAACTAATGCATCCGCCAAAAAATAAGCATAACATAATAATGAGCGCTGTATTAGAACTGCGCTGAATTGAAGATATTACGAACTTATTAAAAATAAACATATATAGACACGCATTCACTAACATAAATTACATCACCTACCGAAAATTTCCAGAGTGTAGTAATTTTCGTGTTTCTAAATAGTATGGCTCGTTATAGGTGGTATGGTTTATGCCAAATATTACATAATTGACGAATGACATTAAAAAAGTTTGCCTCCACTATTATAATCGTAGTTCCAATCCAAAAATGAATACTTATGTTGTAACGCAATCATGGGATCATTCCATGCGTTGAAGTCCTTTGGAAATGACTCGTCCTTTTCGATGTAGGCTTCCGCCTCTTCTCCTCCCCATCTTGCCTTCTTGAGATCCAGGTTGTGCAGAGCAGAGGACACCTATGTGTGCCACGCAATCTGTTAGGTGCGAAGGGTATCGCAGACGGTGGGGAAAAGAAGGAAGCAGACTACCTACATTTGCGGTCGCTTTGAAGGGGTTTCCGGTGAGGGGTTGGACGCACGTATCGTAATGACTCGTAAAACTTCATGCTTTTTCGTCGGGTGCGATGCCCATTTAGACCTTCCTATGCTGGGTCTTCGTGCAATAGATTTGACGTCCGGAGTTTTATTTTCCTCTATTCCTATCGAGTAGCACGCAGCCACGCCTAAATTAATGACCACCATCCGAATTCTGTGCCAAAGAAATCACTATGAATAGTATTTGCTCATTCGATGAATAATTTTCTCTTTCCTAAGTATATGATAGACGTTCAGAAATATAGAGTTTTCTAGGTAGGAGAAAGTGCTTGAATGAATGTTTATAGTCACATAGCCACCGTAACAGTATATACCCTAACTTGTTAAGCGAAAATAAATTTTAGTTTTCATACCATTGCAGTACATATTTAGATTCATACTGTTCCTAAAATTTATTAGTATAAATCTAGAGTGAGAAAACTTAAAACAAATAACACTGCATCCACTACATACATTGCCTTATGAATGCGTCGTGAACGGTAGAGCGAAAAAATCACTTCAAAACAATGGCAATAAGATACGGAAATGCATAAAATAGCATTGATCTGATTGTATTTTTTCTGAATTGCCCTTTAATGTTAAGAAAAAATTACAATAAAAAATGAGCCGACCTCCCATAAGTAAAATAAACCCGATGAAAAGCAGATATAACGATACTTATTCCAGTAATAGTGGAATCACTCATTAATTAGGATTAGATCTAAGAAGAGAAAAATACCTCAATCTCGACCTCAGTAAAGTACTTATTTGTATTTTATTTAAAATATCACGAATTACAAAAGATCTGCTGTCGTTGGACCCGTACTATGAAATACCGTCTGGAATTTCATTTTTTGGAATTAATATTTCAAACATTTTTTGAATGATACTCAATGAAGCCGAAGTACGATGTGTAGCTTTTATTGCAGCGGCGTAATAATTACCTCCGTCAAAACTGATGAATATTTTAAGAGACATGCAGCGAGCCCTTTTGAACTTAGAGAGATTGAGCAAAATGGATTCTGGAGGTGAGGCATCAAAAGGGGAATTCTTTGCCACAAATTTATTGCATACGAGGTCATATAGTGAACGAAATAATGGTTCGCGAAATGGAAGTGGTTTCCAAGCTAATTTACAGCTTTAGTGGAAGTCTGATTCGCAAACCAACCGCGGTTGGCGAGTGACAGTTCGAATGCATCGAACAATGTGCAAACCGCGTCATTTCCTGAAAACCGCACATTGTAGCGTTAGTTTGGTCATAAAGATTAAATCCCTAATGCCTGGTGTCATCCTGGTAGACAGGGAAGTGAGTCTTTACTACGAAATTAGAGGAAGAACGAGGAGAGTGGATTTTCAGCGCATGTCAACAGTTACGCTCTTTTCTAAGACAGCCAGTCGTGAAAAATGCGAGGCTCAAGTTTTCTAATTGATGATACCCATTGTTATGAACGTGCACAAAAAAGGGGATGAGAGAAAATAATCTGTTCTCCTTTATCACGAGGAAATTCACAGGAAGACCGGATGCTTTATTTCACGGCCACAGGATGCAGGCAAACGAAGAGTGGAGGTCGGGAAAAATGACTCCCGTAAATGAAACGAGCAAATTAATTCCGAGGGGCAACGAAAGATTATTCAGCGCATTATTTAAACACCGTTAAATACTCAATTTATTCGAACATACCCCGACGAGGTATGCTTTATCAATGAGCTAATTATACTCATTTTTCTGGAACTTTACGAGCGTAAAGAGAACGGCTGAGTTCTTCATCTACGGTTATAGTTGCAAAGGAATAAAATTTCGTGGAAGATATATCTCATTTTTATAAGAATCGTGTAATATTTTTCATATAGCAATGTCTTATATTTTGTTACCTTAGGCGATTGCTGCGTCCGGCTGGATATTGGGAATCTAAGAACTAACATAGGATTAACTAACTAACTAATTAACTAGGAAGAACTAACAATTATTGAACAACAAAAGTATTTATGATTAGAAATCCAACGCTTCGGAAGTGAAGATAATTGTAACTGTAAATTTAATATAGATTGTACAAATATTTTTGCAATGAATTAAAAAGATCAGTTTCGGTTTGGGTTCAAGCATTTGAAAAATTTTCGTAAAGAAAATGATGGTTCTTTACGAAACTGTTTTCTGTTCAATTTGATGCCCTCGCAGCATTTAATTTGGGATGCATGAAAACGGGCTATTGTATATTTTCTAATTTAGTAATCTCTCTCAGCGAAGTAGAAATAAAAAATTTCATGATAAATCTAGTAAGAAGTGCTTACACGATACCTGAAAACAGCAATTCCTCAGCCATCTATAGATTAACTCCGGAGGACTTGTGGCATGAACAGAGAGCTTTGGTAATAATGTTCTGCGCCATCAAATTATTCCACAGGACTTAAATAGATGTCAATTAATTGAGCATCGTTTACAACACCTTTATATTGAACTATTTGCGAACGTTTTTCGCCAATTCCAGCCATGAGAGCACCCGTTAAAACGACGTAGCTGCAAAAGTGAACCTAACGGGGATTTCCATCTCCGGAGTGATTCATTTGCCACCTTCTCTTCCCACGTTTGCATTTCCCACCTTCCCGTCATTCTTTCGTTTCATCCTAACCTTCTGTAATTAGGTAAGAAGGGTCACAGGAGTATGCGGTCGATCAAAATGAAATTCATGTCTCACGCATGCCCTTCTTGCGACGACCTCAAATATTCCTTCATTGGCCTGCTTTAAAATTAGTATTGGAAACAGATTAATTATCGATGTACTTGATAGTGTAGATAGATTTTCCTATGAACGAAAAAGCTAGAAGCGGAATGTTTCATCCAGACTTCTCTGGAAAGACGCAGGTATAGAATGAAGGATAGAGGATAATAAAATTTGCAATAAGAAACTTATTTTAAAACGGTATTAATAAATATTCTATCTAATCAGCATAAAATCTGTTTATGCATGCATAAATTGAATAAAATTCAACACACAGTGTGAACATAAATACAAACCCTTTGAAAATAAGAAAAAAATATCTTCAAAATATCTATTCGTGCAAGAAAAGTTTTCAGATAATGAAAATGGAGTCTAAGAAAGCATTTTTTCCTAAATAAGATATCTTCGTTGACTTTAATTGGAAGAATAATTTTCTAACAATAAGGAAATGTTGATAATAGTTGATATTAATCATCAAAATTTTGGTCACCCAAATTCGTTACACATTTTAAAAAACTTCAAATTTCCCAAACAAACAGCTGACAAATTTACTCTTCAGACTTTCCTGGAATTGCCTTCATTCCCTTTATTAATAAAGCGGTATTTAATTGTTTTTAAAACCATTTGAAAACTAAGTGGACTGTATGTGACACGTGGGCTAAGTGGAGCAGACTATCGAAATCCGGAATTAGCCACCGACTGTACCCGAGCATAGAAATTTCCCGTAAATGGTATTGTCATGAACAGTCTCTTCAAGCTTATCTTCCATGAAATACCTGCATGCTTTAAAGAATTTCGATACGAAATGAGGGCCTATCATCTGCCGGCTTACAGACCCATATTCGTTTTTGATACCATTATATGGCCCGCTTTACGTTAACTTTTAGAGAAAATAGACTGCGAAAGACAAAGGGTTAGTGACCTTCAATATTTTGCTTGACTCTTAGCAATGAGATCACATTAGCATTGTGAGCACACTTCTCCTCGGAAGTTTTCTCGTGACTTACTCCATCAAAGGAATACTGTTCTCAATCGCCTTTTTAGATTTCCGAGTACTAGTGGATGCAAAGCCGAGCTGTAATTGAAAATAAGTCCAAAAGACATATTAAATAATCAAGCTATGGTGGAATAATAGCTATCAATGTTTTGATAATAGAAAGCCAGACGTTTTCGATGACAAATCAGGATTTAGCAGAAATTGACGATCCGCTCATTGACCACAGTCATCCCAAAGAGTAATCTTCATTGAAAATATTGGAGTTTCTTTGATATTACGGCATAATGCTGCAATTCTCTCTTAAATGGCGAACCAGATTACCTTCAAACCTTTTCTGTCTTCTAAATCACGAAATATATTGAATAACATTAGGTATGTTACTTACTACTACTTGTCAGTCCTCCTCCAACCTACGAGTTACTAGCAAAGTGCTGTAAGACGCCGAGACTGGTCACTCCTGATCGTTTTGTCAGATTGTTGTAGATTTCAGCGTTTTATAAATGCCTCCCTGATTGACTTCGGGGCATGCGAAACTGCACTCTACCCACTTTTCTCAGTCCACCAAATCATCCTGCATCATCATGGATTATCGTATAATCACGTCTGTTTCTAATAACGACTCGTAAAGCGAAGAGGTGAATTTCAGACCTCATTCGTCGGCACGCCCTTCGCTGAGCCATTTTCGGTCAAGCAGACTGCTGTCTGGAGTGCAGATGCGTCACCTCCAAGCGTAGGAAGCACTACTACTACTCCCACTTGCTCTCGCTGGTGAAGGTGAAGACGTCTTTTGTTTCTTCAGCAGGAGGTGTCATTCAATGACAGGAGAAAAGGGCGAACATTGCAATTCCGTTCGCGAGAGAGACCGAGGAATTAAATCTTTTATTGGAAGATTTTTTCGCTTCGGTGTCGTTCTTGGAATTGGCAACTAATGATAATAATGACGGAGCGAAAGATAGACTAACGTAATTCATACTGCCTTTTTCCAGGACTCAAAGCGATTAACATTGTAATACGTACGTATAATTTTCGTTTAATTGTACGTCATCTCAATGGAAAATTAGGAGATTGTTATGCTATAATAAATTTGTCAAATTTTTTTCTAAATTCAATCTCATCGTAACATTAAGATCCTAACAGAATGAATAGATATTACGATTTAAATATTGTAAGAATATGAAAATGAATTCTGAAAAATTAAATTTAAGAAGCTTCCTATTTCCTTTACCATTTTCGCATGTAGGAGATTAAGTTCAGTGGCCAGAAAATGGATCAGCGGCGAAAATAGAAATGCTTATCAAAACATGCACGAGTGCAGATACATATGGGTGTGTATGGCTGATGCGGTTATGCGTTCGACCTTCGATATCTCCTCCTTTCGAGTATCTTGAGCATTTAACAAGGCCGATTTTCCAACTGTTTGATTGCACTCCCAACCCACGATTTAAGCTGTAAAAGTGGATCATGAGTTGGCAATTTACCGCTAAAATATTTTTGAAATGACTTCGGAATGAGCTACTGGCATCAATGATGAAGGCGTCACGGTGCGAGAACAACCAATGTCAGCTCTAAAATCATCGATTTTTGTGGATTAAAATAAGTTAACACGCGATAACACTCTGATTTTAATGTAATACATATTTGCGAAGGGCAATTGTTATTAACGTTAAAATTAGAAAGCAGAGGCTGTTATACTAAATATAAGACAAATCCTCGAAAGATCCATGACGTACATAGCTATGGAGTTGATTCTATCACTCATTCTAAGTAGGTCTGACTTTTTTGTTGAGGAACGAGTTTAGCAAAAATCAAACGGCAGCGCCGATATGAGAGTGAGTTCCAGTTGTGTTGATTCGAGAAAGGTTGACCATTCACTTTTCAGCGTTTGACCACTCGCATGACCCCGTTATTTCTGTGCGAACGCAATCGGAACATTGCGGAGGAATATTAACCAATCTTCGATCCCAAAAAGTTATGACTCCCGGTTTTTATTGCCATTAAGCAATCCAATTTGTGTTTTTATATCTCAATAAGGCACCCTAGAAAGCAAATGCAAAAAGAATTCAGCCGTCGCATTAAATGAAGAGATCAAATTTGTTTGAGGATGTTTCTGTAGACTCCACTATCAAGAAATACTTAAAAAGGAAATGCTGGCAAGATATTGCAGTATTTTTTACAACTCGGTAAATACGTAATTCGCAAGCGAGAAAGTAGTTTTAAATGATTCGAGATGTATCCAAATGTGGAGAAATTGCGCCGTACGCAGTCTTCAGAACTTTTTCGGACGTTCCTGCGGCATTTTTATAACTTGACTCAACAACTGTATTCACATACAAATTTTACTTTATAGCTCAATTAGTTACGGTGTGAGAAAATGATGTATGAAGTATTCTTCCTAGGTTTACCTATCTGTTAAATTCAGTCAGTATATAGATACGTGTTCATAAATGATAACATAAGTTCAATATCGCTTGGAAAAAGGTGCAGATGAAGAGGAATAATTCAAGTTCAATCGCTATATGAATACATATTGTGTGTGTGAATTGACTGAATGAGAGTAAAATAACGGAAAGACCACATCTCTCTCTTAAGACTGAGAGTACTCACTATATACAATTTTCAGCTGTTTCCTCATCGATCAAGTCAGCGGAATATGATAGGAATAAGGTATTAAACTATAGCGCCAATGAGTCATTTCATTACCATTGGAACGAAGCCCTAAGCTTACAAAGTCTCATTCGTATTAATCCATCGCGTGATGAGGACCGCTATTTCCTTTGTTAACATTCGTTGATTAGTGGAAACGACAACCATCGACGGATTCCTGGCAATTGCATTTTCGCCTCATGATAATCAAAGTACGCTTCTCCAATCACAAATTCGAAATGTACAGCCCAAGGCCTAGACCACTCTATCATAAGCCGGAAATAACTCTTGCTCTCCTACATGTTGCTCATGGGATAGCAACATGGGATAACTGCTACCTATTTTCAGAAAATGTCAAATTCATACAAAACAATGTTGTTATCAAAAATTACGTGATAATGGCCAATCTGTGCTGAAATCCGTCTTTTTCATATATGCTCTGGGAAATATGCAAATCATAATCCCTTTTGCCAACATTTTACTTCAGTGGCATTTTCAACCGAATTGTTCCAACAGTTTCATTCACTAAATTCATGTAAGATAAATGATTCCTGGGATGTGAAATCATCTCGCTAAAATAGGTGCGACTTATCAATAGAATCTTTGAAACTTCTCAATGGATATTAAAAGCAATTTTGGTTATTTACACTCATCTTGAAAGTAGAGAAAACGAACTCTTGTGACGATCATAAGCAACATGGGCGTTCCCCATCACCATAATCAATTAAAAGAGATCGATCCTCCTACGTTATCTTCGACTCTACCGAGAGTATTTTTATTAAAGGTCACGATTTTATACACTGAAATTGTGGTGCGAAAAGGCCGCAGTTTAGATATGTTCTTGTCCCTTACTAGCATATGTATAGAATGCTTTTTTGAATTAGGATACCAAAATAAGGTGATAGCATTAGACATGTCGAAAGAAGATAAAGTGATACGAAATACCCTTTTACACTGCACAAATCTCATTATCTCAATGGATAATTGCGTTTTTGGGAGATTTTACTAAATTTGGACCGGCCGGCGGGTTGCATGTAATTACTATATATCGCCTCAAAATTTAGATCCCGGAAAAACCAACTCCGGGTAGTTAATTACGGATTCAATTTATTGGCTTGCATAAATAAACATGTCGTTGTTGCTAAAACCGGTCATCATCTGTATTTTTGGATACCAACTGAACTTCTTTTTCTATGTATGTAACACTATAGGTCGTTCATATTAAGAGAGAAACAAAAGCATGAAAGGGAGCTCTGAATATATGAACACACAAGTGCTACGTCCTGTAAATATCCTAAAATATGTGATCAAATGAAGACAGACTTGTTTTAAGTCCGAAATTACAAGGACTTACTCTATGTAGTTGAGAGCATACTTAAGAGGCAAGCGGAGGGAGAAAAACAAAGAAAAGAAAGTGAAATCACTGAACAGTGGGCGTCATTTTTAAGCAGTGCGACATCCTGGTCGATCCCAGAAGGACGTTTCAAGATTCTCTTTTCTCGATGACAATGGAGTGTTCTTTAAATAGAAACCGGGCGTAGGCTTTCGTGAGACTTAACTAAACTGATGCCTTAAGGAAAAGAGATCTTTCTTAATGCATGAATAAATCGAAAGGAACGCTGTCTTTATGGCGAGGAAATCACGTACTACTAATTAAATATAAATTAGTGAAATATTGGAGACAATTTAATACCAATAAAATGCGGTAATATTCCTATAGTTGTTAATTATTTTTCAATCGAGTAACAAATAAGCTTCACTTAATAACGAAAGACGGTACTGAGATAATGCCATGAGAAAAATTAGAATATTTTTCGCGGTTGCATCGTTCATTGACTCGATAATGTACGGGAAATTCATTTTTAAGTCCATTTATGGGTGAACCTTATGTAACTATAATGGAAGTGAAATCTACAAAGTGGCTTTAGCTAGGCTAGAAAACATCGACTATTGTAGCGTTTTATTTGCTGCTTGATTAGCTCTAACTCGGTTATCGATACAGATCCTTATTTGATTGTCCTTTAATACTATTCTTAAATTGCAGTAATTAAAAAGACTAATCATATATTACCAGAACAGTCGGACACAAAAATGCGAAGAATAAACTTGATCACAAGTAGATTAGTAAGCTAAAACATGTATCGTTAAAATATAATATCTACTAATATAACAATGAAATAATCTACTGCCAAAACCGTCCCTTATAAGCAGCCGGCTGGCCTAACGAAACTTTATTCGTATACGTTGAGTCTAATGATTTTCCACTTATCCACAGAATGGCTCTTGCCGTAACAATGACATAAAAAAGCGTGAGTCGCATGGGTACTGCATTCGTACTTGTCCCGATTCCTCTGGAGCAATTATGAAAGTGAGAGTAGAATCACATAGATGCGCAGCTGGCACACTAAGAGACTAAAGAAAACGCATTTGCATTAGCTCGTCATTCAGGTGCTTTCTAAAAGCGAGCCATTTCAAGGGTTAATGCACCTTATGCCAGCCAAGCATATCCTCATGCGACACCTCCACTGCATGCCTTCCAATCAAGAACCGGATATTAAGGAAGGATGCACTATCTTCACGATTATTAAGATGAGAAAATCCCCTCAGACTGGAAAGGATTAGCGGAAACAATTTGCGGAAGTAACGAACTATGTCAAGCGCGCCTACCGTCTCGTTTAGTAGTATCTTTTGCCAAAGAGTTATTTTCTGAGAATGGATTCCTGCTATTACAAAGGCGGAATTTTCCGGAGGATATATGAAAATCGTTATAAGCTTATTTACGGTTTAAACATTTTATGCTATAGGGATAATATTTTTAATTGTCTGTGTTGACTATTTCAATTATTAAACCTCAAAACTGCTTGAATTCAATCAACTCGAGTCGCAATGAATTCTAAAAAGTGGTTACCATTTAACGGAACAACTTTTAGGGTCCTTTGTATATTTTTCATCCGAGTCACGAATTCAGTAATCTGAAACAGAACATACATGAAAAATGCGAGACTTAATTCTCTCAAAGCATATGATACTCCTCTCTAGCTGCTCCACAGTCTTGAGCAATGAAATTGTGTGGATACAATTTTTAAGTAATCGAGTATTATTTATTGCTGTTATTGAGGTGATGGACCAAATTGATATCATGATATCATATGATGAAATAATAATAATAATTTATTAAACACATACAGGATACATTCCCACTCAGTTGTGTTATATTAAACATAAATAAAATTAAAGAAATCGAAAGGAAAAAAAAAGAAACTGTGATATTATATACAAAGAGAGTGATAAGATGAAATTAAAGTAGGAGCCGTAAACGGGTGACAGAGAAAATAAAGGAGGAGGAAAGGGAGGATAATAAAAAACTTAAAATTAGCAAATTGAATTCTGCAGTTTCTTGCGAATCTGCGTTATTGAATCACAGAAGAAGTCAGAGTTCGTTCTGGACACAAACAAATTTGCTTCCATTGTGATCCGTGGGATTGGAGAAAACTTGTATGGGTTAACTCTGCTGTGGGGTTCATGAATGGTGACCACTTCTCAAAGCTCCCCAGTTAACTTTTATCCCAGTTCAAAATAACAGCTGAAATGCATGAATGAATCCGCTGTTTCCCACTCGCAGATTCATCGAAGGTCTTCTCACATTCTCGTTTTGCAGAGAATGATTCACGAAAATAGTGAGGCTGAGACAACGGGACACCATTGAACAGTTTTTAGGACAACAAATGAGTTCTGACCCATCTAGTTTACGTAATTACTTTCTCGACGTCACACTAATAACCCGGAAAACAAACTTATACCAATGAGTGCAATGTTGAGTCTGTACCGGAGTTCTAAAGTGCTCGAATGTCAGTAGGTGACATTCACAATTGTCTGTGGTTCTAAACCCTCAAATGCGGACATCGTTACGAATTAGCTCTTACATTTATCATTTTCCTTCGGAGAATGTAATACGTTACATGGGAAAATTTTGTTGTGTGTATGACTTGAAAGGGGAATTAAGAAGACTACGATTTTAAAAATGAGGGAATCGAGAAAACAGCAAACTTCTTTTATATCTTTCAGAGTATATCGCACACTGTTTTCCTTCTAGTCTTTTACTATCACGTAACGTTCGTATAAAGAATTTATTTTGGAAGCAACTAGCAACTTATTTCCCTGATATGTCATTCTCCATTGTTACAAAAAATGATTTATTATGATAAGTGTGATTAATGGTAGACGTATTTTGGATTTGGCCATCAGGAAAGCTAAATTTGGAAGGAAAAAATACTCAATAGCTCATGTCTCGATTCTACAACCACCGCTTCCTATTTTTTCTTCGTGGAAGCCCACTTTCATGCGTGATCTTTTGTTTCCGCTGCATAACATGAGGTATAGAAATTAAAATGTAGAACATGCGAAATATAGTGATTAGTTCTCCCTAGGAAAGTAGTTTGCCTATTATTACGTAGGCAATATTGCCATTTCTTTCCAAAAGGCGCTATTGTAGCGCTTCTATTTGAAATTGGCGTCCGCGGGAATGGAATTGCCAACATTGAATTCTGAATCAATTGGATGAAATTAGCGAAAGAGTGTCCCATTTTATTTGCTCCGGTTTAAGACTTTTTGTTACTCAGCCAGAAACTGTGATGCAGTCTTCAATTAAAATCCACTTAAATGTAATGGCATACCGAAATACCGTGGATATGAGACTTTCTTCGTCCATTGCATCCATGATTTACCGTCATCAAACCTGAAATTCGTAGCTCGCAGGAGTATAATGATTGTAATAACTATCCCGAAAGTACTGAAATAACGAGAGAAAACTTACCGTACTCTCATTTTAAAGCACCGCGTTCTCCCCGATGCTCATTCTCGGATTTATGCGAAACATTGCAGACAGCCATTGCGTTCATTCTTATTTGAACGCTGTTCGATTGGTAAGTACGCATTTATGTCAGAAACAGATTTCATGTGGCGGGAAAGAATTTCATGGCCAATGCTTCAGCCTACCTCGTAGTATACGATATAGGACATTCGGAGACGATTTAGCCGGAATATCCCTCTGGAGATTTATGTCCAGAATTTTCAGTGATCCAAAGGGAGATTGGAGAAAAAGGGCAACTCACTGTGAAAAAATGCTCTATGCCACATAAACTTCTTTTTAAATGGTTTTATATGGTAAAAAGTGGTTAAACTCTTTCTTGGTTTCCATGAGTAACTGTTAATGAAATATTGAAAAGTAAAGGAAATTTAAGATTTAAAATTTAAGTAAGGAATAAATTAATTTAGAAGGAAGTTAGTGTCAATTTACCATAAGTTCGAATGATTTCATAGAAAAATACAAGTGTTATATCAATTGAATACACGCCCCTTAAATGAAGGAAATGGAAGACTGATGATCTTTCAGAATGAAGAAGATAGCAGTGCCCATTCGGTGCATCTTTTAGACCTTAATTTGGTAATTCCAGCATATATCCAATGGATTCGTTCTCCTGTTACTCCATTGCATTCTGAGAGATCACTTTCTCCTGCCCTCACTCACGAAACGTAATCACAGGTTAGCTTTTCATTTTAATGGCGCCAGTTTGAATTTAGACGGCACATCAATCGATTATCTCGACAAAAAGAGGAAATCCGGAATGTAGACGGAAAAAATAGCTGAGGTATTAGAAATATCTATTCGTCGAATGAGGTGGATAATTATTCCGGAATCTCGGAAGGGGAATAACGGAACAGATAATCGGCGGCACAGAATGGAAAATGAGTTTCGCTCTCACTGTTTACATTCTCAAGTGCATTATTATTAGAAGATTCTCCCCATATGTATACTTCCGGATCCTTATTTATGGGCCTTACAACCTCTCTCCCCATTCCGGGTATAAAATCAAAATTTAATTGTCCCTTTATAGGAAGGTCGCGAGAGATGCAGAGGACTACGTTAACCGAAGGTCAATAACCTTTTTATTTTTAACCAGGCTACGTGTCGTCTCTAAAAGGCAAGATTAGTCGTATGAAATTAACTCCAAATATTTCTAAGACAGAATGGGTGCATCTATTAGGTTGTATTATTCACCTACTGCAAACATCCATTCGATAATTACGAAGTTACATAAAATATATGATCGCACCATAAAATTAAGGTTTCTAAGTAACACAGTAAATTTGCCACTGATGGTTAGAGAAACAAGATATCCATAAATATGTACATATTTCATATTCTTCTACAATTCTCTAGCAGCCATGAAAAAGCTCTGTAATTATACGGAATCGCTCTGCATCGAATGATGGAAAACATCTAAGGAAACTATGCAGCGGTCATGCAAAGCTCAACGCACTATGCATAGAGATGAATCCTTAACCTTACGTCTCTCAGTAATGGGGGTTTTCCTTTCGCCGTCGTGCATTACAGAGCTCGGTTCCATAACCTTTCAAGGTGAAGTGAGAAGATAGCTCCCAAGGACGTGTCCTCAATGGGTATATCTCAAGTATTAGTGAATTCGGATGTTTGGACTTAAGAAGATGATGCGGTCGATGTCAAAGACCTCCGTGGATGAAAACTTCCCTGAGAGGCTGTTTTCCAATCACACGAATTTGCGTGGTAATAAATACACAGTTGAGAAATAACCCTATTTTGCATACCAAAAGGTAGCTGTTATTCGTTTTCAAAGTAAACAAAATCAAAATATCTCCAGAAGAAGGTGAACCCTGACATTTCACTCGCCTCCAGCTAGCTAGTTTCTCTATAGAATGGTATGCCAAATTACACTGGAATGAAAACATGAAATGAATTTGTAGGAATAATATTGCAGCGATATACCTAATTGATCCTTTATTATTCCTGTATTTTCTTCATTTATATACGCACCTGTGTATATTGTAATACGTGGGAAATATTCCCCCGCGTTATTTTGCGCGTCGTTCAATTCAATTTCTGCATCCGGAGGATAATAGTATACTCACATGATGCAACTCTGAAGCACTGTATTTTCAGAAGCTGAAAGAAGGATCTCATATCATGTACTGTCTGCTTGAGAATGGGAGATTGCAAGTTATTTCCGCTGAGCGTGACGTGATTTAGCCAATTTAAACAAAGTTTTCATAAAATCTAACAAAATAAAACTTCAAAGCATTTCCAAAAATATCTCCGAATTCTCATCCACCTCAGGAAAATGTTCCGCTAAAGGCATACAAAAAAGTTCACCTAAGAGCTGGGATTGTATAGAACTGTAATCCGAACCAAAGCTGTTAAGCATTAAATGTTAATCGGAATGCTCGAGACGAGGAATCGATGAGGAGATAATGCTAAAACCAAGGAATCGGCCAAAAAGTTTGCAAATTTCGCAGAAATACTTCGAATCGTGTAGTGAAAATATCTGTAAGGTAATTAAAGAATAACGTGAAAGAGTTCCCTTGTAAAGATTCGAAATTCAGCCTGCTCAAAGATTCACAATTTTATTATTTTTCAATTCCTGTGATGTAACAACACAATTCTAGAGATCTTTCGTATATACGAGCGATGTTTTCACTTTCCAGCGGCTTCGGAAACTTGGCTTTGAAAGGAAACGAAATTCATCCGTCCCGATATTCAGAACGGTCTCAAATCAACGACTCAAAACTTGGTACAACACTCGTACATCCACCGATTATAAACGAGAAAAATTAGATAAATGCCGTATTTAAGGACATCAAACTTTGCTGCTCTCGGCAATTATCTATGCCAGCAAATATCTGTAGCACGGCTATCGCTCACGTATTCTGAGTAACATTAATCGCCAAAAATAAAATTAATCAAGCGCTTTTATTTAATATCTTCATTGGAGATCTCCGTGAAAGTCTGTAAATACTTATTTTATTGAATTAAATTAAAGTGATTCTCTGGGAACTGCGATGAAGAACGTACCAACAAAATAATTGTTTGATTATTTCGCGAGAAAAACTGTATTTGCTATAGCAAGTGGTACTGCATAAAACCTATAGGCTAAACTACCGATTTTCCCTTCCGCGAAATTCAATCGATCCAAAGACACATTGGGGCTATTCTAGGATTTCTCGTATGTGTAGAATGAAAGAGTATTTAAAGAAAGTGAAATAACCATTCATCGTCATTTTCCTTTGGAAAACAATTAAAAAGTGACTTATTTCTAATAGAAGCGGGACTTTAGCTCTGTCAAAATCCGCAGTCGGTTTAAGAGTAGAGCGGAGTCGCCAAATCCATGAAACAATAAAATATAACCGACTAAGTGCTCCGATAAATAAAATTTACGTATATTAATGATATAAATCAGAGAAAATATAGATTATCCGGGTTTTCCGTGCATCCTATCCCCAATACTTCTAGCCGAACAAACAGGAGTTCAGAACACAAACATATAA
Organism: Pachydiplax longipennis; assembly: GCA_036926295.1. Classification (NCBI taxonomy): domain Eukaryota; kingdom Metazoa; phylum Arthropoda; class Insecta; order Odonata; family Libellulidae; genus Pachydiplax; species Pachydiplax longipennis. The sequence continues at coordinate 2,871,865 of JAVFKF010000012.1, read as the reverse complement.
ATAAAACTCTTCGCGTAAACGATGATTATTTATGTATTATCTGCGTTTTCTTGTGCATCCTCTCGCCGAAATTGACCAAAATGATTGGGGTTCGGTACATCACAATGCGGAATAGTCAAGTGAATTCCTGATTAACGAATGCTTCACGAGTGAGAGAACTCGTTCTGACTCATTAGCAAACGTATGGGAGTAAGCTAATGACGGATGAAGAATTCCACCCATTCAATATTTTCCCTCTTGCGAGAAGAGGTTCGATAGATTGAAAATATAGAAAAAAGTAACATTCCCACGCTCAGGTGACGTAGTGGCGGTGAGTGAAGTCGTTGATCCCGAAGTGACCGGAGGAAGGAATGCTGCTGGAGGAGAGAGTGAAGAAACGGACAATTGAAAAGGTGGTGGAGAATGGAAGACGAAGGAAAATGAGTTATCTAAGCGGAGTCTGACTAGAGTATTGCATCTAAAGTAGGCAATGGGAAGCGTTATATACTCTGTCTGTCGCCTTCACAGAAGCGACAACATACAGTCAATAGTACTCTTAGTATTAGTCGATAGTAGCCGAAAATCCCAAATTGCATCATACTGCAATGTAAGAGTGTAAAGTTATTAAAAATGAAAAATAAAATGTATCCATTGGGCATGCTTTAACATAAAGTGGAAGGTCAATCGAAGGAAGAAGCTATTTGCTTCCCTTCCACATGGAATGACCAATCTGATTTAATCGTTTAACATTTTATCGATAGTTTTCAGCAGAAATACCTGTAGAGCCAACCTTAGTCCTCTCCTGTCGTTCTAGTAGACCATTACTCTGCAGTTATTTGACTTTCATTTAATTCAGCTAACAAATTTCTTGTTTCACAATTAAGTAGACCTAGTAGCTAAGTTAAAATGTTGTAAAAAGAGATAGACTACCCTTAAGCGAACATTGATGGTGTTCTGTAACAGACAGGAATTCCTGTAATCCCTTATTCCTGTGTAAACATGGAATAAGGAAAGGATCTCAAAATCTTTTTGCTAAAGTAAAATTTCAAGTGGGATTTCTAACAAACTGCTCATAAACCAGATAATGGCGGAAGCAAATATGTAGTTTATGGGGAATTAAGTTTTGACTATTTTAAGTCGAAATAAGATTGTATTGTAACGCAGTCGAATAGATTTAACATCTTTTTCAATCAAAAGCTACATACCGAGACATCCGTAGGATATTACACAGGTTAACCAAGTGTAAGTAAATCAGGCTAAGTATACATTATAATACAAGACATAAGAGAACATTATAATATCAAGCCCATTACCTTTTCATGGAAAACGAGCAAGAAGAAGGAAATAACAGGAAGAGAGAGATAATCTTAAATGAAATTCATAAAATACTAGGAAAATCCTTTAAACAGCATCGAGGAGGAAAGAAATGAAAAAGTCATTAGAAGATCCAAAAAATAAATTTACTCACTGATGGTCCTGCGATAGGAAGAACTGCGGCGACGCCAAGAGAATATGCACGAAGACTCACTTTCACGATAAAGTTAAGCGAGGAAGGTGAGAATCCTTTCTTTTCTCTTTCCTCCGGAGAGATTGTTTTCGCGCTCTTAGGATGCGATGCCCCACACCCTTAGAACTCTATTAGGGGACTGTTGTCCCTGCATTTTATCAGAATTTACTACCCGATTCGATTGTGCCATCTACTCTGAAATCGGTCCTAACTTCCCAAAATAAAGCGTCGCCACACTAGTCCTCTACACGAGATTCACGTATAAGAATGGAATCGACTGATGAGATTTACTCTCGTAAAGTATGAGAATTAAAATGGGTAGTTATGGCCTTAGAGCGTAATGCCAGATCGTCATCGCCAGAATGGCAATTGAAAATGAAACTTGTAAAAAAAGATGTTAATAAATCCTTTGTATCCTGAAAGAAATACAATCGAGGATAGCTAATAAATTACGATTTGAAACAGAAATAAATTTATGCGATTGCAATTCGTGGAGATGTTCCTGCGAATCTTTTATTAATGATGAACATACTGATATGGAAGAAGCAGGTTAAGCAATACTTGCAGGGGGCAATAAAAATTTCTAAATCTAAAAACTGGCAGCCACCCGGGAGATGATCCTTTTCTGAGGAATTGCCACTAACGGTTTGCCGATATTCGGCGCTTGGAGAATTCTAGCCTCTCTTCTTCAACAGTCAGAGTATGAAACTGTAATTAAGAGACAAACCTGTCTCGGGGAGATCTCCGAGGAGTGCATTAATCTTTCTATTTTATATTAAAATTGGAAATAAGAATATTCTTCATGGTGGAATCGCGCGAAATGTAAGAATAGGGCATCATTCACCTTACGAAAGGAGAGATACACGGTTTGCTTTTAGAGAAATGTATATTTAATTCTCCAAATGTTCTGAAAAATGCTTCCGTTGTACGGCGATTCGAAGATGCAAAAATTAGCGAGCGGGTGTTTTAGAGCATTTTCATCCGTCAGAAGAGTAATCATCCGTTACATTTCCCCAGCATTGGGAAAGACAGCTCGAAATTTCCAACTAATACGCCGCACGAATCCCCTCGACAGAATAAGCAGCACAGTTGGAAGGGCGCTCACGGGAATATCATTCGAGCCAAGCAAATTGATGACAGTCGACTTTCCTAGTTGTAGGGAGTGTCTCTGCGCTAGGAAATCCTTGAAGAGCAAAGCGAGGTGCGTAACTGTGATACTATGTCTCGAGCGTAGGTGTCGAGCCGAGAGTTTCGCAACTTTTTCATTCAAACGGGCGGTCTATTTAAGCGCGTGGTTAACAAAAGCGCGTCGCATCCGTCACGAATTCACACAGTGGGTGTTCAAGGAAACGTTGGCAAATAAAATGGAGAACGTTTCTAAAAGAGTGAAACAAATATAACAGAACAGGAAAAAAAATCTTGATATTCTTCGAACGTTTGTAAGGAATGGTTGACAATGGATTCAGCACATCTTCAATTAGGAAAAATGTTGAGACGTAAATGACTTAAATGAATAAACAAGAAAAATAATGAGAGAAAAGATAAAAATAACTGCGAAAGACTCAGCGTATCTCTTTTGACACAGCGAAAATAAGATAGAAGAGTAAAAGTTTGGACGAATTGGCTTATCGTCCTCAAATTGGCCATGTCTCCAAGATCAGTTTCTTTCTCTTCCATCGTATCTCCTTCATTAAAATGACAATGAAAGTTCAAAAGGACCGTAGCATCGATTCAGAAATATGCACTCGACGTGGGTAGTTTTGATATTGATCAGAGAGAAAGGCAGGAAGTCCTTGAATACCGTTACGCATTATGAATTTAATTGCAGCTACTGCGTAAACTGCGTAATAGACAAATATGAACGGATTAACGTATTAGAAGGAATAAATATTTATATAAAAGACTGATATAACAGATGCAGGGTACATATGTAGATGCAAAGAGGGAAAGCAATTAGACGTACTTCAATTTCCGAATCCTGCGTCCACGGATTACAAATTTAGAACTCTAATTTTATTTATTTCTCGAATTCGCTATTTAGCTTCGCTGAAAATCATTCGCCATGAAAGAAATGCATCGAATATATTGAGATGGATAATGGAGAGATGCTATATTTTTCTATAATATTCATTAAGATAAGAAAAATTATATTGATTTTAGCTACTTCAGAGTTTAAGACTCTTGATAATCTCAATATACTTGTGAATATCTCTAAGGTAGTAATCGCGAAATCGATATTCCACAACGAGTGCGATTTTAGTAGACGGACATTTCCCAAAATTGTAGCCAATTAAGATATATTAGACTTTCTCCCAACGGTTTATTCCGCGCGAGCAATCAAACGAATTCCGATGTTGTCCCGTAAAATGTAAAAGTAAACGCTATGCTGGTAACCGATGTAGAGGGTTTCTGAAAGTTTCAAGAAATGTCGCAGCCAAGTAACGCATAAAATCGACGAGGAGGCGATTCATATTCCATTGACAGGAAATGAAAAAATAACCTCTTCCTAGAGAAGAACTGTTGTATTTATCCAGAAATGACTTAGCAAAACACTACAGATATTATATCTGTAGTGTAGTATATCTATAGTGTTTTGCTAAGTCATTTCTGAATAAATTTGCTAGTCATTTCTGTCCTATCCGCCTTCTCCACTCACGGAGCTTAATCCCATAGCGTGCATTATACACCAGAAGAGGAGGGAATTTATTGGGGCGGATCCCTTTGGAATGACGAGATCCCTCGTGGGCAACTGTTTGAGATATGAAGGCAAATGAGAGGCAATTTTCGTAAGGAGTGAAGGAACAGATCGAAGCAATGAAGAAAGATAAGATGGATTCGGGCTAAAAAGTGACAGATCACACACAAATCGCTTCATTTCGAACGGAAAAAAGGCTCTGGTTTAACCTCTTATATTTATCCCTTCCATTTTCATAAAGTGCTGATGCAATGTGAGATTCGTTAACGCTTGAGAATATCTAAACGAATAATGGTGAGATGGGAAGAAAAAAAGTCGGGATGACAGTTCTATGTCAGATTAAAAATTTAAGCAGGCGGGACGGAATTATATTCACATTTTAGAATATGCCTCTGCAAATAGATAATTGAAACAGGAAAAAGAATACCGTAATTGAAAAAAAATATTAATATTGATGTGCCTTTAGATGCATGTCCAGCTATCGCGTTTATTTATCGGCTTTCGTCGTGCAGTATCTGATGCAATGCAGCACACTAACAGTTAACGGTGGAAACATTTGCAATAGACGTCTATTCGTATATAGAGGTAGGTAAATTATGGGAATGGCAGCATATAGCATTTATTTTAACTTTGTGATATGGATTGAGGCATACATATGGTTATGGGAGTGTTGACGTTAATGTGTCTCTCGCTTCAAGGCATTTTGTGTATTCGGATTTCGCTGCAAAATCCAATCACATGAGTACTAGTGACAATATTCTATCTATGATTAAGTAATTCGAATTGTATATTATATATATATAAATAAAGATAAATATAAATTTATCATTGCTTATTTATAAAATTGGGAAAATAGATGCATGATAGATATATTTAACCTGAGTTACCACTACGTAAGTGATACAACCCCGAGAGCAACACGAACCTGGAAAATGAAATCAGTGCTCTCGGAAATATTTAAATTGGACACTGAGAGAAGGGCATGCTAATGGAGGGACTGAATTAAAGGGAATAGAGAAAGGCAGGATGAGTTTTTCGCCGCTAAATGGGAAGGACAATTGAAGGCACAAAGGAGAGAAGAAAGTGCGAGGGATGTGTTTGAAGGGCAGATTCATATGCGTGTGGGTCGAAAGGCTCTTGGGAGCGATGAAGATTTGCAAACGACATGTACCGTTTCCTTCGGTAAAGAGGTAGGTTTAATCCGAGGAGCGCTAGAAATTAAAAGAATAACATCGACTTTCACCGCATCCATTTGCACCTAATTTAGTTTTTAGAGGAATTTTTTTAGTTGACGTCGTCGAGAAGCGTTTAACACATCCCTGCATTCAAAGGATCGTCTTCGTGATATAACAACCATTTACAGCCACAGAGACATATAGTAGATGGAGCAAATTGATGATAATCATCGCAATCACTTACTTCGGGCGAGATTGAGATCATACGGATTATGTAACATTTACTTGGATACTGAAATTTTATAATCGGACCATCTTCATCCCTCTCTTCTTCGTACGTATTTCTATTCGTAGAAACGGACTAGAAGTTTTCCGTGGCTCTTATTCTTATCACTGTACTTTATACACCTAACCATTTAACAACTCATCGTAATAGAAATAAAAACATTTGAAATTATAGAAAATTGAATTGGAATATTATAGCAATACTCACTCTTGCAATTTAGCAGATATTTGAAGTTCACATGTAGAAAATATCAATAAATACGCAATGAATACAGAAATAAATTTCCTAAAGTAAGATAAATGGAGCGTAAAACAAATATTAATTTTTAATCAATTAATCTCAACAAATATTAAGGTCTATGGATGTGAATCATCGGTAATGTTAAAATTCAATAGAGTTCGGGTGAAGAATTTTCTACACCTGAACTCATCACGATAAAAAAATCCAGATGCATAAATTTGCTAATAGGATAGCATTGTGGGACGATTTCATTAAGAGCTATACATATTCTCATGTTAATATGAAAGTTAATTTAGTAAGACTTTGCGTTTCTTCGATCAACCCAGAGACATTTCAAAAAAATACCTTGCAGCGATGTTTATTTCCTTATAAACCTTCCTCATTTGAATTCAACCTGAAAGTGACACTTCCTAATTGGTAACCTAATGTATTGAGAGCCCAAGTTAACGTGCTAGCTAGACGAATGTATTGTCTCAGTGTCGACTGCTATACAATCTTCTTTACTGTGCGAAATTGGGATTGAATGATTCCATTTAGCCTTTGCCAGTGTGTAATAAATAATACATTATCTGAATTTCGATTTTTTAACAATGGTATAAAATTTAAAGCTGATGTTTACTTTTCCACATTATGTTTTATTTGCAAACTACCGGTTTCGGTTACACCAAAACCGGTAGTTTGCAAATAAATGTGGAAACACAGTTTGCAAACATAACGTGGAAAAGTAAACATCAGCTTTCAATTAGTTATTTCCACCACATCACGGCCGAGACTATTGAGTATAAATAGTATCAAATGTATCATATGCAGAAAAAAGGAAAAAAAGTGTTGGAGAGGAAAAAACGATATTATAGATCAAAGAAAAAGATGTATCCGTCGTCGGAAAACACGAAGAAAAGATTTGAAAACCGGCACGCACGTAAGAAAGTATGTGCTTCTATAGGGAATTTTAAGCTTTAAACTTCGCTGAAATAGAGCGGTGATTAATTTAACCCTCAATGGTATTTCCGTTGAAAGCAATTAATTTTCAAATAACTGCAGATTCAATGTATGGAATCGAAATGCTCTAAGAACCCGTCAAAACGATCCACTCGGGTTTCAATCACGTCTGTCCACCCAATCGAGCATAATTAGATCTCACTCCGAGAAAAACCTCGCCGCGAAAGTGAGAGGCTTGATTTCAAATCGCCGATTGCATATGGAATCAAGGGCCGGCCAATTCAATATCCGGAGAGCGCTAATTGATTTGGTAGGAATTGAAACGTCCAAGCAAGTATGAAAATTCACGTAGTTTCCGGTCCAAGCGATGTCTTCGTTTAGAGTAATTATCGACGCGGAAGTGACGAGGAGAGTACCTCTTATTATGGTGAACGCAATGAAGGTGATAATTGGGCATTTAACTTTGGGCCTTGTGGAACTGACTTCTAGCCATTTGGCCGGAAGTAATCTTTATCGGTCATGCAGTCTCACATGTTTAGCTCTCCACGATATAATTCCGACCACTCGTCTTTCGCAAGTAAGTTAATTCTCTTAGCCTGAGAAAGCCTGTCTAACTTTTTCTTTCTGAGGCAGGGTTTTCCCTTAAGGACGCATTAACTGCTATGAAAACGCCCCTTCTGCATAATCTGCAGAAAGCCATAGTTTAATTACTTCGTTCTAACGGTAATAAGATTTAACTCTTTAAAGAAATCTCTTTATAGAGTTTGATTATAAGGGGATGTTGAATTATAACCGAATTTCCGTTTTCCCTTATTTCTCTGATTATCATGCTTCAGAGTATTCCAAACTTTCGGGAATTACTAAATTACTAATCTTAATGTTTTAGCAGCCTCTAATTGAACATCTTTGCTTACTTTCATCTGACAATTAGGATGAACTTTCGGAGTTTTCGCGATTACAGAGGGTTTTAAGACGAATGTATATTTCCTAAAAACTGCGCAACTGAAATTGCTGTAAATGAAATGAAGAAACAATAAAAAGCCAAAACTATAAGTGCCTCGCTGGATTAACAAATGAAGAATGGCTACAAACTGAAATTACCAAGTCAAAATATCTCACGAAAATTATCTATTCTGCGAGGTAAATTAGTTCCGTCGGCGTTCAACTTTCACCGATAGTTGATTAATCCGCGAATTTGCTTCTAAAACATGCCATTAGCGCTCTCTCAAAATGCACTTTCCGAGAGCAAGATCAAACGGGCAAATCATATTGAGCTACATAAATCGATCTCAAATCGGAATGTCGGGTTGATCATCGCATGCATTCATTCAGTTCTGCGTACGCTTCCAAAAGCGACCGCAATAAAAATTCCACCCTACCTGGAAAAACTCTCCCTACGGGAAATACCGGAAACGTTCTAAGAAAAGTCCACTCACCTTTATGACGCCTCCCTTCTTGTGAGACGACTCCGTTCTTACCACGAAGACCTCGCTAACACCAGCGTCTCCTTGGTACACCCTTTACTCTTTATAGTCCACCCTTCGTAAAAAAGGGTACTTGCCGAAGTAACAGAAAATTCGATCACTCTCGGAGGAACAAAAAGTCTCTCACAAGAATGCACTCACAGAGTTTCCCTTTACGGATGGAAGCTGCTGTACTCGAGATGACCCACGGAACATTGAGCCTCGGCGGCGGTTCCCGACCGGTTTTATACGGAGAGTTAAGGTGGAGGGGCAGCTATAGTAGGGGAACGACGAAAAAAAGGGGTGCGTGGGATTGGTCCGCAGCATCGTGACGTCACCGAAGCGGGATTTAACGGGATCTGTCCTTTCCGTATTTACTATTTTCTTAAAATATTTACTCTAATATTTTCTTCGGACGCCTCTTTCCATGGAGGGGAATTTCTAATGCCCTTTGATGATTTTTCTTTATTTCCTTTTTTTATTAGGATGTCTTATCTTTGTCAGTACATAAGGTGTGCTGACTATAGCTAGAGATTCCAACGCTCTCGGGCGATTACAATTATTTTGAGATGATTCCAAATCTAAATACTCTCTTACATCTACGCCATAGTTAGGGGAGCATTTTGACTATCATAGCTCAAGACTATCATAGGTCAAAGGCATAGAGGAAATACCGTTTGGAAATTGGGTACCCTTTGTACCCAATCACGAATTATTCTCTGCTTATGGAATGTATGTACTTAATAACCCTGCTTCGATCGATTAAATTAAGGAGCGTCTTCGGAGTCAATCCTATACTCTAAGAAGAATGTCGTCTTAATAGTCGTGTTCTTGTGAGTTAGTGTTGGTTGTGGTAGTACTCAATTGTATGAACAAATACTCGTTCGTATGTACTAGTAATAATACTAATGTACGTCGTGGAGTACTCATTGTGAAGAATCGGATATGGATAATCTAATGGAAAACAATATCGAGGAAAAAAATTATCTATCATAGATGATACAATTCTCAAGTCCGAAATGGGAATAAATAATGGTAGATGCAAAATAAATTTACCCTTGACTCGACTTATATTTTGAATGACGTCTTAGTCGTATTGTACATACAATGTTGGCTTTTTGTTTACTGTTTAGACTTCCTCCCTTAGATTGTAAAAATCGCATGTGACAGGGAGCCTCGGGAAAATAAAGACACAGAGATGGGGTATAGCCAAAACAAATCTGGAAGGAAGGAATTAACATACGAAGAAGAAGTTTTGCGATAGTGAAATAAAAACCCTCTTGGCGTAGGTCGAAACAGAGGTATTTATATAAGTGATTATCCAAGGAATGGTTAAAAAACAGCTGTTGAGACTACCGCATCATTGATGTTTTCATTTTTGAAGTCAAATTTAAAATCGCAATCACAACATCGGTACATTTTCCCTGCTGTTATCTATGGTCACACAGAATCGCCAAATACTATTCTGGTATTTGCATAAGTGAAATACGATTCTTTTACGATTTCTAAGGTTCATGTGGCGTACATGCTTGACTCTCAGAGGAATCCTTAATTTTTGCTTAATGGCGATGAATCACGGTGAAACATTTCGGACAGCTGAGTGCTACGAGGTCATCGTGTTAAAATTGCTGTGGTTTTCTTTCCTTACACGCATATGTTCTTGGTATTATCGACGCATTTTCATGGAAAGGACTGATTCAGCCGATAGACTTTCGAATTACGTAAGGTCATCGAGAAAAGGTTTTCTTTAAAGATCCGCGACCGAATTTGCTACAGAACTCGTCGTTGAGAAACGAACTTTTTAGCTCCTGCTCCATGATTTATTTGTCTATTATATCCTACGAAATTGAGTTCTTTTAAGTGAAAATAGTCTCTAATTCTAAAATATACATCCCGACAAGAGAAACAAGAATTCTCCAAACGCAGAATATCGGCAACCCTTGGGGGCAAATCTTCAGAAAAGGATTATCATCCGGGCGACCGCTAGTTTTCAGAAACACCCGATGCGCATTTCAAAGGCCTCCATCATCAAGGAGGGTCAGATGCTGAATGATTTTAATGGAGACATTACTGACTTTATGCATTCCAAAGTTTAATATGTCTGCTTATCCTCTTTTTCCCTGTTATTATGCGTAAAAACCATAGACTCTGGCGGCAAGTTCCAGATTAAGGTGTTAATAGTCATTGATTCTTATGTTATGGAAATTTTGGCAACTTATGAATGAAAAAAATACGGAATGCTTGCCCTTGTAATTGAAAAGAGCATAACATTTTTATCTCGCGCATATACTGTACATGTATATACTTGTAGCATTCATATGCTATTCTACGCAAGTGGACTCCCATGTATTCATGTCAGAGCCAACTGCAGGTCGTCAGCATGAAACTTATACGAAGTCAAAATTATTTTTAACAAATATCCGTTCATTTTTACAAATTAAACCATCTTTCGAACAAGAAACTACTTTCCATAGTAAAAATAACGTTTTCCAAGTTAACTTACTTCGATTTTTACTAATACTTATTTTTATGTCAGGGGTTAGTAGAAAAAACAAAAGATACAGTTTTCAAACTCGGGACTGTTATTGGATCAAAAGGTATGTCTTGCCGTGAAATATTATTTAATGAAAGTACGAAAACTGTAAATTTGTTGATTAATGGTCTTGAAAATTTTGCGAACGTTTCTTCAAATATCAGAAGTACGGAAAAGTATGTCTAATGAATGAATCTATTTCGATCTCAGATAACTCCAATCCATTCCTTCTATTCTATTCAATTTCTATCTTCTAAAATTTTTTCGGATTTACATTATATGGGTATCTATATTTATTCATCCGTTTGGTTATTTTTTCACAATTATTTAATAAATCGTTGCTAATGATGTGATAAAAAGAAAACCCGGGGAAATAAGTTCATTATCGTTGAGTTAAACAAGATATTAAATTTAATATCGAAAAGAATTACGATGTAATGCTGTTTTTTGCTGAAATTTCGATGAATTCATGTTTCTGAAATGTTATTGCGGTGGTTGAAATAGGTGCTGAATGAACTTAAGTTGATTGATAACTGTGTAGAGTTGTCTAGGATCGAATTAGTCCAAATAATTTCTTTAAACTATAATTGTATGTATAATATAACTTTAAACTATAATCGCCAGATTTCGTTTGCTGCTTTGTCATATGTATGTGTTCATACTTTTAACAAACATGCAAATAGAATCTCGCCCACAGTATTTGAGAAGTTCCCGCTTTAGACGTTATCTCTCTTCTTTCGACATTCAAACACATAGTAAAATTACCCCCTAAAACGCCCTATTTTAGACATGGATTTTTCCCGTTCCCAGATGAACTGTAACATTCGATTTATTAAATCATTAGTGTCGTTCTCTCATGCTTTCCCGGTCTTATCTGATTTTTTAAAGTCTGTTATTCCTAGGAATATTTCATTAGTACGCACACTTAATACCCTTAACCTTCTTTCTTGGGTTTCTTGCGAATTTCTTCTTTCTAATGACTAATTTTATGAGATAAAACAGAGCCACCTATATCGATTTATCGGAGCCGATTCGAGATATTTTATATTTCCACCCCGCAAGCCGGCAGTGGCGTATGGCAGGGGGTGTAATGACACCATCATCGTTTTCTAATCGACCCTCTTAGCTTCTCTAATAGCCCGCGGCAGAAACGACCAAAAGTAACTATCTGTCCTTGCGATTTCCACCTTATCATACTTGCTGATCCCTCTCGGAGATCGCGCTAATTACTTACTGGAATCAAAACCTCACTCATCTTGTCCAAAATAACCTCTTCGAAAAGTTGCCTTTGGTAATCATTTCTTCTCTCCTGAAGCGAATTTTGGATTCTATCATGGATGTAACGAATACTATAGAACCTAAAATCTTCCGCAACGAGACCAACTGCTCTACATTGGGCCATTTCTAAATCTGAGACCAAACCTACCTCGTGTGGATCCCAAATCGCGCAGCAGTATTCGAGATTAGGTCGACTAAGGGAAAAATAAGCTATTTCTTTGACTCTTGATGAGCATCCCTTCAGCGTTCTCCCAGTTAGTCTTTGCGTTTTATTTGCCATCCCTATTACATCTCGGGTATGTATGTACTTTAAAAGGCAAACTAATAAACTACTACTCCTACTAAACTACTATACTATGTTAAACGTGATTCTTAAATATTTATCGTGAACTCCAAAGGATGTCCTCAAATTTGGTAACGGGATGAACTCTTGTGGAACGCGTGAAACTCATAGAAATGCATTTCTTTATACTTATGTCAAACTGCCAATGCTTATACCATACTGGTATAACGCCCAGGTAGTTCTGTTATGTTATATCATTTCATGTCGAAATCTCTCTTTATATAATCGGCAAACAATCTAACTTTGCTCTTTACATTATCCACTATAAGGTCATATAGGTCATTAATGTAGATAAGGAAAAAAATCGGCGCTAATAAACTTTCCTGCAGAACACCTGATGTGATACTGACTTCGGACTTTTTATATTCCGTCAAACACAACTCGCCGAGATTTGTTTTCCAGAGAAGATTTTGCCCATTAGACCACTTTTCCGTCGATCTCGAAGGAACTTAACTTATGAATAAGCTTTTCATGGGACACTGTGTGAAAGGCTTTCTTGAAATCTAGAAAATTTGCGTCTGATCTAACTCCCTTATCTGTTGCCTTAGATACGTCATTCATAAAAGTAGGTAACTGAGCATCACAAGAGACTGATTGCTCCCTCTTCAGCAAGAAAGTGCTGGCTATAATATGCTGCATAATTTTGCAAAATATAGAAGTTAGTGAAATTGGCGTATAGTGTCTGGTTTTAAATTACGCCCTTTCTTAGGTTCCGGAATGACGTGTCCTTTTTCCCACGACATTGGGACAATATCCACATGCAATTATTTCTTATAAAAAGTTTTTCTTTGAACAGGATAAGAACCACTGAGGTTTGAATCTCTGACCACTCGGCCACTATGAGAGGTCACCGCGAATATTTACCAGTCGCTTTTTGGTGTTTCCTTTCGTCACCATCTTGAGGAGTAAACATATTGAAAAAACCAGAATATGAGTGTTCGTGGGCTACTGAGCGTAATCACGAAAAGATCTGGATTCCCACTCACAATTACTGTTAAAAATGTCGTCATGTTTCCTAATTGTCTATTTTGTAAGAACTACTTAATTTTAGACTCAAAAATGAGTAACTCTCTTTGTACAAAAAAGAAATTTCCTGAACATGATGTAATGCAATCACACAACCCGATTATCACGTTTAAGACGCGGTTGGTCCCGCAAAAAGGTTTTGTTTTGTAATTCCACTTCGAGGGAATTTGATATGAATTAAAATGATTATTTCCACTCATTTTCTACGTTATGAATGAATAGAGAGTTTATTGAAAAATTAAGTAATCAATCATGTTTGATTTGAATAGTAAATTTTCCTATTAAAGAATTAGGTACAATTTAAAATATTTTTTCGAATGAACTAACTCATATGAATACGCAATATGAAATACGTACGTAAATCATGAAACCGTAATCTCTGAGTAGTATTTATCCACACCTCCGTAAGGTCGTCGTTGGAATATTTAGAGAATTCCAAAATTAATATCCAGCCCTTATACATTCGAAAACCGCTGCAATGGAATGCTGGGTTATGAAGCGAATTTTGGCGCATTTAGCTTACTTTTCTATAACATTGCAGTCGAAACCTTTGAAACGAGCGGACCTGTCTTTGACTTTCAACATGGGATATGTAGGCTAAGTCAAAAATTCGTAATAAGGTAGTTTTAGCAATCTTTCTTTCTTTATCGTACGGTAGACTCTTAATAATTGCAATTTACTTCTCAATTGATAAATTTATTTTACTAATGGAATTTACAATGCCTCATTTCCTCTACAGTGTCCTGATATATGTTAACTTCGTCTGTAAACGGCAGGAAAAGTTGGGGCCAATAGTCTTCTGGTTTTGTGTGAATCTTTCCAGCGGCGGAAGGCATAGTATTCAATCAACGGATGATGCAGTTTCAGAAGGATGTCAACGATATCTTTTTCGGAGTCTTGGTATGTACTTTACAGTTCATAATTTCCTAAATGTTAAACATCACTAAATCGTTTCGTCTTGAATGGTACCGTATTTCATCTGGCTGTCATTAGCCGATATTTTTCCCTGAAAGCATTCTACCGAACGCACGTCATTGCGACTGTTCTATACTTAACATTTTTAGTCGAGCTATTTTCTCAGCGTGAAAGAAAGCTTTTACGCTTTTCATTTAGCTTTTGGCGATAAACATCGGTCTCTACAAATGTATTCCAATGCGATGGAACGTTATTTCGGAGCAGTTGTTACGTCTTCACTTTGTCGTCTTGTATGAATAATTAGTTTGGCTTATTCTGTCATTTTCGCCTTCTTATCAATCGAAAGTGTGGAACCAGCCATAGTAAAACCCTTTTAACAGTCTCCCATTTTAGACCTTGTCCCGCTTCGGATACGGTTTTCTCTCAGTCCTACCACACAAATCATATGGTACCATTCTTTTCCTTTATATCTGCGATGGAATTCGTAACTATGTAAGCAGCGAAGACTCTCTCAGTGTGCCAAAAGCAGACTATTCTTCAAAAGTATGACCTAATGCAACCCGGTTATAACGCCGACCCACTTAAGTTTTCATTTGGTCCCCCAAAAGACCTCCTAAGCGGGTTTTTACTGTATTTATTTACTAGGAATTTAAGATTTATTTTTATGAATCTATGTTTTGTGATCAGTTTTTATTTTTGGTAAATTCGCTTTAGACAGCATCCATGAAGCAATTGATTCTTATAGTAACCCCTAATTGATGAATATACACAGATATAGTACTATTTTACTGTTAACTGTACTATTAACTATAATCGTTATTTTCTTAATGTATATAAAATCTTTATAGGAGTAGCACAGTCATGGAGAAACGATATTAAATTCTTCTTAACAATTTTTATGCTAGTTTGTATTTTTAAAACGCTCCTGTCAGTCTATGTAAGACGTCCAATTCTTTTCGTCAGCATTATTTTGAAGAGGGAAAACTTGCAAAATTATAGCACCATGATACAGGTAATGAGATAAATACATCTAGCTGATTTGCGCACGCTCTGATGAGAGAAAATAGATGACATTTCCATTTTAGAAACTGATTAATTTGCCGCGTATTTGTTCGGATTTATCAGTAATCAAACGTTACATCATGCGGTGGGGAAGAGAAGGATGAGAAGAAAAAACCGAATGCAGTGGGATTTCGTCACGAGAGAAAGCTCTCTTCTGATCGCTATTTTCAAAGCATTGTGATATTTTATTGCTTTTGATCGTTACCTTCTGCTAAAGCCGGTTTCAGACATAAGGCCAACGAGCATTCGTCGCGGCTTCAAATAACAAACGAATGTCTTTATCTAAAAAAATGAAAAATGTTAGCCACTAAATCAGGGATTTTTACAGTTCATGTATCAATTATTTCATTTTGGCTTTTTGCTCCACATAAACTCCACTAATGCGCCATAAATATTACAATTTGCTATGAACTATATGTTACTAAGTAAATGTAGTGAAACTATAATGAATGTCCTCGGTATGATCAGTTTGATCGCTTGATTTCATCGTTAGATATTATATATATGTAAAGTATTTGTAAATGAGTGTATATTCCTAAATTGTGTAAGAAATATATTTTTAATATATCTCTGAATTCAATACGTCACTTATAATCATGCAATGTGCCATAGGTTGGCCATCCCTGGTCGCGACCTTGTGCTAAATAGACTTCATTAGTTTAACATTTCAAGAATTAATGGATTTTCTTAGAGGATATCAATATCGCATGAAGACACTAATGTGAAGGGTCGCATACTTTAGATGAATTTCATTAATAAATTAAAAATCTGGGATCAAATTTTCTTATAAAAACTAGATCCTAACCTTTATTTCATTTTCACATAAAAATATATATATTGTCCCTAAATTAAGTCTCGATCTTCTAATCAAATCTCAAACAGAGTATATTTCGAATATATATTTTCGAATGTAAAACGTTATATGAATACAAATATTGTTCCCCTTGGAGATGTCGATTCTAAGATTTGAAACGAATAAAATATACCATTTGCAGTTGTATTTTTCATAAAATTAAACTATTTTCCCCCCTTCAATTTGCCACTGGCGGTACGTGGAGGATAAACCTAAAATCTAAAAACTATGCTGGGCAGCTTATGTGAGGCTCAGAAGAAAATCTGGCACCGAATTGAGATCAAATATCGAGTTAAGAAGCAGTATTCGTCGACTAATTTTTGGAAAAATGGCAAAGATAATGGTAATTGCCTGAGGGCGACGATCTCGCCCACTTCTAGATTGTCTGTTTACATTAAAAAGTTCACGGAGGGGTCCATCTCTGTGTAGAATTAACTTGAAAATAACAATGTTGAATTATCACAGTTTTATGCCTTTGATAACAATTGAACTATTTCTTAGAAAAGCCTTTTTGTATCCTTCTTCTTCGAGTTGAAGTTTGCTAATTTTAGCAGAAACTTGCCACCGACGTTATTTCATCTGTAGAATGAAAGATGTTATTAATCTCCCCATTGTCGGAAAATATTTAGAGTGATATACCGCGAGCTGCCTTATGGCGTATGGCAGGGGGTGAAAGAATACCGAATTCCCTAATTAAGTATCTGGATTTTGTATCTTATATTACCATAAACAGGATACCGTTAATAGCTATGTGTTCTCGCAGTGATCTCTTTGACCTCTGACCTCGAAAATAACGTTTTCTAAGCACGGCAGTAATGATGTCGCAAATTTCAAATCGCTACTTAAAAATTTCTCCAATAATCTTTTACTAACACATTGGTCCTACCCTTCAGTCGTTTTGATCATTTCTGCTGTCAAAGTATCTCTCAGCCGCTCTGCTTCGAACGTACTCTAAAATCTAAATCCTGTGAATAATTAGAACTTTAGTTCGGTAAGGTCAAACCCAATTGCCAAATAAATTTGCATTGTAAATCCGCTTATTTTGTTTTATTTACAACTGCAGTTGGTACGGCTCTGCCCGGAGTTATCTATGATATAATACTTTTTCCCCTCGTAAAGCCTTTTACATGATTTATTCTTGTAAAGATGCATTACATACTTTTTGCATAATTTATTTCCCATAAGCATATAGAATACAGTGCATACGTTTTCATTCGGTGAAATTGGGTCTCATCTTCGATTTAAACCTTGTCAGATTGTCACACGTTATGTATAAAAATTTCAATTATGTATTTCAAAATTTCCTTGTCATAACCCTTCCATAACTTGCTTGTCTCAATGAGTCACCTCGAACTCTGTGGGAAAATAAATTTCCTGTTATGTATCATAAACCTATTAGCCTAGGTAAATCAGCGCCTTCCTTCTTGGAAACCATTAAGCCCTCTTGTAACAATACTACTGACGTTTTCACTTTCCATTCAAAAACAATCTGTTGAATGTCTTGTGTATGTCTTACCTGAACCTCCCGCTGGTCTTTTCGTCCCTCCGCATTTCTTTTGACCTTGAAACTTGTCCATAATCGAGAAGGAACCTCAAGGAAACTGTTATGCCATTGCCTTTGGTTCTATGCATGTGCTTTCATTGTACAGGAGGAAAAAAATCCAGCTTTACTCCATAATTATTTAAATTTTTTTGAAGTTACATTATTCATTTGCTTTGGAAAGATGATTCTTTTACGGTTATCTCGATTCAATCATTTCAGATTATCTGCATGATTCAGAGAAAGCTCTTATTTAAATATTATATTATTTATAATATATTCAAGTGGCTGAACGGGAAGGATTTCATTTGAAATGCATTGTTGTTGCATTATCATAGATATTCTTAAAGTCTAACTCTGTCAATGCTGAAAATTTCTTTTATTTGAAATGAATCGAGACGTATTATATTTTCGAATTGTAAAATACGAATGTAGCTGTAGATGAATCAGAGGTGAAATATTTTGCTGCCATGGTAAATTAAAGATGAGAATTGTGTGTATATTGTATAATTGTAGATTCCTTGTAAATTAAATATCTCTACGATAGATACGATGGACGTAATTAAAAGACGAAAGAAAGAGAATAATGAATATCTTGGGAAAGATTGAATGTATCTATAGAGCAATTTGTATTGTATCGTTAGTTATACAAAATAGATTGTCATCTGATGCATCCTCATATAATGTTCATTTTTCTTTTGTTCAATGAACGTACTGAATAATTCTTCTTCCAGGAATAGGACTTTCCGGTAATGAAAAAGAAACATGGTTTGCCATACCTTATGATAGTACTTACAAGGTTCATTCACTGACAACATTTTAGATAGTCTCTATAGATAAACGCTTAGATATGGTGTAACTAAATACTCGTCATTAGTACCAGCAAACATACTTTGGGTTGTGCCGTTGCTTTGAAATTTAATATTTTCAATTGTGGAAAAGCCGGCGGTCGCGAAAATTAGCAAATTTAGAATATCTTTATTTGAATGCTATACTTTTCACAGAAATTTACGTTTTTTCTGTAGCTTTCTTAAAGTGATAATTTTTAATATACACTTTCTGGATAAAACTTATATTATAGAAATGATAATAGATGAAAAAGGAGGCTATTTATTTAATTGAACCCCTGAAGCATTTGTGGATATGCGAAAATTCTCTTTATAAATTTATTTCACAATGTAATTTATTTTAATGGAATTGCACGAAAGAGACTTCTTCGTTACATTTTATCGCTTAAAGGCCTCAAGGATACGCTCAATAAATGATTTATATTTCTTTTAGAAGGTCACTCTTAAAATAGTTTCTAAATACTCTTTGAGTTGAGACTGTTGAGAAAATTAGTTTTTGAGCCGACCTCTAAAATTATAACGGTTCTCCGGTTCGGATTGATTTCATAAATTATATTTTTCGATATTGGCTCGGGATTCCTCCTACATTAGTATTGATTTATCGGAATTGGCTTTCGGTTTGTTTCCTCTTAGATTCCTTGGAACAATAATATATTCAACATCTGTTCCTATCTGCATTTCTGTTTGAATATGCAATTATATTAATATCCTAGTAGTCGCCGTATGCTATTTGGAAGGGGAATATATTTTTTCTGTTAATAATGGTATTTTTTCCGCTTATTTTTTGGGCCAATCCTACGAGTATATTCTTGTTGTTTTACCTTTAAAGTTGTATATCTGTATTATACTTTATACCATTCAGATCTGCTTTAAACTACCTTCTCCTGAAAAATAGCTTGCTATTTTTAGGTTTTGCAGGATTTTCAAACACCCTTCTTGCAGTTATTTTCCTGTTGTGTATTTTTCTAAAGTACAAGCTTAGATTAATTTATAAGGTAATATATTCTGCGCACTTTTACAAACTAACTCTTTATTTTAAATTTAATATGAAGGGTTAAATGTAAGAAGAGACTCAGTCTCAATCTCGCCCAAGTAAGAGTCACTTTATCATAATTATTTAAATAAAGTAAGAATATTACTCATCAGAGGAAAGTTAAAGCATTATATTGCATTTCGAGGGAGTGCAGAATCTTGAGGCATGAATGTCCCTTTGTCCCACGCTGGAAGATATCTCCATATTCCTCACTCTAAAAGCCTCATTGAGTTTCTGACGTCCTCGTAGAATGCTTAAATGCGATGGAACTCTACTTTGGGATTAAATCCTCTCTTAAAACAATGGATGTCTCCTCGCTTAATGACTCCCCGACGCAGGATTGCTTGATGTACTGCCAAGATTTCTCTTAAATAAAGGGTAGCGGGCTTCTTTCTTATCTTTTTTAGAGGCCGAATCAATTAAAGAAATCCTCTTTCATCAGTCCGGCTGTGACGAAGCGAGTGTGTGAAAACCTTCTTTATAAAAAGCGACCAAGGTCAGGGTCCTTAGCACGCGACCCATGAATCGGAATTTGCATATTTACCCTGAATTGGAGTGATGCAGGAATGTTGGTGTGACTATCATCCCAACTAGCTACCCGAGTGCTCCACAGAAAATGTGACCACAATCCCTCCCGACGATTACTTTCTTGCCAAGTTAAGTATTGTTCAACAGAAATCACTTTTATTGATGTGGCTGGAGTTTTACATTTAGATAACTACCCCGGAAGCCGCCAGTGGCGTATGGCAGGGGGAAAGGGAGTTATGAAGCGATGCTCTCTATCAATATTATCTGTCATGATTGGTTTTTTAAATGCCTTCCGTCGGGAACTAGATCGCATCCAGTGGAGCAAATTCTATCTGAGGGACTTCATTCAATGTCAGTTAGCGTGCTACAGGGGGCATATTAAACCTACATTTTTCATTATCTACTAATAAAATCTTCTCCTTATTCTCCACGGAAAAGTCGGTCGAAGTAGTTATTCGATTCTGTAATTACTTCTATGTAAACTGTTTTCACGTTCTCTCAGTGTTTGCAGGAGTTGCTTGTGGCAAATTTACCACATTTTGTAGATTTAATTCACTAAAAAAATTCATAGAAAGTACCCCTTTTATGTGCAGATATGTTTCCTCCCTGTTGCATGAGAAAAATCACGGAAAAAGGTGCTGAGAGTAGTCGAGACAAGAATTCATTTTTTGCAGTGAAAGCAATTGATAAGGAAATTAAATTCACCTTATCACATGCAGAAAGACTACACTACATGTGTACTTTTCTGCATTTTGAGTCGTTTGAGCACTGATGCGCGGTGTGGAATCTACACGAGAAGATCCTAGAGCTAGAGCGCGTACAACGTTTGTCTTGCTAACGGGGAAACTGTAATCAGAGATTATCAAAACCCTCGGCTGGGAATCTCTCGTGGATAGAAGAAATGAGCATAGGCTTAAGTTATTGGATAGTTTTGTAGCAGAGATTCACATGATTAAATACGCTACATAGTGATTACCGTACTCAGCGAACGCAATTTTCGGGGCCAGACGACAAAGACATTTGGCGAGATTATAGCGAGAACGGTAAGTTATTTCTGGTCTATTTCCATACAGTATTAAGTACAAAAATCAGATTGCTAATTAGGGAGTTCGCTGTTTTCATACCCATTGCCATACGCCATACCCTGGGGATTAATATAAATAAATGTGTAGATTTATGATATTACAATTCATTCATTATTTTGGATAATGAATGCATTTTTGTTTTCTTGCACGTGGAGAAACTGCTGATATAAGGACGCAAAAATAAAAAAAAAAAAAAAATTACTCGAATGTTTTTGTGTAAAGTCATTATTTAGACGTGAGAGTCATTATTTAGAAATCACTATTATCTAGTAAAGCTCCAGAAATGGCAGCTTTTGTAATTGAAGCAGAGAATGGTGCGGATTTCAATAGCGTCCCACACACTTTAGTAAGGCGGCATTGATGTGAATTCCCCCACTCTCCAAGTGACATCTAAGATTGGGTGAAAGTTAATTAAATCCGATGGTGAAATATCTAGGCAAGCGCGAATTGTGGGCATTAACAGATCCTCGTCAATATTTGTTCTAGTTGAACTTCTCAAGATGCGTGGTTGGAAATCCGCAGGTCATATTTATGGGCACGTTTTACTGATCCGTTCCCTTAGGATTATTAAGTCTCAACGATCTGTCTCCTAAACCAATTATAGCTGCTATTGTTGTATCCCTTCGCTTCTTAATAGTCTCCATGAATTGATATAGTTATTGAGCTAAATATGCACTTTTGGTGTAGGTATTGATAATTAAAATTAACTGCCTATGATTGAATTTTCTCTAATATCTCTGGAAAGTATAAAGAAAATGAAGTATCATTAATACCAAGATAATAAATTTGTTTCGTATGAAAATTTATAATGCTATTGTTCATTTCTCTCCTGGACTTCTAGCCTTCAAGTTTTAACTTAATTCAGAAAAATGTTCGTGAATCAAATAATTTAGATTATTCTCTCATTAATGGGTACTGCAAGTTCTTTCGGGCTTCACCGCGATGCGTTGTCTTCATCTCGACGACAGTTTCGCCAGCTGTCCTGCAGGCGTCTTCAGGTCGAAGTGTCTCATTAATGCAAAAATCACGACATAAAGAAATTATTTGCGTCAACATTATTGCAAAACATCTGTGGACACCCTACAAACTATTTGACGGGACATTTAAAACATTTTTGGTAAAATTAGTTCAACTTCCGATACTTTCCGAAGAACTAAAATTCTTTGAATAAATTTCATAGTTTAAACATTATTCCCAAAACAATGGATTTTGCTGATCAAAATGACTTTCCACAACTCTCTATAAATTATCTTTTTTAGATAACGTGGTGAGGATATTCAATTCATGAACGATAAAAACAAAATCTTTAGGTCTTCTAAATCTCTTAAACTAATGACAGGGGATAAAATTTTAGTAATAAAACATATCTTTTAGTCTTCTATACGCACTCTTCCAAGTAATCACGGATATTAATGATTTTAAACTAAGGGCATACGGTATTAGTTGCCTGTGGAAGATACATTATACCTTTGATTATGTATATTAAACTTAGTTGTAATCTAATGTTAATATATCTAATCTAGCTATAATATATTCTTAATATCAATTCTACCGAATATAATCTATAAATCATTAGATTTAGCATGATATACTCAAATAAACACAGCCGAGAAATTGATATCTCATCAATAAGAATCTAATAGTGTGCTAGTGTAGTAATAACAAGGCATATGCTAATCATGGTATGATGACATAAAAGTACGTAAAATTCAATTATAATCACAGTGGTTAGATTTGCTATCTATTAATTAAGATCCATAGACATGAAATTACATTTACATAACCTTTATTTCATCCAGAAGTTCTCTGACTGATTATTTACTTTTTATAAAAATATCTAAAATGCTGCTCCGCAAAAACTAACAAGTTTTTATTGGATAACGTCAGTTTTAGCCTTAATTTATAATACGCTATCATTAATAACGTTGATTATTAAATAAATTAATTATTAAAAACCTTACAAATTAGTACCCTAGTATCTTCATGTACATACTTATACTGTACTAGTTTTACAACATTATATTTTCGCGATCAATGAACGATCCAGCATTTTCCATTGATCTCACGTCAAGGACATAAGCATATGAAATCCGCCCCAAATGACCGCAGCCGAGGGAATTGCGATCAAAGAGTTTCCTCTTGTGTGAGTGAATGCGGCTATGTGATGGAGTCGCCGTTTAGGAAGAGCATCCGGCTGTAAAAATGCGCCGAAGACAGGTCGTAACGGCGAAGAGTTCCGTACAAATTCGAAGCAAAAAATTGAAAACTTCGCTCGCGAAATTCGTCGGAGTCGACAATTAACACTTTGTCTTTCTGTTGGCGTTTCGCGAATGGTGTGTTTGAGTCGAAAAAAGGGCCTTCACGTGTCGGTGTGGTGGGTGGTTACCGTACATCACAAATGTTGAGTTGGAATTTGGTAAATTTGTTGTAAGGCGTGGGAAGGTAGCTCTGTAAATCTTGCCAGTGTAGTATGAGTCACGGTCGAGGAGGAAAAATTGAATGTTTAGTTACTTAATGCAAATAAAAACTTGTTAATGTTACTTGTTAAACTTGCGATGATGTCGTTGCATATCCTAAAACATATGTTTTTGATGATAACGGTTTAATTTCTACTAATATTTCTTGCTGCTACAATTTTGAAGAATATTTCTTTAAAATTTTAGCCTAACTTTTAATTTTAATAATAATTATAGTTTTTATTCTTCCCTTTTACAAGTTTGATATAATATAGAGTGTTTTGGCCATATATTAGGCCAAAATGAACACGAAAGGAATATAGATACCCCAGAGGAAAAGAACCTGTCTTGGGGTTACCTCAAACTAAATTTGCACGCAGCCAATGAAACAAAAAATACAAAAAAATACAATGCTACAAAAATTACATAAAAACCATAAAATGAAAAAGGAAAAACAAAAAAGAGTGTATTTACAAAATATTTTCTAAGTTTTCATTTGAAAAGAGCCATTTCCTTAAATCTCTCAGAAATACAAACGCTTAAGTTAAACCAGATTACCTGGGAGGAAAGAGAATATTTTTGATGCTAGATACATGTACGTATGCTTGAAAAATCATACTTAGGTCTAGGTATTATTGTATACGTTCCAGCATTTAAATTTTTCTCTAAGTCTTCATATTTGATTTTGTGCCCTCCCCTTATATAAAACATTTTTAATACCTTGTAGACAAATAAATGCCTTAAGGGCAAAATTCCTAGGATTATTATTAACCATGACCATTAATTTATTAATAAGAATACTAAACTGGTCACTAATTCCATTGTTCAAACGCTGCATTGGAATTTAGGATTCAAGCTTCATCATTGATGTATCACATAATTTGATAGCTCACTTTACATTTCTTCATTTTTTTCAGTAATAAACAAAGGATATCCAAAAACTAAGTTTACCCTCTAGTAAAAGAAAGTCGAATCTATGTTTCAAAATCTACAAAAATATTTGTTTATTAACCTTAAACATTAATCAATGCCATACTTTTCAATGTAATTCCCTTGTTTTTCAAGGCAGTCTTGGCATCAGTTACTTTAAATCAATGTCGCACCATCCTCCCGCAGAATTCCTTACCCAACATTCCACTTAATTTTTGAGTTAATCGTTACATATTTCCTACATTAGGGTAACGATTGGGAATAACTTGAATTAATAATTTCTCCAAAACTGTCTGACAATCATTAATTTTAATTTCAAATAAAGGAAACGTTTTGGAGGAATAAAAATTTCAGTATCCACCCTTGAGAAATTCGGATGAAAATTCGTAATACGAAAAAGCTGATGTAAAACAGCTCAGATTAGTTCTGATCTTTGTCTTATCACGTAGGGAGGTAATTTACGCATGGTAATGCCCATAGTTCTTGGCTCTAAAAATTCATTAGGGCAGTTTCCATTGTGTAATCACTTTAGAATCGGCATTGCTGCCTAAACAAAAGAAAGTAGTTCCATTCATAAGCAGAATGACATACGGCAGATGCGAAAGTTGCCCAACTGACTCGTTAATTGATTTACATTCTCCGTGGCAAAAGGAAGTGCTTTATTCGCATTTTAATGCCCGAAAACCTTGGCGCCTCGCACTTTCTTATAAGGAAGAGACTCATGAGCGATCTTCACGAAAACTGACTCTCTTTGGTAATCCAACGCGCTAAGGAAATGGCATTTAAGCCCTTTTTTGTGGATTTTGACGTCTTCCCGAATTTGGCAAGTTGAGTTCTCAGTGTGTGTGTATACTCGTACGCTGGGTGTCGAAGCGAAAATTTTTAAATCTACATTTTTCCTGTTTATCAAGAAATCTCGGTTCAATTTCAATTATTTCGAAGTTTTTTCTTTTAAAGCAAGCTTATAGCACTAACATTCTGTTAAAAGATTTTTATTAAGATATTTAAATGTTTTGAGTTTTTTAGTGTTGTTTTAATTCCGTGATGTCAAACAGAAACTTGCGATGAAAGAAACATAATGGTAATAATGCAGTGCTTAGATTGAAATTTTAAGACTTCATTTTATTTAATAAAAATTTAATTTCTACTCCAGTACGCCTCTAGTCTGCATACGCTATACGGCGGCTCGCGTGGTATTAATCTAAAAGTTAATGCAGATGTAGTAAAATTGGCACACCTCATCTGCTGGTTCATCCAATATTTGTTCACGTCCGAAGTCCGTACGAATCAAATAACTCTCTTCCATGTCATTTTCGTTTTCAAACTAATAATAATAACTGTTGATTTCAGTTCACTTCCGTTTGGATCTGCTCTCTTTTCAGGAATCTGTGCGCCTTGTTTTTAGCGAAAGAAGATTCCACTTGTAAAATCTGAATATACGCTCCCACAGGGAAACAGATTTCTACTCAGTTGGCTTAACTAGAATTTCCAAATTTCCGCCATTATAGAACTTTCAGGAATCGGTGGTCAAGTAAAAAGATTCAAAAGTTTAATATAGTATCCTTATTTGAGTTCAACTGAATTTGCTTCAGTGTTTCCTAATTCCCACATTACTCTTTGAAAATCAGAAGATATTTCAATCGGCTTTTCTTGTTCTTTCAAAAAAAACGTTTTAAGAATCATAGGGCATTTATTGCACAATAAATCAATGGTAATCATTGTTTGGTAAAATTTATACTCCATGTAGAAATTTTCCTTAATCTTCTGTGAAAGTTGGTCAAATGGTTAAAATAGCATCTTGAAAATCCTGAATTTGAGAGAGTGAAATGCGTTTCACAATTTATAATCATTTTTATTTAAGAAGCAATATCATACACATCCTTGTAGTCACTTCTGGTTATTTCTTGCTTTAAAACATGGTATTTCAGTGTATACATTAATCTCCATATGCTGCGGAAGATGTTTCATATTGAAAATCATATTATTATATTTAGCCATGGGACCAACTTCTAGCTCAGAACTATTATAATCAACGTTAACGTATGCAGAATCTCCATCGAATCCTCTATTGCCGCTACAATCACTGATTCACCTTTTAATAGAAGAATAATTTAATACTTTTTGAAAACTCTTAAGGAGACCTAAATTTAGGCGTCACCTGGTAAAATCAAACTCAAATATGGAAACTAGTTGCAGTGCGTATGTCTTAGAAGAGCTTGCTAAGAAGCAGGACCACGAGGCAGGTGTCAGAACCTGACAAGTGACTGTAAGACAGTTTTCATTGACTCTCTCTAATGAATGAGTCTTTCCAAAGAAAGAAGAATAAAACTAGCAAAGCATTTGTCGTTTATTTAAGAAATTAGCGAACGCTTCCTTACGGGACTTGCAAAAGAGGCGTGCATTCGCTACACCTCTTGAGAAAACCAGAAGAGAATTTTTGCAGTCAGACACCGTTATAATGTCGAAGAAATTTAGATTGTTCGCATAACGGCATCCAATTTCCCTTTCCAAAGGAAATGAAAAATGACCGGAAAATCATCCGAAATTAAATTAGGCGGCGGGAAAAAGAAAATTTATAAATTACCCTAGGTTTTCTCCAAGTGAGATTTTCGTGAGAAGTAATACAGAAACCTTTCCTCTTCAAAATAGCGCTTACCTTACTACCGAAAACCTTGATCTTCTAATATTAACACAATGAAATCATACGCCGCGACGACACGTTACACCCGAAAGATGTGGTCGTGCCTTTTAACGCAATATAATTTCAGTGTCTGTAGTATAAGGAAGTAAGATGATTCAAGTGACTGAAATGTGATGTTTGCCTCTGCTAAGACGCGGTGTTAAATTGAATGTCATATTTGGCATTATATGTATCTAATATTCCAGAAAAGGTTTTCCGTATAGTGATAAGATAAGTCAAAAATCCGTAAGCGTCATTCATATGCTCGGTGAGGTGGAATGGGAATTTTCAGAAGAAAGAAGATGCACACTCAGACTGAGTTTGCACTACAGAATCAGCGCGGATTCCTCCTTCCTGTCATATGGACTAAGAAATCGCGACAAAATTCAGGGAAGTAGATGCAGCCACTTGCATGTTTTTAAATTCATTTTTCGTCGAAACTAAACAATAACCAATTAGGGATTTAGGTTTCAAGATGCATGTACCTCGTTCAATGCATCGAACGTTAAATACTATTTTATTCATAAATATAAATAACTCGCAAGCTAAATTAATGGTATGTATCAAGATAAGGTAAATTAAATCTGAAATCTCATTTTAAGCGTTGAGGATGTTTCCTCTACTGAAAAGTTAACTCTGCTGTTAGATTTTCTAACGGCCCATGAAAAATGAAGTAAAAGCAACTATTCGCCCCAGGTAGCCACGAGGGCAGCGCGTTCGACTTCAATTAAGGCGGTCCCGGGTTCGATTCCCGGTGGGAGCCCACGTGCGAAATGACCTCAACTGTCGAAGCACTTTTCACAATGGGTACTGCAAGTTCTTTCGGGCTTTGTATTCATCTCGACGACAGTTTCGCCAGCTGTCCTGCAGGCGTCTTCAGGTCGAAGCGTGTTTTCTTTTTTTTCACTTTTCACAATACTACTACTATTCGCCCCATATTATTGTTATATCACGAATATTTACGAGTACTTTAAGCACATTTTCACACACACTTTCGACTTTTTCAGAGCTCACGGCCGTAGTTATCCGGAATATCAAAATGAACTTTTATAGACCTTATAGAACTATTTCATCGACGGTATCTTTACTGATAAATCATTCAAGAGATGATAAAAAGAATTAGCCCCACGAGTGGGATGTTTCTTTTAACCCAATAATTCCTTTTCCTTCACTCTGTTCTTACTCCTACTCCGAATGACACGCTAAAATCGAAAACCTTTCATCGATAAATGTCTACGTCCTACGAGAGGAAATAATATGAGTCGATAAAATATCTTGGAGTTGCCATCACGAGTAGTTTAATAACTTAATAGATTATCCGAAACATATGTGAACCGGCACTTAAACACACCCTTATTGTCAATGAAACCTTCGCTAGGAACGACGATTAAGTCCATAAAAATTGTTGCAATTAAACCAATTCTTGGGTATTCATACCGTGTATGATCCTGCTAAGTATGCAAGATTTCAATTTACATAATTCATTTTTAAAACATATGTAATATTTTCATTCACACGTTTTTTGATGCCAGGGAAGTCGAAATATCATCTGCTCTGAAGACGAGATCAAAATTATGCCTTGATGATGCATTATGCATATTAATTAAACTTCTAGGTCCAACAATAACCAACAAGTACATTCGAGTAAGTATACGTATTATACATTATATTTTCTCTGAGAATTTCTTTATGAATAACATTACTGAACATGATTGTATTGAATATATTTTCAATGGCGTTTAAGCATTAAGGAATAAAGAAATCAATCAGTGCTCAAGAAAATAGCCTTAACTTATAAATAATATAAGTTAAGGCCAATTATGACTGTAGAAGAATCCGCTATCTCTAAGAGGGTAAATCCGGGGATCGACCCAGATGTACCCGACCTAACAAAGAAGAAACAAAATATTTGGGAAAAAATATATTTATTTCTCAACATAGTCTCATTTAAGCTCGATATACCCTTCCCAGCGATGTTATATACTTTCGATACTTGTTTTATATTGAGAACCGTTTAGTTCCTTAAAATAACTATCAATCGCAGACTTCTTCATTCCCGGCAAATCTTTTACCACCGAGTAATTTTTTCAAGATCGGAAATAGAAATCAATCCGAAGGGGATGAATCTGGTAAACAGGACTGAGGAAGCAATTGGAACTTAAATTGATTGATTTTGGCCACGGCGATAACGGATGTGTGAACTGGTGGATTTAAGTGATAATATAATATTTAAATAACACTGCCAAATGCGGACGCTTTTCCTCAAACGCTGTAAAAAATCGAAATAACTCTCCCCGTTCATTGTTTTATATTTCTGAAGATAATCAATGAAAATTATCCCAAAAAACTGATGTTATGACCTTGTCAGCAGATGGAACTGACATCTTCGGAGCCGGTTCTCTCCTTGCAGTCCATTGCTTCTACTGTTTTTTCGCCTCAGGTGTGATGTAATGGATTACATCAATGGTAATGAATTGACGCAAAACTCGGTTTTACTGCTGCGAAACATCCTAACGACGCTGTTTTTGATCCATTGTGAGAAAACCCATCTTGCGTACAGCTTTCGAATGTCCAAATTTTTGGTCAATATGCGAAGTACTTTTTGAGATGCCTTTCCTAGCTCGCTCAATTTCAGTCGACGGTCATCCAATACTACTTTGTGGATTTTCTTCATAATTTCTGGCGTGGTCACCTCATTTGATCGGCCATTGCGATGTTCATCTTGGCAGTTCGAAGACCTCGTTTAAACTCTGCCACCCAATGTTTTACTCTCATAAACGAGAGAGCTCTCAGATTAGAATATAGCTCAACTTTGATATTCGTTGAACTGACGCTTTTTAAATAAAGGTTTTGTATCACATAACGGTGACCAATTTTTTCCGTGTTTACAAATTACTGAGAGTGTTTACTACTGTTAACTGTCAAGCAAATATTTAACAACATAGTGTCTTTAAAATTCAAACTTAATCTTGATAAGGTTCGTACTTTCGAACAGTAATTATTTTTTCAGGCGACTACCATTATTTATACATTAGGTCGCTTACTTACGGGACTACCCGTATATAGGTGTGTCACACACTTATTTTATCTAAAGACTGCAATTTCAGAGAGACGTGTATATTTTATGAGGCGGGTCAAATATAAATTTAAATGGGACTTGACTTAAAATGGGAAGTTTGCAGCATATCGCATTCTGTAGGCGGACAAAGATAAATAAATAGAGCTTTTTCTAGTCCTTTCGATTCAGTGCAATTCTTGTCCCTTGAATTCAAAAATCATCAGTGAATTCAGAATTTTGTTTCTCAAGGTCAATCTCTGCCGAACGATTTAAATATGGATTTTCTAAGTTGATCGCAGAAGATTTGTTTGGCACCCCGATGTTCGCCATCTCAGTCCATCGAACTTTGTCTCAGAAAATTTTTTCCTTCATTTTGCAGAAAATCCCGTCCTACAGCGTTTCATCCCTCTTTTCTGTCTCTCTCCGGAAATACTTTCGTTTGAACGACAGAATTCCTGGAAAAAGTAAATGGAAGCTGTGGGCAATTTCTTGGAAAATATCCTAGAGGTAGATAAGAAAACCTTTAACCCTCTGGCTCGAATGGTAACCTGTCCAGAGCACTTAATCCAGGAATGCATTCCATCACGTGTTTACAATTCTGATGTTAGAAGAGGAGATGCTTTAGTGTGAGGACACAAGAAAACTGACCTTTCTAATGATTTGCTTTCCTTTCACTTAATTATACACTCTTCCCTTCCGGAGATTGAATATTCATGACTCTGTTCTTTTACGAATTGGTGAAATATTATTGCAGAACATCGCCTACTCATTCTTTAAGTAATCGTAAATAATGGTTGCCGTTTTACGAAAAGCAAGGAATGCTTTGGGCCTAAAATTATCGAAACACTCGATAAAACTCTGACTTCATTCCTTCGTCTGTCTCTTTCTCTAATTTTCTTGAATTAAGTTCTCGGGAAATAATAGTGGGTTACATTTGTGATTCCGTCGGCTGCAGTTGTGGCATTGCTGGGAAGATACTCCGTTTTAGAAGTGTAATTGGATTTAAAACCTGTTTGCAATTTTTAATTGACCTTATGTTTCCAGATATGATTTCATGAATGCCATCTCATAATGGCAGCAACATCTGCGATTGTGGTTTTCGTCGTCCATTATGGTGAATATGAGAGTTTTTTCTACTTTCGATAAACTTAAATGTAGGGCCCTAATTGTATTCTGTAAGTCGATCTCATTCCACTGTTGCCACATCTCTCTTGAACTCCGTTCGTATCCGTATATAAACAAAGGATTTACTAGTAAGCCCGCGGCATTGCTCGAATTGTACCAAAACGTACGGGTTCTCTTCCATCGGTGAAAGTTCCATTCGAGCGAGCAATAGTGAGCGTGATAATTGCTTAAATGATCTCTGCCACGGAAATGGCTGCTCGGTAATTACAATGAAGGGAAAAGTCTTTTCATTAAACTTTCTCTGCTACTTATTGCCTAACTTGATACCGTGCTGCACTATCTACCGACTAACGTACCCAATACGTATTACATTTACATCTACATACATACCATGGAAGCCGCCTTTCGGCATGTGGCAGGAGGTGCAAGCACCATGGCTCTACTTTTAGCGTATCTTTATCGGAAAAATTAATTCTTGGATAGTTCTAGCATCTATATGTCTGATCTTTCTCGCGGTATCAGAACGGCTGCAGCGCATGATATCGGTTACTTCTTCCATGAGCGTGTATAGGTATATAGCTTATTTTTTTTCTTTTTCTCTTATTCGACCTAGTCTTGAATATTGCTGCGCGATTTGGGATCCACACGAAGAAGGTTTGGTCTCAGATTTAGAAATGGCCCAATGTAGAGCAGTTGGTCTCGTTGCGGAAGATTTTAGGTTCTATAGTATTCGTTACATCCATGATAGAATCCAAAATTCGCTTCAGGAGAGAAGAAATGATTACCAAAGGCAACTTTTCGAAGAGGTTATTTTGGACAAGATGAGTGAGGTTTTGATTCCAGTAAGTAATTAGCGCGATCTCCGAGAGGGATCAGCAAGCATGATAAGGTGGAAATCGCAAGGACAGATAGTTACTTTTGGTCGTTTCTGCCGCGGGCTATTAGAGAAGCTAAGAGGGTCGATTAGAAAACGATGATGGTGTCATTACACGCCCTGCCATACGCCACTGGCGGCTTGCGGGGTACAAATCTAAATCTAAAAGTATAAACGTACTCTAGATTTATCGAGGAAATGAAATTCTTTCAATCTAAAGATTCCCATCCTTTCTCCTGAAGCATCTCAGTAATGCTTACCGATTTATCATAGCAATTGTTTACAAATCATATTGCCTTTCGTATTACCTTTTCTAATTCACGAATACAACACTTTTCTGCAGTGTCCAATACACTGCATGCTTACTCGAGGTGAGGCCCAACTATCGCACAATAACATCACTCGAGGACTTTTTTTCGCTTCTATTCTTTTGATTAAGGTTAGTTTCTTAAGTGCCCGACCACATACGTTATGGATTTGGGTACCCCAGTTACGATATTCAATATAATTATATTATATTGAATATTATATATAATAAGTATTATATCTGCAAATTAATCATCATTGGGCTTAGAAGAGTTTAATTAATAATGTTATTTTATGATAGTGTATCGTTTCAGTGTATAATCATGCACTCAAGCCACTATAACAGAAGATATTATAGAATAATAAATAAGGATTGACTTCTCAGAGTTTTTAAAAATCATTTTCCGCTTGACTGACTTTATAGATATGTGGAAAATTTAGTATAATACTCTATAAAACTACTTTATTGCGATTTATTTACTCGAGATGCCACTTTGAATTAAATTAATTATAAAAGATTAATATTTTATCTATTATATAACAAAAATCGTGG
Source organism: Pachydiplax longipennis (assembly GCA_036926295.1). NCBI lineage: Eukaryota > Metazoa > Arthropoda > Insecta > Odonata > Libellulidae > Pachydiplax > Pachydiplax longipennis. The sequence continues at coordinate 2,838,555 of JAVFKF010000012.1, read as the reverse complement.
TATTTTCTTGTATTTCTATTCTGCCGTCAATGTATTGGCATCAGTCATCCCTTAAATAAAGTACATACATACGCAATATAACAGAAAAATGCCATTCGTATAAGCATTAATGTATAACAGACATTATGCATTCAAAAGACGAGGAAACGAAAAAGATATACAAAGGAATAAATGCCAGAGAAAATAATTACTTCTGCTCGTTTTTTCAATGGAAGATTAGAGAAGATAATATACAGTAAGATAAGAATGTTTTATTCACACTACCAGATGCCAAAGACGGTATGGTATGCATTTTAATATAAACCTCATATTGTATGTCTGCATCGGAACTCAGCTTGGATTGAAATTAAAACGTGTTCTTCATTGAAAACAATCCACGTTATTTTAAGTGATAATTGAGACAATATACAGGTGGGGATGGAAACAAGAAGTCTTCATTCACGTAAAAAAACAATTTACAATGTTGTGGATTTCGAAATAGGCAATATATTTTTACTGTATCGAGCCGAATTATGATTTTGGAAGTTATAATTTATGTACGAAATACTAATAATTCCAACGTTGAAATTACGGAATTCTATAGATGTTTTCCTGATTTATCAAAATGTCCTCCATAACATATAAATAGGTCCAACATACATTTGTTGATCAAATAGACAGGGCAAATTATGATCCTTGCCTCTGTTATATTTTATAGCATATACGACCTCTCAATCATAGAATGTCAACAATATTAGGATAATTAGTGCGATCTTCATTATTAATGCCATGGAGGCTCTTCCGGATATTTCCGATTATAATGTTATTTTCTAAGTTTCCCAATTTTTTCATTCCATACATTCCTGTATTTAGTTACAGGGTAAAAAGTATCGTCATAAATAATAATTCGTATAATATATAATATATAATGGACTATGATGGTAATAATACCATCATAGTCCATAATTAGCTCTATTATAGTATCATTAACATTTAGCTACATTGAGTTTCCTTTTCTCAATCGGAGTTTGTGTTAAGGCAACAGAGTTTATGCAAATTAGACAACCTGAGGACCAGGTGTTAACCGATGCTGATCATGCCAAATATTAACAGAATTTCAAAAATTTTATATTTTTAATGTCATATATTAATTATATATTATAATTAATTATATATAATATTAAATATAATAATATATTTATATTTTTGAAATATAAAATTTCATATTTTAAAAAATTTATATTTCACGATTTTATAATTTATTTGTACTCAACAGTGACGTAGATATCGAAAATGTTTGGGCGCGGCTTCCTTCACCAGTAGATTAGGGTCACGGACAATCACGGAGTGAATGCTGCCCACCAAATCCAACTTATCATGATTTAAGGAAGTAATTTCTCAGAGAAAGTTGTAGCGTCAAAGAAAATAATTTTTCTGTGAATGGAATTTTCCTCCTTGCAAGGATGTACTCCGAATTTGCGATATTCATTCGAATTCATTCTTCTCAAAACTTCTGCTCTCATTGGATACTTCTGCTCATTCTTATTTCATTGCTTCCCTTTTTCCATCACACTCCTTGCTGTCGCTGAATTGGGTTTTTGGAATAGAGATGAATCGGTTTATGTTCTTCGTAATTCGGATAGTATCATCCTTTCTTCGCCAGGAAAAAGATGGCTATAGATTAAGTGTAACTGCTCACATTTCGAGGAGTGCTATGGAATCGATGCATAGAATATAAGTTTCAGAAAAATCGATCCTTGAATTATTATTGGAGACCAATTGAACTCTGGTCTATTAAGTCTATGGAAATTGACTTGTGAGCGCTGATTAGCATAACTGTAAAGCTGTTGATTTGTTTACTTCTACTGAGTTTGATTATGGTTTGCTTATTTGAAATTTAAAAAGGTTCTTTAAAATGGGAAAAAGTTGGAAATGTTACGTGTTTGGCTATGGAATAATGCCCATGTACATTTTTACTGAATAAGTTATTTTTGAGGACTACGATCAATATAAAAAGTTAAAAATGCAAGATATTAAAATTAAAAAAAGGAAACTTAGTTAATTCGACGCTGAATCTTTAATTTTGTGCCTCTTATGTTAGCAAAACAATAAATTTGCTGGATATTCGCGCATAAATATTTACCTTTCTTCACCGAGCCGCAACAGAGGTTAGTTCCATTGTGATATTACTTCGGCGCGTTGGGAATACGACGGCTGATGTACGGCAAACTTTGATTCGTGGGTTTGGACTATTGTGTCCTCTGTAATTTTACTTCTGTATTACCAACGTTTATGCTTTTATGAAGATGTTTAAGCCGTAATAAATCGCAGTTTGATTTAATATTGCGCAGCTTTCTTCATTAATTGAATTATTATTGGCTGTTGGCTTATTTATGATCCGCGTATATCTTCCTTTTTTTTTAATATCAAATGAAAAAAGAACGCGAAATAAATTTGAGCGACAAAACAGCATCACCACGTGTCCTTCTACCCTAAAATCTGCCGTTCAAAAGGTTCATTCACCTGTCTTGACTGCATTAAATTTTTCAACCATTACAGTAAAAAGTTGCTAAGAGGGGGATTCCCCGAAATAAAATGTGGCTGCAGAGATATGATCCTATATAGTCTAAATATATAGTCTCATTAAGTGGGTCGGATAAATAGGTCAATCTACCCATCTGAAAATAAATGTGTGTTATATGTTGCATGTGAAGCAAAATTAATTAAGGAGATAGTAATTTAAATATGAGAATGTTATACTTTGTATTCATTAATGATTTTTAACATGCATCATATACATAATATGAAAAGGAGGAAAAACTTAGAAAACTGTATGATAAATCAGGAGCGAGGTAGCTTTCGGTCGAATAAGAGAAAAGCAAGCTATTTCTTTGGCTTTCGGTGACTATCTCTTCAGCATTCCATCCTTTGCATTTTATTCTTCTTTCCTATTGCAACTCGAAAATGTTCTTTAAAAGATAAACTAAAAGTGACCCCTGGGTATTATCCGGAAATTTGATACTGCGCGGGAATAGCGTTTGTGGAACGCGTGAATCTCAACGCATTTCTTTATGTCTGATGTCAATCCTCACACCATCCTGATAAAACATGCAATTCGTTTTGTAATATATTGCTATCATCTGTATATGAGGGTATCATTGGCAAATCGATCGTCGGACTGAATACTTTAGGGGAAATCACATCACGATAACTTGAGGAAATCTTGCTTTTGGAGTTAATCTCTGTATCGAGGAAAAGAGGAATGATTTGCTTCGGTCTCTCCTTTAAAATGCCTTCCAAGAGCTGGATTCGGTCACGTCATAAGCCATTGTCATTTCCCTCCATACGGAGCGTGGCATCACGTTCTGCTTCATCAAGGTGACGAACATTTTTTCGCCGCAGGTCACTTCCCACGAAGGGGCCGTCATAGCGGAGCATTTAAGTGCGAGGAAGAAAAAAGGTTGAAGGCTATGAAATTTGCTGAACCCAGATGAAATCGGTCATAGAGAGAATTGGATAACGGACGGTATTTATTCCTTGAGTCATAAATAGAGGCTTTCATTGTTAATGCATTTCCGAACGATAGTCGGTTAGTCTCCTCGCAAATGAGCCTGTGATAGACTTTTCTGAAATGTGGAAAGAGTCTACGAAGGAATATGATATAGAGAATAAGAAGAGAAAGGAAAGGTAAGCATTCCAAGTAAAAGAGGATCGATTTGAAATATTTTTAATACTCAGTGTGGAGAAACGGGATTTCGTTCATTGCGAAGTGAAATTAGCTGCTGATGGATACAGGAATTTATTTTCTGAGATATGATCTTGGTCGAATTTTTTAAACATCCTAATGAACACGCTTAGTATCGGAAAACATCTCGTCTGAGGGATTAATGTTGTCTTGTGGAAATTTAACCTTTAAACACAATATTAATAACACACACATACCAAGCGTAATAATTTGTCACAACCGGTTTCTACCTATTCACGTCATATTTAGGTTTGTCCAGGAAGCGAAGTAATAACTTGAGAGATGGAAATATCTTTCTTTGTGCATACATATTTACCTCGCCCTGAAGATGATCTAAACACGTCGTGTCAAATTATTATTCGTGGAATAAAGATCGGTCAATATCAAAAAGTGTTATCAATCTTGTGCTTTAACTTTCTCGTGTGTTCCTAGCAGCTCTCTTACGTCGCGAGCCGCCTTGAAATGGCACCATAAGTCAGTTTCCATATCACGTTTCCAAATGAATCTTCGATATTTCTGTTATTTATTTCCCTTATTTTTCTTGCAGTATTCGACTCACGCTGATTCACCTTTTCCAATTCACGATTGTCCGCAGGGTCCTAAATGCTGCATACATACCCTCAATGGTTTCTACTCTTTTCAAGGTAAAGAAACATACTTTATGCATACTTCCCTTTCCTCTGGGAATAATATCGATTAAATTCTTGCACACGGGATTAAAATTATCCAACCTTAGCATCCCCTGTTTACAGACACCAATATTCTTCGGCACGACGATATAAGAAATGTACTTTATTTCTTTGTTAATTTTCTTTGCCAAAATGTTAGCGTATCGGTTTGCAACTTTTACGGTAAATGTTTAGAGGAATCGATCGGAGGTGTCGTCGCGAATCCGTGCGTCGTAACGGAATCTCAGTCGTGCGTGATAGTCACGCCCGGTGTCTAAGCGCCTGCAAAAATGCACCTGAAGAAGGTCAGTGGAGGAAAAAGAGCCGCACATCGATTGCAAGCCAACTCTGTGCCAGGGATATAGGTTATTTAACAAAAGAAATTCACTCATTGAGATGATTGAGTTTCGTATTTGTCTTGATATCAACGTAGCTCTCATCTTCCACAAACGACGCGTCGATTTCAAACTGTTGCAATGGGCTGCACGGCCGAAATATATCGATTGCATCAATTCGCCGAAAATTTCATCAAATTAGCATTATTTTGCAGGAATTCCATTGTTCATAATAATTTCTCTCCACCTACGAAAAGTGCTCTTGAAGAAGCTTCCTTTTAAATGCAGATAGAATCGAGGAAGATGGAAGATAACGCATTTTTCTAAATGAGCTAGTCAATCTGCATAGATTTACACGGCAAGGCTTTCTAATTGTTTTTATTCTTACCACCTCACATTCATTATTATTAGAAACTGATTCTGTTTCGATTCTTCTACAAATTTTTCTTCCCTAAATTTTGCAAAATGGAAACTTATTTAAGCCGTAACTTATGTGCCATTCAAAGCGATACCCTTTAATTCCGTAATTTAATCTAATTGATTTCCAAAAGAATTCTCGATTCGGTATTTCGATCAAGCATTCGCGTTTTAAATTTTGTAATTTTAAATACGCTCTATGTGGATCTTGCGGTGTAAAAACTTTGGATTCCTATGTTTCACCTCTGATACTATTTAATCCCTTGTGTTTAAGATTTTTTTGTTTGAAAATTTGGAAATAGAAAATCATAATTTAACTCTAGCTAAAATAAAAATTCCTTTCAAATGACCAAGATTTCTTTCGAATAATATCTTCATTGGAGCAATTAAAACTTCCAAGAAAAATAGAGCTGTCTCCTTTTATTAATAGGATCTTCAAAAAACATCGGTTTTTATCAAATACCAATATCCTTCGATATAAAATATTTTGTGTGTATATTTTCCTGCGAATCAGTTATGGATCAATAACATTTTTCTAGTGTCGTTGGATGAATGATATCGATGATGACTAAAGGATGAACCCAGAAAAAGACGCGTGTATTTGCTAAAGGCTAGAAAGAAAAGGCATGCGTTAAACGTCCGAGAGACTTGCATTCCCACGATTCGTGCCAATATCCATTCCCTCTTCAACTGTTTTTCAATTCCTCTTTTATAAAACCAACTGTTGAGTCAAGGAAAGCAGATTCCGTTGCAATGGCCGTGCACGGGAAAGTTTGGTTTGCATGTCCGTGTGCTTGCCATGACCTTACGTTCATCGCACGAAAGGGAATACGCGATTTGAAATCCACTTTGCATCATTTTCACCTTCAGTCTCTACCGTTAACTTATTTACTCTCATCACGCATACTCTGATATCAAAGATCTTCACCTAGTTTTCAGGAATGCAACGAGTTTGGTTACACTTTTGCGATAGAGGTCATCTTTAAAGTCATCAAGATTATTTGAGTCCTCCGCTGTTAGAGTCGTAGCGGTCTAAGTACGCGCATTACTGTATTGTGTTCTTATGCATTGGGGAGCATCCTTAGAGCGCGAGGACTTTAACTAATGAAAGCTTCGGAGAGGGAATATGAGGCATAAGTTATTTTACAATTGCTTTCCTATTTACGTAGGAACTCTGAAAATGGAGCTCTCCACCTAAAAGCAAGAAAATTACCCTACGAGTAATACTATCCGTGGCATTCAATAATGAGTGTTCCAATGGAATAGCATTAATCAGAACCTAAATAACTCTTATATTATAACAGCCATAAGTAAGAATGGTAATAAGAAAATAGTAAAGATACTATTTCCTCGATATAATATAAAATACACACACAAATAGGACATTAATCAAGTAGACACGGTAGCAGGAACTTCTAAGTTCGTTGACTGAATAAATTTGACTAGTGCGGGAAAACAACTCTATTACGAGAACTGTGCTCTTTCCATTGAAATAAGATTATTTGGAAAGCTTAATAACTCCCTGATACGAAAAAAAATTGAGGAAGTGTGAGAACAACCTCAAAAGAAAAATGAAATTGAAGTGATGGTTCGCAGTTGAAGAGTTTGGTAAATAAGGACGTATGGACATTTATAAATATTCTACCATTTGGATATAACCCAGCGCTGGGAGTAGTAAAATGATAGTTACTGCCATGTGGTTTTTTGGCAGAAAAATAGTATTTGCTTAAAAGGCAGAGTTTGTATAGAGATGGAAAATGAGAGTTATGGTAAAGGATAGTTAAGTGTGCGGGATTTGCATAAATGTTTAGTGTTAACTTAAATTTGTTAGTAATAGTATTTCGTTCAGCTAATATTCGGAATCATTGAGATGAAAATATTTAAAAACAATAATAATTTGTAATAGATTGACCACTTTAAATTTCGGCCGACTTTATTTAGAAATGCTAATATAACGCAAATTACTAAAATTTCACTTTTTTGAAATCTGGAAGTTTAAAGAGTTTTTAGTTACCGAAACCGTCCATCCTACCGATGATTAATAACTTGGTCTTGTGGCCTTCCTCAAACACCTTCCTGGACAAACTATGGGCAGACATGGTGATGTTGTTTTTCCATCACCTATTTCCTTTATAAAAAGATATTCTTACATACTGTGGTAGATGTGATATTGCATTTACGTTTATATGGAAATTAGTTTTATTAAATCTAGCTCCGCTGCATTCAATCTTACTTAATCCTTCAATGTAAATTCCATGTTTATTTGCTCATTTCCCTTCCTTTCACATTTTATTCGCAGATTCCTCCAGCTTCTTTTATTCATACTATATTCTGAGCTTTATATTTTTATAAAGAGAGATCTTCCATCAGGAAAAAGATTTACTCCTTCGACCTGTTAGCCTCATATTTAAGTTCTTTTGTAAAATGACTTTCGAGATTACATTTGTGATTATAATTCTATGAACTTTAATAGAAGAGAGGGATATCACATAAAGAGGGGCTATTTATTTTACCAAATATATATTGATAACTAATCTTTTCAGTGAATACTATTCAAGAATTCTTACTTTAAACATTTTGTAATCTTCCAACTTTACTAATTTTCATCTCACGCAATAGATAGCGGTTAGTAATTATATTTAAGAAATATCTTTTGTGCATTTACTATGCTTACTAAATTTTAAATTTCCACAATTTTTAAATGTCCACTAGCAACTGATTGCAAATACGATATTAAAACTGCCAATAATTACGTTTTTGATGCTGGGAAATTCTCTATAGACCGCTCAACATTTTTAACTGACATCTAAAGCTTAATATAGCATCAAAGTTTTAATATATCATATTTTTATGTTTTGCTCAACTCTGTTACTAGCTTACGTGTCGCAAACAAAATTATAAATTTAAAGATTTGGAAATCAACAAATTACTTAATTTTGGAGATTCCGGATAATTATTGATGCGTGCAAAAATCTCTAGAATAGCTTGTCTGTAATTCGTTTTATTTTTCTCACTACAACTTGCATAAATGTAAACTTGCGAGTTGACATATCTGTGAAAATATCAATGAAATTAAAATTGAAGTGATGACTATGCGGTCTTTCATACAGCGAAAGAAAATGTTTAAAAATTCGCAATTTTGTCGATTTACTTCCAATTAGCAAAATCTTGGGTTATTTTGTTTCCCGTGTAACTGTAAATTGTTAATAAGGAGTTATTTAATTAAATATCGAAATTAATCGAGTGAATGGGAAAGAATGGCAAAATATTTCAAGTAACTGTTCTCGACTATTGTGAAGATCTGCGTTCCCATGTGCGAAATTGGAATTCCTCTCCAGTTACACGATTCCACATTCTCTTTTGAGTTGTTTTTTATCCTCTCCAACACCGCAGGAAATTGACTAGGACTCATCTCTAATTCAGTTCCATATAATATTCTCACTCGGCTTCATTCTTCTTCTACAATATCCTCCCAATTAGCCTTTCCCCACAAGACTCCCATATTCTCTCCGATATTTCCCACAACGCTCAACTTGGTCTCTAAAGGTTTCATTCGGGAGATACAAATGGCACATACATGATACGTCCCGAAGGAAGTTTGTGAGAAATATTAATTGAAAAACCCTTAAAAATTTAATGTTCCTGTTATCCTACTTCGTTTGGACCTTAAAATTTCAATCGGACGGCGTGAGTTTTACGTTATAATTTCCGGCGTTGCCATCATACTCGTTCATTGATTACTTCCGAAAATAGAGGCTTTTCAGAATAACTTGATTTTGGTTGCTATGTCTATCGTGTTGAATTCGTTGGTTTTAGCAAAGCAAACCAAACTGATTACCAGCCAGCTTACTAACGAGACTATTTAAAATATTTTTGATTTACTTACTTTAACATTTTTAGTGTAGTATCACTCCCCTTTTTTGAATACTCTTAAAACGTTCCCGTGTAATCTCTGATTACGGAATTCCATATGCAAAATAATCTGCTCTGAATTTGGCTTTGAGGCTTTCGTTGTGTTTTTATCAATCTGTTCTGAAATTTAAATATTGCCACTTATCAAGCTTATTTTGGTCTTTTATACGTTGATACCTTTAAAGTAATCATTCTATTTTAGGGTTTTCTTATAAAACAGAGAAGCATATAAAATTCTCGAATACAGTTACCTCGAGTACCATATCGTTGCTCTTAATTCTTATGAAAATAACTGTATGAACAGTACAGATGTGGAATGGAAAGATACATGAAAGTGCTATTCACCTAATAACTATATGCTATCAGACTTAAAGCTCAGACGCGAATTATACGCGATAGTAATAGGCTAAAAAAGTAGCTCAATCGATTGGGTTTACACCCCCTGCCACACGCCGAAAGGCGGCTTGCAGGGTATTCATGTAGATGTAGATAGCTTAAATCGATGAATTTTACTACCGAAATTAAATGCAGAAAGCTTTTAATCATAATGTAGAATGGCAAATATGAGGGATAAAAGAACCTTATGAAATGTAAGCATACAAACAATAGAAACTGTGAATGTACGTGAATAGTGAAGTTGAAATATGGTGAAATGGAAAGCAATTAAAATAGTTCCTAGGAAGAATGAACGTGAGAAAGACCGAGAATTGAACTTGGCTCCTCCACGTACCGGTCCATCCTGATGAACTATCTTGCTAAAACATTCAGACAGTTTTAACGGACTTTGTTGGCCTTTCTTGCAATGATATATGTACGATATGCGTACTCATATTTGCATCATAAATCCACTGGTAATGTGTTCGAGTTTGGACCTGTCAGACTTGTCTGTGTTACTTTGAAATGTTGATCATGCGGAAAAAAATCAATGTATGAAAACAATCGATGAGATCAATATTAATATAAATAACAGATTTAATTTGATTGATTAAATCAGCGGATCACTGTATGTTTAATGGAGTGAATATATCGCGTGGTTAACAATGATTGCCTGGAGTTATTTGATAATAGCTTCAATCTCTTTCCCCTTCCTTCAGATGTGCCTTCCCTAATATTTAAAGATTCCTTCGTAATTTCCGCTCCATCGTTAATTTTCATGTTAAACCCCCCATTCCAGAGGAAGAGGATTTCTTCAATTCCGCACGCTGCTCATTCATATTGACCGCGGATAGTTAGTCGAATCACTTCGGTGAATGAATAATGGATACATTGATTGCCTTTTCGGTTCAGATAGTGAACACGTGTCAAACGGCGCTGCAGTTCGGCAATAAAGAATGCATAAACATCTGGATCTCTGCCGGTCTTTAATTCAGTCATCTATCAAAATATTTGTGTTAGTCTATCTAAAAGATTGCTGTTTTTCCTTGATTCATTCCCTTAAAATTCCTGTTCGTATTTTCGTATGACATCTTTCGAGACCAAGAAACAATTGCTTCAGCTATATTTCCTTCCTTTGACTCTCTTTACATAATGGTATATCATGATTTGAACCTTTTTGGCTGAATCAGCTCCGACCTCCTCCATCCAAACTCCATTATTGCAATTTAAAATGACCCAACTTACACAAAAATATAGAAATAAAGTAAAAAGATTTGGTTTTTGAGAATAACTGAATGTTGGATGGGGAAACATAAAGAAAAAGATACAATATTTCTTCCTTCTCTAAGCAATCCCAATATAATAAATATATAAGCCTGAGATATAACTTTTTGAGATAGAATATTACGCTAGAGATGCTAATAAAGTAAAAGAATATTAAGAAGAAAGCTAATCTTTTTGATAAATTCATGGAATAGTCCTAGCGGGCCAAGTCCAAAAGAGGAGCCATTTTTGTTTGTTATACCATACTAAGGTTACTTAAATATGCATGAGAATTTTACCTCCTAAGATGAAAATTTAAACTGATACAAATCGAACAGTCGTGGCGATACATAAGATAGGAGTTGCGCATGTTTTGATGGAAGAAATACTCAATCCCCGGCCCAACTGCTGCAAGCTAATAGGTAAGCTAATAGCTAAAACTAACGATAACTCGACCTATAAATTTACAACGTTTTATATTTGGATTTACCTTTTGTGCTTAATTTTTAATGGAGAAAATTGTCTATTCCTGCGGACCGTTTTCTTAAGACTCCCCTGCGTCGAATCTAAATTGCGAAATCAATAACTTCGTAACTTCTATTTATATTTTTATTGGGTAGGTGATTTTGGTGGAAATGAGGATGTATATGGATTTCAAACTTTGTAAGGACGAAACATACTGATTTTGATGCCATTTCTCGTCGAGGCCACGATCTGTTTCATAGGTTAGGCAATTCAATTATTCATTTCCGTTGCAAATATTCCATTTCCAATGCGAATAGTCCATTTTACTCTCCCTATCTTTCACTCTGCCAATTTCTCTTCCCTTTCACTGACCTCTTCTCTCAGCTGATTTTTCAACCCGTCAGATTTCTCTCTCCAGAAAGAGGGAATACAGCACGACTTCCGCTTTTCTGACTTCAGCTGTATTCCTAGCTCATTTGAAATGCAATCATCATTCAAATCCGGTGAATATCCGTAAGGCGATTTTGTTATCAGATACATAATAAACCTTCCAATCTTTTTTAAAGCAACTTATTGGTTTTCTTTAAATTATCCTTATGACTGAGGACTTGCTGGAAAACTTGATCTTCTTTCTCATTTTGATATCAGAAAAATATAAGTTCAACATTTCAATTGAGATCATAGTATTCTAAGCTCTACCGTTCCAGAAAAATACTGTGGATTGAATGATCGAAATCACTTTAAAGATTTTAAAAGTTTGCATGGCTAATATAACAGGAAGGGCAAATAGGTGAGGGAATTCGCAGATTTGTTTCGGAGACGTAAAAAAAACAGCATTTTGTATAAAATATTATTCCGGTTGTTGATTTTTATTGAATCTTGAGTTGAAAATTAATGATTTAGAATATGAAACTGCCATACAAAAAGAATATTTGTTTATGAAATGAAAGGATAAAGTTTAAAATGATTCATATCACTCTTAAATTGCATGAAAGTTAAAGCAATTTATAATGTGGAGGATGTGGAATAGTTACCTCTTTTTTATAACTGTGAAAGTGATAGTAGTGGGGGTAGGACTCAAGTGCAGCCTAAGGACTCAATTTAATGGTCTATTAAGCAGCCAAATGGCATCACCCATGTTCTGAATTATTTGCTTTCCTCAGCGGAGTTCTTCATTGCGACCCTCCCAATTTCTCGTCCATTGGAGCTCAGATGGCAGGATGAAGTCAATTTTTTCGATAATAAGACGGACGGACTGCACCCTTCTTTTATTTCCCCATTTCTATACCTTCAATTTTGTCATTACAACTACATTTTAAAACAATTTTAAGCTCTTTTTCGAATCTGATTACGTTTGTATGTTGCTGTCTTCTCCGAAGCATTTTCTCAATCCGCGTCTTCTGCGATTGCAAATTTAAGAATATTTGCTTTGTTCTGATCTATATGATTTGTCTTTCGGTGTATCAAAAATTGTCGTCTTTCAATGAACCCAAGCACCCCGGTGTCTAAGTTTCTTTAAGCGCTCCTTCAAATCTGCTACAAAACTCATTTTAAATTAATGGGTGTATTATTCATTGAGTTTTTGTTGCTTTACTTCAGGGCATTCAACCGCAATATATTCGATTTTCTGAATTCCTCCTTCCTGAAGCTCCTGTTCTACAAATAAACCAAATTTTGTTTCAGTTCCTGTGAAGCTCCTGCCAACATAGAACCGTAACACGTAATTTTGATGTAAAGGCAAAATATAGAGCGGCATTTACAGCTTCGTTTACACATGTATTCTGCAAGCTGCCTTTTGGCTTGTGGAAAATTTCGGAAATTTCAGTTAGAGAAGATTTATCAACTAATTGAAAACCCGATGACGAAGTAATATAAGCGTTGAGAGTTTTATCTATTATTCTTCTTCATGATGAAAGATAAAATAATTATTCCAATGATGAATGATAACTATTCCAAAATTTCCTTTCACACGGTTTTTCAGAGCTGTCTAATCATAACTCCATTTAGTTCGCTAAAATAATCTACTTATCTCAGCGGAAATGGCAACAGCCAAGGTTTCGAGCATTCTTAATGATGGATGGTTTATTGTGACCCCTGAGAGACTCATTATGTACACATTTTCATCTATTTTGCTAAATTATTGGATAAATTGCTTAATTATTTTGTTAGCTGTTTTCTTTCTTTCATTCTTTCGAATATTTTTTCATCTAAACTCATTCTTATTTACATCAAATAAGTGAAACTTCATCTATATTGTCTGTATTTGGCATTTAATTGCAATCTGTGAACTTCTTTCTTTTTAAATTTTGTTTATACTATCACCAGATTATGCAAGTTTTTTTTCCAGTCCTTGTTCCTGTATTTTTCCGGTTGCTTTACTACAGGTGAGTATACCATACACAGGAGACCGTTTCTCCTAAGTTGAGTGAGTTCTTTTATCCCACTTCCACTTCTTCCTACTTTATTTTCAATACAAACCTTTCTGTTAAATCGTTGAAGACGAAGTTTAATGGAGGATTATCACCTCAAAATTCTCATTAATCTTGAAATGATATTTTTCAATGTTTAGGTCTTTTATTTTCCTTCCATATTGAATATAGGAATGTATTTTCTGTGTAGTAGGGTAAGTCGGGGGAAGATGCCTAACCTTGTGAGTCACTATAACTCAGGAATGAAAGAAGGCATGACAATGCCAATAATGACAGAGAAGGGTTTTAAATTTCGCATAATTCTGGTTATCAGATTTTCCAAAAAGAATACATTTTCCCGAAAGCTTACACATAGACATATCTACCCCCACAGTATAAGAGTAAAATACCAAGGCTTAAAGAAGATTATTAACCCTTTAAAAAATATTGTATAGTGTAAAATATATTTTGTTTTTGCATGATTTAACTACAAAATAATGAATACAAAGATTTATCTTCCTCTAAAATCAAAGTTGTTTTTTATTGTTTTCAGTAAAAAATTTACCTTGCTTTTTACAACTATGTAATATTTTTGAAAGTTAAGAGCATTTCGTGCACGTATTTTCCGCTATCGTACATGTCTCATTAAACCCTTCTGATAGTTTATACAACATATCCTGTAAATTTAGATCCTTATTTGTCATGCAAATATCTACAACAAACAATGTACATACAAAACAATAATCGGAGTCAACACAAATGTCTGAATCTATTTTATAATTAAAATTTACTTCATTTTCGTCACTTTTATTGATTTATTTTCACATTCTTCATTATTACTTTTAAAAGTAAGGAATAGAGGGATGAATTCTTTCGTCTTCCTGAGCACACATCCTGTATTGGTTCATCAAACAAATTTTGGCTATGAAACAATTTTATTCACCGAACATAAGAAGTTGATTATTAACCTCAGCATGATAGTATGTTCACTTTCTCTGAGAGACCAATCATTTTAGAGGCATTTAAATACATTCCGATTGCAGAGACCTCAGCGGCATTCAATATTGCTCATCATAATTTGTCAATTTTCATTGTCTGCTATTTAGAATCATCAATCATAAAGAGTCAAGTAAAAACTATAAATGTTAGTAGCTATTATTATTAAATGTTAAATAGCTATTATACATATTCACTGATCGGTTTGTCATAAGCAGACTAACTATGCTCACGTGCAATTTAAAGTCTCAATGAGTACATGAGATAAATATGGAATTGGAAATGAAAAAATGTAATGTTGACTCTAAATGATATAAACATCTGCGTTTGAGGAATAGTGAGAAGCTTTTTGTTATAATTTACTTTGGCGAAAGTAGGAAAACGGCAAAAATTTCTTTAAAGTCTTGATAATAGATTTACTTTTCAAGAAAATTTGCTTAATATGATATTGCTTGCTAACTAGATATTTCTTGATAGCTGTCTCTCATATTTTCATTTTGATATTAGAGTGAGGCAGAAAATATGGGTGAACTTTCATTGAATTCTGAGATTTGGAATGTATTAGTTATATTTAAAAATTTCTTCGTTTATTATCGTTATTCAGTAACTTACTGTTATCATTTCCGAAGAACAGACGAGTTGGACACATGCATGCATAAATCAACTGGTATCAACATAATTACACCAAATTAATGAATCAGAATGTAAACATTTTCATGTTTACTTCGACACCATTGTTGCAAAGAAAACAAAATCAAGGACCTTGATATCTTACAGCGAACCCAAACCGGCTCGAGTGGTTTTGTTATTAAGCTTAAAAACCAAATATTTCGCGATTTCGATGACAAAATCAGCAGCGAACACATTAAAATGGATTTAACGGAGGCGGAATTTCGGTGGTTCAAAAGGAAAAAGACTTTCCTGGAGAAGTTGGCGGAACTACGACGAACGTCGAGGCCATCCTTTAACGAAAACTTGGAATTCAGCATTGAGCGGAAATATCCAAAAGTCGGTCCGGATTACTTTCAGCGATTTCCCAGTCGAGAAGTGATATTCGAACGTCTGGATGTCTTGGAAGAGGTCAGCTCATTAGTGGAAAAGGACGGTTCTATCTCAGAGGAGAATGAAAGTATTGTGTCTATGGAAGGATCGTTGGATAGGGTGAGGATTAAGGATCCCAAGGGGAAAGGGAGGATGGACCAAAAGTGGAGGAAGATCCTTACATCAGTTCTAGGGCCAAAGAGAGCTGCTACTCTAGTCGGCTCTGACAGTAGTGATTCTGAAGAGGAGAGTGGCAGCTCTTCCGATGAAAAATCAGGTTTGCATCCATTTTGTGTGTTTTTTACAATATCCTTAAAGCGTGAAGCTTTTATAGCTTAGTGTTACATATTTCTGAAAATTTCTTCAGTTTTGCTTCCCATGCCGTATTAGACGAGACCTTTAGCATGTGGCACCCCAAGCTCTTTAACGGAAATCTAAAATTGAAAACATTTATTTTACTTTGATTATAAAATGGGTGTGAAACTTGGACCTTATGATAGGGAAGCATTAACGGACTGGGACCTTCAAAATGAAGGTTTGGTGTGGGTTGATGAATATTCATCTGAATTGAAAGGAATATAAGCGTGAAAGCGTTGATGATGGATAATTTTGAAGTAGTTCTCTTCAGTGCTGTCAACGCGATTTCGCTAAGTAGACGGTTGAAGTGACCAGTTCTCTGGTAGCTAATTTATATCCAAAATGAAATAATTTTAGATTCTACGTAAAATTTGAAACATTTATCAGAAAGAGGTGATATTTGAAAGAAATCGTTCAGTAAAAATTCGGGAAAAGACTCATTTTGGGATTCAATGCACTCCTAGGTAACTTCGTGGCATTCCATCAAGCAAAACGGCATATAATGTTTCCTGAACCAAAAGAAATCATGCAAACGACCAAATTTCGTGGCAAGACTGCAGCTTCAGGCCAAAATATTGCCAACCTGAAGATGTAGTCTTGTTACGGAATCCCGGTCGTTAGTATAAATTCTTGCGCTTCAGTAAATATTATGTCTTTCTCCTGGGAATCTAATGTACCCTTTTTAGGTTTCTTCTCCGAAATGTGCGTTCACGTTCGTGTATATATATTATTAGTAATGACATCACGAACTTAGAGATATCACTACATCGTGTATGAGATTTCAAACCGTTGCCACGCAGTAATATGACGGAATGTAAATCGAAACTAATTCAGGATATCCTACCATAAGATTAATGCGCATCTTCAACTTCTGTTAACTTTAATCTCATTTCAGTAGTCGCCAAAACACAAGGATTCGTAATATTCACTCATGTTGTTTTATGCAAATTTTATTTAGAATAATTTTTGAAGTAATGCTTGAGTGAAGTCTTTCTTTGACAGAACCCCATTGGGACCGCGATTGTTTTCGGATAAGACAGTTTCGCGTTTAATAGAGAGTCGGACGTTAGTGCCGCAACCAAAAGTTCCCAGAAAATACAGGTTTCTGCTTCATACAAATTTTGCTTACGACAGGTATCACTGGATTAAAAATGAAGCCTCGACTTTAATCCTAACGCATTTCAGTGCCTAGTAAAGCAAAGCATTCTTGTATGAAAATTTTTCTTGTTTTTTTTCCAACCATAGTTACAATAATTGGAAAAAGTTATCCATCATAAAATTAAGATTATTGAATAAATTTTATCCATCAATCTATGATAATCCTAAGAAGTCATCTTCCTGTGCATAATATACCATCTTGGAATACGAGTATACAGATGTGACGTAAACTTGCAATTAGAAACAAGGGAAGACTCGCCGGCCGTTCCAAAAAAAGACACACGATGAACGGATGACAAATCGGAGTCGTGATTTAGGAAAGAGAAAAAATAAGTCTTTGTGAACTCTGAAATAATAAGCGAAAATTCTACCGCTATTCTTACTTCGAAATCGTGCCAGGAGAGTTGTACTCGCAGGCGTTGCCAGATATTCATTTATCCGCGGTAGGTGAAAATAAAAGTAGGAAACGAAAAGATGAATGCAAAGGTGACTCACATATCTCAGAGTATTGCGATTTACAGTGACGCTTTTACACATTTGTTTTCTCTAAGGCGTGGCACGAAATCAGATTAAGAGTTGGAAAGGATATGGATGGGATTCGAAGAAGTTGGAATTCGAAGGACGCTTACCTTTTCTAGGGGAAGCTATAAATATTTTAGAATGCTAAAGTACAGTAGTCTAGAATACCCAAGTACACTACAACTCCCTCAATAATCTTTATTTTTGTTATGGTGATTTTTCAATGCTAACGTAATACTTGAGTATTCATGTTCATAAAATGATCTACACGGTGAGGTGCCTCTATCCTTTGCTGTATTTGATTTATTTTAAATTATCACAACCGGTTGATCTCTCTATGTTTCCGGGCTTCACTACGGCATATTTCCTGTCGCCTGAAATTATTTGTCCTCCATCTCATTGCCCAACAATCAGTCTCGTTTTCTCCTTTTCGCAGAGTTTCAGCGACTCATGGAGTGAATACATTCGAAAATCTTTGAACAAAAGAGGAGTATTTTGGCTAATATTGCTAATTTCGGGGCTAGTCTTCATATCTCCTGAGTCAACCACTTCAAATAGATTACCATTTTGTTCTGTGCATTGCAAGGCCATTTACTTTAACGAGAATTCGTTTTCCGTTTTGACTGAGATATTAATTCTGAGGATGATTTTGGCATGCAGAACGCATTTTCCTCACTGTAGAATGATTCATTTTTGCGGTTTCTCATTCAGTCATGTACTTTCAGCCAATGAGGATGAGTGGACTGGCGAAGCATTGCATTGCGACAAGGGAGGAGGGGTTATGGAAAAGAATCGAATAATGGTCTACTGGACGAAAAGTCGTTACGAAGGACAGTGGAATAAGGATTTCAACGTCCCACACGGATTGGGAATGTACACAATGCCACACGGTAAGAAACGTCTTGCTCTCTGACGCTGAATAAATGTTTGTTTGTGTGCGCGATCATATATTCATGTTTATACGGTACATTACTGTACATTGAATGAATAATGAATATATCTTTCGAGTATATAATTCTATCGAAAGTTTTATATTCGATATATTATTCGATAGCTTATGAACGAATCCAAATTTACGTGTTAATTTCGATTTTTATATGAGTAAGTCTTGCATAATTGCGATTGCACACTTACCATACGTCCTTATATTATTGGTTTATCTGTTTCGAAAGAGAATTATCGAAGGATGACGTGATACTTTTTTTCGCATTTCCACCATTCATTTAAACTTATTTCTCATGAATTTTTATATTTCATTATCCGAAAAGGTCAGGGTTCACTGGACAAGTAAGACGCGTATCATTCCAAATATTAAAATCTGTATTATGTGGATGAGTTTTCCTTTTTTAATTTATAATTTTAAATCCTTCAACCATCGAGGTAGCAAGTAATGAGTTTAATTATCTGGTGCGAAAAATTTACAAGAAAATAGATAACCATCACCAATTTATAAAACATTAATAAACCACCTTAAAGGCACATGGTTTTATTAATATTTTATTTCTTTTATTTTATTATTCGTTATTTATTTTATTATTATTCAATGCGTAAGCTCTCGTTAAGCTTCCGCTTTAATAATGTAAATTGACTCCTCTTTTCTCGCTTTCATCATTTCCCATAATTTCTTCCTCTCGGTCTCTTTAAAAAACGATGGATCAACCTTCTACAGCATAAAGTTTCAAAACCGGAGGAAAGTGTTATTTGTTATGCATGCTTCTTGCAGAACAATGCAAGGTAGCGCAGTTTCCTTGAAAGAGAAAAATCTTTTATGTGTCGACAATCGATGAATAATGATGTCTTGAGAGCTGAAAAAATCAAAATACAGATAAATGTTTAAAAATTGAAACAATCCAAAGAGGGTATCAGCTTTGAGGAACGCATGCAGCCAACAAATCGAATGGTCTAACATCTCATTGATCTCATTATAAATATCACTAATGAAATCATCGAACGCCTTTTTTGTTGCCTCTGCTCTTTCTTTAATTTTTTTTCCTGCATTTCAATATACTTGTTATTACCTTGAAGCATGTGTATTGAAGTGAAGTTTAATTTGGTGTTTTTCAGGGATATCTCTAAGGTAACTATCGAAGAATATATTTTCGGTGTTAGTAAGGCTACCATGAGATTAGTGAATCCAAAAATTCTCTTCAGTATTGAGCAAATTATTAATTTTGAAATTCCTCAAATCTGTACCAATTATTTCATATATTCGCTTAAAGGCTTAATTTTTATAACATTTCCGTCCATTATAGTTGTAGTTCAAGTAAAAATAGTTTTTTCTTAGGTATATCATGCGCTCAGACCTGCTACAAATCCTTATGATGGAAGTCAAAAGAAAAGAACATCGACTAAATCATTTCTGACATGGGTAGGCTTTCGTGTCTTAAGTGTGTGGATGATCCTAAACGGTCCAAATCTTATATTTTATCGTTCTTTTCTCACTCGCATTACTACAGTCAGTTTATATTCATACACATAGATGTGGATTTTCCTTGTTCGTTATCGTCTTTTCTCCCCTTTAATTAAATAATCCATCTCGAAGATGATTCGTCTGCCCTTTTCCTACAGCTTTCTTAATGAGATCACCAGATAAGTCTTTTTTGACCTTTAGATAAACCAAATGATGCATCCAATCCCATACGTTATCTGAAAATTTGCTGAGCTACTATCCTGCAGGCTTCATATAAAAAAAGAGACCGACGTCTTTTACAAATAATAATTTCTGACTATTGTGACAGCATGGAGTATTGCAAGGAAAAGAATCCTAAAACTTCCTTTTTTGCTGGAGACATTTTGCTTAAATTGTAGCTCATCGATGAGAGAATTGTTATAGGAGGCACTCTTATATTGTTATATATTCTTTTGTCATATTGTAATATAGATTTAATTATTTTATTTAAATAAAATTAGAATGCAGTAAATAATTTAAAAGTAATCTTTTTATTTTTAATCAGAGTTTTGTTAACATTTTGCAGTTACGGAGAATTCTCATCCTCTGCACCGTAACGTGCAATTATTACGCATTGGATAAATTGTTATATGCTGTATAACGCCAGTGCAAGATTTCATTAATAGTACTTGTATAACTTTAATTGCGTTACTCTTAAATTACCTTAAGAAATAACGAAAGAAAAACAACGCGGTTTATAATAGTTGTAAAAATACAAAGTTGTGTGTCAAAATTTACGCGTTTTCCAAAGAGGAATATCTTCAATAAAATAATTGATGGTTTCTGATATGATATCTCCTGAACAAGGAACAACGTTTTGTTTCAACTAATATTTGTCCATTTGGAATGTGTCTTGGATAAAAGTACTCACAATTTCATACAAATCATTTTTGTGCCCGCTACGACTAGGATTCTTTATTGAGTATCTTGAAAAGAGTTCGAACAGAAAGGTCTCAGCAAAACACGCAGTTTCAATTTATGTCAATTCGATTTACGCCGTAGTTCTCTGATGGACGCTCATGTTCTAAAGTGAGGAAAATTCTCCATTTCCTCATTACCAAAATCGCGCCATAGATTAGAACTCTGCTTTCCCTGACCTTACGGAACTACGGGAATGAATATTTATTCGATTAATGGCCTATGAACTTCTCTTTCGAGATAAGAATGTTTTCTCGTGCTGTATTTGTTTATTCCCATTCAGTTTTACTTCACGAAAGCCTCCCTCCTCGGAGTTCCTTCATAGCCAGCTCAAAGGATTAGCGAATTGCGCCCCATTTATTTGGTTTGCGCAGAAAAATCTAAACCAATCACTCCGTCTAATCCTTTATGTTTTCTATGTTTTGAGCCAAGTATGGCGAACCCTTTGGGAATCGTATCTGAAAAACGAAGGAACTTTGGTATCGTTGTAGTACCAAACCATAGGGTGAAATTCTTACATATCTATATTATTACGTATTTAATTTTCCTAACGAGTTGTTTTAGACGATGTTTATTATTAAATTTTTGAATGGTTAGAATCACAGTGTATTAATTATAGGAATTAAATATTTCAAGTAAAGAATTCATTACAACGATAGCGCCATCAAAGTTCTGCTGCGTTGCATAGATTCGTTACCAAAAATGAAGAAGGTTTAAACTTTTCTCACTGATTTCGCGTTTTCATTGCCATTGGAGTGCTCAAAATTATATTAGATTAGTTTTACCATTGAGCACCGATAATAGTCTAAACCACCCGTTATTTAATTTGATTGACTTCAATGAATTCCCCTCCCTTTGATCGACTGTGCAAACCCAAAAACGCTATATCAGAAATTTTAATGACAAAATTCGATATTTAGGTAGAAAATTCGATTTTTCGAAATAGTTCGTTAAAAAGAACTATGGTAGTACAGAACATATATGGATAGCTTTTTATTGCTGAACTTAGATTCCACACATTTTCCTAATTTTTCCCACTGCAAGACAAAATTACAGCTGGAAATTCCGCCCATCATAGAATTTTCCATCCCATTCCATCGATAATTATACTAGTAATACAATAGTAAATTATACGCGGCATATTTTTATTTAAAATTTGAAACTTTACCCAATTTTGCAGAGTAATTAATCCGGTATTTGAGTATTTTTCTTGGATCAAAACAATACTTGGCATTTCTTCATTTCAATTCTGTAGAATTTTCGTTGGTTTATTCGTTATCCTCAACAAGGTGATGTATCATTAAGAATTATTTGCGTACAGTTTTTTTTTAATTTGACATAAGCTGCAAAATAGAGGATAAGCTAAGAAACATATTAGAATTGAACACTTTTACGATTTCTAAAGTGAGTTTTGACTCGTTTGGCTTTCATCTCTCAAAGTGTTAGAATATGTCGTTTCCTTCATCCTGCTGTGTCCTTTTGACCTTTTCCTTCCCTGCTAATCAGACGCAGCTTACATTCATCGACCGTATCTCACCCTCTCCCATGCCCTCCTTTTTTCTTCTCTTCCCTTCTAAGCCAACACACCGCACGAATAAACAATCCGGACTCCTGCATTTACATTTGCTGCAATTCATCTCCCCATTCAAATTTATCAAATGGGCACCTTCATTCAGCAAAGAAATTGCTTTTATTTAAGGATAGAATATGAGATAGATAGTGGTTCTCATTCCACGAAGGAATATTATGAGTATTCCTACCAAGCGAGGAGAAATTTTTAATTTCTATAATTTCCCCCCAGTCCAATTGCTCTACACCCAAAATATGACTCTTCCCCGTTAGATCCCGTATTTTGTGGCATATTTTAGTTAATGTAGTTTATTTATATTTTAGATAATGTAGTATATTTATTTTGCCTAAATGCAGTTTATTCACTGTATTCGAAAATTTTTATTCCGTCCGAATAATTTTTTCTCTTAGTATTCGTTGTAAAATCTTATTCTAAAAAATTCATTTCATGGTAAATTTGGCTCTAATTTATACTTTCTCAAAACGGTTTTTTCATGTTTCTTACAAACTTCTTTCTCGTTTTGCCATCACTGCGGACTGTTGTTAACCTACAATAAGGTGGGCGAACGCACCGTAGCATATTTTTATTCCAACCGAAGTATTTTATTGTTCTTACTGCCAAATTTTGATGATTCGAATGGCCTCTCGAGTGCTCTAAATTGTTATTAACCGAGAATCGTTCTGGAATTTCATGGGAGAATTCCTTTTAGTGCATTCTGACTCAGTCATTGCCGAATCCAAGGGGAGGCGATCTCTCTTGATGACTAGCAATTTGCCTAGAATCTGATAAGAAGCTTGAATTAAAAGTAGATTGTCAATTGTTCTACTATCACTATATTTCTGCTCCATTTATCACAACAAAAGGTATTTAAATAATTTAATTGGCGATGGCTTCATGAGAGAATTCACATAAATGTTATTTGGGACGTTTCAGGGCCCCATCCTGGGTTCAGTGAGGAAAGAAATGGTAATATGTCACTCCTCATCTCGCCTAATTTAATAAAAAATAAAATCAGTAAGCCTCATTTCTGTTCCAGGATGACAATGTTTTGTACAGAATCTTTGGAAACATCAGACAATTTCAAATGAATGGAAAATTATTTTCTCCTGAAAATATAGTATTAAAAATCAGTATAAGAAGTATTTAGTTCAGCAATAATATATATTGTAGTGAAGTAAGAATGGCCTCAAATAAGTAATGTTTGGAGCCGGATGGAATGTAAGTTGGTTAGACTCCAAAAGTGATAGAACAAACTGCAAGTATTTCGAGTTTTTTGCAGCGAGGCCTTGAGGTTTTAGAGAATGTGATTTCCTCATCAAGCATTTCGTGGACGAACCTCTTCTTTAGGTTTCTCTGGCTTAAGGTCGCATACGAATGCCATAAAAAGAACTTATGTATATGTCCCCAGCAAGACACAAGCAACCGCAAGATGTGCTCGTAAATGTCATGTAGGGCACTGCATTCGGAGTCGTAAATAAAATGTGGGATTTTTGTATTTCCTTATGTTCTCCTTGCGAATTCCTTCATCTCTGTGCGCAAGACCGTTACATTATCATTGCTATCAGCTACAAGTACTGTGGCCATCACATGATTTTAGCCAATTTTGCTGGAATACTTTCCGTCGTTTTCCTCGATGTAAAGTATTTGAAGTCATACTTAGTTCAAACTAAGTCTCATTTATACTACGGCCTTTTAGATATTTAAAATCTTTCCTTAGTTGGGTGTCCTTCTCTTAAACGGATTGCCTTTTGGGAAAGGGAAAGCAAAGGAAGCAAATTTATCCAAAATGTTGTAATTCCGCTAATATTAGACTAAATGTCAAAAGCAAAGAGACAGCGAGTATTAATTCCTTGCTGTGAAAGCATTTTGTGTCAAAAAAAATTCGGCTGCAGAAGAAGTTGCCTTGTCAATGGTTGTAAATTTGAATGATGTTCAGATGTTTGATTTGATTATAATTACATTTCAACGGAAGGAAAAGATGAGAGAATTCGATCCAATGTCGTAAGAGCTGACTAAGTGAAATTGATGAAAGCTGGTAAAAAGAGATAAAGGGATATATTAGAAACAGAATCGAGAGGAGGAAAAGCAAAAAATGCAGGAAAAGGGGATGCTGGGAAGGAAAAAATATCCATTACGTAAGTGAAATTGGGGAAACAAGTGCTATTTGTCTCATAATTAGCTAAAGTTAATATGAGAGTTCTGTCTAGATTACAGTTCTTGCTGCAGTATTGTAAAGTTACGTAGGTTGACATCGATGCAATCTGTAAAGATTCAATCGTTTTATTCGAATTGATTCTAACTAAAAATAAGTCACAAGTTGGGCGGGCTTAAATTTATTGGTTGATTATGTTACAAGCATTTTGCATCGCAGGAACGCTTTGTACGTATATCTACGATTATGTTAAATCTCTCCCTTAATAATTATAATGTAATTATGAATGTTCCACCGCCTTAAATGGGAAAGTGATAATTTCTCTGATAAGTATTATATAATTGTTGATTTTATTAAGGGCTATTTACTTTCGCGAGTAAATTGTACTTTGCAATCCGCGCATATCGTATTAAGCGTGTGGTCCATAAACAGGGAAACATATCAAAGTTCGGTACATTTTAAGGTACGCCTTATGATTTAATTAAACCTTCTATTCCTACGGTTTCTGTATCTCCATATTGCCATTGCTATCCTTTTTGAATAAAATGCAGTCTCTGAGCATCCCTCTGAAAACAATGGGTTCGCCTGCTTCAAAATTCCTTAGTAATTCAATAAATGGACGATTGAGTGAATTTGTTTTCGTCTTTTCTTCTTGATAAGGGTGTGCAGTCGCAGAATTAGGAGTGATGCCAGTCGTAAAAGAAAGTATAAATGGAACTGCAGTGAAATGGGAATGTTGGGAATCTGGATTTACGTCCTTCTTTGGCCTTTCGTAGAACTTTAATGGATATAAAATTTGGTATTTATAAATTTGGTTTGTCGTTAACATCATACAAAAAGTTAAGAGTCATAAGGGACTATATGTATACTATATAACATAGAACAACAGGTTGATACTTTTTAATTCTTATTCTGTGCTATTAAACATAATTAATTGTGAGCGATTAAACTGATTTTATCACGAAATTTTTATATATCTTAAGAATAATTTCAATCTGAATTTATGTAATAGCATAATATTTAACTTTAACTTTACTTGCTTTGTTAGTCTTTTTATTGTGTGTGTGGTAATATAATGTGAAATGGCGATCTTGTTTATTTAAATCATACCGTAAAATCTAATAAAACTATATCAATGTTTGCAATTGCAATTATGATGAGGATGTGTTATTGTATTATTTTGATAATTGAACGAGTGTTTTGGTTGTAAATAAATGTAGCTATTTTAATAAGTTTTGTAATGTATCTTATTTAGTGACTTCTATTATAGATACATCTGTTTTTCCTGGTATTAATAAATTTATTGTCATTGTTATTGTTAATAAATTTTATCGAATGTTTTTTTTATACATTTATTCACTATCGACTCTGTTCATCCAGATTTTATCTAACTCTGACGTAATCCATGCCAGGTGTCGATTTTATACTATCTTAAATATTTTTCATGAATCATTTCCCTGACAAATAAAAATTCTTTTATTCTCTTTTTTAGGGTGCATTAAACGGCTCAATGAGCAGATTTCCATAATCTGTATTTGCTATGATTACTATAGCATATCGTTTGAAAAAATAGTGTCAAAATTTCTAATACCAGTACGTTACTCTTTCATTTTTCTTTTGGTGTCTGACTGAATTATTTCTACTATTCATAGCTAAACATGGCTTTATCTTTTGATATTTTTAACTAAATCATAATATTTCTCTTACCGATTGCTCTATGTTTTTGAGCTCTGTTACAGTCTTTATCTCATTAGCTAACTAGATATAAGAATTTTTAAGGTGTCAGTCATTGACCTCAGAGAGAGATTAATATGCTTCTCTGACAATATTAGCCTTCCTGGTTTGAATCCTGGAAAGTTACTCGTTCTTAATAGGAAAAGCAATGTTTTGATATCGCTGCTCTACGAAGCGACTCCAGGCCTAAATATGTTCCCAAAACTGATCGATTAATTATTAATAACTTAATATGTCTTCGCTTATGTTATCCTGCCTCTATTCAAACAATTTATGCTTTATCAGACAGATTGCATATCGATATCAGACAGATTATATCTATTTGGTAGCAGTGCTTCACTGTAGATTTTCACTCGATCCTTCTTTGGTGTCATTTTTTCTCCAAAATTATTAATCGCACTTAGTCTTGGAATAATTTTTCTTTAGTACTTTTTGGATTGGTTAATTAATTTCAGGCCAAATAGCTTAATCCATTCCTTTTTTCCTGTATTGCGAAGGTGTTGGCATGATCTTTTTGTGCTTTATTTCCTTGGAATAGATTAGCGGCGCTCTATTCTGGCTGTACCATTCCATCCATCCCTCGATTCCTCAGGATGGAAATTCCCATTTCCCATGGAAGAGTCAAAAGTGGAAAGTTTCCAAGCAATCCTTTTTTACCGGTCGCTACCGCGTTCTTCTGGCTTCGAACGCTTTTTCCATGGTCTGACTGATTGGCGAAGGGGTTGAGATGTGAATGGTGTCCAATGAAGACTCTTCCGAGAAACGGGAGGTGAAAGGACTCTGCTTTGGATAGAGGTGCTCAACTCTAAGAAAAGATAGTGTAGCCTTGATGCAAGTTTACTCGTACTCATAGTATCCTATAAGGGTTCTTCTCAGCCTCTGATTAATGGTTGGTTAACTCCTCCTCCATGGTTAACTCACATTTATTACATTATTTTCTCTACATCTTGATAGCTTATGTAAGTTTTCTAATCCTGTGTGCTTGCCTCTCGCTTCGGAGGAGATACACTTTTTGTAGACCGTTCTACTTTCTTTTGCTGCTTTCCTATTGTGGTAAAATATTTCTGAAATCATATGATATAACAGCTTTACTCCATCAAATCATATTTTTACGATTATTCTACATCATTGCTTCTATCAGTAAAATGTTTAGTTTTGGAACACAGGTGCATTATAAATTTTTCAGGTTATATGTTCCGCAAATACTTCTTTTTCAATTTCGTCCTAAAAATCTGTTGTATGTTCTGACGAAAGATGCACAAATTGTTTATTATCGAGAAGGAAAATATTGATGTGACCAGATGCTTCTTAATCCAACAGCTGAAGAGTTTAGAAGGAAGAGGATAAACAAGAAGATTGCCAAACTCATTTCCGATTAAGCTCTATGCGTTTTTCAATGGATTCACCGCATGCATTTATCTCACAATCAGGCTTCCCTCTTACTCTCCTATATTTTACTCGGTAAATTGCAAAGTGTACGATTGCTTTTTTGTTCAAGTTAAAAAATTGTTTGTCGCTCTTACAGCGGGGTTACACAGTTAAGATTTTCCACGTTCAAAGTTCAATGATAAGCACGAATAAATAAAGGTAATAATAAAATCATTCCGTTTAATTGTCTATCCAGTATCTCTTGATCAGGAAAAGTATCCGACTTTTAGTTTTCCTCTCTAAATATGGTTCGGAGTTTGTATTTTGGTTTGCTCGTGGAAACCAAATGCTTCGAGAATTTCCAAATTGGTCTCTTAGAGTTATCAAATTCATCTTTTACATTCTTCTGTCGCAATTAAGTCCAGTATAAACATATCATTAAATGGCACCCATTTACCCATTCCGACTCGGAATTCTCCAGCGCTGAGCACCTTCATTTTACTTTCTTCTATTCTTTCATTAAAATAGGCCTGTTGAACTCAGTATGGGAAGGTCGTGGAAGATCATTAGAATGAATGAAAGACCGTTCCGTACACTTCCATACCAATTTTATTTTGGCAACATGTATCGCTAGTGTCCATAATGATGCTAGGACACTAGCGATACATGTTGCCAAAATAAAATTGCTATGGAAGTGTACGAAACGGCGTTTCATTCATGAGGCCTTCGTCCAGCCATGTAAAGCGGTGATTTGTTGACAACTCGACAGGAGAGTTTTATTTAGAGAAGTGCTGATTGCTGAATTGTGATGCCCTACGATATGGAAACTAATGGTAATTGCCGATAAAAAGTATGTCCCAAACATGTGAATGAGTGGAACCGAGGCTCCTTGCGTCCATTCTTTTCATTTGGACGCTCATCATCACTTTGGATGCACCTTTGAGTCCGCTTGATAAAAAGAAAACTTACATAAGTGTGGACAAGAGAGAAGCGCCGTACACAATCCGATAAGGGTCATGATGGAGTGATCCTGGAGAGTCAGGATGGTAGTCACGCAAGGAAGAGGTACCAGCCGAATACGTTACACACAGACGACTTTTCTCACGACTCGAGAAAGTAAAACTCGCGTTACGTAAATTATGGGTTTCGTTATCCCCTAGTCATCGCTTAGTGATTGCGTCTGATGGAATAAATTAGTGTATCGTGATCGGATCGAAAAGTTATTTTTACGGAGGAAAAATTATTGTCTTTGCCACGGAAATTTTATGCCCATCATCGCATGAGACGTCAATCGAACAATTCTATGAGGAATGATTAGGGGAGAAACGTCCTTACGTCGGGGATGATAAGGGACTAAATATCATTTTCCGATGAGAAAAACTATCTATTTTCCACAGCGAACATAGCCAAGTAATTAATAAACTCGAAACATGACAACGCATGTATATTTACACGTTCAGTGACGAAACTCGAAAATTCAAACTTTAACTCAATTTTTTGACCAAATGGTGAGTTTTTCTTTTGTTAGACTATTTTTAGCAGAAATCGAGAAATTTTCACTTTCAGTCATATGTTTGATTGAGTGTGAAGGAAGAAAAGCACCGAACACGGAAAATAGATGTTCAGAAACAATAGATAAGATTTTGTTAAAATATTATCCTTGGAACATAGATTCGAACTTTAAATATATTTAATTGATTATTGTTTGAAACTAACTCTTATTTAGCTGCTTAACTTAATAAGCCTTAACTGCAATAGATAGATTAAGATGGAATTTTTTGTTGGCCTTGGAGGTGTATGTAAGATGTAGTCATATA
Organism: Pachydiplax longipennis; assembly: GCA_036926295.1. Classification (NCBI taxonomy): domain Eukaryota; kingdom Metazoa; phylum Arthropoda; class Insecta; order Odonata; family Libellulidae; genus Pachydiplax; species Pachydiplax longipennis. Next base: position 2,808,909 of record JAVFKF010000012.1, on the reverse strand, counting down.
TGCCATTGCGGATATCCACTTTTGATATTTGGGTTTATGCTTCATTGTCATTGATAAATATGTAAATGTTATAATCAATTCACGATTTTGAATGGTTCGTATTGTATTTAGAAATGATCATCAATAGAATTATTTACTGTCACTGTCAGTACATTTTCTTTGCGTCATACTATAATCGTAGTTTTACTGTTATCAGCTTTCACGATGAGCATCATCCACTGCGATTCACTTTTATTATTATTTGATTATTCAACATTGTTATTTGATGGCGAACGATACTTTTACTCACAAATCAGTGTGATTTTAATTTTATACATTATTTCTGATATAAGGTAATTAGTAATTAATTGTTCCGAGAATAAATCTTATTGACCATAAAATGCTGCTGTCAAGAATGAATGTCTTCCTACAAGAACGAAGATAGACATAAAAAATCTTTTATGCATTTTCAGCCTTTGTTGGAATGGATCTTACTGATATAGCGGAAAGCCATGATGATTACAAATCACTTCGGCTAAAAGATTCACAGAATGAATTTTCATATTAATTACTGCGTTCGTTTGGAAAATCGGTTGATTTTTGCCTTTGTTGAATACGTTACAAAAATAAGGGATTTTTCATAAAATACTAACGGTTTATACTAAAAATCTATCGTAAAAAATAAATTAGTTAGATAAAAATGTGAAATGTTTCATGCTAGTACAGGCTCTGGGAAAGGCGTTTCGTTCCTAGAAAGAGTTTGCTTTATTTGTTAACAGAATAGATTAAATAAAATCTCTCTCTCTCTCTCAAAGTTACTTTTGGTTTAAATCAGCGAACCCTCACAAAAAGTGAAAGGTACGAGTTTACTCAATTAAGTCAAACAGTTGGTCATTTTAAATTTATGAAACTTGATTCTCTGTATCGGAGTATTTCCCTTGTCAACCCGAAGCTCCCTAAATGAAATACCCGTCGTGCTTACTGCACTTTCGTGTAAGAGTGAAATACTTCTTTAAAGTAGCAGTCAGTTCCATTTATAAAATGTTCTTTATGACGGTTTCTTAGGAAATGGATGGAGAATCATTTTCTACATTCATTTTTGCGAAAATTTTGACATATTCATCATTAATGTCTTAATATAATTCAACTGAAGATTATAGTCGTTCTGTAGAAATGAAGGTATAGAAAACGATGGAAAATTCTTTATGGCGGTAGGATAAATGTTTACGAGAAATTATTTTATGTTTACGTTATGATGATCAAGGGACTCACATTCAGTCTAGTAGAAGTAGAAAAGCGTTCTCAGATCACCATTTAATACTTGTTCAATTTGGCTTTATATGTAAAGTAATGATATGAATATTTTACGTGATACTTAGATGTTCTTAAAGAATATTGCAGCTGTATTATATGCGTATTAGCTGAAAACGCTCATTCTGAAATCGTTCGTGGTTTTGTTACTGTCTTCTTAAATTTGTGTTATGTAAATCTAAATGAATACCAAACACGAGCCTTGAAAACTAGTGCACTGAACATTTTAAAATCATTTTTATTTTAATTTTATTATTTTTAAGCAAAAGTCGATACTAATGTTTTGATTTCTTGCGTAATAAATGACTATTTACATGAGCTGCTTTTATGATTATGTGACTCAGGTGACATCTTAAAAGAAGGACATGTTTTTCTTCTCGCAATGACTTTGATTTCTTATACCCTCCAGCCATCTTATCTTTAAGTGGAAATTGAAATAATTCTCGAATACCTATAAGTTTACTAGGGTGAAGACAGTAAAGGCTAATCTTGCTTATGAAATTTATCACAGGTTAATCGTACCAAGTATATAAGCGGACTTATGTTCAATCGAACTAAATGAGAGCTTACTTTATCAATTACCTCTTGCTACAGGGTGTTCCATAAATGATAGGTACATTCGGGACACCCCGTAAAATCACTATGTTAAGAGTCTCACAATTGTTATGTAATTCAGTTTCGGCACATTTCGTATCGTTTTTCCAAGAGGAGAACTCCTTCGTTTTGAGCTCCTCCGATCAGTCTTTTCCCATTCGGTGTCCCACCTTAAGGCCGAGCTTAAAACCAATTATTCGACACCGTCGCATAACAACGGGCGTTCTTTTAAGACCGAAATTTCTCTCTCCGCAGGCGTCACATACGTGGGTGGAATGCACGATGGTCGCTTCCACGGCATGGGCGTGTTGAGATATCCCAATGGCGCCACAGTGGAAGGCGTCTGGAATCACGGTCGCATCCACAAGAGTAGGATAACCTTCCCCGATGGCCTGCGGTATAAAGAGAACGACTGGGATTACTGTTCTCCATCGGACAGGAGGTACGTTCCTAAGAATACTTCCGCAGGGTCCACCTCCGTTATACAGGGGGACCCGATTGATTTATCAAAGAAAGGAAGATAATAACCTCTCCTCTGCGCTTCCGGATGTGGTCTTCCGTGATAGAATTTCTCTACATATTCCCCGCTTTATCTTTCCAAACGGTTATCCAACAGGGGTTGAATAATGTAAATGTTCCGGGCTGAGGATGTCCAAACCCCATTCACTTCTAATTCACCCTCTCTTCGCCCCATCGATCCATTTAGCTTTTCTATTATTCATGCTCCGTTGGCTTCAAATATTTATAGTGTTTTCACTGTAGCTGTCTGGGGTTTTCTTTTTCCTTCCGGAGACTGTGTGTTTTGGTTCAAACTTTTCCTTCGTCTCTTTCCTCGTGCTTTATCCTCACTTCGCCGTAATTTTAAAGTAGACTCCCCAATCTCCGTCTAAATTTTTCTCTTCTCTTTGTGTTCTTTTCTCAAAAGCAGACAATGGTGCTGCAAGATGCTTACTTGTTATAGAGGGTTAAATCGAGTAGAAATTTCCTTCGTGTGTTTCATATACTTGACGGAAAATTTTAATTGAAGAATTCGTAAGTACGGTGGTAGTTGGAGGAATGTTTCAGCAGATATTTTACTTAAGTAAACATGAACCCTTGCGGACTCTTCTTAGTTATGATTTAACATTATTATAAATTAATGGTATTCCCAATAACTATAAGTTGGTTTTAAATCATTGTAGAATATTTCTAGCATTTAATGTGCTGCAAATCTTCGTTTTTTCTCCGAATCAAATCAAAGTTTATAATTGTTATCTATTTGTGCATTCATGAAGGTGCATGAATTTTAGGTATGCATATAAATTTCATGTAGGTGATTTACTTCTAAACTTCACCTTACCAACACAATTCTATGAATCATAACCAGACAAGATCTCTAACGTAAAGAGCATATTTTTCAAATGCATTTAATATCTCTGCTGTATTTTCAGGCTAATATAATAGTCAATGACTTTCTTCTTTCGGTTAATTTGACACTAAGAAATTGTCGATGTTTATCCGTGGATGTCTGTAGAAATAAAGTTTGATTGAAATCAAATACTTAATGCACATAAGAACTTCGCCAATTTATTAGTATTCGTAATTATACAGTAATAAATATCAGGATATTATTCATTATGCTTCATTTCACTAGTCGAAAACCAACATTAGTTCCTCGCAACGCTTCGATTCACAAATTCCAAAGCATTGTTTTTGCCTCCTTCTAAAAAGATGTCCACAGTGATTCCGCACGATTTGATTCATCAAATGCTTAGATCTCATCCGGTCAATCCATAGAGTCCTCCTTTTGTCCATTCATATATTTTCCCCTAGTTTAACCTACTTTCTGTGTAAGTAGGGAAAGGTAGTTCAGTAGTAAGGTAGGTTAAGTAGGTGCACATGACACCAAAAATATATTACCGGCCTCGCAAAAAAAGCCGAAATTTTGTATTATCGATCAATATGTGTTTGTTCACAAAAATTCGGCCATTTTCACCCGCCTTTTTCCTCAATCGTTTCCTTATGTCATTTTGTTGTTGATTTTGATTTAGTTGATTTTGTTTGATGTCATTGGTCAATAAATGGATTAGTGTGTCCCTTGACGACATATGATAGTCAACATTTCTCATTTATCTTTGATTATTGAAACATATCCGTAAGAATACTTATCATAGAACATTATATTTAAGGTATTACTTGTAACTTGGTGATTTTTGGATTAATTAAATGTCAGCACGCGTACATATTTAGTATTCGCAGACTAGAAAGACTCGCAGAAAACATCTTTGATTTGATATGTATTTCAAAATATTAAATGAAAATTTCACTTTTTTTAAATGTGTGAATCATTCACAATCTCACTCAAAAACGTGATATGTATTCTCAAAAAAGAAACCACTGTATGCAGTTTGAAATGCTTAAGTGAAAGTACACTGTTGCTGCCTTTACACAATAAGTTTGACCTTTACCTGAAACGGATCTCATTTTTCTTTACTGTTTATTCCTGTTTGAATCCTTTACAATCTGATGACAGCTGCCTCAAAGGCAGCTGTCATCATCAGTATGTTAGTATTAACACGGTAAAGTAGTTTCTTTGTTTAAATGGATTTATTTAGACCTCGAAGATATAGTTTTATAATAAATATCAATACTCTATGTCGATGTATAATATAGGTTAACTCAAATTCTAGAAGGTAATTCCATTAGTCTCACATTCACAGGATATGAAAATCCCTTCAAGCAATTAATTTTTCTAATTAAATTCTGCGAAATCTCTGAATGCCATTTTGTTTATCCGCGAAATTGAAAACGAATACGTTCTTCAATTTTTAATTTATCCATCCTCATAAAGCCATTATTAATATTATTATAAGGCCGGATTAAAACTTGTTCACGCTACGGGTGGTTGTATTGTACGGGTGATTATGAAGTGGTAGCACAACTATCATGTTGTTGTAATAATGTTAGTTTTATGGCACATAACTTAAGGGAGTGGTATGTTCGCAGGGTAGAGCCTTTTTAATTTCCCCATTTTATTTAGAATGAATTTTGCTCTTATTTAAATAGGCTTATCTAGCCTGAGTTTCAGTAGGAATTAAATTGTTTTGAGGCATATGGCAGGACGTCTACCGTGAAAGTCACTTCACCCTTCAAGAAATCCATGACAATTAATAATAACACACATACAGACATACTAGCTGAAAAGCCCGTTGATTCTCAACGGGGAAATAAAAATTTCTACGTACTACATTAAATATAGTGTCTGTGATGTCGTCATGACTCATGTAAATTTTAATGATTGATATCCCCTCTCAATGAATTCCTCTATGTATGATAGAGTAGCATCCATTGAATATTCCATCTTATTTCACCTATATGATTTTGGTCTATGACATATGAGGTAATATTTCTCAATCATAACTCTGGACCTCAATTTGATGATTTTTTTAAATAGAATTAGAAACAGAAACGCCTTCTATCAGTAATTTATCAAGTTGATAAATTCATTCATAAATTCTGAAAATAATGTTCAACTATCTGAACGAAAATGCAATAAATAACCAACTAAACTCAATTAATTTTCCATCGAAATATCTTACATTTACTCCAAATGTGACATTGAATTTTTTAAATACGTTAAATATTGCCATGTTAATGCGATATTTGTCTGAGAATCATATACGCAAGATTAATATTTTAAACTTTTTCAATCGAAGTGCTCCTTAATTCTCAACCGAGATAATTCCGAAACCGAGAATAACGATGAGTCTTTATTAAATATACTTCTCACGAAACTTGTATAGAGCTTGTAAGATATACAAAAGCAACAAACTCAAGTTCTGAGGAAAATTCATCGGTGCTGATTAGTCTGATTAGGTATTAGTCGGATTAGTCATGGAAAAATACAAGTAATTTATTTACGATTTTTTCACATTAAAGTTAGGCACGTTTTTGTTCCAGGCTTTGGGGATTAATCATAAATTTTATTTTGATATTCATTGAGCACAAGATTTTTTCCTCATTTATTCAATAATTCATGCTAAGCATAAGCCTCTTAATTAAGCTTTATATTAGCCGACTCATACGCTGCTACTATAATTAATACAAAGTAATAATAGTAATATTCGAAAACTTCTCTTGAGTTTTAAACAGAGGCAATTTTCTTACTATTTGCGTCAGTAGTTAATTGACAACTTATTGACAGAAGAATTGAGTCGAATAAAAGGTAAGAAATTTTTATACATTTCGTCAGTGACGACCACAGACTAAATATCTAAGACTTTAGGCTCCAGTTGTGCTTTATCTTAGCTGTCATTGAATTAAAAGACCTTCATTGGCTATTGTAAGGCCCTTTTGTTCTTTCAGTTTATGTAAATTAACCAGAGATATTTGAAAATATCATGAAAATGTATCATATGATTGAAAATTCATCACACGGTTGTTTGATGTACGTTCCAAGTCTTCTAAACTAAAATAAGTTCTATGAGTGACTGAAGTATCTTTGTCATTTCTTTAGTCTCTGGAATAAAAATGATCTCAGTCCAGAATTTTCTAATTTCATTCGCCACTTTTATACGCTATAAATATACAATGATGATAGTGCAGGTCCCTAACTTTTACTTAGCGAAATTCTTTGTAACAAAATTTTCAGTGTTTTCACAATCAGGAAAATATGTGTCCTATTTAAGAAACAAAGTAGAAGAAAGTTTATATTAAATCTTGCTTTAATGTACTCAATAGAATTGTAATAAAATGAATCTTAATTATTGAGTGAGAAACTCTAATACATAAATATTGCAATGATGAATGGAGATAGTTTTAATACTGTTTCAGTTATTTTTCTGTTGCAGCAACCGCACCTTTTCATTTTAGTTTAGTATTAGTACCTTATAAATCTATCAACCCAACGCAACCTTGTCTAAAGATCCCTAAACGTTCAAATCTTAAGTTAACTCTGTTATGCTTTAAAATATTAGTTTTTAATATACGAATAATATATATTTTGTTTCGGTTATACATGGTCATTTATATATGAGTTTTTGTTGTTATAGCCGCGCTGTATTTATTAGATAAAAGTCTTTTATATTGTTATTGTCAAAGATTTCATAAGAAGTTCATAGCTGTGAAAGTCATCAGTTTAAAGGAAACAAATGCTTTGGTAACTATAGGTATGAGTATGACGTCGTGGTGTGCGTAAATATTACGAAAATTACGGTGGCATAACAGAAAACTATTTGATTCTTCATGAAACATTTTCTTTTCCACACTGCGTAAGTTTATTTGCGCAAAAAGTATTCTGACGGGGAAATAAGACTGATCCATTGCATGTTCGCGTATCTTCTTCTAGAAACAATTCTGCAAAGTGCTTGCCAAGTATGAAATTCTAAATCGGGAGAGCTCTTTTGTTGTATATCAGGAGAGAGGAATATTTAAGAAGCGATGGTAGAAGCAGTCGGCAGGTGTTTTAGGAGTAGTAAACAATGCGTTTATAATTCGATGGGAGCGCATATCGTTCGTCTGACCAATGCGCTCGATTGTTATTCAGCGGATCAAAATTTCCATGGAATGTGTTTGGAATCAACTCCTTCGATCACAATGTCCAAGCTACTGAGCCGGAATATTTCATCGGAAGATTTTGTTCCTCTTGTTACCGCCGCTGTACGATTCCCTCATTCCATTTTGCATTGACAGTATATTCGATCTCAGTGTTCGCGAGTTCGTGCCCTACCAGCGTCATTGTAATATTCGTATAATGTAGAATCAACAAAACTATATACTGATGTGTCCAAAGAATCCAATTCGTTTTGAAATGCTTTTCTTAAGATTTCAGAATGTGCGGCTCCTTTTCATTGCTTACGTCAGTTTCAGTTTGCAAGATTTTTCACTATCAAATTTTTCACTAGCAAAAATCATTCTTTCATATATCTCTGTAATACAAAAGTATGTTAGAGATTAATTTTGTGTAAAACTTTGTATAGAGTGTTTTGCCGGAAGAAAAGGTTAGGGAAACGCTTCCGTTCAGTAACCGTAACTATACTACTTGTTGTGACTCTTAAAGAAAGAAACTGGTGTTAAAAGAAATATTAAACCTCGTTTTGTACACACTCTATGGTTTTGCTGAACTCTGTTTCAAATTGTAGGTGAAATCTGAAGGAAGTAATACTGCATAACTAACGGTATATTTTAGTACTTATTAGTTCTTAGTATTACGTAAGGTATCAAAGTTTGCCGTTCCCAGTGGCCAGAGTGTATCAATGTTTATTTTGCCGGATTTCTCATCCGTTCCATGCAAAAATATCTAAGTAAAGAATATCTTGCGAAGAGATAGCAAAAATCTAGCATCTCTGTCGTTTGTTTCTTGACCCTTTACAACTCTCCCTTAATAAAGACCTGATGGAATCTCATGGAAATGGTCGGTGGGCGCGGCCCAGACAAACGCTTGCAATAATAACATCGTAATGTATGCAGATGGAGAAGAGTGAGTCAGTGAGAAACGACCTTCGAAGGTGACTCAAGTATGAATCATTCGCCTTATCTCGCAGTTAATTTCGAGACGTGGGAATGTATTCAGTGTATGCGAGACGGAAATGCCAAGTCAAAGGAGAAGACGCTGCGTGTGTTTTTGGGGATTTGTCGAGACAATTACATTTAGAATACTCTTTCTTTGGAAGAGGTAAACTAAAGAACTGGTTTCTTGCATCCTTGAAAGGTCGAATCGGCGCACAAGTTGGAACATATATCGGCTGTGCCGGATGATGAATCACCCTCTGTGGCATAGTTTGGAAATTCATCGCTGATGTTTTCAAGAAAAACCAAAGAGAAATTTTTTCAGAAAGAACAGAAGTGGTATGTGATACTAATATCAATAATATCGTTCTCCGCAAGTTTTAAGGGGGCGATTCATGAATTCTACGATATCTGATTAGAGGGAGATCAGTGCTCTTTCACGCCACTTTACCTTTGATTTCGTATCCGTCGCCCTCCCAACTGCAGGTTACGAAATTGAAACCGATGAAACGAGATCCGGAGCATAATAAAATAACTGCTTCTGCTAACTAACGATTCGCTAATATTTTTTGCTCTATAGATCGTACTATCGCCCAATTAATTAGGAAAGATGTAATTGTTCAGTGTCTCCTAGATTAGTATGTCACATATGGTAGAAGTGAAGTCATTAACTCTGCTTCGAAATCTGAGGTCATTTTGCACTTGTGACCCCAAGGAATCGAACCCAGGACCGCTTTTACTAAAAGGAAAATGCGCTGCCAACTTGGGAAACCCATGGGCGATTTTGCTCTGAGAATCACAGGTCTATTTCATCTTCGCATTTCTCCGCCTACGAGAAAATTCGATAAATTTTTGATCATTCGTCGACTTTTTAGCATTTATTTTTATGCTCTCTATGTTTTCCTGTAGTATTCTCACAATTACAAATTATCAAACCTTTTCTGCCATGGAGTCTTTCTCTGTATAAATTTGTTTTATATTTAACTAAATTTTCCTTAAGCGTCACTTTACTTGATGATTTATTTGATGAATATTATTTTTTTGTAGCTGTAGTAATTAAATAAGTTTTAAAAATAGAATGTATTATTATTATATTAAGTTGCAATAAAAATATCGTCACATTTTTACAAGACCATCAAATTTTACAAGATTACATCGGTTTTTCGAATTAACTCGCAATTTTCATTAATTGATTTTATAAAAAATATTGATACGCATTGAAAATGATTTACATAACTTAAATAAAAAACAAGTAATATCTCACTTATTTGGATCTCCAGGTTCCGGGTATCCCAGTGTCTAAATATTTTTGTTTTTAATGTTCTATTGGTGGATAAATTTCATAAGTTATATCGCATGAAATTTTTACAAATTTAATAAACACAAGCACTGCAATTTTCATTAATTTTCTGGAGATAATGAACAGAATCACTATTTTACTTCACCTATGTTCGATAATTTAAAGTTTTTAATTGAAACTTCCCACCTCTTGCCTCTACTAACTTATTATAACATTAAAAATTATATAAATAAGAATACACAATTTTTTCTTTCTCAAGCGATACTTACTTGGTTTTGTTCTTGCTAGCCCTTATTTAATTTCTTTATTCCTTTGAGTTAAATACGGACAATATCATGATATTGGGACGTTCACCATTTATTTTCACCTCTGCGTCGATTTTGATGACACCCTATTGATATGATACAAATTGCCATAATGTTTTAATGGTAAATTATCAATTGCTCTGTTGAAAGTGCTACTTATAATAGCAGTAATCTTGATTCATCTTAGCGGATTTAATCAAAATTATTAACTTAAAATTACTGTCAAGTCCACTCTTCTTATCATCCCTTGGTAATCTCCAGCTTACATGTCCATTTCAGGATTCGAAACATGGATTGAGGAGTCATCAAGCTTGCATATCAACCGCCACTCCTTCGGAAAATATACATACACATAATAAATGACTGTAGAAAAAGAATCCGCAGTAATGATGAAAATTTCCAAACCCTGTGCACCCTCTTGCTATCCTCTCATTCATAATCTAATTCTTGCTCTGATTTGAAACGAGTAAACCATTCATTTTTCCGAACACGCGTTCATTATCGTCCTTCTGGTATTAACGTAAGCATGTTACTATTATTAATACAAGTGTGTTACGACTCCTGACACAAATATGGTCATTTAGAGAAGTGTCATTGAATGGTGTGCAAGCCATAAGACAGAAGGAAATCGACTCATTCACATTTTTTATTCGTCATTTCACTCATCCAAGCTGTTCTGCAGGAAATCGGATTGCATCCTAACAATCGCCGATCAGCTAAGGTTGACTTTTCTGTCGCTGAATAATGGATTGCGTGTTCATCTCATCGAGAATATTCTGCTTGTAATTTACACTGAGTCATATGAATGAATATTTCAAGGGGCGAACGAATGATTTCATTATTGTACTGAAGATGTATCTGATCTCCGGTCGCAGTGGAAGGCCTCACGTTTCAACTCCTCCGGTTTTATTCCAGAGCTAATCAATAAAGACTAATTTGTAAGTGAAAGAAAACCATGACTTTGTCTGTATCACTAAAAGTTTTTGCTCTACATGGATATTCTACAAAGTGATACGTTTGCTCAATCAGCATCATCCATCTGCGCGGAATTCATTTAATGAATGTTTTACACTGATGCTGCTGTGACCCTGCCACTGAGAATTACTCTTTAAGGATAATCAAATTACTTCACAGAAGTTAAAGAAATACATATAGTAAAGCATAATACACGGACAATAATTTATTAGAATATATGTAATTTTGGTCTAATCATCTAAACGTTTAAAGGCAAATCTAATAATTTTTTCATAGGTACTAATATGCTAATTTTGTATGATTGGCAATGTTTTAAGGAATAACATAGAAAGAATGACGAAGATGATGGATATAGGAATATCTTATATTTATCGAGGAGAATTCGTTTTTAATCAGGGAAATCCGTGGTAGCATTCAGTCACTGCACAATCCGTAAGGAATCAATTTCCGTTCTGTGAAAGACTTGATTTTGTTATTCATTCACTCGTATTTGTTTTTCATTCGGCTTCTGATTTAAATCATGCAGAGCCGTATGAGATCTGGTCCAGATTGGCTATTACGAATGCAACAGGAGATATCTATCTTCCATTAGTCCGAGGCATCCACTATTCGTATCGCTCCTCTTCTTTAGGCCAGATAATCCATGTAGCACTCTTATATCGCATCATTTCTTCGAAGAAAGATTTTGACATAAGGAAGGAGTTTCGTTATTTCCCTCTACTTCTTAGTCTTCACAGGATGTTTTGGATCTGTATCGATTCCCTACGAATTTGGTATCTAAAATAGATTTCTAGTCGGATCAACTGTACATATATTTGGAAGAGAGATGATGATTGGCTTCAATGCCGTATTCTTCCGTATTTTTAAAATGCTTTCCCAGTGGAAGATTTTTTCTGAACAAATAACAACAGATGACTACATTTTTCGATACATTTTGCTTCGACTCGAATTCTTGACTTTCCCTTCGATTTCTCTGCAACTTTTATCTCTAGTTTTTCGATAAAAAGTGATTGTGCGAATGGAGGGCGAGTAAGATGAATAAATAATGATAGAATTTATACGCTTTTTTCTTATCTAAGTGAGCTAAGAACCCTGGGGGGGGGGGAATACAATCGCAGTCATTTCTAAATTTCTTTGAAAAGTATTTTCTATTTCTTTTCTCTTCCTTGATAAGGGTAAATAACCTCAACAAATGCATCCCGTAATTTCCACTTTTACTTTATATTGCATGTTTTCAGATTTGGTAATCACTCGTCCGGGAGTAATAAATGCGAGTCTCTCCAGATGGTGGTGCGGGTGGGCACGCCCACTGGATTTCATTTAGGAAATATTTTTATTGATTATACATGCTATATTATCACTCCCTTTATGAATAATTGCATACAAGTATTAATTATTCGCATGACTCACCATGAACGTAACCCGATATTCAGTACTGCGTGCTGTACTGTACGTAAGAGACAGAATCGACTGTGCATGAATAAAGGTTTAAGCGGGCAAACTTAAAAAAAACCTAAGCAGGATGAGGAACTTGAGTCGCTTTATTTATAGGCGGTATCTTATACTTAAAATAGAAACCGTTTTTATTTGGGCACCATTAAATAGATTCCCCTAATTAAAAAAATTCAAATTTTAAATAGGTATTGAATTTCATGGTTGCCTTCAAATACTTTGTTTCAGCTTTTCCGCTGTACTTAATGCAAGTAAGAGTGATTCCAACTATAATTAGAGAGGTTAAAAAGTAACACGATATTTGAAATGTCTGTGAAAAAATGAAATAAATCAACTTCATTTTACTTCAGTTGAATTCAATGTGTATTTTTTAATTCATATAACTTATTTTCCAGGAAATTTAATAAATTTAAAAAAACTCTATATGAAAAGGGATGATTTTCATAGGCTCGACTCCGGGTCCACTCAGCGCCAAGATGCCTGCGTTACACGTTTACAAAGTCTGCCGCATCCATTTTTCCTCCATTTCTCGTAATAAATATGTAAGCCTTCAGTTTTAATTTCCAAGTGGATTTATGATATTGATCGTCACGAATTCTATATTAGTATCTGTCATTTCTCCATTAAACAAACCAAAATGTTGAAAATGCATTAAATATTTGCATTAGCAATCAATTGAAGCAAATTTTGGCACTCGTACCGATTTCTTTCCTGCTCCAATTTGAAAATATATACCTTTGTTAGGATTACCGTACATCCGTTAGATTGTGTATTTCTGTCCTTAAAACTTCTAAAACAATAAATGGATCCATTTCTAAAATTTGATTGCTCTATAAATATCATCACCTTCTGTTTGAATTAGAAATGAGGTCCTGTTCTCATTTTGCCGAATTGACGCGATGGTGCAAATCTGAAGACGTCCCCTTTATCAGAACGGTAAACCGCATCCTCAATTCAAGCGTGAAAGCTATTTCGGCTTTGATCATTGTCTTCGGCAACTGTTTCAGCGGTGTAACTATGTGGGGGTTCATTTTCTACAAATTATTATCTTCCTATTTCACGTTGCATTTTTTTTGGGTTTCCTTTTTTCATATTGTTAATTTTTCACTTTTTGGTTGTTTTTTTCCATAGATTCGTTTATTCTTGCATTATTATCGTCACACCTAGCAGTTATTCTCTTAACTTTACCATGGTCGACGTGATACATCGCTTGTAATCTTACTGCTAAGAAATTCTTGGAGAGTCATTCACTTATTCTTGTTACACTCAGTTTTTGCGTACCTTAATCCTTTTCTAACTTGGTTGTCATTTGTCCTTGTGTAGCGACAGTTAACGATTGCGTATGACTTGACTAACTACCCAACAGGCCTGTGATAGATGAGGATGTCTATGCCATACGCCACTGGCAGGATAAATATGTATAGTAAAATAGAGTTAAGACGCTTTTGACGAATTTTAAAAGTTTTGCTCCTGAAAACGAAAAGGAATCTTTAGTTTTACTTGCTTTCCACAGCTGTAGATATCTTAAGGGTTGACGAAATGTTGCTTTGTGATAGTGGTTGTCTACCCATCGTATGTTTCATGAATTGTCTGTTTTTCGTGCAAAGGGACCTCCGTCCCTTTTTACTTAATTTTGTCTTTTTTTCACTCAACAAGGAAAACATTTTATCAAATATGCAAGAAAGTAAAATGGAATCAAATTTCCATCTTTTGATTGAGTATGAGGCGGAAGATTGTCTAAAGCAGTGCATCTGGAAATGGGAAAAATCCGCATTTCAAACGGGTAGCAGAGCGTTCTAAGCGGTGTTTAGTGTGAAAGGGAGTGTCAAGTGGGGTATCTTCTTAAGCGGGAGTGTTTTTAACGGGTTTTACTGTTTATACATAAAATGTAAACTGCAAGCATTCAAATCCCACAGATTAATTTCAAACCTCATAAAACAGTGACATTTGAGGAGGGTTAATCCTTTCACTGGAAAAATATAATCTCTCCAACACGAATATTTTGCTTGATATTTATGGAGAAAGTACCTTCGATTCGCCTTTCGATTCGATTGTTTCAAAGTTTTAAGACGCAAACAATTGGCTATTCGCAGTACCTGTTTGCAACATTTAGCACAATTAGGAGTACCAATAATTGGCGACAGAGAACGTGAGGTAAACATTGAGGTGAATCTAGTCCAAAGGAGGCCGAGCGGAAGTGTTCGCTAAAAGGAGTCTCTGCCTTTAGAAAAATCGTAATAGGTTATTGGAACTTCTAACGAGAGCTTGCACAAAGGTCGATTCTACTTGCATCCGGAGATAATTCGCTTATCGGCGCCATTCTAGCAATACCGTTTGAAATGTGACAGGGGAATTATTAATGAAACGAAGGGGCCAAAGATTTAGATCGTTTCATTTGGTCTTGAAAATCTTCTTTCTGACATTAGGTACGAAGGAAGATTATTTGGAAGAGTGAATTATTTATATTGTGTAAGCAGGATATTTTTAAGTTCATTATATTCACTTTATGCAACAGTTTGGAAGTATCTTTATCTATGATCAGCACTATTTGATCGTATATGCGAAGCATATGTCTATAGATAACATCAATTAAATTTTAATTACGTATGTAATTTTAAATCACAATTTAAAAACTATACTGTGAAAATTTCCTCTCCATTTTAACATGATTATCAGTAACTTGCGGAGTTGGAGCTTTATGTTTACAGAATATTTTTTTTTAATTCAGAAGAAATTAACGGCATTTTATGGAAAACTTAGCTCTTCCACTTATTGCGATGACTTATTCATTTTATCTTCTCCTGATGAATAACGTATATATTTATAGTAATTTCCAGCTCTTGTGAATTTCGAGCATATGTATTCAAGGGAGATGACGAAATTTCGGAAATCGTTCCACCATCGACATGAAGAGTCCTTTAACATTATGTAAGGAGACTAAATGGAGAAAAATACCGAGGCAAGACTAGTAGAATGATCCTGAGGAGAATATTCGAGCAGGGTTTGAAGTTTAAAGTAAATTCATAAAAAGATAAGCAGATACGTTATAAGCGCAAGAGGTATAGAAAAGTAGTGAGATTAGAGAAAGGCATTCAGGGCCGGCCCGGTAATACAGGCAAAATAAGGAACGCTATGGGCAGCTATATTTTGCTAAGATCCAAAGTAAATACCTATATATTTTTGCAGAGGTAATTGTCAAAATTCAGGAATTACATCACATTAAGTTGGTAACTAGTGGAACTATTTCGGATGGTACACTTTTTAAACATTTAAGTACGCAAAAGAAAACGAAATTTTGCCATGATCAAAACCCCTTTGACACGGAATCCCTGCACGAAGTCAAAGCGAATCTATGTAGCGAAACAAAGCTGCAAATTTCCTCTCTTCAATTCTTAATGGTTTGATCATGAATCCTCTTCGTATATGCTTGATTTCTATGCTATATTATTGTTTTGCGTTGTTCATAAATACCGTTTCCGGATCTCATTGAATGATAGCTGTGATATAATTTGATCTGCGCTCGAGACTCCATTTGAGGAATACCTTGGCTCCAACCCACACCTAAAATACCTAAAAATAAGTGACGGTAACTCACTTTTCCTGTCACGAGGAAGAAGTTCCCTGCTATCGCAAAATGTTTTTCTTCTTGTTAATAACTCATTAGCATAATTTTGAAATCTATTGAAATTTCCTTTTTCCCGGATCAAAATTTCATATGCCTTATATTTGCTCCTTAAATCCACATACAGATCGCACTGATATGGCAGGTGTTCCACTGTTTTCCCCTTGTTAAATATACATCTATCACTCTTAGTTTAAATTGACTTAGTTTACTGTTTATTGATCCCTGGCTTGTTTTTAGGAATGTAGTGTATGATCCAGGTTGAAACCGTGTTACTTCTGGAATGAATTTCTTTATAATATATCCTTTTTCAGAACTAATCATTCTGTGCCTCCACTTACTATTTATTATTTCTTCCAATTTATTCCTTTTATTTTTAGTACATTCGTTAGCGTATTTCAGTGCAATTTCAAATTCAAACAATTTGTGAAGTTCCCACATTAGCTTCGAAAAGGCCTATGAAGAACCGACTGAATTATTATCGAAATGTATATACGATTGGGTGCACAGTCAGTCTGAGCTATCGAAAATCAAAGCTCGCGCGTTGGAATCTCCGGCGTGAATTCCGCTTCTGGCACGCACTGCCCCGATCTGGCGATAAAAAAATTCTGGAAAAGGTTTTGTGACGCACCGAGAATACGCAAGAGTCTCGTTTTGGAGGCATGCACCATAGCGTGCACCGTTCCCTTGCGGTTCGCATGGGAAGTAGTATTGGTCTGGCTGCACGTGTGGCTCCACGGTCTGGCGGACGATTTTTGCATTTCCTTTTATTGCCGAAGTTATTGCATTTGGGTGGATGTTTTATGTGTGGAGTCTTTTCGTCGACTAAGTGTGTTCAAGGATGGGAACTGGTCCGAAGGCGTGGATTCTTTCACGTTTTGGGACTGTTTATATTTGTCGTTAACGCTTTTAAATTTGCTTTTTGGTACTTCCAAGGTGAACGTGGAATCAAAAATGGGTTTGGCAGAAAGCGGAAGGCGAGTAATCGAATTTAAAGACGGTTCGGAATTTTCCCCGAAATCTCCTCGAGGTAATAAAAAGTATTCTAGAAAACGGGGAAGCAGGATTCACATTGTTCTGCGGAGAAAGAGGATTGCTATTTAGACATTTTCAGTTTTACTTGAAGATGAAGCCAGACTTTTAAAACCAGGTCGTGCTTTTTGTCATGGTGTGATTGAATTTATTGATTACCTATGAATTTTGTATTCCTCATCATCTATGGAATCCTGGAAAGAATCAGTTTTACTGGTCATGAAATAAATTAGTATTACACTGAATCTTTCGAAATTGAATTGAGTAACTTAAGTTGTTATGTGGCCATAAATGGCAGATATTCGATTGAAGTGATTGAAGAAAATAAAAGGAAAAGAGAAATATGCATTGGGATTTTTTCTACACGATTACATGATTTACTGTCTTTTTACCCCCTCTTTTCCCTGAACCGGTGGTTGAGCGTCTGGAACCAATAAACTTCATTAGTATGTACCTCTATAAGTTACTTGAATCCACGAGAGATTTGGCAAACCAAAAGTAGATAAAGATAATTCCTCATATTTTATATCACACATTTTTGCTTCTCGATTTAAATAAAAGATAAAATATGTGCCTGGTTGGCAGAATGATTAGTGTGCTATTTGATATCTGTTCTTAGATTCTAATAGTTATTCATTAAGGAAAATTTTACAAGCATTCTAAAGGCTTGGTAATCAGCCCTCAACTCCATTAGTGACAATAATTAGATTGATTTTTTCCATTTTACTCTAACGTTAAAATTAAAAACTATAGGGAGAGTTTTATTACCAAACTTTAAAACAAGGACACTAGTTTAGCTTGATTCTGTTCACCTGGTCATTTCATTAGTATTCATGCCACCCTAACATGTCCACCTAGTAGCGTAAATTGTAGGATCTTACTCCTGAGGTTCTAAAAATTCTCCCAAAATATTGGTAATATATTTCATTTTAAGGCTGTGAAGGTAGTCTACTGTATTCTTATAGAAGTGCGACTGCCGGTTAAATATGTCTGGCCATGTTTGGCAGTGTCGACGCGGCACGTACAGCTCTTAATCCAATCACCAATCCTCTCCATCTGATTTCATCAGCAAAAGGATATGAGAGAGGCCAAAAGTTCGACTGACCGCCGAGAATAAAGGGAACGATCCTGTCTCTATGAAATTCACACTTTGTCTAACTAAACGATTTGAAAATGTAGTCATAAAATATCAATCTATTGTGATCGTTATAATATACCATATCTCCTAATCAATGTTAAAGTGACATTTTTGTCTCTACTTCTGTACTTCAATTTACCAAATGAAGTTTTTTTTAAGCAATTTGTCTTCTGAATCGAAGACACCAAAGTTATCGAGAAGGTAATTGTTTTAGATTCGGAATCTTCTTAGAAAAGTATTTTAATATTTTCCCATTGATAGTGTACCAGAAGACCCTAGCTTCCCAGCTGTAGTAATTTTGTTGATATTTTGAATTTAAGCTTTTCTTAGACCTTGAATATATCGATCGATGATTGTTTAACAATAGCAATTATTTCTGACCCGTCTCCGGAAGAATACGGTTCTCAAATTAATTTTTAGTACTTAAAACAAATATGAACATCAAATATTTATGCACACTGCCACAACTAACGTGATTACAATGTTTGATGAATAGATAATCATACATTTAATTTTTCATTCTGTCATTAGCATTCTGTCATAGCATTCTTTATGTAGAATAGCCTAGCATTTGCGTAGGATAAGTTGTTAAGCATAAGTGAAAGCTCGTAAAATTTATTGCAATAATTCAGTTGATTTGAATTTTTTTAAGGTGAAAACTTAGGATTCCTCGAATATTTTCAGTTCTGGAAACGTTTCAACCGGAATAAAACAGCTGAATCGTGTCACGTGAACAGTATCTGAGAATTTGTTCCATTTTTAACATAGTTATAATTCGCGTAAGATATAACAGATATCATTGTTTCATACTATTTATTGCTGCTTTTTGTTTCCTCATAGAGACCTATTAATATCATTTTAAGAGATAGAGATAAAAAATTTGATTTTGTTTTATGAGTACATACATTTCAAAGTAGCCCAGCTTGTTTCTTAGGGATGTTTTTACTCTTCCCTAATCATAAATGTCACATCACTTAAAATATACTTCAGGAATAATAAACGCAGCATTCGAGTTGTATGAGCAGTTTCATAACGTAACCTCATTGAAGGCGGTTTGTTCACTCGTTACGGTCATTATCCCGACGCGAACTCATCGTCTGAAACATTTGCATTCGAACCTCCTTGACTCCTCCTTTGCCTTCCGAAGAATTCAGTGTTATTTCTAATTATTTCTCGCGTGAGCTCATCTCGCTTATAGACGCACTTAATTCTCCCAAGGACGCCAGCCAAGCTCTTCTGAATTCGTTCTGGAATCCGCCTCCTGATTTCACTAAATTTCCGGGAAAAGATGAGGAGATAGACGAGTTTCGCAAGTCAGCTCGGACTTTGGTAAGACCTTGATAGAAAAATGCCGCACTCACTCTCTCGTGGAAATTTCTGGTCAGTCGAAGTGTAGATGTGATGTTTTTGGGGACACCTCTGCGAGTGAATGGGCGTTTCTTATCATCGCAGGATCATACTGAGCAAGTACATGAGTTCATATGCTAGGACTTTCATCGAAGGAATTTTAGGATCAATTATAGGATCCACTTGTGACCAATTATATAATATCCCACTCAAATACATATAATTGTAAAATTTCCACTGGCATGAAATTCCCCCACCTTTTCCTGGCGCCACTTCCTCCAACTAGATCGCAGAGCGGAGTAGAACTAGGTCATCTGCTAAATTACGATTGTTTTCACACCTTCGCGAAGTTTACTTATTTCGAGTAAAAACCCCATGTCTTTGGTAGAGAAAACTTTCATATTCCTCTATCTATTGTTTGATTCGTAGTCTTTGATTCGTTGTTATACTTAGGGAATGCGCTTGTATAAATTTCGGCAAAAGATATTTAGAAAATATATTTTGATTGTCCCTTCTCGGTTGATTGATTAATCTCCGCATATTATTAATATGCATCAGATATTCTGCGATTTGTAACTTGTAGAATATACAGAAATTTAAAATAGAAACTCTAGTCATCTCATAAAAATCATTTCTCTCATAGGTGTTAAGTTCTGAATATATTTCACAACTTATCTTACCGAAAGGTCATCAGAAATGTCTGCATTTATTTATTTGAATTATATTAGTTAATATTTTTATTGATCATCAGCTCGTTTTATTCTCTTCGTATGTTCCAATGATATTTATGGAAACTTTTAGATCATTGTAATCTTCTTAAATATAAATTCCTCAACAATATTACTATCTGCTAATGATGGACCTTTGGAATATTACGTTATGGATCTAGGATATAAGTTTTTTTTCCTAACAAAATGTATAAAGATACTAAAAATTGTTTACATATTAATATTATCGAATAAAGATTATCAATTTTATTATATATTTATCAATGGATGATTTAAGGCATAGTTTATATTATACTATATTATACTACATTATACATTCAATCATTCATCTTCAAGGTTATTGAATCATCCAAGAGAGATAGGTCAGTATGGCGCACTAAGCGTTCATTATTAAGTAATTGGGGCCACCTTGTTTGCTTTCCAAATGTCAGGATCGTTTTCCACAGCTTAGAACATCAACTCAGAAATCAAAGTTCGTTGACTCTTAAAAACATTCTGCCGGATGCCAAAAGCGCTAATGTTGATTTAGTACTAAGCTATTCTTTCGCAAATATTACCCTTTCCCAGATGAAGCAGGATGTGGAAAAAAGAGGATCTCAGAAAGGAAGCCAATGGCATTGGTCGTTTCATCTTATACAAATCTCCTTGTTTACTAACGCTTTACCGGGAAAATATAACCAATAGTGGAGGAAATGCTATTTTGAGCACACATTTGTGCGAATTCCCAGCTTGGGAGCGCGAATCGCGGGGAATCTCTTTGCATTTAATATTTGACTGAATTCGAAGATACTTTTTCGAAGCCGACGTTACCAGACAATTGATTGATACGCAAATTTTTAATGGATTCTGTTAAGGGCTTCTGGTTACAACTTCCGAGCCTGAACTGGAGTGTAAAGGAAGATCACGGAAATAGCAGAATGATACGTTTTTTTATACGTATCGGAAATGTTTCATTTGAATATTTTTAGCCTGAATTATTCTGAATTCATCAGCATCAGTCAATATTTTCATCCATTTTGTTGTCCTGGTTTTCGGTATAAATATATTATTATTCACGCACAAGATAGTAAAGCAAAAAACTTTAAGAAGAATTAGTATGCTCTAAATTCCGTCTTCAGTTACTGCTGTAACCGATTTTATGCAAATAAAATACTCCTTGATCAATACTACATGGAATTCTATAATAACGTTTTCTCTTGATATTAAAGAATTTTCTGAATGTTCTGCAGGTAAAGATCGTCCTATAATACGTTTTACATTACTTTCATCAGATTCGTAGTATTCTACATCATTTCATAAATTATAATTTCAGGTGCTCAGTGAGTGCGCCTAAGTAATCGGATAAATGACAAATAAGCCGCCTTTTATAGCTACAAAATCATGTGTTTTGCTATTCCTTATCTGAGGAATTGCATTTATTATAATTAATTGTTTTTAGGAACTATACTATCGAGTTCAGTGTGCTTATTGTTTGAATTTTTATTTTCAAATACGCCATTCATCGCAATCAAATTGAATTCAGGAATTTGAGGTTTGGTTTCTCCCAGTTAAACCACTTCTTTAATCAAGAGAATAAAAGATTGCAGAAAATATTACATAGAAACAAAACATCTCTATTCCTTCGTTTCCATTGATTAATTGTAAAGTCGTTCATCGGATAAACGTGGCCGTTTAAATAGCTACAGGACTTATGCAGAGTATTAATGTATACTATATTTATAGCATTAAATTTTACATTGATTCTTTTAATCAATTAAATGCGCAATCGCATTTATGTTCACTTTTGGGCTGTTATTTTTGGTACCTTCGGAAACTAAAAATTTCGTTAGCCAAACTGTGGTTAATTGATTAAATAGACTAATAATATGTTTGTTCTCACCTCTTTAACTGAGTTCAAAAGAAATGAAGAATTCACTGTTCCCGAAACATAAATCAAGTCACTTGTAAATAATAGGGAAAGACTGTGGGGAAAGGAAAATATTTTTATGGTGTAATCAAACGGATCACAGGCAGTTAACATTGTGATGTCATTGGCATCTCCTCCTACAATCACTTTTTCCTGCTTAAAAGAACCTTAATATACTCATCATAACGTATTATATTTTATTTAAAATTTTATGCTTATCTATAACTATTTTTATTTGGACGGAAAAATAATTTTATGTATTCTATTTATACTTGATTAGTCAACGTCTTTAATTCCGCTTTCATAGATTACATTTCCTATGATCATACATTTCTCCTTAAATTACAGTAGCTTCACTTTTTATTTTCTTTGAATCAATATTAATAAAATTTTGTGAACTATAATTTGAGGCAAAGGAATGCACACGAGTAAAAGAAGCTGTCTACTACTTTTTCATGACCTAAAAAGGAATTATCGTAGGCTTATCACGAGTATACTTTTCCAGAAGTAATACTTTGTACATGGAAATTTCATATTCGTAGAATTCTAGGAAGCCATGAAAAATTTCCTTTTCGTGACATTTTAGATTGATTTTCTCCGTATTTATAATAATGGAAAACTCTTTACCATAAATGTTAGAAATCTCGGCCGATTCAGACATTAAATGACAGTAAATGTCTCAGACGTTAAATATTAGCATCCTTATTTATGGTGAAAATGGTGACACGAAGGAAAGTTTCATAGCGAGGGAGATTTCCGCCTTATGAAGCCAAATGGTAGAGAGACAATTCAGCCGTGACACGTAGCACGCGTAAGAATGGCACGTGTTTACTAGTCCCAATGACCTTTCCCCCGGACGAAATCTCTTTTCACAGGTTCCACATTGAAAGACTTTACGGACTTGGAGCAGCCGGCCGCTCTCACCTGACGCAACAATACCCGAGCAGGAGGATTCCAGCGGGTTGCTACGATACGGCGGACGGATATTACAATCACGCAACGAGATGCGTCTACAGCGCTGTTACGGGCAAAGTCCTTCGGTGAGTGCCCTTTCCATATTTCCTGTTCCTCTTTAAGTTCGTAATATTCCAATAGAAAGAGATTTGGACGAATTATCAGAGGTAAGATCGATGAGATTTATAAGAGTTCATTTTGAAGCAAAATAAACACTACAAAAAACCTCAATCGCTTCGCTGCGATTAAACAAAATATTAAATTATAAGTAGTATTTATATCAATCATGAAAAGTAATGGATAAACTATATTTTATAAAACAAATATATGCATATTAATGAAGAATAATTATTACATGTAGTATATTATGTATCTATAAACTTATGGTACAAAATAATTCAGCGTATAAAAAGATATTATTTGAAATAAAAAAAACTAAGGTCCTGTATAAAATTGGAAATATAACATCATTGAGTTTTTAAGTTCTTTGAAAGAGATCCCCATAAGGATTAGTTAACTTCTGGTGTGCTTATGTTTTTAATAACTACAAATTTGCCCACGGACAGAATGTTTTTATTGATTTCAGGTTGACTTCTGATTGATTATGGGAACATTTTAGAATCAAAAATGGCATTTAGAATAGGGATACCGATATTTCGTAGTTTGATCGTCAGTTATTTCATGTTTATTGAAATACACGATTATAACTACAATAATGTGGTATGAATGGCACTAAATAAAACATAATAAACGATTACGCGATACGAAATTTTACACGATAATAAATAAAATATAATAATTAACTCTCTAGATTTCATGGGTAGGTAATGTTTTGCGTGTATTAGATGATATTAGCGCATAGAAATTAAACTAGTATTACATATATCGAAAATTCGTTGTTCCTGTATTAATTTTCAATGCCGAAGTATTTTTCCTCTCTGAAAGATTTTATCCTTATTCTTGCCATATCGTTAGCTTGTTGTACGGAAAGATAAAAATCTGTTGCGTGTAAGAAGAAAAAGTTATGACTTTCTCGGTCTCTGCGTGAAATCTAATCCAGTAAATCCTTATTATCTGACCTCTGTTTCAGCTTGAAACATGATCCTTGGTTGAAAATCCATTTAATGATGAGAAAGCAGTAATGAAAAGAATACATTTAATTGTTTTGTGTACCTGAGAAGGGTTGAATTTGAACCTCGTGATAAAAAGTAGTTGAGTGGATTGCTTTTCTATGCAATGATGTTTTTAAATAAACGTTGTTAAATGATATTTTTATTATTAAATCTTCTATTCTAGCTGTAGGTTCTTATATCTAATGTAATGTTTGGAGTATTGTATCGGGGGTTTGAATATGAGGTTAGTTTTTCCTACTTAAATTTCATAGAAAGAGATGAATCTTAAATCTCAAACTTTGGAATGAGTCTCGGTGCATAATGAAATCTACTACAATAAAATCTATTCAAGATACTCTTCAGGGAACCATCTCAAAATGTCTTTTTAATCGGGATAGCGTTTCAACTGGGGTATGTAGAGAGATTTACATGCTTTCATCAAAAAAGTAACAAACAGTTAAAACATTTAAAGCTTGTGGTTGCCTCTTAGGTATGGAGGCAACCTTCCCGTTACATGGATCGTGTAAATGATGGCGTTTTAGTTTTGCGAGTTGGAAAACAGTAAGGAAGGGTCTATAATGTTTAAATGAGTGCTTTAGCAATCTCTTCTTATTGGGGTCACTGACGTCCTTTTATCAGAAAATTTTTCTCCAACAGGATCAAATTATCAGCAGTGCCAAACCGCGCATATTTCATGAGCCCTTTTACAGGGTCAATGCATATAAGTACTCGCCACGAATTACAAGGGAAATCAACAATTTTATTTCCTTAACGAACTGTTCTATTGCTACTCTCTCTCGTGCGATACGAAGGAAGCTTCACCACTAGTCTTGTCTTTTCTAAATTCCGTACATAATTCCACTCTTTTTCATTGCTCATTGGTTTCTTTCTTACTATTACGCCTTTTTTTCTATGTTTATTATTTGTCTTACTGTTAACCTATGAAAGCGCATCTAATTGGGATTGCCTATATGTGTTTGACAAAATATTATTATAATTATCATTTATAAACCTAATACATAAAGGGTCTTTTGAGGCTGAGAATTTACATCATAATAATTGGTAGCAATTGATCTGGAAAAGTCCACCTTATAAGAGGTTAACTGATCTTTAATTGTTTTTAACGTGTATTTCTTGTAAAGGTGACAGGGATCGGGTATAATGTCGTAAACAGGTATAATCCCAAGGGGACCTGAAAAAGTCTGAGGGGACCGGGAGTCGAACCCGGGATCTTCCCCTATGTCTTCCATATCATCCTCTATACTTTGACCAACTAAGCTATCAGATCAGAACAATTTCTCAAGCCGTTTTGGGAACATTGTAGGCAAGAGTATACGTTGTTTCGTCCGATGTGCGGGATCGTCCACGCCACGTCCTCGTAGAGGCACCGGCCAAACGAAGTGGAGTAAAGGAATAAACCCACTTTAAGGAAATACATCAAGCCATTTTGGGAACTTTGTAGGCAAAAGCCTGTGTGTGCAAAGTTACCTTTACACATTTTCCTTTACCCATTCCTTGTATTTCCTTAAGGTTACACTTTGTTTGGCCTCTACGAGGACATGGCGTGGACGATGCCGTACAGTCGGACGAAATCACATACTGTTCTGATCGAATAGCTTAGTTGGTCAAAGGATGATCCCGGGTTCGACTCCCGCTCCCCTCAGACTTTTTTCAGGTCCGTTTCTCCTTGGGATTTTCCCACACCCTTATGTGCAAAGTTACCCATTCCTTGTAAACAGGTTTGACTGCGTATTGTTATTAATGACTTTATACGTAAGGTTAGACTTTAGCGATTAATGTGGTTAAGGTATTTATTTTTTTTTTTTCGAATACGTAAATTAGTATAATTTTTCATTTTAAGATCATTTAATTTAGTTTCTCTTCTCGTTAATATTAAACTCGAATGAAAATGAGAATAGGAACATTTTTCTGAAACGAGAATCTGAACTCTGAAATAATGGTAGAGATATTTTTTAATTTTCTCCATAGAAAAGGATAACAATTGTTTATAGCATGAGATTTAACATTCGCTGGATTGGTTCAATTTATCAGTTCTATGATGCAAATAAACGTCTTCGTTTCTATCAGCTCTGTTTTGAAGAAGCCATCAGAGCTGTTCATATATCTTTATTTACATTTATGTAACTATAACCAGCTCTAAAATTAACCAATTAACTTTTAAAATGTTAAAAATGTAAGCAAATGTAAAATATAAGATATATTTTTATTATAATTTTACCCTGCTAATTCATAGCATCGATGCTCAACTTTATCATACTCACGGACGACATTTAAATATTGTTTTCATCACCAAATATTTTCCCCTTCATTTTACTTCGGATGTCATACAATATTTACGTCTAACGAACCTCGTGATTTCATTACCAGAGTTTTTATATTTTGCCTCTGATATGTAACTCAACATTTAAAGGGCTATTTTGTATTTCGTTAACCACTTAGAGTCGATGTCAGAGCAAGACATTTTCGTTTTAGGAATATGTCTTTCTTTTTTTTAATGAATTGATCTGCAAATGTATCTTGCGGCAGTTATCCAGATGTCCAATTCAAACGGAAGAGCGCAAATGAAATTTTGCATATGGTCCAGACAGGATTAAGTTTGAAATTCATGGTGGAAATGCCGTGAACAGCACCTTGAAGGACGATATCTCATTAAATAGATGTTTCACGTTAAATATCCATTTAGCAGCTGTTTTTTAATGTTCCCTGCAGAATCGCCCACTGTAAATGGTGTGGAAATAGTTGCTATAGGTTAAGAACTTGTGATGGCTGATAATATAATGATAACACTCAAACAGTAATATACTTAAAGTAATGTTTTATTTTTCATAAAATTAATTTTAAAATATATTCTATCGCATAAAACTAAATTGAAATTTTATTTGAATCTCAGGTTTAGTTTTGCTTTTATATTAAAATTTTCCTCTTAGAAATGCCTGAAGTTGTTGGGTAGAGGATTAGGGAAGAAATATGTTCTTCTTTCGAAGTCATTATTAAAAATATACATGTATAAACTCGCCCAAAAAGGAATGCATTTAAGCCTTTAAACTAACCTAATCCTTAGCATTAATTTATTAAAATTATTAATACTGTCACTATTTTTATATTTTTCACTCTCGTTAAAAAGACTGTAATATGATTTCAACATTCTACGTCAGACTTCATATTTATTTAATGAGGATCTAATTATTCAGCGAGTAACAAGGATTGTAGACTTTTGGATTAAAGGTATATCAATACGAGCCTTCAATTTTGCCTAATTGGCTTCTTGTGTTCTACTGCTGATACTTATTACTAATTTATTGAACTTCAACATTCATTTTTTGAAATAAAAATTATCCTCAATGAGGTAATACAATTGATAGCATTCAATTACTTGACAGCTTTGACAGTTCGTTTCAAACGTCTTGGTGTTCATCTTCTTGGATTCCTTATCTGGAAATTCACGTACTCCCGCAATTAAGGAAGACACGGATAAGATAAATACCGACAGTAAATTGTTTCCATCGTGCATTTACTTGACACAAGGTAACAAAGAAGTAGCAGATGCAAAAAATGAAAAGAATTGTAGCCTTTTAAAATTATATCACATTTAGGCAGAACAGCGCCTAAAATACTGGTAGTGACGATGAAGAAAAGAACGATGAATAATTCGTTTCGAGAGAGGAATAAAGCGCCAGCTGGAATACGCGATGGTAAATATTTTAGCAAATTCCTGAGCGAACCGAAGAAAAGCTTTTCCAAGGAGACATTTTTGCGTGGAAAAGATTTTCGAAATGCGTCTCTCGTGCATCATTGGAAAGAAAGCAACGCTAAAGGTCGGGCGAAACAAGAGTTTTCTCTCTTTCGTGAAGGGAATAGTGCAACCTTACGAAATATCGAATTGTTGAAGACATTTAAAGGGATTATTTACGACGAAAGAGATTCTGCTATTCATCGAGGCTTATGTTTCTCTTTTTAAGATTGCGTAAACGGATTTCGGGCGAAGAAAATGAAATTCCTTTAATCAGGGCGAGTTCGCTAAGCATTAAGTGGGACTCGAGAAGAAAACATTTGTGAAATTCTCGAGGAATTTCTCTATTTTCTATTTTTTCAAAAATTAATGCGGGAAAGTATCGACGATAAATTGGTAAATCTTTCCCTTCCAATTGGAACATTAAAGGATTAATCTCCGGATTGCTAATCTCTTAAGTTTCACCTTCGATAAACATTGTTTCGACACTAAGTCTCGTTTTCTATCCCATACTCACCGTGTGACTATTTCGGGATAAAGAACTTTATTGTGTGGAAGTTGCTTTCTTGTGCACGTACAGAGGCTTAGTTAAACGGTTTAAGAGTGAATATCTGTGCATCTTCATCCTTACCTACCGAAATGAAATAATCTCTTTTGACATTTTTAGGTTTAATATCATGTTGTGAAATTTTGAATTTAAGTTACGCTAAATTTTCAAATCAAGAAAAATGGTTGACGGATGGGATAGTGAAAACACTTTTGAAAACTCAACGAAATGCAGAAGAGGATGGTTAATAATAAGAAAGTAGTGTGCCTCCCTGGAAATTGCGAATTGAAACATTTGGAAACATAGAAGCGAAAATCTCTTTGATATAATCAGCAACTCTCATATAAAATTCTTATATTTACCTTTTTAAAATGCATACATTTTGTAAAGACAGGTTCATCACCCACGATTTTGTTCGTCGTAAATATAGCAGTTAAACTGGTTTCATTATTATGCACATAATCTATCAAAATACGTGCCTCGAGCTTATTGCATGCGGTCATGTACTAATGAACCTAATTCCACTGTAAATTCATATGTACCGAATGGTACGAAATGCTCTTTTATGTTCACAATACTACACTAAATAATACGTAAGTAACGTAGCTTGTATTTACCAGTGGCCCCTGCAATACGCCGAAAGGTGGCATGCAGGGTATTTATTAAGAAGTAGATGGCATTGGCGAAACCCTAAGCGTGACGTTGAAACCATTAATTTGACTTAATTCACCTTTCATTCCCACGCCTCCTGTTAACTCGCCCGTTTTCAAATGCAGGTTCATATCCATTTGTTAACAGCCTATTATATTCTAGTATTAATTACGCAGCATTGAAGCTTAAATTTTTGAACGTCTGCTAATGACGAATTCCGCTTTGGAAGGCCGTTCTTCGTATTAAACGTAAATTCATCCATCATGCGCTTGTGAACTTCGTTGAATATCATCTTCAAGGTCGGGTGCTTCTGTTATATCCCCCGTGAGTTTGTTTCCACAGCTTTAATAATTAACTGCCGTAAAAGTTCCCCTCGTGATTCCCCCTAGGGAAGAAGTTCACCGCAGGATCATTTAAGATTTAATACTGTGATGACTTTTTAACCTTGAATAAATCTCTAGCAGTTTTATATTGATATAGTTACTCGTGTTTTTTTGGTTTATCTCACTTTAATTCATCTCCAAATTCACTCTAACGTCATTTTAGGAGTCCAACACCACCCGATCATTCTTTTTCGGATGGCAAATACTTCGAAGTTTTCTATCTAACAGCGAAAATGTCAACTCTATCTTTATCTTGCATGTATATTTATTCGGAGTTCTAAATCTCCAAAAGAATGCCTTGAGACACCTGCCTGATAGTTTATTAGTAATGGTTGTGGTATTATATTTACAAGTGTATGGGGTCTCCGTTGGAATCGAACCCGTGATCGATGTGTGAACCCACTTGGCTGTACGGGATCCTGTTCTAAAATTGAGTCGAAACGCTTTCCCATGTGGAATTCACAAGACCAATGCTGACAAAAGTTATTATTTTTACTTTTCCCTTTCGACACTGTTGTCGGCTATAGACGACTGAGATTTTCCCTTTTCTTGTTTTCGTGTATACACGACGGAGTTTTTCCTACGCAAACGAACGTAGTCTATAGACGACGCAGGTATAAATCGCGGGTGGATACAGTTTCAGAAGATTGGGGTATTATAATCTTACCCTTTTCTGGGGAATTTCTGACCTTTCCTTCAGCACCACACAGAGGAAACCCTTCTCACAGAATGGTACCGCGGCAAATTTAATGTTATTGCAGCAGTTTTGCGAAAGAGTTTCTTTAGTAGTAATTGTCAAATTACACTAGATACTAAAATCTTGTTCTTTGCTGACTATGTACAACTTTTCAACGAAGTTCTACCGTTGATATTAAGGTATTTAGTACATTTCTATCTAAAAATTATGCTACATGGGGAGGGTTATGCTAAGGGTTCAATTCTATAGCTGCCATCATCTGAGTCGCGATATGCTTCCAGGAGAAATTCTTCCTTCGAAAGCATTAAGTGCCATTTTAAGAGAATGTGGCCGTCTCGAAACGAATACATCCGACTGCTGGAATCCAGACAACTAGTCAAAACTTACATAAATCCTTACGAATATGCTAATTTCACTATGGCATTTATATCTTCATTTGTGAAGGTTTTCGATATTCCAAAATAGAGGAAATTGCTGTAATTATTATATAACACTTCAGATGCTCTAAGAATAGTTGTAACTATTCTTAGTTACAAATATTCTTACAGCATCTGATATTTTCCTATAGCTTAGAACACGAATACTTCCGCCCAAATTGACAAAATTATAAACAGGATGTTAAACTTTCCTTACAATCAATTCGAAGGACTTAATTTTTTTAAGAAATGCACGACTGGTTTCTCAATCGTGCTTATATGACCTGTTCAAGCACGCGTGTGAATCGTGTATCAAGGTTTCTGTGGAAAGTCTTTATATTTTCCACGAAGTCATGCCTTCTAATATCAATTTAAACTCTAGACAAGATACTATTCATATTCAAGGGTTCCACAATCGAAAGGAGAAAGTAATTTATAGTTTAAAAAATGTAAGTTCTTGTAGAAATATTTATATTATATCGAATCATTTTATTCCATGACTCCATGGATAAGATCATTCGAATGAAATGTAGATATGCCATCACTCTTGCATTTACACAAGTCTTTTGTACCAAATTAGTCCTTTTCTATTTCGTGTAATTCAGTTGCGTTATTAGAAGAGGTTAATTTTGCTAATTAGTTGATATCTGTCAGCATAACCTCTAAATTATTGTCTTCTTAATATTATCGATTGTTATAGCCAATTTGATATACCTCCTGGATCCCCTTCAGCTCATTTTTCAAAGTTAATAAACGTAGGCGATTAATTTTTGTTACATTCGAATCTCTTCATGAGCTTAAATAATCAGATTGGAAATAAAACTAATTTGCCAACGTTGTAAATTAGCTAATAGAATGTTAAACTTTCCGGAACGGCGGCAAACAGTCAAATAAAGTTCAGCATTAATTCCAGAGATGGCTCTGTCTATCATACTCGGCAATCAGCGCCTCTATCGAAGACTTTCTTTACGAATACCAGTTATTCAAAAATGGCGCAGAATGGAAACATTTATATCTGCATATCGTTACAAAACATTACTCTTGAGAGAAATACATCGGACTATACTAACTAGAAATATCATCTACAAATGCTCGTAGAGAAACTGTTTTAAGCAAAGATTGCAGATACATTCATTTGGCATGTATTAACTATGCATAATTTACATGAATAATTTTACGTGTGCTTAAACACCATTTACGCTGTAGAAATATTATGGTTATACATTTGTGCTTGTGTGTCTTATATTTAAGAAAGCAATAGTTCCATCTCAGAATTTCGGAAATCATATAATTTCAATTATACTATAATATATCCTCAATTAATTTTGTCTTTCGATAAAAATAATACAAGTATAATCAGTTGATATATACCCACGCTGAATTTTAATTCATTGAATAATTCGCATAGATGACGTCTTAATTATTTATATGAAATATTCGTGTATAGAAATAAAATAGTATCCATAGAATCGTAAAATCGAAAACATTTAGTTTAGTTTTAAAACCCGTTTTTCTTCCGTTGTTTGTTGGTTAACCTGTTAAGGTTAACAAAATTTACCTCATATAATCGTACTTTCCTAATGGAAAAGATTCGGTGTTTTAATGTGATCAATTTTCTTCTAATGATTTAACGATGACGCATTAACTTATCGTTTTTCTCCGTCTTCTCAGCCTGCATGATGTCGTATTTGTCACGTTCTATTTTCTTATCACTTTTGAAAATACGATTCAACCCTCCCTACTAATTCCTAAGAGGAAATTCTATGAAGTATAAGCTACTCACTCTTCCTTTCTACCAAATAAGATTGAATCAAAGTCAAGAAACGTTGGCTGGAGTGCTTTATGTTACTTTGCGGTAATATGGAGCCAATGAGAAACTTGGTAAATGTAGAAATCATTGTGGAGGGTTAAGTGAGTCAAGCATGAAGAGAGAAAGCGATTGATTCGAGAGTGCTAACAGTTCATAGAAGCGGAGCATAAGTTGTATATATCTCAAGTTGACTTATTTATATAATGATTTAAAAAATTATAACTGGAAACTCGCATCACTTGTTTTAATGTTACTAATTGTTTGAATTATACTTAAGATGTTTTCAGAATGTAATTGATAAACTTACGCATATTTCTTGAACAGAATTGCCACGAATAAAGAAGCTGATTGGATAATGAAAAACTGCAGAAAAGGTTGGGATGAGAATGTCAATTACGAACCGGATATATTCGCCGACGTTCGAGATGAAAAGGATTTGGAAGCACTGATTAAGTGCAATTGGAAAAGAAAGTCGTGTTTTGGCGGTAAAATGCCTTCGAGACGAAGTTCGGTAAATGAACACAGAGATAACGAGAGCGCGGATGTTGCACTAGGAAAAAGCGCCTCTAGTGGCCAAAATGAGAAACCGTCAGAATGTACGGAAGCGCCAGAATACGAAATTCCCTCTTCTGATTTGGAAAAATCACTAAAAAGACGGCAAGATGGATATTCTAATAAGATGAGTGATGTAAAGGAATACGTGTATAAATTAATAGAGAATTTGCAATTTCGGGTAAACAAATGTGAGGAGTGTGATAAGGATTCGATATCGAATTCTTCCGGTCGATTTTCATGAAATAGAATGACGACATTAAAGATAGAAAAAATGGATGTAGAATCTCCCATAGATATATTTTGAAGCGTTATTCTCTATATTTCTACAACTAAATTAAATATAATTCAGAATTTGTTTCTCTTTCTTCGTGTGAAATAAATGCCTTTAAACTTGGAACATTCAAAATTCAACATATTAAAAAAAGAGAAGATATTTATAATAATACACTCGTAAATGTAGGCTACATAGTTTTATTACTCTATAATTGAATCGATCATAAATAGTTATAATTAATTCTTGCTTCCTATATTGCTTTTACCGCGTTAATGTCAATTTCAAAGTTTTGAATTAGCAAGCGAACGATAGTAGGAAAAATTGCAATATATATATATATATATATAATGTTATTGTAAAATACTAGTTTAAGTATCATCAAAGCTTCCATTTAATCAATGCTATTCCCCGACCGTTTACTCTTTCTCTTGCTTTATTTGTTAGAAGGGAAAAAGAGAATTTTAAAAATTCTCATTGGATTCACGGATGCAATTTTTACGTGCAATAGCTGTCAATAAAAATATCGCTCTTACTTTTCTAGTTATTTAAATATTCTATCCAAATAATATGATTTACTTAAAGGTTCCGTTATGATTAATCCCAACGTCAAGATATTGAGAAGTAATAAACTTATTCTGAAAAATTATCATCCAAAAATAACCTACAAACGTTATATTAATATGTTTTTGTTTTTTTTTAGCTATTTCTCAATTTCATTTCACTACATATGAGATTGAGTCGGAGGGAATATTTATATGAATTAATCATCACACTTGGACTTAATTTCCATTATTTTAATTAATTCAGTTTTAAATATAAGATTATATTAATTAAAGTATTCGAATCAGTCGGTGAATTATATGACGGAGTTAAGCAGAAAATCTGTATTCGCTATATCGGAGGTGTAGAGCGTTTATTGCTACAGTTCATTCAAAATTTCTGTTATTAGATGTCACTACTGTTTTACAAAGAATACTTTTTCAATAAATATAGCATGTTAATTTAAAGAAAGGGAATAAAAACAAAGGAGTGAATAAGGAATAAAAAAGCAATCTTCATACACTTCTTCGGTAAATACTTTATTGACAAAGTGCACTAAGATATTCATTCAAATTATTATGGCCTTCGCGTTGATGGTATTGGCCTTTACTTGGTGATAGTACATAACGAAAGAATTGTAGAACAAAATAGATTAATTATACTGGAATACCACAAGCAGGAATAATAAATCTAATTAGTTCAACAATTCTCTCATTGTGCCCCTCCACAAGGCCTTCTCAATTTAAGTAAATTTCCGTATCCATCCACTGAAAGTGACGTAATTCATTTGTATTTTATAGAAGCACACTTGCGTCCACTCTAATTAATAATATCTCAATTTGCGTGTATTGCCAAAATGAGAGAAATGGAATGTGGACGAGTGGAAAGTATTAACAGAAATATGAATGTGTGATGAACATATGAAAGGTTCTTAAGGAAGAATTATCTGGTTGAGTGAAGTGAATGGAAGGGATTTAAAAATAAAAGGGTTGGTATAAATACAGATATTTGAAGAAAAACATAGGATAGGAAGGAGCAATGAGTATGAAAGAAGCAAATAACGTGCTATAGAGCATGGCTGATTGATTCTTACTTTTATTTACGTATCAATGCAGGTGAATTTGATCTAAATCACTCCTCTGCTTACATTCATTTTACCCACTGTCCAACGAAAGTGGAGTACGATTTCCACGATTCACACAAGCAAGGATTTATTAGAAAATGAAAAATTAGAAAAAATGTTCATTGAAGTAATAAATTACAAAATATAGCCAAATATGGATTTGTACATTGGTGTCTTTGTCAAGAAAAATATAAATAAAATTTTCCGTTTGAATGAAAACATTATCTTCCGAAGAATTAAAATACAAAAGTAAGTACAGTTAGGAAGGAAAATATATTCGAGATTTCTTTACATAGTTAATATCTTAAGCGCGGATTTCTATCGGTTCAGATTTAGCGCTTTCCTTCCACTGCGATCTTTAACTATGAAGTATTTTGTTATAATGTATTGAAAAACAACTTCCTGCGTATCTTCAGATTCATGGTCGGGTAGCTAATCTAAAATACTTTTAAGTCGAGTGCTTATTTAGAGCAAATTTGCTGAATCGCGTAGCTATAGTTAGTATTCGAATACGCAAAGTCTCGATTTTGTCCATATTGTTATGAAAAGAATTATCTCGTCTTGTACATACTGGGGGAGGTTGTTATCGGAATATTAAATATGTTTTTGCTCTCAAAATAATGCAATAAAGTAATGCATGAAAAGGAAGAGAGAGAATTCAAATTTAGATCGCATGCGCCGAAATTTGTCCTCTTTGGAATTTAAAACACTGTGGCAGCGGAAAAGTCTACTTGCTATAAATAGATCTCATTATGGTTATTTATGGAATCTGCTGTACTGATTTTGCATAATCAATTGTTATTTGTTATGGAAACTCTTTGAGACACTATTGTATCTCAGGTTTATGCCAAGCTCATCAAGTTCACTTTGTGTCGCTTTAAGGACTAAAATAATCCAAAGAATGTATCAATTACCAACATTAATATTTAGAAATGGATTATAATAAAAATATTTAAGTTTTTAAAATGGATAAGCATCGGATATTCCTTGATAATATTCGGTTTATCTATATTTTTAATTGGCAAGATTTTAAGTATACTGCAGTAACCGATATTTATTGGTGTGGATCCAGTATAGTATAAAAGAATTAATCCCAAGAGGAGTTTATGAACGTTCTCCTTTGAGATGGAGTTACCTTACTCAATTTTTTCATCGCCAAGTGTTTCAAGTTCGCTATGGATGCAACTCGAGCTGTTAATGGAGAAGGACGTGTATATTGGCTCAAGGATCACTTTTGCTTGTGACCTATTTGAAATGCTTTAAACCCGAGATGTTATGAGAAGCAATGGGATTGAGGTGCAGCGAGAATCTAGGTCGCGGGGTTTTTAGCTCATCCTTTCCAGGAGAAGATGCTCACTGGAGCTAACAGATGCCATTTTTCTCTTCTTCCACCGCCTCATACGTTCTAACCTCTTTCTAACGTACTCACTTGAACCGAGAATTCTGTTTCATTTTTTTAAATGAGATGCCATCTTTCATGGCTTTATGCAACGGAATAGGAGAAGAGATTAAAATCGTAGATGTTGCTTATATATTTTGAGTGTTTCCTTACCTTTCTCTATACTTTTAATTTACTGTGAAATGGAGAACAGAGTTGCATGGCATCCACAAGAGTTTATTGAAATTTACTACAAGTTTTCAATCATTTTCAGCTCATAAGAGAAATCGGCCGCTACTTACACTAAAGTATCTTTGGATAGGGTAGGCTAGGATTTGGATACTATAGAGATGGGGTCAAAAAAACGTTCAAATTTTAAATTAATTAGGTAATATAAAATAGGTCGAATTAATCGTAATAAATAGAGAAGAATTCCTCCTTCTTTAAAGAAAATCAATCATCGATTTGCATTAGAATCGCAAGTGTTTATGATTTCGAACAAGCAAATTGTTAAGAAAAATTTTTCTTGACTCAAAATAAAAGACCCAGTAATTTAATGCTTGGGAAATTTGGAATTTTTTATAAAGTTGGACTATATTTTGCCTTCTCAATTTTCCTTTCGTTTTGATCCAGTTCAATCGTTTCCATCCGGGGTAAGAATATATAGGGATGCGGAATTCGTCTACATCGAGTTTTCATAGTTCTTCTACAACTACGTTTTTACTTTATTTTAATATGCATTTATAATATTTATAGATATTAATACGTGTAATAGTAAACAATTGTTTGAAGTATGGTTCGGTCGTTTAATTAAGTCCTATTTTCTTATCACCACCTAGAGTTTATTTATCTCCTTTTCGAAAATAAAGTGTGATACATTGTCACCACTGGATGTATACAGTCACCCATTTTGTCAGCATTTGTGTGTACTGAACATTGGCAGTGTACTTGTCTGGACTCGGAAATAGTTTTTGCGCCATAAGATATCAAGTTGACTTTTTTCAGAATTTACATCGGCTTCGTCATTTATATTGGCCTCAAAATTTTCCTGATTCTTTTATCCATGAATCTGCACTATTTATTGAGAGTGAGTACTTGGAAGCTTGTACCAAATAGCAACATTTTAACAACGGTGATAGTATTTATTGCTCCGGGAATTTTTAGAGCTATTTTAAATCATTTTCACCAGTCTGTTTTTCTGAAACTCCTTTGCTTACCGAAGGCCTGCGATAAAGTTAGGTTTCGGATACAAAAGAAGTATATGAAGTCAATTGTTCCTCTTCTTTTAGCTCGCGTAATCAGTACTCCTAGAAATAAATATTTAATGGGTAAAGTAGTTGCTGGAACATAGCAAAGGTTTAATTAATCTTTGAAATATTCTTTTGTGAAGCCATTGGAGAGCAGAAGAGAGCCTCAGTTGAATGATTTTTATCCGATGTATACATAGCAATACGTGTATTACAAGCGACGGAGCAGATAACTCCTATTTCTATAGGGCACTTGACAACGCTTTCATCCTCCTCACGATCTTCGTGGAGAACATCATCCACCGGTCTTTCATCCATTCTTCTCATCGCACCCTCGTGCGAATGCCAACTGTCGTCTACTCAGCAGATCTCGATTCACTTCCCGAGGCGACCTGTTTATTCTAAGGGTTTTGAAAATTGACCCGAATCCGATGATTTCTCTTTTATTAGAGCGCGTGCTTCGTCCGGTGAATCGAGTATCACTTGTTTGCGTTCTGCTGCTAATTCTCGGTCTCGATAATGAATATTCGACGCTGCCTTTCATCATCCCGCATGCTTTTTTAAGCTTTTCTTCCGTATACAAACATTGTATTTTTGGGAGTTTTAATTCGTTATCTCTGGAGCGTGAAATGATTGAT
Source organism: Pachydiplax longipennis (assembly GCA_036926295.1). Taxonomy (NCBI): domain Eukaryota; kingdom Metazoa; phylum Arthropoda; class Insecta; order Odonata; family Libellulidae; genus Pachydiplax; species Pachydiplax longipennis. Next base: position 2,770,658 of record JAVFKF010000012.1, on the reverse strand, counting down.
TGGCGAGCAAGGAAGGGCCGAGTCACGTGATAGATGTCCTTTTGAATTACTGGTGGATGGGAATTAATTGGGATTTCCATCGATGGTTCTATAATTATTAATGGGACACTACTAGTGTCATTGGTTTTTGGATAATGTTATATGGGAAAATTAAAATTTTTTTATTCAGGAAGTCAGGAATTTATCGTAGGTGTATCAATTTTTACCAATTTTGAACCGTTTGGGCAAGTAGAGAGCTTTGATAAGGACGCTGAAAGTTATATTCAATATTTTATAAATACGGAAACAGATGATACTGGAGTTTCGTGAAATTTAAGGGAAAAACTAAAAATTCACGAAAAAACAATACGTTTGTTCGTTTTGCGAAATATTTTTGTTTTGATTTCATTCCAAAAAGTCAAAAATGATCGCATATAATTTACAGCAATCAATGAAAGGAATGTGTAAATATGACATAAGGAAATGGACTTAAATTTTCTGTAGGAAAGTGATATTATAAGGTTGAACGAAGAGTTTAAGATATAGATTCAATTACATTTTCTTCTCGCGAACAAAAATAGGAGTAGTAAATATAGTGTAGTAGAAATATAGAAAGAGTGTAATAGATAGAAATAGTGAAGATATACCTCAAACAGAGGTTGCTAAATAAAAGTAGTATCTCTTTATCTGTAACTGAGGGATTAAGAACGAAAGGAAAGCAGAAGAGTAGATTTCGGCACATAAAAGCAATGCCGTAAGAAGTTAAACCTGTTCTTGGTCTTATTTTGTCAACATTTATCTCAGTTATTTCGTTTGATATTGGAATAGGGTTGGATGTTGCGCTAGCTATTCTTGGATACATTCGTCTAGTCCATCGTTGTATCAATCATTTCCATCTGGTCTCGCTATCCAAACTTGAGAAGGGGAATAGCGCAGACTTTGTCCCACGTTCAAAGGGATCAGCTTAGAAGCGGCAATCCACCGAGGCTTCGATTCAAATATCTTCTAGAGAAGCACAATGTTAAGGCGATGAAACTGTGCCGACAAATATTAGATTGATAAATTTAGCCCAACGAAACTGTCTCTGTAATTTTATTGCTCGTTGGCAAGGAAAGCGAATTGATCAACTATTAATTTCTTTAAGAGTGAAAATAACAGGAATAAACAAAGTTTCTAATTTTAATTTCCTTCCTCTTCTAGCCTAATCAAAAATCAAGGTACGAATTTCTTTTATGAGGCTAAAATTGATTAAGCATATGATTCGGTGTTACTGACTCTTAACATAGTGATAATTAATTTTTAAAAAGTAGAAAAAATATAAGAATTATACAATAAAATAAATACAATCTGTACAGTTCAAGCAAAGTAATAATATGCTGTTTTATATTTATGTTCAATAAGGTGGCTTACGGAAAGTTAAAATCCCTTGTATGTGTATTGAATGTACATTCTCCTATGCTGATAACCCAACTTCCTTTAATTGCAGTTCGCATGTATAGATCAAAATACTTTGTTTACATTAATTTCAATTGCTTTCTCTCTAAGATTAGAAAGAAGAGTTAAGCGTAGTGAAGGTCTTTATGGAAGCAATTGCTAATTATTAAAAGGAAAATAAATTGAAATTTTGCCTGTTTTATGCTTGTGCGCTTTAAAAACTGCTATTTCTAACTATTAATAACTTATTTTCGTTAAATATTGGTTTATTCTGCGAAGAAATGACAAATAAATTATTTTGGAGGTACCAAAACTTTACGATGGAACGTAATTTTATGAAACTTTGGCCCAAATCTAATTTATGCTTTTTTTAACTCTTTTTATCACAAGTAATAGGAATTTTCTGCTAGAGAAGTTTCTAGGTGGACGGCCGTCTGTACTCCCCGTTTTAGTAAATTGCATCTGAGACGCTATCGTATGCGAAAAATTGTGTATCGTAATTATGAATTTTTTCAACCTTAATATTTATTTAAACGATGCCTAATACCTGATTTTAAGGAATGCACTGTTACTTGAAATATTCATCATATGAAATAAATCAGCGAAAGAATTGAATACTAATCGTAGGATAGCACAGAATCATATGTACTATAACTAGTATTTAGCGTTGGCTTTTTTCTTTAAGATTATACAATGTTTAGAATCTCAATGTAATTAGCGTGAAATTTGGCATATACTGATCTTATTTGGCAATGTATACCTCCCGATGACCTAATTACAATAAATAACTTGGAACACATTCTATTTGGCCTGCTTCAGAAGACGTGGCATTTCCTCCATAATTAAAATTTCTTCTCACGCGAAAAGTAGTAAATATCGAGAATCGAAAATAAGCTTGTGGATGCTATATTTAAAGGAAACATATTTCAATGCGGTTAGCTAACCTCTTCACTTTCTTTCACTGGTGAAATCACAGCAGAAGCATTTCATCCTGTAATAGAATACCATGTTTGCATAGATATTCCTTTGGACTAAATTAATTATTTGCTCTAAATGAAATAACTTTCATAGAAATTCACTTACGTAGAAATATAGAACGCTATATGATATTGGCATTTTTAAAATACATATTTAAAATAAGAGAAAGAAAACGGCTGTTTGACAGCGCTTCTTTCTCTTATAGTATACATTGTATACATTGCAAGGAAATCAGTTTACTGCACGTCCTTTATCTTTATTGTTGCTGTTTTCAAAGAAATACGTCATCTGAGGGTCCACTAATTAATGGTTAAGCTATTTTTCCTTCCAACTTTTCAGCATGACTTACTCGCGCATCCAAGGTCACCTTAAAATCAGGAATTGTTCTGAGTATTGCTTTAACTAGAGAAGGAGAGATAAGACGTATGAAATGTACTGACATCACCCTCCTAATATTTACGGCTACAAACGTATTCATCTACTGAGACACTACATTACAGCCTCTTACAGAGACAGTTTGGTCGCTAGTTTCGTCTGACCCCAGAATAAGGCCAAGGAATTTGGCACCGAAATTTACCATTTTGGCGATGTTTGTTCTTTGGCATTCACCACTTTTTTACACTTGCTGAAAAAAATCCCTTCGTTGGACGTTTTTATTGAATGAAAAATATTTTCGCAAGAATTCTTTCATGTTATCTAAGCGTTCAAAACTATCTTTTCAATAGGTTGTTCTATGAAGAGGTTTTTGCAATTACTTATAGTTCCTCCACTTTCGTATTCCAAATAGAAGCTGAAGAGCCTGTTAAGGCAGGCTAATATATCGTATTGGCGAATAGCCGAAACGTAATGAATAATCTAATTAATTGAATAGAAATTAATGTAAGAATTTCTTATTATTTAACGAAAAAATATATTTAGTAAGTGTAGTAAAAAGATTAATCTTTTTGAAAAATGATAGAGGTGTTTCGACAAATGCTTACACTTGCGTTAGTTTGTATAGAATATATTCCGGAGCTCGCTTATCTGCACACATCTGAATCGTCAAAGAAGTAGTATATTTCATCATTGCTTCAGTTAAAGATAAGAATTTATCTTCACTTACACTTGATGCACATACACTTGATACACTTACCATGTGTTAACGGGACTACCAATTTTAAGAATGGTTGAATTTCTTCCTGCACTGACTTGAATGCAGAACTCCGGAAAAGAAACAATGCAAGATTCTGAAGTATAATTTATACACCAAACTTTGATAAGCTTTTAATGCTGTACTCATTATTACTGGAACACAAATAAGCTGAAAATAAGTTAACTTATCCATTTCATGCCGGTTCTACTTCTTCAATATTTTGCTTAAAATTTTCTTGATGTTCTCTCATTATACTCCGTCTCTCCTTATAAATAATCCTGATGATATCATAATGTGCATGCGACTTTTCTTACATATATAACTGTTTGATAGTTAGTTTCCAAACTCCATTGCTTGGCAATTTCTGATAATTTTTTGTTCATTTAGTATAGTCTAGTTGAAGCTTTGGGGAAGGTCTGTCAGGTCTGCTGAAGTAAAATTAATGTGCTCAATCTTCACTTCGTGGGAAGATGATATCTTGTAGTAAACAAGGAATGGATTGAGGTGCCTTGGCAGGATATGACGTGCACCCAGGAAAAATCCCAAGGAAGAAGAGACAATTGTCTATTCTTGCAAATATTATTATTCAAATATAATAAATTGCATTTAAGCAAGAACTCTTTTTCGTATTCGTGATCCGTAATGGGTTGTAAATTACTCTGCAGAATCAAATATTTGGTATTCCCGCAAAAACATCTTAAGGATATTTTGCCAGAAACTCTGGAACCGAGTTTTATTTTATCATTTTTCGTTGGGGAAACTGAATATCGGATTCCGCTTTATTTACGGGAAGTACTTAAGAACTTCCAACCATTATGACAAAACTTTCCAGTGACATCTGAAATATGTATATAGGGGATCCTAAATGGATTCCTGGATTTTCGCTGCTTCTCAGAAACAATTTTATCGATTAGAGGGAATAAATCGCATTTATGTCACCATAGATACCTAACGCAAACATCTCGCTTTCTTAAAAAAAATATTTCTAGAGAATTCTTAGTAATCTCCTTGGTTCTACTTTGGAATTTGGCAGACAGGCTGTGGCGTCATGTAAGTAGTTTTTCATGTTTCTATTATCATCTAGGTCAACCAAACAGTTATTCCTTTAAGTCATTTGTAAGTAATTTATTTATAAATCTACATCTCTACCTATTTATGCCTTAATTTGTGGGTTATTTGATGTTATACAGCGAATGTATCTTCGATAAGATTTCATTGCTCATCAATCAAGTTCATTCAGCTATAAAGATGCCACTTACAACTCTAGCTCATGCCATGTCTGCTTTCAGTTAATTACATTCTTAAATTGGCTTGTTTTTCCATCGTTGGACTAAACAATTGTGTGCCTTTTAAAATAATAGTTTTTGAATAAGTTAAAATCGCCTATCTTCCTGTTATTTATCTTTGAAGCCCGAATTTTCCCGAACTCATAAATTTTTATAAATACATAATATAAAAAATTCATATTAATGGAAACTTTAGGTCTCAAAAGAATTTTCTACTCTCTAAGAAGATTTCGAAATGAATATCTTTTTGGAAAGTTTTCAAGCGTTCCATTCCAAGAAGCCTAGTGTTTTTAAGCAGTAGCTACTTTATTCTATGCTTGTCTTCGGGATTTGTGTTCTATTATCTTGGAAAAATCAACCTGTCACTTTTTCGGATTTATTTATTTATAAGGAACAAATATTTTTATTTTCTAGGAATTATTCGTACGTGTAGCGACAGATCTGAAAGCTTTATGATTTGTGCATTCTTAAAATAATTCATAAGTTTCTTTTTTTTGAAGGCCATGCTCATTATATTGCGTTATCATTATGGACAGCAAGGTCTTATATTACCAATGGATTTTTAAAAACTTTAATTCCACATGAAACGGAAATTTTTCGATATATCTGCGATCAAATAGATCAATAGTCCTAAATTACATTTTTTCGCGATATAAATATGAAGAATTACGCTGAAGGATATCTCTGCGGCACATATCGCAAGGAGAGGTTTGTCAATTGATTACCTGGATATAATTAAAAGAAACAAAATTTTAACAAGCAATCGAGGTAAAGGGGACAGTCGTCAACAGATTGCGTATTCCATTCCGTATAGAACTTGCTATTACAATCGATTTTCGAGAGTCGACAATTCAAGGCATTTCGGGCTCTTTCCTCCTAGAATCTTAACTGGGATTGTTTTTCTTATGGGTACTAACTCATTTCTTGCTATTTTCTGCTCATTTAGTTGTTTGAGAATACCTAGCTCGTTATTTCTATATTGTGGCATTTATTATCCTATGAAAATCGAAATATTACAAATTTGGGAAATATCGAACATAACATGTATATACTGTAAGCAGTTTCAATTAAGGTCACCGGTTGCGTACATACGCGGCTTGATTCTGTTCTTTTAAATATGCCTGCAGATACATCCATTATATTCTGAGGCGTTTGCCTCAACTACTTGTGTAATATGAAGTAAATTTATTACTTTATAAAAGTTTGTTTCATGTACAGGTAATAATAAGAATTAGTAAGGAGATATTTATTGCGACAATCCTTCGAGAAATGCTATGAATGTAACATAACTCTTCATAACCTTTTCATTGATTTCAAGCAAGCATTTGACAAAGTCAACAGAAACAAATTGTTAAAAGCCTTAATTGAACTAGGAATACCCAGAAAGTTAATTAAATTAGTGAGGGTAACTTTATGGGGATCCAAAGTAAGAGTGGTCATAAATGGGGATTTGACTGATGATTTTTGCATTAATGCTGGTGTAAGACAAGGGGATGCGCTATCTGCCTTATTATTCAACCTCGCACTTGAAGCAGCAATGAAAGATATAGAACAGGGCCCAATAAGTTCCGGAACAAAACAAATAGCGGCATATGCAGATGACATAGTTTTGATTGCCAGGAGTGAAAGAGCTTTGAGAGAGATATTTCAAAATATTGAGCCAAAAGCAAAGGAACTAGGACTTGTTATAAATGAAGAAAAGAGTAAATATCTAAAAATGAAGAGAGGTCCAGATAATATAACTGACGAGATAAATATCGATGGTTTAACTTTTGAGGGAGTAGGGGCATTTAAATATCTTGGTTCAGTTGTCAATCAGAATAATGATTCAACTGAAGAAATTAGGAGTAGAGTTGCCGCAGGAAATTGGGCTTATTTTTCCTGTAAACAGCTTATGGCGTCAAAATTGCTGTATAGACATAGTAAAATGAAAATATATCGATCAGTCATAAGACCCATTGTGACCTACGGATGTGAAGCATGGTCCACTACGAACAAGCAAGAAGATATGCTCAATGTGTTTGAAAGGAAAGTGATGAGAAGAATCTATGGCCCAGTACAAAATGAAAACGGACTGTGGAGGATTCGGACAAATGAAGAAATAAATGATCTTATTAAAGGAGAGAATATTGTTCGATTCATTAAAGCCCAGAGGATCAGGTCATCTACACCGCATGGAACCCTTAAGATCCGTTAAGAAAATCGATGACTGGAGACCCACAGAGGGAAGACCAAGAGGCAGGCCTCGTAAAAGATGGAGTGATAGAAGATCTGAGGAAAATGGGAGTCAGGAACTGAAGGACCGTTGCTACTGATAGAAACGCCTGGAGAAGAGTCGTGAAGGAGGCCAAGGTCCACGGAGGACTGTAGCGCCAGAGGAATAAGAAGAAGAAGGAGATATTTATTACTGAAACTCATATCTTTTCCATGTTAATATATGTTTAAGTGATGATCACTTCCCGTAGCTTCTCTACTCACCTTTGCATATCCGAGAGTATATATGCATATGAATGCATAATTCAGTCCAGTAAAAGTACGTAACCGTAGAAAAAATGAGAGAATTGTGATATGATACAAGATACATAATGATACAAGAGAAAATAAAGAGAAGACATTTCTAAGAGAGGAACTGAGATGCTTAGAGGGATGAGATCAAAGGGTAGTGGAGTACATATAAAAACAAAATACAGTAAAATCATATAAAAGACGATCCCGCTTAACCTGTGTTTTTCTCTCGGTCCCTTCCACGCAAAACACGTGGTAAAATACCGCTTAAGACGCTATCCGCATAGAAGGCCCGTTGAAAGATGCAATGCAACTCGTTTTAGCCAATCCGCAGTCGATGGACCGAAACATTTTCTATGTAGCCGTACTCTCGTCGTCTCCGAAAGGGTTTTTTGTGAATTTTTCTTTGGAATGACTAATTTTGAGAATAAAATTAATGTTATCGCGAAGTGAATCAATCTTCATCCCGGTGTGAGTAAATATTAACTTTGAGAGTGAATCATCTTTATTGCTTTCCTCAAGGCAGAGCGATAGATCAGGTCACCGTCACTTGACGGTGTTTCCTTTCGTCAATTAGTGTTAACATATAAATTTGAATAAAAAGGGAGTGCAATGTTTTTCGAGGGTAGTTTTGGAGAAATGGATTGTGATTCACTGTGATTCCCTCTCGCTATTGCAGTTTAAGAAAACCGTCATTCTTCCCTTATTGTCTATCCGGTAAAAGTTTTTTCATTCCACTGAAAAAATTATCAAAATCAAGTAACTAAGACGCTCCCATAATGGAAAGCAAGCTATTTTTAATGAATACGTATAAGTAAGACAACCAACATTACATAGGCCGGACGTGGTTTTCGCTCGGTATGAGTGATAGGGTGCGGTTCAGGAATTCCCCTCCGACGATGAAGCGCCCACGTCACAGTGAGAAAGCAGGAACAGGAGTGAAGAGAGACGGAGGAGGTATTGTGGTAAGGCGGCCGATGGAGATACATGAAACGGATTGAATTCGCTGTTTGAAATGGCGTTGGATGAATTTCAAAAGTGAAAGTAGAGCGAGTTGAGCTCTTTGGCTCGAGCTTCCACCTGATGGATTATGGAGTGAGAAATTCGCAGAGAACTATAAAAGATCAATTGATGCCGCTATCTATTTTTAATATGATTAATCGAAAAAACCCATCGAAAATATTATGGTACTCCTTGTTGGAAATGATTCATTTCAATCTAAATTTTCCAATCAATTTCAGGTGATATCACACCCATTAATACATTCCAATATGAACTGTGGAATGTGCACAGAGCAATATTGATTAAATTCTCGTGATGGATAAAATATAGTCTTGTCCGGCTATCTAAAATTACAATTGCAATAGCAAATTAAGGAGGCAATCGTGTGCTCTTTACACACAGTGCTGCCATTGGGTTACCGCACAGATAAATACGAAGAAATAAAGGGAACTATAAAATTGATCATTTATTGAGATGTTATTCCAAACTTATTGAATAATCAAAGGTAAAATTGCACCAAAATATGAGACATAAAGGGAAAGTAGCAAATCAGATCTAGGCTCCAAATAAGATTGTCGAACCGGTCGAGTAACCTCACCCACGCAAGAAAAATTTCCAAGAATAAGAAAACGCGAAGGATAACGAATAGTTTATTTTCGTCTTTTCCTGATCGACCCAAATTGATTCTAGAGGGGAATCTCTTTTCGGTTAACGAAATATATCCGCACAATCGATTCAACTCACTTCTCTATATACAACAAACAAAGAAATTTACAGAACAAATTTACAGAAACATTCAAGAAGAAGAGAAACTCTAAAATTTGCGGAAATGAAGCGTGCTGTTTCACATTTCATACGCATAATGCCACATGTGCGTAGAAATTCTCGTTGGTCCACTTAATGGAGCAGTGCGAAATGAGCCTCAATTAAAAGTAATTGGTGACCCCTTTTTCTTCTATAAGAGCTCTTTTATGCTCTGACCTGGTAAAGAAAGGGGAGAGAGAGAAGCAGGTGTAGATGGAGACAAAATAAGGATAACTCTAGAAGTTATTGCTAAATTAATTAGGCCGTCATTTCACGAAGGAAAGCGGTTACTTTGTTCAGTAATTTGTATCACTATGAAATTGGGTTCCATAAAAGAAAGCCTTGATTAGACAGTTTGTTAAGTTATAAGCTTTTGCTGTATATTTGAGTAATAAACTGTTGGTAATTCATCATTATTTCTTCGTTGTATCATTTTCCATTTTGGTCCATGGACCTTTTTCATTTCACCGATGCTTTATTGATCTTTCGACTGTATCATTTTCGCTTATAATTTTACAATGTAGACATATTTACCCTACGGATAGTGCAGTGCTCGACTTTGATGAAAGCGATCCCAGGTTCGATTCCTGGAGGGAGCTTATATGCGAAATGAACTCAGTTGTCGAAGCACATTTAAAATAACTACTGTTGAACTATTGGTGCTGAAGATAGTAATTGTGAGATATGTGGAAATATAAAATCTTTCTCGGAGATACGATCAACATTATGAAAGGCCGGAGATAAAGCTGAAATTTTAATTAATTCTATGATCGTTCTTTTTTGCGTAAGTAAGACCAAGTCGTTTGTTTAAGAACTTTTTCAATGGAAACCGAGTTTATCATTTTAAAGGGAAACCAGGCTATCTCATATTTCAAAAAGGAGTTAATACGTTATAAATTAAAAACATAACTCTTTTAACTTCCTTAAGGGTATTTATTATTCAAGTCCAAGGGGTAATTAACTGTTAACTTTTGGAGGTTATTTTCGTAATGTTGTTTTACAGATTTGTGACGACTAAACATATTTGTTTCGTACCAGGTGCTCTATTGCTTGTGTTATATATCACCAGAGAAATTATCGAAATTCCACAATGATAAGACGAAAAAATCTTATGCTAATATATCATCTAATTCGTTGACCATTTCAGATACAATAAAGTAATTAACCATAATCCGTTATATCACACTTAATTATAATTTCATTTTAGGTATTCGTTAAAAAGTTGCAGCTATTGGCGCGATTTAACAATTGTGATAATTTACTCTAATCCTTGGATGTCTTTCTATCTCCCTTTCTTTCCTCAGTTGCTCTTCCACTATTTCCATTTCAAGTACTTTTTGCTTACAAATCGTATGCTTTCTTTGATTTCCCTTTTCTCTCGTCTTTCTTACGTGACCTATCCTTTTGCTTATTTACTTCTATGATCGATCTTTTTTATTCATCCAATTCTCTGGTGTTCCATCCTCTCCAATCTGCAAGCTCTTTTAATCCAGTTGCAGTTTCTATTTACATTTATATTTGTTGCATTATTTCATAAAGTTACCGAAATAATGGTGATCCAATACTTCCGTATTAGGCTAAAATAGTATTGAAATACTGATCTATATTACTAGTAAATCTCAAGGAAAGTTCTCTAACCGTATAGAATTCGTGTATTTACTCGTATTAATATACGCTATGGATTAAAATCAAGTCTCACCACTTCGAACATAGCTTAACCCTTTTACCTTTCTGAGTAGGTAAAGTAGGTGTTGCCAAATGATTCCGTTAGTTTCGAGGACTTGTCCCTAAGGAGCATATGTAGAATATTTTCGATTAGATTGCGCTCAATGCTATCAATCCTTATGCAGCAGATGAGTTTCGATTATGTAAGCCGCCATTTCGTGTTCCGGAAGTATTTATGAAAATTCTTTAAACTAATCGAACTTGAGGATGCTTTGTCGAGGACTACGAAATGTTTTCAAGACGATGTAGCGTTTTTCATATTTGCGGTTTACCAACGTATAAACAGCAAGTTCCTAGAATTTCTCCATATTTCAATCATGCCGCAAGAATTTCCCGAAACATTCCAAAATTCTGTCCCACTTGAAAATATGATTTTGCGAACTTTAATTAAAACGCAAAGTTATTTAACTTAAAAGCTCTCTCAGTGTTCCAGTGAGCAGTTGAAGTTATTCAGCGAAGGGAATTTATAAAGCAATTTGATAGGAATATCAGCTTTGCTCTGATGCCACTAAATTGATGGCAGTATACATTTTGCACTCCTATATTCTCAGAGATTATCATTATTTCTTATTGTTTTATTTGCAATTATTACGATTGAGATGATTAATTAAGGAGTGGATTATGTTGAGACCTTTGAAATTAGTCTAAACTCACCTGTTACCTTTTTTATGACCTAGATCACATTTTGGCCTCTGTTTACTTTTCTGTTTCTCAATTGTTTTGCGTTCGTTTTGGACCGGTTTCATCAAACTGCATTCCTCCTTGACCGTTGTTTTCCCCCAAATAAATAGGTCATTAGGAATGGAATTTCTCCTTTTTGTGAAGTCCGTCTAAAAATGGAGCGGTCGTAATGTTCTTCTGCAGAAAATGACGACGAGCGTGACGTAAGTCGTTAGAGAAATAACTAGCGTGTCTTCCCTTCGAACAAAAATAGTTCGAAAACGACTGTATAGGCGGAGGATGATTGGATAATTTTTTTACGAATCTGCACTGCCTTTTCTTTGGGCTGAGAAATGCATCCAGAGAACCTTTAAGTGACGTCACTTTGCTTTAATATATCAGCTTTGCTCTTCCTTATATTTCTTGTGAACATGGGGACGGAAATCACTGATGAGTGATTTCAAAACTTATTCCTTATTTGACCTATTAATTCAGTTGTACCTAAGCTTTTTGGTTAGCTGATAAATAAAAACATTACGTTTGAGTTGGGGAGTCTTTTTCTCGCGTATTCATTGTTTCTCGACTAAGTTATGATTGATCTGCCTAAAAGCGGTTTCTTTGAATTAAATAAAGAGAAGACTAATAAAGTATTATACCATATAAAAAGGGGACCGAAATATTCCCTGATTAATTGCTGATCAGCCTCTCTAATAATCTTGGACAAATGATGCGGCCAACGAACCATAGTCAGCGTATATTTGTTTTGTTTCGGAATATTTTGCCGAAAAAGGATATTTAACTTCTCAAGGAAGAATAGACTTGAAAAAAGTCCGACGGAACCGGGAGTCGGACTTTTATCAAGTCTATTCTTCCTTGGTATTTTTTCTGGGTGCACGCCCTAACGTGCAAAATCACCCATTACTTGTTATTTAATTTATAAGTTTTTAATCGGTTTGTGAATGGAAATACAAAGTCTAGATATTCCTTTATAGAATTCATCGGTTGTTGGCAACATGCAATACGTAGTGTCATTTATCTTCTGAACTAAAATTATCCATCTTGAAATCGTAATAGCACAAACCGAAGCATATCATAATTTTCCCCTCAGAATTTCTCATCTATCGTCCATAGTATTAGAGTAGTAGTATTAAAGTAGTAATAGAGTGGTAGTAGTATTTTAAAAGTACTTCGATGGCTTTCGTGTATGTTAGCCCCCACCGGGAATCAGACAAGTGACCGAACGATGCACTTGACTATCTGAGAGCCGTACGTTAACGGACTAAGTGGAAATACTTTCATAGAAAATGTGGCCTTAGATTACTTGGTGAACTTGGTGAAGTTACCCGTGCTTTATGTAAATTTTTCGGGCCACCGATTTTGGAATCAATATCAAGTTCGACACATTCTGCGGGAGATATAAATCATTCGATTCCAGCAGAAAAAGAAACGTCAACGCCTCAGCCGATTGTGAGTCCCAATACATCCAATATTCTCCAGAGAGTGTTGTGTGAGGGAAAGAGGGTATTTGTTAGTATCTGAAGATCTCTTTGCGGTTTCAAAATGCAGGAAAGAAATAAATGTTAAGGAAAAACAGTCAAAGTGAATATATATCTTCTCGGGACGTTCTCTTATCTCGTGATTAATTTCTACGTTCGTGGATTATCCATTCATTACTTTCTACCTTTTAGATTGGAAATAGGCAGGGGAAATGAAATACAGGGTTGTATTTACCCTGAAAGAAAAGGGAAGTCCAAGGAGTTCTCCCTTCACGCAATTTAAGTCTTCAAGCATCAACCCGAGTCATCCATAATCAGACACTCATCCAGCATCCAGCTTAGCTCCCTCTAACGGTTATCAAAGTACACAAAAGACTTTGTGGTTCGAACAGTATGTAATTTATAGTAAAAGTACATCTTTGCTTCATTTTCTTGTCGCGAGATATATTAAGTTCGTTTGCCAAGTGAAATTGAAAGATGTTCAGCATATTATTAGTGATAATCTATCTGAGGCTTCCCCAAGCATACTCGTATACCCTAGAAAATATATTATGAATTATGAATGCAACGTAAAATATGTGCAATAATAAATTAATTAATGTAATTTTTTACAATTTATTCATTCTTTTAGTTCTATTTTCAAGGATTTTCATGAAGAAGGGTTCGAGAACCTCTTCGGACAAATTATTCGATTCTGCCTCATCTCGGTTAAGGAAAAATATTCAGAGATTTTCATTCTCAAAATCGGAAAATTTGTGACTTCTTTCCATTTCATCTTGATATAATTCTATTTTTATCCATCTTGCAGTAGTAATGTCTACTTCTCCCAACCCTCTGTTGCCTACTCCATTCAAATCAATTCCATCTCTTTGATTACTATAATGCCCTCTGTAGAAAAATAAAATAAATAATTATAAACGTATAGACACGCACATACTAAGGCGGTTGTCTCAACGCCGGCGAAAGAGAAGTCGGTAGCTTCAGATCTCTTTCCGCCAGTCACCTGTTAGTACGTATTTTCGTGGGAGGATCTTTAAAACTTGAAAATTATTCCATCCGAACATCGGTAGAAAACCCCGGTTCTTTTGGGAACTTCAAGACTCGAAGTCGTTGTATGAGTTGCACAAAAGGGAGAAAAGATCGAGGAAAAAGCTGATGAGCTTATTGAATGATTTGCTGACGGAAAGAAATTTAAGAATAAATGTGGAAAGAAAGAAAGAAAATGTATGGATGCTGTGTGACCGAAATGAAAGATGAATAGTACGAGTATATTCTGTTATAGGGATAAACGAGGCGATTAAGGGCCTTACCCTGAAAGGGGAAGCATAATTGATGTCTTTGTACGTATGTTGATAGAAAACTAAATTTTCTCATTTAAATTAAGGGGATTTAATTTGAAAGGGAGTTACTATTCTGCGATATGTCTTCAAGCACATTGCAGTGTGCATAAATGATTCATCTGTTTTGGTAGACCCTCCTTGAGCGAGTTTGCTCAATTTCATTGTCAGAAGTGAGTAAATATTTTCAATTTCGAAGCGAATGACCATTTCACTCAGACGAGGCCATTTGCTTTCTTTCTACTCCCATTTCCTCCTCTTTGATCAATTCCCCTTCCGCACGACTCAGCGCCCCCCCGGCACGAGCGGCAGATTACTGAGGCGTAATGACGCCACCTGCAGGGGATTTGGGCGGCCGATCTTCTCTTCCCATTATTATCTGCCAGTTCATGAGTAAATTGCGAGCGTCCATCCCATGGTATACGGTGCTCAATTGTGAGAATACCATTCGTTTGTGAGATTTCTGAATGGTTTAAACCGGAGGGACGCACGTGCGTGAGAATGAAGGCCACACTTGTGTCACGCGTTGCATTTCAACCATCCTGAGGAGGACTTTCTTTGTAATTTATTTTTCGGTTAATTTGAGTGTAATTGATCGATGAGAGTGTACCTATTGAAATCGGACTTACATACAAACTAGTAATGCTACATTCATTCCTATGTTGTAGCAGTGATGTTGCTCAAAGTGCTTCGAGATGTCATTTCTCACAAGTGAGCCCCCAACGGGAATCGAAGTAGTTTTCACCATTGGCGAACCCCTTAGGAAGTCTTCATCGCGAAGAATAAACTATATATGTATTCCTTAAATAATACTAATAATAAACTAGAATTGAAAGTCTTCCACTGACCTATCGTCATATTTTATACTTATTATTTTAAGCAGAAGGAAAGTAATGAGAAGTGGTGTGGATATGGAAAAACAAAGATATTCTTAGAAAAATAATATCCATTGCAAGAACATACCCACTAAGGAAGGACGTGTGAAAAATCTACTATTTCTACTTACACACAATTAAATAAGCAATGCGGGTTTCGACGCATGGCATTTTCATGAAGTGTGCCTGTCTTCTTCAAAACTATTCATTGGGAGAAATAATGACAGCGGATTCTACTTCATATCAAAGATTTTAATTGTAACATTACTTTTCATAAAGCAGATGTAATAAGAGAAGAGATGTAGACTTACTTTAATTGTTCGTAATTTTTCTGATGAGTCGTTCTTGAAATCGTTCGCACGTTGCAAATCGTTTGAAACCTCCCATCTCATAATTTCCTACCTTTTAAGTCAACTCTAACTCTGAATTAAGAGTAATTAAATTTTTAATTTAAATATTTGTTAATGAATCATTAGAACGGTTTCTCACATCTCTTAGACTTGACTGGTTTCAATACATAAAGCCATCGTTAGGGAGATGTGACAATACACTGGCGCATTCATTGCCATTATTAGAAAGTAAGAATTCACAATTTCTGTGGAGAGATTAAAGTGGGTAAAGAGAAATTCTGCTAAAATTCTTTCACTAAACATTTGGTGATATGGAGGCGCAAATGCTCCACTTGATAAAAAAAATAATAACACGGATTAGAAAAGTATTTAAAGATCGAAATTAGACATTTTCTTTAATACGTTGATTTTAGAAAATGTTATCGAAATGTTTAAAATTCAAAGTTGTTTTCTATTTGAAATTTCTCCTAAATTAAATTTTAAAAAGTTTTATACTTTTATATATAAAATTTTTTTCTACCGCAAGCATTTTAAATGTACTAATTTTTACTATTATAAACTGCATTTAATACAAACAAATATTTTTATCTGACGGCCTACTGGCATTATATTCAGAGCAATCCTGAAGTTTGTGGGGTCTAATTTTGCTTATTATAAGCCCCCTTTTATCATATAGCATTATTTATTAAATAGAGTGATAATTTCAATGAAAATTCTGCACTCTCGAAGAAATCGTTTTATAGTAATTTTAAGAGAAAATAGTGGCTTAGATAATGCTTTCAGTCGCACAGAATGTGAATCAGCGGAACGTATATAGAAATGATAAGAATCGGGTATGAATGATTATTGGGTTGCTTAAACCTCCACTTTGTTGCTTAAAACTTCCTCTCGGTGGTGATTAGCTCTAAATATAGAATTGCTATAATTCTAGTCTCGTTGAATTTGTAGGGGATGGCCAACCTTTGCATTGTACCTATTCATTCATCCCAATAACACATTACCTTGGGATTGATTATCTTTGTTAATAATCCTGAGCTGAATTCATCAGAGTTATTACTCTATACCTCTTGAATTAAGTCTCGCTGCAGAGGATCTTACTCACCGCATTATTCTAGTCAAATTAGGTTCTTGGTACCTCTGTAGAGCAATATTGGTATTCACACGTTAACTCAATGATGATGTTCTTACACTTAATAGTATTTTCTCTGTGTTTTATTAAAACATTCACGAGTTAATTGATCTCAATAATGTGCTATATTTTATGTCTTTATTTGATTTGCATAGTTATTATCACAACCTCAATCCTCATTCCTTTCTTTACTCCAAAGCGTCCATGTGTAAAACATCCGTCCTAGAAAGAGAAATTAATATCGCTATAGTAGGAATGATGAGTATTTTATTGCTCCCATTCATTTTTCTTTTTATTTCATCGATAATAAAGGGAGATGAAATGATAAAAATAAGACGTTGTTATGAGATTCGATGTGACATCCTTTCGCAGCATGTCAAACTGTGGTAAAAATATCTCCAAAGGACGATTCTGTTGGATGGAACACCAAGTGATAATACTTACACTCCAAAAGCTGTGTGTACGACCTTTTTAAGTTTTGCAGACATTGGAAATGGCAACATCTAGCTTTTAATGATATGCTTTACCTTGTCGTGGAAAACATCGTTCACAAATTGTTTCCTAACGAAGAAAACAGTTTAAACCGTCAATACGATTGCAGAAGAAAGCGTGTTCACGAGAATAATCAGTCATTGTTAATTTTTATGTATTGTATTTAAGATCCTTTCTTTGAAGTCGAATTTTATGAAATTGTGACAAATTACAGGTACCATCGATGACGACATTCTTCCTCTTATTGACTCTCCACTAAATATACGAATAATTAACTGGTACGTTTAACACATTTATGCAGATATGTATACAAAATAGAGTAGTGATAAAAATTACAGTGCTCGATGTATGTATACAGTAGATGTTGCAGCACAAGAACCAATCAATTTGAAGGGACGCCTCGGGAGGTCTGCAAAGAATTCACATACTTAGGACAACCAGTAGCAACAGGAGAGAACTATGGAAATGAAACCTGGGTGTTAAAGGCAGCAATAACCTAGCAACTTCAGACAACGCAAAGAAATATGGAAAGATGTACGCTTGGGATCACAAGAAGAGACAGGAAGCGCAACACCTGGGTGAGGGTGAAAACAGGAGTGAGAGACATCATAGATAAAGTAAGGTCACTGAAATGGATGTGGGCAGGCCATGTGGCGAGAAGAAACGACAACCGTTGGACAAGAGCGGTACTGAACTGGAAGACCAAGAAGAAGACCAAAGGACCGATGGAAAACAGAGATATCGTTGAGTACTTAGGGACGATATGACAAAGAGAAGCTCAGAATAGAGAGAATTGGAATTACATATATAAATTTAATGTCCTCTCTTATACTTCTTGGTAACTTATCCCACCCCTTAAGTCATCTAACATTTTTTCCTCTGTCATCCCGTCTGACTCTTCTCTAACATTCTTCCTTCTAACTATTTCTTCAGCAATCCCTTCCCTCTCATTACTTATCCCATCAATTTCCTCTCTCTACGTTTAAATACTTCGATTTAAACCTTCTGCTCTCACGCTATCTCTAGCACCTCTTCGCTTGTTTCTCCGTTGTACGCCTTATACACATCTCTAATCATTCCATAACTTCTTTTGTTGGGGTCCACGTTTCACACCCATACAGCAATACACGCCAACCATAGATTTTACTAATCTTTCCATGATTATCCTAGCAGTAATTCACGACTGCTCGTGTATTATTTATGGAAAAATACGGTGATGTGGTAATGTGATAACACATCATAAATTATGAATAACACATGGAGAGAAGTTCCTGGTCGAATGTCCAGACATGAAAAAAGCCTTAGTGGAATCATTGCTTTCAAATAATGACGGGAATGAGATGTCGGGAAACCAAAAACAGAACGTGAAGTGTTTTGGAAGCATCAATCTCGATGACTCTTTTTAGAGCCAGATCATGAAGCTGTTATTAGCTCGGGATGAACACAAGCATTAACTGCTGGTTTCCAGCGAAAGGATGGAGTGTGTGTATGCTCCGTGATATTCTGTCAATTGCAGAAATAACGAAAAAATATCTGCATCAGTGAATTTATGCGAAATCATGGAAAATATGGCTTTTATCGGGCTATTTTCGGAAAAGAGTTGGAAGGGAATAAATTCCGATTTACGAGAGGAAAGTCCCGTGAAATTTATCGCATATCCCGGATATTTTTGATCTGAAAGGATCTATTCCGAGACCAATGAATTCACAGCAAAATGCCAGAAATATATCATCAACATCTAAATCCAACCAAATAACGTAATGGTCACCCTTCTTTGTGTGTGGGGAATATTTCGCGTATAACTCAAAGACCATTTCTGATATCACGATATCCGAAATAAATCACGTCCATGAGTCATTTGGCACATTTTTCTTTCTGAATAATCTACCTCCAGATATCTACCAACATTTGGACATGAGCTATAAATGGAATTTCTCTTGATTGATCCTCACCCGTTATGGGCGAGGATCTTGCTAAGCATAAGGAAGCGTGGGGAAAAAATTTCAGTTTTTTTAATCTCACGTAATATCGTAATTATTGGGTATTTTGAGTGTTTCAAAAGCGGCTTTCTTAATCGATGGAATAGTTTGGGATAACTGGAAGTAAGCCTGGGTATATTTCAGGTAAAATCCTATGCTAGACTATCGCTGTAGGTTTTTCTCGTCACTGAAAGATGCAAATCTTAGATGGTTGAAAGCAACGATTAGCTGTATGGGGCCTGCTCCTATTTCTTTCGACTTAAATAGAACTAAAAAGTTAAAGGAGAAAAGTTAGAATTGGAGGTTATTATGCGCCGAAGAGCCTGCGAATTCTATTAAACTTTAATGAAGATGCGACGATTTTGGCCTCTTATTTTCCATCTTATAGGATGTATGCCAACAGCAAAATGTGTATTAGGTCAACAGCATTAGCGTAATATTGTAGACATACCACCATATAAAACTTTCGATAATATTACGCTTATTTTGGCTTACATTACAGTATAGTTATTGAGTACTAATTATCTTATAGGTGTAGATCAAGATTCCTCATTTCAGAGGCTGCTCAATACCTATCATTTGAACACTCTATGAGAAATTTGGAAGTTTCTCTTTAGTTTTCTTAAATTCCTTTTGAGCATATTCCATCGCTAATGCTATCACATAATTACGTGCTTCATTTCGTTTTTTGGTATTTTAAATTTGGGAATATTGTAGTTTGAATTCCTCCCCACCCATAGCAATTTCATTTGCACCAAGGCATTACCACTTTGAGTTGCACGTAATCTTTTTAAATGTTAAAGTATGTGAATTTATGAGTAATTTGAAACATTGCAAAATCTTCATAAACCGAATAACACCGGACATCAGGTATTAGCATTATTACTTAAGAGATGAAGTATACATCTACATGAATACCCTGCAAGCCGCCTTTCGGCGTGTGGCAGGGGGGATTATACAGGTATATTACTTTCGGAAAAGAAATTTAAAATGACACAAACGTTTCGTGACTTAAGTTACGGTCACGGAAGTAAGATATGAACTGCTGCTATAGAGAGATAGGAAAGAAAGTCGATGTTTTTCGCCCGTGCCAGACGGAGCACTTAAAAAATAAACATCCGGATAAGGCTTTCCTCCCCACAAAGAGGGTCAATTCTGGCACGATGGGAAAATAATAGATAAGCTCATATCTCATAGTGGTAAGAAACAAAAGGGAAGGACGTCTTCAGTCGGGCCCTTGGAATTTCCTCTTCAGGGGTGCCGCCCTTAGGTGGTGGAGATGTTGTCATGGCAGCGATGACGCTGGAGACGCCTCCGCATATCCCATCTCTTGACCTCTCCCTACGAGAAAGAAAGGAAAAGCGACCCTCGATCGCCTTCAATTGGGGTGATTCTGGTCTTAGGGATCACGAATTTCTCGAGCTTCTGCCCAAAGTTCGCTCCTCCGGGGTGATTTTCCGTCGCAAAGTGTGAGGGATTCCTTCCAAAGCGTCGCCCGGATTTCGTAAATTATTGCTTTCGATTACAAATTGCGAGAATTTTGATAAACAAAAATTTCGCGAGATTTTGCATAACCCTTTACGACCAATGGGATTGTTGAATCCGAGCTTATGCATTCTTAGAAAATATATACATAGAAAAATACATGTTACATCGGCCGAAATGATATAGTGAGTAAAAGGAAATGGATGCTGAAACAAGTCGGTTCTAGGATTAATAAGTCTATTAATGAAATAGCGTGCGTGCACTCCATGTCATACGCCCAAAAGGGTTACGTATTTAGATATGCGGATAATTAAATCAGATATGGATCCCATTAATTCATTTATCAAGTTGGGAGTGGGAATTGCTTTTTAAAATAAGCCGTGGCAACGGAAGAAATGAAACGAAATGAGAACTAAAGAAAACATTTTTACAAAAACGCATTTTAGAGTACAAAATGTACGAAAATTATAAATTTACTAGCGGAGCTACCAGTTGATTCTCAACAGGGAAGTAAAAATAGACGAATGACACACTAAGTGCGACTTGCAAGGCAGTATAATAATTAAGATGCAGAAATAAATATTCAATTTGAGAACACGGTGTCTTCATAATTTAGAAATCACATGTATATTACCATAATTACTAAACACATATCATTTTATTAGAAAATCCTTCAAAAATACACGGCGTGCTATACGTACACGTTTATTGTACTCAGTAAAACCCGTCTAAGACGCTTCTCTAGATGTTATTCCGCTTAAGATGCGGTTTTCTCATATTTCCGGTCCCCTTCATGCGAAACGTATGGTAAAATACCGCTTAAATCGTACTTTTTCTCGCTTAAGACGCGGATTTTTCCCTTTTTCAGATTCACTACAACCCACTTAGACCAGTATTTTTTATTATTAGTATCGTACTTTAATCACAATCTTAAGAAGAAAACATATCAAAGGAAATAGAAAAAGAGAGTTTCATGTGATGTTCAGATCGCGATGCACTTACACCACTACTGTGAAAAAGGCAACTTACCTAATTGTCAATATCATAAACACTGCTTGATTTTTGAGTGACAATGGCCAAAATTAAGTAACTTATCTTTTTCGAAAAGCAGACCATTGTTCAATAAAATTATGTGAGGCAATCAACTTACCAACTGGTTATTACTCTTATAACGCTTGGTTTCCTGCAAAGCCACTTTACCTGGTTTACTGTTTTTTTTAGAAATAGCCGAAGTGCCCGTTTAGTATGAACGGGGAAAATAGGAATAGGCAGTGAAAGTCTAACAATATTTCTAAATAAGAGAGTCCAACATCTCTATCGTTCCCTTCATTCA
The DNA here is from genome assembly GCA_036926295.1 of Pachydiplax longipennis. Taxonomy (NCBI): domain Eukaryota; kingdom Metazoa; phylum Arthropoda; class Insecta; order Odonata; family Libellulidae; genus Pachydiplax; species Pachydiplax longipennis. Next base: position 2,748,677 of record JAVFKF010000012.1, on the reverse strand, counting down.
ATATGATTGGTTATCCAAATGGAAATTAGAATCGTAAATACGGATCGGCTACCGAATATACCTCGGCTAACGAATATGATTCAGCTAACGAATATGATTCGGACAACGGATATGCCTCGGCTAACGAATATGATTTAATTAGGGAGGTGTTTGAATAAGTTATCATTTACTCGAAATACTAATGTAATCCTCGGTATTAGACTAGTACTATTATTACTATAGTGACTAGTAGATTAGGGAAGTAGAGTCATGGTTCAAGCACACACTGCCACACGCCGAGAGGCTGCACGCAGTATACATTAAACAATTTAAAGTTTTTCCAGTGTAAATCACACGTAGTAGCTTCATTATTTTCAAATAGAGTTGGCAAATTCGAGGTGATAAAGAAATTTACCATAAATGATCGTACGTTGCCTCCTGTGAATCAACACTGAAAATTGTTCGTAAATGAAATTTTAGAATATTGCCTGCTATGAACATATACTATCATTAATTTTTAATCATTACTCTCGTATGGACCTAAAATACCCGTGTATTCTTATGGAAAAACGTAATACCTCGGTTTCAACAATCGCTTTCGTCGTCAAGGGGATTGGTTGTTTACCGCCTCAAAATTTCACGAAATTTCCGTTTCTTTTAACCGAATTCTCGCCATTTCGACCCGATAACGATATTTCACGACCAAAATAAGAATCTTTATTCGTTTCTCCTTCTTTTGGTGCTTCTCTCGACTTACGAGTAATAATGTTTTAGAATCCTTCCTAATATCATTAGCTTCCAACCAATGATTTCGGTTTGTTTTCGATCGTGAGAAGCAAATTGTTGAGACGGAAACAATACTGAGCTGTTATTCGACTTCCTTGTGCGATGAGTTAATGAGAAGAGTAACACTACAGTTACGGACCTCAGATCTCCGGATTACATTTTTAATTTTCTTAACGTTTCTTATTGTAAATACAATTATAAAGTCTCATTGTAGAAAGTAGCTCAGCCTCACATATTTGGGAAAATATTATGTAGGTAATCAACTACAAGAAGGAAAATTTCCTTTTGAATATAATGTTTCCGTTAAACAAATAAATCTCAAGGAAATGGAAGCCTTTGTAATTAAGGACATTTCGATGAAACTTTCTGTATACGTATCCTGCATACGTATTATACTACATACTAGAATGATATATAAAGAAATACAAGAATTTCTTCACAGCAGTTTTTTGGCAGAAATATATTCCATGCACGTATTCCTCCAGTAACATTTGGGGTTCAAATTGACAGCGGGAAGAAAGAGGAGGAGAAAAATCTTTAAGTTAAGGAAATTATGGAGAGAGTTTACATACCTTAAAAATGAGTGTATTTTCTCGTAAATATATGTCCATTTTGGCTAAAGAGTGCTTCCAGCAAGTGAAATAAAGTCTAATCATTCACTCGTTCTTCTTCCTTAGAACGTGTTTATTGGTGAAGATTCAGATTGTACTACCTATTTCTGCACGAATACCTTCGCTCCCACACGCTTTCCAATATTCCCCAACACAATCGATGTGTCTCTTGTTCTGTGGTGTGCATACACTAAACCCCCACTAAATGAACCCCATTCACCTACATTCGACTTATAAACGGTATCTGCGCATATTATATATATTATTTCATTAGTTTGATTCGATTACTCGAAGTAACACTCTTTCATCATCGCTGCATACCACAGGGATGCAAAAAAAGTTCTTTTTCTGGAGTGAAAAGCCGAACCCGAGCCGAATAATTAATATTCTTGAACCGAATCTATTATTTATTACACTCCCTTTCTTGTTTGCAGTGATGTTATTTTACTAACACGTATATAATAAGGTTGCGATCCGTACGTGCGAAATGACCTTAAAAGCAGTTTTAAAAATACTACTTTCCAATGTCATGATCATCAGTTATTTAATATCACATACTTTATCCTAAATTTAATTAAATTGATTGAAATTAGCTGATCGAAATAAAAATACTCCTCCTCAAATAGTCAGAGAGGAAGAAATCGTTTAGATGTTGATGGTGAAACCGCAAATGTTTCCCATTGATCCAGAATGGAAATGAAGGGTATTACGGTACGATATCTAAACACCATTGAGGAGAACTTTTTATCCTCTGCAAAGTTTCTCTTTCCTGAATTTCTTCGTATTGATTGCTTCATCCATCTTGGTTTCCTGGCCGTCTGATATTTATTTCTCTATTTTCTTATTCACTGGATGAAATGTTTAGTCATATATTAGCCTTATAGAGTGAAATTACGATGGCTGAATACATCACTAAAAGGAAAATTCTCTTCTAAGGTATTTAAATTTTACAATTTGAGAGTAATTAACTTACATATCTACGAAGATAATTTGTGCCCTTAAATATACTAGTCAACCACAACTACCACTGCTTTAAGAATTGAGACTGAAATCTTTTATTTCATCTCCCACAAAATGAGTACTTTTCAAAAACCAAACACTTGTTCGCCCCCATTATTTTTAGAAATCTCACCCATGATAATTAAACAATGTTACTGTTTATTAGTAAAAACATTCTCAAATGTCAAATCAGTTTTTTGCAATCTAATTTTTCTTAACTCAACCACCCTAAATATTGCGACGGAATTTATTTTTCTTGATTTTTCTCATTTTAGTTTAAGCACTGTAGAGTGACATAGTAATGAGTTATTACGATTTTGACTTTGAATCTCGTTTCACATGATTTTATAATTTCTTTTTGTATTATTTTCTTTGATAAATTGCGTATTACCTCCCTATCGATTATTTATCAATATTATTTTCCTTTGTTTTCAGAACTGATTTATCTATGCTCCAATTGTTTAAAACTTGTATCGTTTTTTTTTCATAGTGAAACTATTGAATGGCTATATTAAGAATGGAGACGGGCGTCTCATTGTTTTAATCTTTTACTTGACTACATTTGATTATTCTTCCTTCTGTCTAATCGCTTTCTTAATCAAAAAGCAAAGATTCACTTTCTTGTATGTACAAACCCTTCAGACAATTTTAAGACCGCTCTTCTTTCACACAAATGATGCCTATAACGTAATTCTGCTTAGAAGAAATAGAAATACATTATTTATATTATTTTTTGTGACGATGTACCTTTACGTTATTTAGGCCACATCAGTTGAATTTATTATTTTTTTCGTATGAGTACAGACGCAATTTCTAATCGTAAATCGCGTGTAGCGTCGTAAAAATGCAAAAAGTCCAATTCAGAAATTTCATTGAGGATACACAGTCCTAATTTTAGTTGTAGATCGCAGATACTTAATTGCTGCCGTCTTCCTCCCAATCAATATTCTCATCATTTCACTATCTATAACTCTTCTCATTATTTTCAGCACAATTATAACCTTAATATGATAGTTTTAAATCCCTTTTGTTAAAGTCGTTTCATTCACAATTAATTTTTCCACTGGGATGCCACAAAAGACGAGAACGGGGTATAAATTAAGAAGAGCAGCCAATAACCACGGTTCGATTATCGCATTCCATGGTTTGATCAGCCGTCGAGAGTACCAAGTGCGTCACAATGACCAGGCCCATGTTGGCGTGGGAGGTGTTAATCGGACCTTACTTGGGAGAAAGTGAACTGACTGAATTCAACCCACCACGAATATATTGCATGGTCTCGGATGGAATTAAAGCTGATTACCCTTCAGAGGTTGACAACGGTTATTCAGTGAGACTTTACTTCCTGAAACTAACGAAAGTATTTAAGTAATAATAACAAAACAATTCCTCATGTTTAATACAACCACAAAGATCTTTGAATTTCTTTATTTTAACGATTTTAGCTTTATGTCGTAGGACTGATAATTTATGCATCAATATTAAGAAGATCCAAGTATTTCATCCTCTGTAATGCACAATTATTTTTTCATTTGTACCCGCATCCACTCATATCCCCTCGGATGAACCTATACTACTCCTCAGACATTTATCCCACTTGGTTATGATTGAATTAAGTTTTCCGTGCTCTAAAAGTATGTTTTTCATGGTGTCATATCCCATGACTATATTTTTCATTTGCTTCGTTTATGTGGAAATGGAAACTATGGATGGCCATCATCACCATCTATGTGTTGATTCACCCGAATAAGCACCCATTCTTGCGATAGTAAGCATCTTCGTTTATATTATCCATCAAATTTTTTCTTTCGTCTCGCCAGTATCTATCCCATCATCAGTTACTTTCCAATCCCATCTTCAAGCTATATTTGATCCTTCTATTCCCATTGCTTCTAATCATCTATTCCATGTAAATCTCTCCTCCCCCGCATTCCGCCGTATATTTTTGTTTTCTTATCTAATCACTAAAAACAACTTCATTTATAGATCCTCGATACCAAGCAGGAACATCAAACCGACTTTGATATCAAACCAGAAAAAGTATCATTTGGAATGGTATTCAGCATAATTATTCATTGAAAAAATCACATTGATTAATTAGTTACATATATTTTATCCTTCAATCGCTTGTTAATTGAATGAAATATAGCAAAATTTCACGTATGTATTTAAATATAAGATATCGGATTAAATCTTTAGCTAACCTCATGCAATTATTAATTAATCATTGAGGATTTATTCGCACAAAGGTAATAAATATTACACATATTACCACAATCAACTGAATGTAACGTATTTTACAGGATGATGCAAAAAATTTGCCTTTCGTCTTAAGAAAAATAGCTATTTTGTTAAAGACAGCCTTCCTCTGTATTTTACGGAAACAAAAGACATCTTTTGAAATCTCTTCAGAAATTTTCCGGAACGGAAAATGCGTCCGTTAGCTACGTTCGTGTATAAGCCTAAATACAATGCAGTCTAAACAAACTACGATCACGATAATAAACACTGGTACTTTCCCTCTCTATCTTTGTCAACTGATCTGTTAACTCACCGCCATTTAATTTAGAATGGTCAATTACAGATACCGTTTGCATATGCGCAAATCAGTCTACCTTTACAAGAGATTCAAAAATATTTCCTCATCTGATTGCGAGTGATAGTTTTAATATAATTCCTCTGAAAATATACCCAACACTTGCATCCAATGTTCACCCGTGTTCGAGAGCAACAGTGGGGACAATTTTACGACATCAGTCGGCGTCACCAATACTTTCGCCCGGAATTTCTTTCACGATTCGATCGGTCGTTTATGAAGTGAAGATAAAATGGAAGGACGGCCAACGAACCCCGACGGTGTGAACATAAAAGGGAAGAGTTCTCGAGGGGAGTGAAGTTTGAACGGAAATTGTTAAAGTTGCCGTATATCTGGTGGAAATGTGCGTCATTTGATGACTGTCAGATTACCTTTTGGTCGACTGAACTGTCTACTATGAAAAGAACCGATAAAACGGAAAGTTGTGCCGAAAGGTTCTTGACCCACTTAAGGGAGTGATTGGAAATAAGAACTTCTAGATGAACATTACTATCTCCAATATATTTTCGCCTCTAACCTGAACTAATCACCACTGGCAAACTGTTTTTATTTGGTCGTCAGGGGTTATAATCTCTAAGTTAAGCCAATGACAATAACTTGCGTCTAGTAATTCATTATAGATTTTCCTCCTTCCAAGTCTTCATCAGACAAGCGTACCTTGCAGCGGGGCTGATTACCTCCTCTTATCATTAATACTTTCCATTGAATTCTCTCTTAAATTGTTCTTTGAAGACCTACTTTATCAATCAGTCAAATCTATTTCCTCAGTTATTAATCAGCACAAAAACTTCAGTACTCTTCTCTTTACAGTCCATATTTTACTGAAATGAAAAAGAAAGAGAATTAAAAGAAGAAATATCCAATCTATGCATAGTTAAACGTTTTCCTTATGTTCAGGCTTGTACTTGTATTTGCTATCAGTGATTCTTTTGCTATAAGAATTCACTTGTTGTTTGAGCTATTACTATTTCTCTCATCTCCCATTCAATGCTCTTTTCTATGGATGGCCTCAAGCCTCCTCCTTGTATTCAGACCACCCTTTATTATTTATTGCTTCGCTTTATTTATTTTCTTCCTTATAAAACGTGTTATGACGTATCCAAAACGTTTTGAATCATCTTTCTTGGTATTTACGCAGCTACACAGCGTTTTATTGCTCATCATTTTTATGTTTGCAACTGAAGTGACGCATAAGGTTAGAAGAGAGGACATAGTATGCTAAAACGCAGGACAAGTGTCACATACTTGCTGGCGATCTCTTTCATCAAACAACAAGAGGATATATCCTCCTTTTTGGTCACCATATTTGTTATAGAAATCTTCTCTTTAAGCGTCTCAATAGGCATTTTAAACCCATAATCGTAACTTATAATCCAAAGTCATCTATTAAATATTACAATCAGTTTATAAAAGCACTAATGTACCAACAGAATTGCTGCAACCTGTCTCGAGAATTTACTTATATTTTCATATTTATTCACTGATTTTTTCAATATTTGTACACTGTATTTAGAATTAATCGAAGATTATATCGATTTTATTTGCGTAATCTATTATTTAAGGAATTGATACAAGTCTTTCCAAATGAGTCAGAGGTTGACTGAAAACATGTTATACATTTGTAATTCTGACAATACGTAGCTGAAACTGCGTAAAGCTTCATTTTTCTCATTTCACTTATTAAAACCTCTACTTCAGTAAATATTTCTCGGTATCCATCAGTAACTCGTATGTATATGCTATATGATGGTTGATTTCGATAGTAAATTTTTACGTGTTAAATTATTTCTCCTTAAGTTGATGGCGTAAGTCTTTCATCTTTAACCCGTTATTAGTCATGTGGGATCAATATGACGCCAGGTGATGTATTTCCATGAATAAAACAAATTATTAAATATCTTAATCACTTTTTATCATCTGAGATTTGTCTAGAAAATTAAATTTAGAGAATCTTATATATTTTAGAAAAGAGAAGCAGGTTTTTATGGGCTGTTACCAATTTGTAAACATTAATGTAAATATATAAAAAGCGAAAAAAGTTAAATAAGTTTTTAAAATTTCAAGCGTTATTGTTTAAGATGACTCGTACCTAATAAACAGACACACAAAACTATACCAGTGATACCAATATAAAACACTTAAATTATCATAACTAATATTTTGGATGGCTTTCCGAGATTTTTGAGAAAATTTTACGAAATTTTATGACACAGTTCTACTTTAACTCTCAGAGCCCTTCGTCTTTTAAATAAAATTCAACGGTGATTAAAATGTAATTTATTAAGGAAATTAAATTAAAGTTTAATTTATTAATTAAGCCTTGAAAAGGGAATATGAATAGCTTAACTCAATTGGTTCACCAAGAAACCTTTCATACTCCAAATTCCATTATCCGCTCTGTAGTTTTCTAGTAAAGAAAGGAAAGGAGACTAAATTATAATTAATCATTGAGTGGTAAAATAAAACTCTTTCTTCCTTTTTCTCACCACGAGTTCTTGGCCCAAGCAGTCGTTTCCATTATTTTCGACCAATTCAAAACTAACCGTAAAAGTATGTATGTACCATTAACTCATTTTCACTCCAAATTTCGGTTCATTTCTCAGTCTTCGGAGAGAATCATACTTAATTAATGTCCCATCAAAACTGCACCGAAGCAAATAACCGCTCAAAATTTCGCAGCACTTCTTTAAAAATTAAACTACTCTTCGATGGCTGCCCAGTCGAGATGTTGCGCGAACGAGGCTCTCCTCGACCATTCGCTTCTTGAACAGGAGTTAATGGATTCATCACCATTTTTCGAATAAACACCGACGCGGATAATAAAGACTTTTAAAGCTCCGTTTTCTGAAAGTCTTTTTCCCCATCGAAGTCTCCTCTGCTCTATCGACGCTTAATGTCAATAAACCTCACCGCAGCGAAAAGTACCCTTTGATTTTCTGCCGGACGGACTTTTTACGGTATGTTATCCCAAATGGCGACTGTAAATAAAATCACCTCGTCCTCTGTTTTGAAGTACGCGTTATATTTGTTATGATCTCTGGAAAGAATAAAAATCCAACTAGATGGGTATTTTCACAAAAATAGTTTGGCTCTAAATGGAATTGTAAAAGTTTGAAATCGAGCCATTTGTCTCTTGTTGTTGAAGAGTCTTTCCGAGTTAGGATTGAGTTTCTTGCCTCCATGATTCATTTGTCGTGTTTCCATGTCTGAATGAGTGTGGTATTTTCTGTGAAGATTAATTAATTGGAAAATTAGTTTTGAAATTCCGCCTCTATAGTATGTATCTTAGGATCAATTTATAAGGCAATATTCAACAAGGAGAGAATAAAGTGCCGGCAGCGCAGATTTCGATGAAACTTGGTAGTTAAATACTTTTCGTTTTTTAAATACTTTCGGTTTTTAAATACTGAAATACTTAATAAAAATAAAAATTACCTCCAAAATAATGTCTGTGAGCAATAATCTCCCCATAAAAAATCTTTAAAGTATCAAAGAAAATTCATAATTCTACATTTCTAACAGCCAATACGGCGCAAACATAAAACTCGACGGAACGGCGATTCACTTTGTAGTAATCTATGACAGGAGTTGAGTAAACGAAACCACTTTTCAAAAAGAAACAAGTGTAGTTTATTCCTACGGCCTAAACAGCTAGAATTAATGGCTTGCTAATATTTTGACGTATGTCGTCAATCAACTACTATAGATACCGGAAATGGGTCCGAGTTCAGAAAATCCCATAGTCACGATTTTCCCCATAAGAATAAATTGAGCTGATTAAAGAAATTCTTTTGATTAACATACCGGAATATATAGAATCCTGGCTGAAGATTTGACTAAATAACGTTAACGGTAAGGAAATCGCCCAAAATTGTCGTGCGCTCGACACCAGACCGATACGAATATCTGTCATAAAAATATATGACAGTATTTTTAAATTTTTTGTATGCCCTTCCCGAAAAAATAGAAGTTAGTCACTTGATCTATAGTTAGACGATGTGAACTACCTATACGGCGTAGGTGATTTCTAAAAGAGTCATTAGTAAAGCATTGACATTCTCCGTTCCTTTTTCATCCAAATTAGTTGTTCTCTACGAATACTATTACTGCCGTGTTTCACACCATATTTCGCTACACACAGCACACTGTTGGAAAATACTTGATGGCTATGTAGTTCGTTTACGATGTTGAGTAATTAGATGATTAGTAGTGTAAAGAAAATCACTATTAGGACTGGCTTCAAACAATTACAAATTGGAGCAATATCCGTACATCACAATAATTAATCATGGTTCAAAGTTATATTTTACAATATTATTATTGTATACACTCTACACAAGCTTCCTCTAAGTTCTCCAAGCCTATATAAGCCTTTCTCTATACACTATAGAGTGGTATGACCGGCTCAAATAAAAGTTGAGAATTTAGAACTAATTCAGGAATTATGTCCATCAATGTTTTAACTTAAATAAGAGAGCAAATAATCCATTTTAACGCTGAAATACGCAACATTAATCGACGCCGGGATTAGTCAATAATTAGGATGATGAGTCAATGTAGCTTCGATCACATATGAGCGAAATTCGCACATAATGAAGAGAGAATCGCCAGGGTATATTCGAATCTCAGTCATCAACTTTGACAGAAAATTGCTATTAAATAACTAAAACGACTTATTAATTTTTCTCACTTTCATATAAAAACAAAAAACGAGGAAACGAAGATGCATGGAGAGATCTGCACTTTGATGCTCAGTCCGAGGAAGTTTCGACAGATGAAAACGTGCTAATTCAATCGAAGCTGTTGCTTCCCTTGTCTTTCTATGCTTGGCAGTTCAATTGACCTACGAATTGCTCTGGAGTCGACAATAGAGGGAGCGCAGCGGTCACTTCCTGTTATTCTCTCTCTTTTTAACGCGCATTTACTTCGAAGCGGTCAATTCCTCGGCCTCTTGTGGAAAGGGGAAGAAGAGGTTCAACTCGGGTATCATGCATCTGTTTGTTGCCGAGGGCATTTTTTGCTTGTGAGTTAAAAGTGGTGGGAAACTGCAGAGGGAAAAATCAGCATGAACTAGAGTTGGTCAATGAACTAGCGAGACTGGGGTTGGTAGAGAAAAATTAATCCCCCAGGTCGTCGGGAGGCGGCTACTGTACTTGAAGTAGTTCCCAGAGGAGCGCTTTTCTGAACTTATCACTTAATCCTAATACAGGGAATTTCTGCAGCATCGGAGAAGGATACTGGTGCAGGATAACGGATTCAGAGTCGAACTTAAGTTTATTGGAGCACTGGGTGTCATTCAGACGCCCGTTTCGTTGAGAACATTGTTTTGTTAAAGGTTAGGGATCTGTATTGTGATGAAGTATCATTACATATAAGGACTTATGTAGGAATTTATAATTACTTATGACAGTTTTATTAAAAATATATTTTAATTTATAATAAAATAGAATATACATAATGCTATGTTATATTAATATATCTAATTAACATATATTTTAATTGACTTATTTAAATGTAAATAATGGCGAATATTATATATTCATCATATTTGCTACTAAATTAAGAACATAAATAATTTTATTACAACATATTTTCAGTATTGATTTGCGCTAGAATGACCATAAGAACTCCCCCTTTGAAATTTTTGACTAAGGAACCTTTGAAAAGCATGTTCCTGTTTGTTTGCTTATGCCTCTTTATATTTATTTCTGAGAAACAGCGTTTATATATTTTACGCACGAAACCCAATACAAAATTCAATAAATTATGTATTCATATTGATTGTATGCACCATTTACCAATCGCCATTAACTAGGGCAATTTTTATACTTCTGTTCGTTGAAACCCAAGTACTGTATCATTGTCAAAGTTGCCTATGGCCTAAGGTATGGTTGAAATTTATTCTTTAATTTCTTTGCCTCTATAAGACTGCAGAACGTGTTCATTCTCAATAACATATTTATTCAATTCAAATAATTTTTATGATTCAATTTTTTTAGGGCAAGGCGCTTCTTGTTTCTAAATTTTAGGAATTACTTTTTATAAGTTTTACCTAAACGAGCGATTATATATTATAAATGTCTCCGTGTAGTTTAAAATTAATCCATAACTCATTGTTACTATATCGCTATAGAAATTTTACTTAAAATTTCACATTTTTTGGCGGAATTAGGTACATTTTCTGTTCTATATTTCTATTTATTATAAAATGGACATTCTTTACCCAGTTGTTTCCTTAAGGGGGGTCTCGAGATTATCTTTGTGTTTGACAGCCTAAATCCTTGCTCCTTAATTCTAAAAATCCAATTTTTTCTGTGGCAACTCCTTTCCCTCTGCATCGCATTCTTTTTCTTGATGACAGCATTAAAGTGATATGGTCTTCTCTTCACCTTCACTCTTTCATTAAATTCCGGCTCCATTTACTATTTGATTCAAATCCCTCCCCTAAGGAGTCTTATTCGCAATATTCTGTCTCTTATCGTCTTGGCCTCGGAATCGTAATATCAAAGCACTCGGAAATCGTATGGTCCAAATAGGAAAGCGGAGGACTCTTCCAAATCACACACCCTGCTTAATTAGATTTAATGGTGTGTTTGTATTAACCTTGAAATAGGAACGGAGAAAGTTGAATTAAAACTATCCCCTCTTTAGGAACTTGGCGTATCGTTTTCTGCTTAATTTGTTATGGGCTTTTTCTATTCTATCTGCGATGAAATTCGCTTTCAACAAATGATGTATTTTCCTTGCCAAACCGTTTAATACGTAGAAAGGTCCTTCTTATGGCTAAAAGAGCATTTTCAAGTTAATTTCTAATAAAAAGTTACATGAATTATTCGATCGTAACCAATTATTATCGCCGAGTATTAGGGTGCCTCTACTTTCTTTTAATCAACTAATTTTCCTTATTTTAATATTATAGTGGTAATAATTAAAGTAATAATATTGATATCTTCATTGTTATTGTAATTTATTTTTATAAAATCCAAAATATTACCTCTTGAAAAATTACGAGTATTTTAAAGAAAGAGTTTTTGAATTATTTGTGTAATAGAAGGCGCAATGACTGAATGACTCGCAGCATGTAGGGAAAACCAAACCGTTTCTGATTGAGAATTGCTTAATCTTACTTTTCAAAGTCATGTTAAAGTCATAATAAAATTTTACTCTAGTTGTGTATAATCATGTTCTGAAAAATTTTTAAGGGAAAGATAAAAGCGTTACTTTACGCATTTCATTGTTTAGGAAATACTAGTACGAAAAATTGAACACTTCCTTAGTCATAGTCCTTCTAATACCTTGCAGAATTTATGCCATTTTCTTAGTTCTATGCAAATTTTCAATTTCAGAAGTGGCTGTGAAGTTGTAGATTTGAAGTAAATGGTTTGAGGTAATTAGAACACTCTGCCACAGTAAATTAAATACTTTCGAGAAATCAAAGAATTTGGAAAAGCTTTTATCTGTCGAAAGTAGTTCTCGGAAAATTATATATCGCAAGCCGATATTATCTTATTAAAGATGCTTTCATGCAGCGTTGCTTTCACGTATTATTAATTCATATCCAACCATAGAGTGGTCTATTTTTGAAAGCTTTTAGAATGGTAAATGAAATTATTTGTTAGGAAAAATGGGATCTACGAAGAATTTAACTTTATCAAAATTTACTTACCTGAGAAAATTTTGCAGAAAGACATGATCTCTGGAGATTTCTGAAAGATCACACGCTTTTTCCTTGCATATTTTTCTTCTCTTTCAATGGATTTATCATCATCTTTGTTTCCCCAAGGAAATTTTGCTTAAAAATTCTCCACGAGTTTATCCTTCGAACTCCCTTTTTATTAGATATATAACCTTCACGTTCTTACCAGCCTTCCTTTGCCTTCGCAACTCAACAACGCTCCCTTTAACTGTAAATCCTTTCGCTTTCTATTCTTCTGTTTTCTTTTCCCACTCGGAACGACTCTGGTCTGCCGTTTATGTTAGTTTTCGCTACGGTTTCTGTTCCTTCTTTCATTTTACAGCCGTTACTTTATTTTCACGCGCAGCGGTGTTTCCTCCTTTCTGTTCGTGAATCCAATTCCCATTCCCTACGCTCTCTATTTCATTCTTTCCTCCTCACTTCACGCCGCTGCGTAATTTTCTTCCGTAATCCCGAATGAGTTCATGCATTTGATATGATGCTTGTTTCTCTTCGTAAGGATCAATAGGGTATTATTACTCACTTCTTTGTGTTCGCTTGTTATTTTTAGTAATTACTGCCGTATCGATATGCTGAAGGAGGAAATAGTGTATTAGAGAAATCTTTATGTGGAGGAAAATCAATTTTATGACTTTCCTAGTCCTCCTACACTCGTTTACTAATTAGATAACGAAGAATAGAAATTAGTTACGTATGAATTCGGTAAAGGGTTTGCATTAGATAATCGGTGAACATTTTTATATTTTAGCATTTCCTTTTTTATTATTCATTTTATGATATCCTTATCTTATGAATTTCATCATTACATTTTCTAGATTATCTTCAAGGAATGCAGATATCTACAGAAACGGGTTTTAAGTATTCATTCAAATGTTTAATATTCTCTGGCACAGAAAATATCTTCATATGTATCTATGAGTATAATTGTTGAAAGCTACTATTTCCTCAATGGTAAGCTTACTAAGATTTGCATCTATCGTATGTTGATTTCTGCATTCAGTAATGTTCACCCTCGTGGATTTTATCGCTCTTTCTATGAAAGCTGACAGTAATATCTGGCAAGAGATAGTAAGGTAGTACATTGCAGTATGTGTACAGTTAATACATGTGCATACGTGTTGTCTAAATCGCAATTGGAAATAGAAATCTGCAATATATCATGTTTATGCTTTGTTATTAAATTGATGTATCATTTAAGAAATTACCCGTGAGAAAATGTAAAAGATACGGCGTTTATGGGCGCCGGCTTCTCCACGGAACGACAAATAACAGTTTTAAGGAATTTAAAGTAGCAAACATTTTCAAAAAGTATTACTGAAATCGGTGATTCTACACTGTTCTGCTGCTAGCTCATTCATACGCCACTATACACCATTTTTACATTAATAATGGACCCTCTTCGACGCGGATATGACCAGCTAGTTGTATTAATTTTTAATAATAAATATTAATTATTATCAGTAGTTACTGAAGCCATATACCGGAAACCTATTTTGAGTAAACTCAGATTCAGGCCAAGTCCAACATAAACACTGGCCATGTAAGAAACTGGCATTACTTATACTTCGTTAGGGAAAACCATAGCCATCCAAAAAATACGATATCATTATCGACTTATAAAGAGTTCATTTACTAAGGAGTTATGTACTCGGGCTTTTCTCATTCATTCATATCCTGCCATGATTTCCTTACGTATTCCCTCTCCTTCTACAGCGTGAGAAGAGGGTAAAAGGTGATCTGCTCTTCTTGCGGTGGCCTCAGAAGGGATACTTGCACAGAGTGGAAATATCACCCACCTTTTGTTTCCCGACGTCAATTTTTTTCGCAACGCGCTCCAACTTGTGTAATGTAACGAGTCTTTTCCGCTGAAATCTTTTGTTCTTCACCTCTTAGATAACACCGTGTGTCCGTTCGCTCTCTGAAAACATCCTCAGCTAACTGCTTTTACCTCCCTTATTGTACAGCTTGGAACAAATAACATGCAAGTGGATATTTGCCAATTTGGTAGGAATAGTAAGTACTTGCATGCAGTGGCCTCTTCATTCCTTTTCAAACCTCGCTTTCTCTCGGTTGGATTCGGAAGGGTTCTTAATAAGGCGATGAATAGGAAAATCTATCTAAAAAATCTCTTGGTTTCCAGTTCAGAACCGCTCTTGTCTAATGGTTGTCGTTTCTTCTTGCCACATGGCCTGCCCACATCCATTTCAGCGACCTTACTTTATCTATGATGTCTGTCACTCCTGTCTTCATCCTCACCCAGGTGTTGCGTTTCCTGTCTCTTCTTGTGATCCCAAGCATACATCTTTCCATACTTCTTTGCATTGTCTGAAGTCGCTGGGTTATTACAGCGTTTAACACCCAGGTTTCACTTTCATAGGTCAACACTGGTAGAATGCATTGGTTGAAGACCTTCCTCTTCAATATTACTGGCATTTTTGACTTCAGGATACGTGCATTTCTTCCGAATGCACACCAGCCGAGTTTAATTCTCCTGTTCACTTCGTTAATCCTGTTTTTCTCTCCTGTTGTTAGTAGTTGTCGTAGGTATATGTATTCTTAGCAGACCTCAAGAGGCGTCCCTTCAAATTTGATTGGTTCTTGTGCTGCAAAAGGGTTAAGATTATCCCAAGTCCTATCTTCTGTCCAGCTAAGTTCAGTTCATGAAGTCTTGAAGCTAGATCTTTTACGTTGGTTGCGAAGACTATATCATCTGCGAAACGCAGATGACTGATGTGTTCCCCATTAATCCGTAGACCTTTCTGCTCCCAGTCCAAGGTTTTAAAAACTTCCTCCAGAACAGCTGTGAAAAGAAAGGCTGTGAAGGCAGTCGCCTTGTCTAACTCCCTTCTCAATCTTGAATTCTTCAGTAACTTCGTGTAGCATTACTGAGGCTGTGGCATTTTTATAAATGCTGCGTAGGAGTCGGATGTACTCTGCATCTACTCCTTGTTTTTCCAGAGCTTCTAGTGTAGAGGAGGTACTTACCGAGTCGAAGGCCTGAGCATAGTCCACAAAGCATAGTACTAGTGGCATCTCATATTCATTCGTCCTGCTGATTATTTCTTGTAGTGTGTGGATGTGGTCCATAGTACTGAAGCCCTTCCGGAAACCTGCTTGCTCTCTAGGCTGGGCACATGATAGAGTAATCTTTGACCGTTCAGCTATTGTCATTATGAATTTTTTGTAAACTACAGGAAGGAGACTAATGGGAAGGTAATTCTTCAGCTCTTTTTTGCTTACTTACTTGTGAAAAAGGACTATTCTTGCATGGTTCCAGTCCTGGGGAATTCTTCCTTGTTTCAGGCATTTAGTGAATAACTGCACTAAAATGTGTGCAACTTCTGTTCCACTAAGTTTTAAATATTCTCCTAACACTCCATCTATGCCTCCTGCTTTTCCGTTCTTCATCTACTTCATTGCTGCAATTAGTCCTTCTGGGAGAATAGAGAGGGGATCTCGTTGGTTTTGGCTTGCTTCTTGGTTTTCCTGTGCAGCATTTCCTTCCTTCTTGTATAGGTTGCTGAAATATTCTGCTGCCGTCCTTAGAGTTGCTTGTCTGTTGCAAGTACATGTGCCATCTTTCTTCTCTACGGCTAAAATCTGTTTCTTTTCAGTTGATAGGCGTTGTCTGGTCTTCTTCATACTTTGTTGTTTTCTATAGCCTCTTGCGCGATTCTTTCATTGAAATATCTCACGTCCTTCTTAATTGCCTTTCTGATAGCCTTGCAATGCTCGACGCATTCGATGTTAGCTCTTTGTGTATCTGATTTCTTCTGTTCCTTACGTCGTTTCATCATTTGTCGGGTCATGTAATGCTTATTATAGGCTTAACTTCAGTGCAAAATATCTTATTCCCTTCATTTCATACTGTCGTAGTGACATATAAACGCCACAGGTTGGCTTAATTAATTATTTATTGCTCAATACTTGGAGCGAGCGTACCTGCTGGTCCGTCTAGGAGGGTAGTCTAACACTCGGCAACCCAGTCTTACACTGGGCAGACCGGGAGGATAATGACCATTTGGTGCCTTTTTGGTATCCTTTCATATCCAATGATTATCTCCTTTAGGAGTGCGATGGGCGGAAGGGAGGCTCCAGTATGATCCAAAGGACAACATGTGAGCACAATGCCTCCCAGCAGTACATCCTCTTCTATTTTTAATGTTATCTTCTTAATTGGGATTCAATAGCAGTATAAAGAGCGCTGCGGCTTTTATTTCGTGCGAAGATCAAAAGCATTACATCGGAAATAATTATATCTGAAGAATAAAATAAATTCAGGTGTTGAAAAATTTCCAATTGTAGAGAAATTCGAGAGCGCAAATAATTTTGCGTTAAAATTAACTCGCTTTTATCTCTTATGACATCATTCACTAATGATTTTCTAAATTAAAAAATATTCAATAATGTAACACAATTTATGTGATTATAATAGGTATATGATGAACGTTGAAGCTAGTGTAATGCATCAAAACTCAGAGTATAATTATATGTATGGCAATTATATATGAGATTATTTCCTTATTTAAAAATACATTTAATTCGAATAATTCACCCGCTAATTAGACAAACACATTAAGTATTAAAGACTAACGTTTTTAACTTCCAAGGAAAAATCGGGTTAAATATTGATGAAAAACATACGGCGAGAACGAGATGCGTCTGCAAAGCCTCTTTTGGTCTGCATGGGTTGAAAAGACATTTTTAAGGATGATTTTAATCCTTTAAAGTTTATCAATCATAGCATTGATTAGTTTTATCGCCACGAATTCATTGCGGAAGCCTAAGTATGCCTAATAATTAAGATTTACTTTACAAATGATCAATGTTTGGCTTCGGAACGTAAGTTTTGCGTGACTGATGTGTTTCCTCGACCACATTTTCTGCCGACAACACCGATTCAATTGTTTCCGTCATATACAGGGAGTTAAACAGTTTAGGAAATAAACAGTATTAACTATATAACTTGAAGCTCTGTATCACATTAGACGGAAATATCTGTCACTACTTATTATTAGGAACTAAGCTAAGATGAGATATGTCTCATTCATTATTTTTTAACTAAAATCGCTGCCGATTAGTGGAGGATGGCATTATTTAAAAATCAATGTCTCAATGACTGTTTGCTTAGTAAAAATAATTCACATTTAAATTATCATAAATAATTGAAAACAATGTCACGGAACACAATCCAATATTAATTTTTTAAATATCATTATAAAAATGCCACGGTAACCAATTTATTAATTTTTATATATTTTAAAATATGTATTTAATGTTTCAATCATTTAATAATGCACATAATAAAGGAATTGTAAATGAAGAGTATTCCATACTGGGTGTGGGACTATCGAGAGGGTCTAAAATATATGTGTTGATTTTACGCAATCTGTGAGTTGGCCCTTTGATTCTACCTTCTCTCTTCACTGTATATTAGAAATCGATTCCATTTGTAATCGCATAACATCAAGGAATGTCTTTTCTATCGAGACAAGTGTAGATTCGCAAGACCGTATGCATAGGCCCTAATTAAATCTGTCGGCGTAATGTCTTCATAGTGTGTTACGGGTTACTTAAGCGGCAAGGAGTTAAGGCAATTGCCCTTTCCCTGCTATTCTGGCCAATCAAAGAGACAGAAAAGAGTGAAGGGCTGCTTTCACTGGAGGAAACGCCTTACGCAGGTGTCCAAGTTGTGAGAGGCGGCGGCTTTCTCCTTAATTAGTTGACGTAAATAAAATCATAAAAAGACATCATGAAAATATTTCCTAAGTTCAGATAATTAAAATTCTTCAAAGGCTTTTCGCAAATCAGAACCTTTTACTTAACTTTGGTCTTTGTTTACTCTACAATTAAACAATTTTTCCAGATGGACATTTAGGGAAGAACAGCGAAATTTTTAACAAGAATGGTGAGAGGACATCACCATCTCTCTAGGACTACGACCAGCAAAACATTGCCCTCCCTTTCTAGTTTATTCAATATCCTTACAACTTGAGGATACGACGAAAAAAAAACACTACTTTGTGAATTTTTAACCTAAGGTTCTGTCTTTAGACAAAGCTAATAAATAATATCTCACTTTATTTCAGAGTTCGTATAAGCTCCGAACGTGGGGCTGAGATTGCTCTGCTTCACGATGTATTAATTTTATTCTCACAAAATTAGTCATCCCAAAGAGGAAATTTACAAGTTATCATTCTAGAAATAAGGCGAAGCATGAGAAAACGACACAGATGATGTAAAAATAAATATTGGTATGAATGATTGGCTACAGCGGGCTGTACTAAGCGGGAGCGTATTTAACGAGTTTTACTGCAATTTAAACTTTCAGATGTTGAAATTTAGAAGGTCAATGTAAAGAGGAAGACAGCAATGACGTGTTAGAATTAAACATTATAAAAATTAAGAAAATACTTCATATATTAGAAATAGAATAATGAGTGGAAATGATTCGTAAGTATAGATGGAAGGGTAGAATGGAATGGAGGAAGCAGTGTGTGAGGAAGGAAACATTATTTATGCTCCAGTCGTCGTTAAATTGGTTTGCGGATGGACCCTTTTATGGATCGACGAAAGACTTTTTGCATATGGATCAGTATGAATTTTTGATGGGGCGATTTTTTTGTTTACTCGGTCTTTTGTTATGTGTGCCCGCGGCGTTTCCAGCTAACTTTTTAGGATGACTTTCGAGGTCATGTTGAGATGCCACGGAAATATAATGACGGGTTATGCTGCCGGGGGAATGTATTTGCCTTTATGAAAGGCATGTCTTTCTAGGAGAGATTATGATTTGAAGAGCTTCTTACTATCACATGAGCTAATAAGAATAATCAAGCCAACGTTCAATTTATTGCGCGAACTATTGGTGGGTATCAATAAGCTTTAAGTAAAGTTAAAGAAAACCTATGCTGTTTATTTAAAATATAAAATATAGTACTTCAGCGAAGTAATTATTTAAAATTTGTTAGTTTTGGTTATATCCTAATGGAGGAGTAACCGTGAAGATAAATTCATTATTGATAGTGTTTTATAAAAATATTATTATAAACTTAATTTTCTCTCATGCTTAGTTCTGGTATTACGTGAATTTAATGAAATTCGCCTATGGAAGTTAAAATGGAAACTCTGCTTCGCTCACCATATATTTGATATAGCTCTAGTGTCAGGAACACTAAACTTGTATCAGCAACAGAAATTAACTGAGTGTACCAATAAAAATTTTAGCGACATTCTTTTCTTGTACTTTTTAAGTCTAAAATTTGCTAAAATTATTTCTTTAATGTATCCCCTCGTTTATTGCGCTACAAAAACAACAGAACTTTCAAAATTTGACGGTTTTCTTGTTTCTGAGCCCAAGAGGTTTCCTAGGATTATCTACTACACCCTCATATTGAAGAAAAGGAATTTAAAATGAAGTGAATATTTTTAGATTGTATATTAATGAAGGTATTATTGAATATCTTTCAATAATTGTTTTACTTTTAAAGGCATACGGTTGAGTTTTCCGTGATTTAAACTCCCAGTCATCTTTATCATTCTTACAGGTGTATTAGAACTTTATAGAATATTATACTTTCGGATTTTAGAGCAGGAGTCGACAGGTTTGGTTGATTTTATTTTAAACGCAAAACTTCGTGAACATTTTGCAAAACTTCCAAGACAAGGAGTGATTTTAATCGCTATGATTTCCTTTAATTAAAACTTCCATTTTTGTACCCTGGGCACCTTCCTGTTTTTCCCCACCCTCGCCTCGGTCATCTATAAACATTATTATTATTATTACACAGTATTGTCAATTATTAACGATAATATCCGCCTTTTCGTCCAAAGCACCATATCTATGTATCAGACTAAAATTTCAGTTGAAACATTTCTATAATCACCTATTTTTTAGCTAAGAGGATAGCAAAGACTCCCTGATGGTATCATAGTTCTCGTCTTTTAAATGTTCAAGCGTGGAGTCAAGTTATGGAATTTTTTATTCATTAGCCAACCAAGATTAAATATGCCTTATAGCTCCTCTCCCATATATTTAAGGTTCCCAAGAATCAGAAATATAATACCTATACGTCTCTTGTTTATTTTTAACCAAAATGATTTCGGTGGAGAAAATGGTTTACTAAAGAAATCAAAAATCACGACTAAAATCAAATATTATTTTTTTATAGACATTAATACAGAATAATAAATTTTTTCCAATGATAATGATAGAAATTATAATCTATAAATATATAATATTGCATAAATTAATATAGATCTACAATAGTTCACGATCACCCCCTCTAATAGCATATCTTCTGAATGAAGAAGGTCCAGAATCGCTCAGATCTGATTGCTTCTTCCATGAATAGAATAATTAAATCCGCATTCTTTCTCGTCCATCATTGATCTTAACGCAATTAACCCCGAGGTGAATGGAAATGGAAAAAAGTTCCAATTATAATTCCCGAAAATAAAAATCTCCGAAATATCTTCCTTTTGTCCCAATTTCGATCGATTTTCTCGCCGCCTCTTCGATTCATTCCTCTCCTCTCTGCAAGAACATCTCCGTGCGTCATCGCAATGCCTTCCAAGGTGCGTCGAATCAAAACTAACTTTTTATTCCCGATGACTTCAGAGCTTTTTTCCTCGGATTTACGCGGCCTTCCATTTTTTTACTACCGCCAGAAGGAGCTGTCATCAGATGGATTCTCGTACTTGTTGAACTGAAAACTTGAGAGTTTATGGGATTTAAAATATTGAGTTCGCAGAATAACAATCGCTGAAAGTTTTAATTGGGACCTTTTTCAGTGTTGCGGTTGAATATAGATCTTCCATGTTGATCGGTAGATGAAATTCTATCCATAATCCGTAGAAAGGAACAAATGAAGGCAAATAAACAATATCCCAAACATGATATATATATATATATATATATATATATATATAGGTGTATTTAATTGCTGCAAACAGTCGGATTATTATTTTCTGAAATCCTTTTGTGAATACATGTTATTCTAAAAAAGTTACTCCGATCAAAAACGTTTCTGATTTTCTGATTATTTGTGTCATCCAACCAGAAGATGCGCTGAAATTGGTCTCAGATGCCGAGCAGCAAAACTAACTCTTGCAAATCACATCCTATGTGTAACTAGTGGACTGTCCGTCCTCCCTTTTTATTTCAGAAAATGTCCGATTTTATTTTTATCACGCTGTTTGAGCAAGGTGTTCTTTCATTCGACACAAAATTTACAGAGAAATATTTTCATATCTTACCTTTTGTACCACTAAACTTCTAGTTTTACAATACTTCGTTTAAACGCTTTCTATAACATGTGTAAGATCCTTTGATCCCAAAATTTTCCAATTCGAAGCTAAAAATCGATCGCCCTCTGACTTTCCCTAAGGGATACCTTCTCATGTTCTGAATGAAATTTATAAAAAGGTATAAATATATTTTTGTTAGAGGAATGAGGACTTTATCTTAATAACAAATTTACGAATATTTCAATTTGTTGATCTTTGCGCCGAAATCTCGCTGAAATGCCTGCTTTCATAAATTAGCATGAAGGAAGAATGGATTATTCCATGCTGTCTGATGGATGCCTTTTTTCGCCTTTTGATATTCTGAACGTGATAATACTTTTATTTAAAAGACAAAACACAAAGGGTAAACAAGAGAGAGAGAGATGGTGAACTGAATATGGGTCGCTTGAGAATGTTTCGGCGGATGTCAGGACTGTTATAAACAAAGGCATCAATCAACCACAAATACCCTGTTCAGAACCACCTGGCACTTCAGCTAGTTTATTTAAAGACGTTATTCTGTATTACATTAACAAACTCCCTTAAGATTATTCCCCATCTAATTTGAAATCCGATTGATCTTTCCCAGGGCAATCTGATGTTTACCTATTTTTCAGGAGATTACAGCTAAAAAAAATTTTCCCGGGAGTCTAAAGAAAAGAAATATGTGAAAAATTTTATCGTCATATGTGATGTGTATCCTTCAAATTGGAGCATTTTTCAAATTCGATTCTTATTAACATTATATTTTACACCAGTTTAAATGATGGTTGCTGTGGCAAATAAATATAAATCTGACATAAAAATAAGGTCACGAAAATATGCAGCCTTTGGAGTACTCCGAAAAATTTGATAATCTGTGACTATATCAGTCATACTCCGCAGTATAAACGGCATCCATCGGATCACCAATTAGCGCTTCAATTAATTTAACATGTGTATATCTAATCAACATTCTTGAAAATGTACATATGCATTGTAATATTTTCATCTTCTTAATATTTCTTTTGCTACGAATACATCCCACATCTTTTCAAGTGGTACCTTTTATTTACCGGAATCCAATTAAATTTACTTTCAAGATGATTTAGCACTCGTTCTTATGGGATTACAGGCATGACGGATTTTCAGGGTTCGTTCAATTTTTCTACTGATTCTGTCTCTGTAGGAGTCACTTCTAACAAAAACTTATTGCTGAAATATTTCAACACCCTAACTACGAAAGGGACTGGAACATTCATTTTGAGTATGCTCCGGAATTTTCCTCTTCGATGTTTAAAATTTTCGGGTTCTAACCATCGCATTAAGTGTAATACACAATTGTTTAATCGGATTGAGTGTAATGCACAGTCGTTTTTTTAGAAACAGGAATGAAATAAGCAACATTTTTCTTTAGGAAAACTGTCGATTAAAGCGGAGGCTTCTTAAAGAGGGACTCAATAAGAGGCATTCCTTCGCGTAGTCTTTTTATCAAGCGTAGAAAACGGTATTTATCCGGTAATTCAATTTCGGGAAACAACGCAAAGAGTGAAGAGGGACATGAGAGAGGAGATATACTTTTTTCCCAGATTCCCCAAAATAATTATTTGGTTCTTCTGCGTGGTTTGTTATTCTTCCTCGGGCTTTCTTAAAGGGACAATATTCATTTCTTGGAAATCTTACGTCGCCTTTTACGCTGAGATTCATCCTTTCTTTCTTCTTCTCAAGCTCTTCACACTGATTCTTATCAGCTTTTTATTTGTCTCTTATAAACTACGGAAGGCTATGGAAATCACTTTTGTGTGCTCGTCCGGCGGATGGTTCTGCCTTCTGTAGTCGATTCAGACATCCTTTGAGTTAATCCATAAGAACCTCATTCTACCATAGTATTATTTCGGACTTATAGAATGAGTTATCACTGCACGTTCCGGTTAATTGATCTTTAAAATGCTCAATATTTTATATTTATAAACGACACCATCAATAATAAAGTTATGTAACGCCAAATACTTTAGTTGATTTTTTTATATTTTTGACGTTTTACTTTTACTACTAAAACTAAATTTTAATGTTAATAGCCTCGTTTTTGTGGAAATGGAAAATTTCAGATACTTTATATTATTTTTAAGAACTATATGTTGAGTAGGTAAATAACATTTGACTTTCCTTAAAATTATCTTAATCTTGCCTTGGTCTTAGAATTATTTTCTTTGTACATGTTTCCATCTTTGATGTGAATTTCTGCATCTGTAGATAAACTTGGAGTGGTTCATTGAATTCTTTGCTATATTTATGTTATTTTTATGTGAACGGTGACAATTACTGGCATTTTCAGCAAGTTATATCTTTTGCTAAAGGAAATTCATTTTTAGTGTTCGCCTAAGAATGAAATATAAGCGATGAAGATTTCTTGCATGTTTTGCTCGCAAAATGTTTTGCTTTTCTCAAACAGTTTACTATGCAAAATTATTACTCAGGATAAAATCCCACTTAATTAGGATAATATAGCGTATACCCTAGTTATTGAAATTCTTTTGCGCTTGTACTAGAGGTTTCTTCTTTTGAAAGTGTTCCCGTTACCACAACAGATACTGTGACTCCATTTTTATTGATTTGTGATGGCGATATTTTCGCACATTACGCTTTTTCTAACTAATTCTGTTCTTATGTGAATTTTTCGCCAGCTATTTTAAGAAATTATACATGTTTGTTGAGAGAATTAACTATTTCTAAGAAAAATCTTGGAAGATTTTCATTGCGCCTGTGACAAAATTCCCTTTTCTCCATATTTTAGATGATCGTTAACCTCACTGGATAGATTCGATTTTATCAAATATTTCCATCGTCTGTTCATGCGTT
Organism: Pachydiplax longipennis; assembly: GCA_036926295.1. NCBI lineage: Eukaryota > Metazoa > Arthropoda > Insecta > Odonata > Libellulidae > Pachydiplax > Pachydiplax longipennis. The sequence continues at coordinate 2,723,887 of JAVFKF010000012.1, read as the reverse complement.
ATTATTGTTTGATACGCCCAAGTTTAGCTCGTAAGGAAAAAACGCGTTTCAGAAATGGCAATTTTTCTCATCCTTATGCAACCCACGCTTTTCCTCGCCGGAGGCTGCTCAAATAGATAATGAGGCGCAGGCCTTTCCCCATGCCTTAAATAAGGCATAAAAAGGACCCATGGATTAAGAATTGACAACATAAAATATAAAATATTTTTGCCTATCACAATTAAAACGCGCAATTTTCACATTTTGGTGATCTCCTTATGAATTGATGCACTGCCAAACAATGATTCTCAAAATGAGAAAAGCTGCTTTCTTATATATAGAGGTAATTGACGCAAGGATATTTAATATTGTTGTTCTTCCTTTATTGATTGGCGAAAGTAGATAGAAGAAGCCAACAATCACTAATTCGGCAGAGGTTTTCTTACATTCACATATTTACCTTTGTTTTTTTATTTTCTGGATTTTTCGATCATGTTAAATTTATAATAGATTGCAGTTAAATGGCGTAGGAGCAAAGAGGCCGAATAACTTTGGGAAGCACTCCTTTAGAGCTTTAAACTGCCAACATCAAAGTTTTCAAATTGCTGATTTTTACAAAATATTAAATCCTTTCAGTCCACTTAGTGTTAAGCTTGAATATTATTTCCGAGTAAAAATATAAACCATCCTGTATCATTGGATGTGTCAATAACTGTTAAAAATGAACCAAATCAAATTTTTGTGGGGTCTTTGCATCGAATACAAAATTTTTCAATTAGATGATAGTATTTCTTTAATCAAAATTCTCGATTTGCTTTTCGTACGCTTATCCCAGATTATAATTGACTAACGGGATTTCGATCAAAAGTCATTTTTCTTCCCGCAATTTTTATTAGGGAAACAACTTTTTTATTCTCGTTATTTCACTTAAAGGTATGACAGGTGAACAGATCATAACGCACATATTTGGATCGTAAAATGGAACGGATGAATAATTTTGGAGTGGAAATCGAGAATACTAATTGCGAAATAACAAACCGCAAACAGAGTACAGCCGATCGCAAAGATCTAATGCATCTTTTGAAGTGCTTTCGGAAATAGGGGAGTGAAAAATCAAAGACTTGATTACTCGGGATGTAAAAACCGCTTTTCTCGGATTCGACGGATATTAAGTTTTAATTCATACTGAATGTGAGGCTTTTCTTATCTTTACATAACTATTCTCATCGTACGGTTTGTACAGTAGTTTATTGACTTTCGCTAAAACAGTATATAATGTATCAGGATAGCTGAATGGGGGGAAACCCATAGACAAACAGGTGTGAAAAATCATGGAAGTGACTGGGATCGAACCCAGCTACTTCACTCTGAAGGCAGGTGTTCAAATAGCCGCGATCTTAACGGGGAACACTGTGAGGGACCTGGGTTCAAATCCCAGTCATGTTCGAGTTACTATTTATCTCAGGGTTTTCTCCTTTTGCTTTGATTATTCTTTTTATGCCGCAAATCCTCCTGCGCAATCTAAATTACATCCAGCTTCGTCCCAAGATATTTGGAAATTTTGAACGTTCCCTGAGATAATCAAGCGATCAGCTAATTTCAATGATTCTGTTGCAAAAACCGCGTTTTATCTTCCAAAATAACTTCTCTGGGTAGAGCAAATTTAATTGTGATGGAATTGCATATTAATAAAATTCATAGACGAAAAGTATATATTCTGCGTTTGTAGTTGTTCTTTCAGCCTCATCCCCGCACTACTCTTGGTTAGTGAATCAACTCTTGAGGCAACCCTACTCGTGTTTCCCTCGATCACCGTAGGGGCGCCACCTATTCTCTCCCCTTTTTTTGGGTGGAGAGCTTTTAATTACTGTATCCCTCGAGGGGCGGGAGGAAAAAAATCATTTTCAGAAACCTCCGATGCGTGGCGCTCGCATCTGCATAATGGACTGGAGGGTCGTTTCAAAGGCATGTGCCGTCTTTTGACCGAATAGTTTCTTCCATTGTTCTTCCATTCATCGTTCCGAATATCGCAGGGGGAATATCGAAGGCGCTCTTTGTCACTCTCCTGCGAACCGCCAGATGGGAGTTAAAACGCTCGTCAGGATGATGAGAAATAATTGCAAACAGGGGTGCGAGCCGAAGAGATAAAGGAAGAAGTTAAAGATTTGAGTTTTGATTGTGGGATTTTTCCGATGAAAAGGTAACGCGGATGTTTTTTTGCAAAAAGGTTAGCGATGTGGATTAAATTAATTGGGCTGCAGAGGTTGTTCGTGCAGTTGATAGCTTTAAACTTTTTTGTTCGAAACATTTTTTGAATAAACAACGAATAAATTGAAAATTGCCGCCAATTTCTGATAAAAATGAAAGCGTTCCAGGTATAGTTTGTTCATTCACAACAATGGTTACGAATGGAATTTGGACTTATGTATAAAGAGTATGTGACCCATTCCTATATTAGAACATACACGAGAAGCTACACTTAAAAAAATCCACTTTTTTTAAAGGGGAAAGCTGTTATCCAGTGAATATTTTTACTAGCCTTTAATATATTTTTACCTTATCCCACGATTACTTCCATTCTTAATTAGACTGGAAATCTGATTTAGTTCTATCAAATTTAAAAAAGAGAGTGAATCTGCAATGTTATCTCATTCCGGAGAAAGGATTTAAGTTAACTTGAAATTTTCGTTTATCAGTTCTTTTCATTATTTTTTCGATTGATTTTTAATTGAACCGAAAAGTGATCAGAACCCGAGAAAGTGGCATATATTCATCATCGATTGAATATAATTTTAGGGCTGATTTCCCCAAAAATTTCGCAATTTTAGAACACGAGCTTTCCATTAAACTTCAGAGTGAAGATATCAATCTCTAAAACTGATATTCCATCACGTTTTAATCTTTCGGATAGTGTTCCCTAACAGGTTTTACTGTCGCTGTTCTGATCTCGTGAACTCGCAAACAACGAATACTGTAGTTTTCCTAGTTTTATAGTTTCTATTGATTGATAATGAGGGAGAAAACATCCGCTGTTCACTTAAATTTTACGTAATTTATTCAATTTGAAACATACACGTATGATGTATAATCCGGAAAGTATTAGAAGCAGCCTTTGTCCTTCACCCAAAGGTTTTGGATTCTATATTGACGTAAGCAAAGACAAAGTTCTCTCTGTGATATTCGGAGATTCCCTTGCTATGTTTGCCCTAGTTCCATTCCTTTGTAATGCGATAGTATGATTTATTTACCTAGCGGATCAAGGCTTCTCTTGATGGAAACTCAGCAGTCTTCCGTTTTGATGAGAAAGTTTTGCTGCTATGAAAACTATATTAATATAAAACTTCCTTAACTATGAAAAGCACTTCTGTTTAGAGATTTCGGCAGTTTCATTATAGCTCTAGTTTTGTATCTCAATTTGAATCATGAAACAAGATTTCAGAAGGATTGTGAAAACAAATTTTCATTCGGTGAAGATTTAAACTAGGCCTAAAAAACACGCTGCCTGTGGAGCACATGCTGCTAGCTAGAGTTCACCCGGAACGGGTGTTACATATTATGCGTATTTACAAAACATTGGCAACTGTAAAAAGTAGGAAATAAAATGATAGCAATCGAAAATTGGTTCTCTTAGATACATTTTAAGCATGCTCTCTATTTTCATTCGAAATTTTAAAAGCTTTTAATATAAGAATAAAATATAAAACTAAAAGTATCTTATATATTTGCGAAATTTTCGCACGGGGCAACTAGTCTTATATATTATATTAATTATGTTTTGTGTTTAAATAAGTATTCCCGTTATCTATAGACCTACCGCACAATTTTGAAAACTCTTTATGTGCAGCCCGTGACAAAGTCTTTCATTTCCATATATATCTTCTCTTTTCGTAATGCAGGATTTATTTAAATAATAAGGAAGGGGCTAGTTTACCATGTATAAGTAAGGAACGAGAGTTTTAAGGTTTTAAAACGGTAGGAACAGAATCTGTTTATGATTTCTCCTCGGAAAGTAGCACATGTTTGAGAGGAACGGGTTTAAAGTAAAGGGTTTTGAAAGTGATTATAGGAGTGGCGGTGGTATAGAATACAATGGAAAGCAGCTGCACCTCACATCACTGTCCTTCATTCTCCCTTCGCCTCCTCCTCCCATTTAGTCTTTTCTATGGAGTGTCCACCATTTATTGCGTATTTTTATTATAAAGAGATAGGTGATGATGAAATATGCACTGCACGATTTCTTCTAAGCAGTTGACTAGAATTTTTCTATCTTTTATCTTCTTAAAAAACAGATTCAAATCTTTACAGATTCGTTATGGAATTCTCAATGTCTTCCATTTGCAGCTATTGTGGAATGAATTTTCTTAACAGTGTTTTTAGCATGTAATTTGATTTTGTTCCCCGTCTGCAGAGGACCCCCATTCAGCAGCTTAAATAGGACTCGTTCTTTCCACACGCGATAACAACTTGCTATGGAATTTGCTCCAATACCACATTCGCTATCTTTTGTATGAAAAGCAGACCATTCTAAAAAAATATGACGCAAAGACAAATCGTGGACCCTCTAGGTATCTACGACTGTGACAAATATTTACCTATTTAATTGGTGGTGCCACAAATTTATGGGAAAACAATAAAATATAACAAATTTACATAAAATATACAGACATTCGTGGACTAATAAGAAATAAACAAAAACTAAATCAGAGACACATAGACTAAATATGGCTTAAGTACAAAATTATTTACTTGAATATTAATACAAATCATTCTTTTAAGAATGAGGTACGTAAGTTCAAGTAAAGCAAACTGAAGAAGATTAAGTTTTTAGGGTGTGAAGTAATAATTAAAAAAATTAGGAGCAAAAGAACGTCCATCTTGTTTTGTAATCTAAACTAAATACAAAAAAGGAGCATTATGCTAACTGTAACTGCAACTAATTTTAACTGTATATAGACCCACGAAAAATGCAGATTATAACTAAAATTACATTTGACTAACATATGAATTGTAATGCTTTATTTCTTGTAGTTTAAATCAAATGTGAAAGTTTCTTAAATTTAATCTGAAACATCTACATTCGCTAATACTTACTTATTATATTAAGGAAATGTGTACGATAGGTCGGGTCGGAGGGTATTGATATTACTGCCTTAAATAACTTGTGTAACCCTTGTCATCTAATTTTCCTTCATCCGTTCTCCACTTCTTTGCATTCTCCGTCATCATTTCATCCTAAGTGGCCATATATGTCTCTCTTCCATCAAGGAACCGATATTCAGCCTTTCACTCACTTGACTTCGGATTTCTTTTCTTAGGGGGCGTGGTCACTTCCACGTCGATTTATGACGCTCTAGGTGTGCGACGGGGAAAAGTGATTTATCGCTGTCGGAGTTTGTTTTGCGCGGCTTTTTCGCACCTCAGAAATTTGCCATTTGGAGTGATTTGTGATCCGAGCGCGGAATTACCCTTTTCTACCGTCTTTTAACATTTCAAGCGTTCCGCACCTTAGCAGATGACAAGATGAGATTGATTTTTCACTTAGTTTTCGTGATATACGCATTGAGGATTACTGTAACAATACTTCGTTATTCTCTACTTCCAGGGCAGCTTGAGATTGGTTCATTTGGATTAATGTTGTATTTGCGCGTTTTAAAACTGTAAATTCTTGTTTTTCTGTTTGTTTAAAAGTAGGCCAAAATATAATCCCTGAATATTATTCATTTGCAAAATATCGTATCAATATGCGTCTATAATGATTTCAAATGAAAAGTATTCTTCAGTCAATATCACTCTATCCGTTAAATATTGTAGTCGTACGCGAAAGGAATTTTAGTAGGCTGAAATAATCCTGTGTTAGGAAAAACAGACTACTAGCTACAAATTTATTGTAGTGGACATTTAATATACACAAAAAAGTAATATTGCCGTGAGTAGCTTGAAGGGCAATGCTGTAGAATGCTATATAATTATTATACATTTTACGTAGCTAATAATTTAATTTATAGCTTATAATATTCTAAAACTTTCCCTCTTTCAAACATTAAGGAATGAAGGCATTTTGCTCTGCATTCAGACTTGTTACACTTATGAACAGGGCGGACAGTACATGGTAACAATAATTCGTCATTAAGGAAATAAAAAAGAATCCTTTCTCTTTGAGTCAGAGGAAATTGGTAAACGGAACGCAATTTAAGTTTACAATTTTCACCGATAATATATTGAAATGATAATTGTTTATCAGAAATAATTGATAAATTTTATCGACTTTTCCATTTATTGCAATTTTTATGTTTTTACAAATTATATTTGGCCTCTAAAAGCTCTCTGCTGAGTTTTTGTAGCATATGCAAAACTACAACTCTGATACGGAATTCTATAGATCATCATGAAACTTAACCGTCAGTAGAATAAAGCTGGAGCCTTTGGTTCTTAAGAGTTTATTTACCTCTTAAAGAGTTATCATGTTTAGAGATTCTGATTGTTTCGGGATCGAGTAAACTTTGGTATTGAATCACAACACGTCAAAGAATAGCGAAAATCCAGTAGGTGTCATCGTTCTCCTGAAATATTCCCCATCCACGTTTTGCAAATTACTTTTTATCTTTGACAGTAACCAATTCGTTCATTTTCATCCTCATTTAATGAAGAGGAATAGTAAATGCTTAGATAGCGCAATACTATAGCGACGTAAAAGTTTTGCTCTGCACTCAGACTTGTTACACTGATGAACAATAATTCGTCTACTTTTAAGAGATAGATTGAGATCTGTTAGTCTATTATTATTTCTTACCCTTAGTATAAAAAATATAACCCTAGCTTTAGAATATTTTAAATGCCATAAAGACGGTAGTATCTAATTTAATTCGGTAATTTTTGGTTTTATTCTAATTTGAACGAAGAATCCATTGGTATTCTTCGAAAGCGTTTTATATTAATATTAGGAAGCAAAAATAACTATACGAAAGGGTTAAAAAGTAGAAACCCTCAAAAATCACTCTATATGATTTCTCCTTAAATAAATCCACGGTAAGTTCAGTTATATTCTTAAAATATTGGACGGAGAAGAAACTTTTCTTGCCTATAGTTTTGATTGTGAATATGAGATGATAGTGTGGTTCTCAGAGTAAAAACAGCATTAATTGATATTTTTGCTAAGTTTCGAATGCATTCTGATTTTGGAAGTGAAAGCGAGGACGGTGTTACTGTTGCAAGGCGAAGGGAATTATTAAATAAGGAGCTCAAATTTTCACAACAAAAAGCTCCCTACTGTTTCATTCATAACACAATCTCTCTCTAACACTAGGGATTATAGAGTTCTGCATTCATTACAAAATTTGCGGGCCTTGTAATATGTATTATTTCTTTCCATATGAAATCAAAAAGAATAATCTCCGTATTGCTGTACTTAAAAGAGAAAACAACGACTCCGCTTTGTTTGTTTTTCTAAGAAAAAGAAGAAATGTTTAGCCAGTCCTCAGAGAAGAATTTTCTACTATATAAATAACCACGTATAATATTTGATAATTATTTACCAATTAAAAATAATGTAAATTCATCCGTATTTAATATTTAATTATATTCTCTCATTTCATAATTATATCCGCTCTTATAATTTCTCAAAATATGGTAACCGCAATAATATGTAACTTACTAAGAGCAACTATATTGCGAAGTTGAACGGAATTTATTCAATTAGTGATATTTTTAAAATAATTGTCATTTAATTTTCACTGAATACCAGTTTCACTTCATGTAATTTTCTATCCATTATGGGAATAATTCCCATAAATTAGCCTCTTTCCATAGCCTTATCGATAGATTGCTTCAGATACCCCTTTCCCCCAGTAACTATTCCCGCGAATTAAGTACTATTAAAGCTATAGTCAGTGCCAATAGATATCCCACCACTTTAATTGATAAATTACTTTCACGGAAAGAAAAGATCCTCATTACCAAAAGAATTTTTCCCCTTTCATCTATAACTAATACAGAAACCCCTCGACGTGTGGCCCTCTCATTTAAAGGCTCCGTTTCCTACAGTCTGCAAAACCTTTTTAAGAAATATAACGTGATTCCAGGGCATAAGAACAATAACACACTAATGAAATTACTTTCCAATGCAAAAGATAAATTCAAAGCTTTAGATAGATCTGGAATTTACAAACTAAATTGTAACGATTGTGATGGAATTTATATTGGAATGACAACCTGCAATTTTAACATCAGAGCACAAGAACACCATAGAGCTTTCCTCCATAAATCTCCCTCCTCCCACTTTGCCAAACACCTCTTTGAAAACGGTCATTCAAGTAATTTTTCCCCAGAAATTCTTCACCTTCAAAGTAAAAGTCCTCGACTCAATGCCCTGGAACAGCTGGAAATTAAACGTCACCTCTCCTACCCCAATTGTTTCCTTACCAACGAGTATCTTTTTCTTTCTCCTTCCCCCATCTTGGAATCCGCCCTCTCCCCCATCCCATAGTCACCAGTGAATTTCCCCTCCCACTCCCCCTCTTAATTGATTGTTATTGTTGTACGCTAATTTCCTCTTCTACATCGTGTATCTCTCTATAATTAATGTATCTGTCAATTATTACTTTGTAACCCTCGGCGTTTTTGATGATTCAGTCTGTGCGAACCTGACGATGGTTTAACACCGAAACCGGTAGTTTGCAAATAAAAGAATCTGTGGAAAAGTAAATATCAGCTTTCAAAAACTTAAATTATCTACCTTTTCCATCTCAAGGTCTGTCTTGGGTCTCAATCGTTCATCAATAGACTAATCCCATAATGGAAAAGTGTCGACGTAACAAGCCTTACATGCGATGTTCTCTTGTCTAACCGTTCTTCTGAAAGTATTATATTTTAGTCTTTTTATAGAATAAGTGTTTGGGAGAAATACATTCGTTGGGAGACCTTGAACTTCGTCAGCTAATAAATTCGTTTCTTTTGAGGTCTAAAATAGCACAGTGTTTAACGCTTATCCTCGATCCAGGAAACTTGAGGGCGCTTTATACCTTTGAAAAGGTTTCCTTAACTTCAATCCATCGACTTTTTAAGATGACGTCATAGCGAAAATCAAAGCCTCGTAACTTCTACATTCGAGAAGGAGGTTGAAAACATCAATAATAATCTGATGAAAGGTAAAGCATGTTGTTCTCTCCTATGGTTATACCTGTTTTCTCTTTTAAATCCCTTTATCAAACTCCTTAGAATGACGTGTTTTGCCAACTCAATCTCTCTCTACCGATCTGATAGTGGGCATCAAACGGTAGACGCGCTGACAAAATTGAAAAACTCGCTTTACCTTCAGTCAAAAAGATCCATCCTATCCATGCCATTCACCGAAAGCAGTTCAGGAATATAAAATAAAAAATACTCAATGTCAGCTTGATAAGGCTGAGGTTTCCGTCGTAAAACTGAATGCACACCTCTAAGCAACATCAGTAGCCTAAAAAAGGAAAAGAGAATACGGGTTCAAACGAAATCAGAGCTATGGAAAGAGGGGACCAATGATCCCATAGAAAGATAGTCGACAGTGGAGTGTTACTTGAAATTGAATACTACTTATAATTGAAATTACTTCATACTTTCCTATAACCTCAAAATAAAAATCTGGACTCAAGATACAAGACATTGAAACATGCGCGCGCTGCGCATTGGTTGTTTCTCTGCCGAATCAAAAATATTTTTGGATACTTTTGGTACAAAAATTTAGTATACTGGCCATATTGTTTTAGTACTTTCGAATAATGTCAGTAGAAAAGGTGGTGATTCTGAAAAAGGTTTTCTGAGTGGAAAAAAGAAAAGAGTTGCTACATGGATATGGAAGATATTAATTTGAATAGGTCTTCACTTTTCAGTACCGTCGTCTATTGCGTGCACCACCGTTGTAAAGTCAGCCTTTAAATGCATTCATCTTAATGTAAGAGTGCCATGAGTGAAACATTACGTAGGAGTGCTCAAGCTGTTGAGAACGTATCAACAAATACTTCTTTAGTTGCGATGCGTTATCTTGCTAGAAGATACGAACCACGATTAATAACGAATTAAATTCATGAATCGAGATTCCAATGTGGCACGTGTATTTGCTTTGAACAGAGATTGAAGTTGTTGAGAATTGGATTCATCAGCTTCGAAACTCGAGATGGGATGCCGGAAATAGTGATAGAAATAGGAAGATCCTATTTGTGCTTTTCTCTGGCGCAGTATCTTCTCATTGGCATCGCTAAGGCATTCTCCTCTGTGTCTTCCTCATATTAATTGACCCTCCTCGTAAATTCCTCCTTATTTTAGCTTTTATTCGCGACTGAAGATAATTCGATGCTTAACAGCATTAATTAACTTCAGCGGCAACACTTCCTCATTCATTGTTTAGTTTCAGACGAAAACGTTACGCTTTTCAAGCGATTACAGGATGAAGGAGAACATTCTTGAAATATTCTCGATTGAGTGCTCTGGTGTTGGTGTTGAAAAGATTAAAAAGCGGAGAGTCTCGCTTAAGATTGTGCAGGAGGCTAAATGCATGTGCATTATAGGGAGGCGGTGTTTTTCAGAAAAAAATATTAGTTCACTTTCTTTTTCTCTATTACTGAATGAATTTACTCTTCTCTATTTCACCCAATAAAGACGTATTGATTGTACAGAATATACTAAGAGTAGTCGAAAGATAGAGGTAAGAGTGCAATAATGGATTGTGGAAAGAAAACTAAACGAAATTTTATTTGCACAATGATGAAAACATCAGGGAAGATTTTTTGGGCCTTAATATATTTGAAAAGAACAAGATTTAAATCTTAAGGGTCACTTCCAAGTTCAGGAATATCTTGCAAATTGTGGAAAAATTGTCAGAACGTATGTATATATCAAAATTTCTTCTTCTTTCTTATTCTTTATTATTTATTTAGCTTAGGTTTGTAAATCCACAAAGTAGTCTTCCTCTGTTTTGTTTATTCATGCTATCTCTTTTTTAATCTTATATGACAAAGAATTGGACATAAATGGAGACTATATTGTCTCAATATCGCCCTAAATAAAGTCCTTTATTATTATTGTTATTATTATTCACTTTTGCTACCGCTTAATTTTTATATGACAGTAATATTTAACTTGAATTTACGATGATAAAACCACACTTTTTTCGCATCCAAAATATCAAATGCTGATAGAGGATTAATGTGTGAGATTTATACGTCGATTTAATGTTTAATAATATAATTATTTATTTAGATTTACATGTATTACACCAACATCCCTGCTTAATATACTCTATTGCTTTTCTAATGCTCTGCGGAAAGAACGACCAGAAGCGAGTTTTTGTTTTAGCGTTTAATTCCTCAGAACGCTTTCTCTTGGACATTGTGCTCGTCGTTTACTGGAATAACTATGCCATCTACTTCGTCAATAAGTTTTAATCCGATGAATTTTTACATAAGCTTTCCATTTCCTCACCAAAAGATCAGATTGGTGATAATTTCTTTCGGAATAGCAGGTATGTTTCGAAGAAAAAGTATCAAATTAAAAATTGTATATTTAAATGATAAATATTACAAATCCTGTACCAACATTTTTCCAGTCGTTCTGCATTAGTAGACTATTCTAACCATCGAAACAAATGCGTGATCTTACAGGGCAATAAAATGATGTGGAAAAATATGCTCTATACCAGGAACTGTCGGGAAACATTAAAATTATGTTTTCAGTACTTCTCATCGTCAGTAACTATGAAATTGCTTCTTTCTCTACCCGAAGAGTCAACGGCTTTTACACCCCAATATCGCTTCGAATATGCGCTGCAGACTACTGTGTACTTCCCAAAAGATCAGTTTGAAGCTGACTCCAGCAGCATTTATCAATAAAGTATATTTTATAGGATAAATTTGTAAGATTTACTTAATCATGATAATATCTCATGAGGGGAAATAAGTATTGAAAACTTGCATTTGGTCAAAACTCCAAATATCTAGGCTACATTAAAGATAAAATTAGAGCTTATGTAAATATCTTCTTTCGTTTGATATTTAGGTGTTATGTCTGCCACCAGACATTTATCATACTGCAGCAACATTTAAATGCGTAAATTAATTAAAATACTTCGTATTCTACTCGTGAACAATACGTTATGAGTAGAATACGAACAGGAAAGTTATCCTGCTGGAACGACACTTCTCTCTACCAATGTCTTAACATTCATATAAAAACGCGATTACCCCGTTATGTGAAAAGAAATTAAAGGCCTCATTAGGATTATCATTGATAAAATTATTTCTATCGTTATCCTAGATAATTCGGGTGTGACAAAATAGCGTGATTGATATTACTCTGTTTTGGAATTTAAAGAGAGCAATTGCGAAGGATTGCAGCGTAATTAACATTTAGTTGCATTCATCATTTGCTATCTCACTAATCTGTTGTCAAAAATTATGCGAAATTTTAGTATTCTCTTTAATAAGGACTGACTATTAAGAAAATAATCTAAAACGTAAAACCTTCCGCTTAATTCTCTTTGCGAAAACGCAAAAACTGAGGCGTATAAAAGAGAAGCTTAGAAATTGGAACCTAATGGATTATTTACACGTGAGCAACAAAAAGACGTCACTGATAAATATTTCAGCGACGGAAAATTCGTCGTCGTTTCGGAGAGTTTTTCTTCCGGAAAAAGGAAAAGTTGTGAACGGCGTTATTAATGACGTCTCTTCTTAAGCACGAGTTGCTCTTCTCGAAACTGAAAGCATCTGCTTGAGAAGCGGAAAGAATTGCCAAGAGAACGTTAAATTGCGTAAAGATGGATCGCTAAAAGTGCTCTCTTTTCCATAGCAAAGATTGAAATTGTGATTTATGTCTGTTTGATTTTAAACTTGTTTTCTGCTATCCAAATTTGCAGCCTAAAAAGGCGAGTGAAATCAAATCGGATTTGATGAGGTTAGAGTGCAACTTCTAACGATCCAGAAATAAAACGACACTAAGAGGTGTTTAAAGTGTAAAACGCTCTGATAATTATGGAGTAAACAAGCTTTTCTTTTGATCTTAGAAACAGGCGCATTTCCGTTCCTTCCTGATCGATCTTCTGTTGTCATTGATTTTTACCTAATTTGCACTAAAATAAATCATATCACTCCAATCTCGTTATTTAGCAGGAGATGCAATTATCAGAATATTCCATAGCTCTTCTTTACCATTGATTGTGAGTGCAATCAAATTAATGTGAGTGCCGTCACATTCTTAACTACTTTTCTTATTCTTTTCGGAATGGGCATTAATTCTTTATTACTATGGTTATTTATATCAAGTAATGGAATTGATGCCTGCGTTCGCGTAATAGATTAAAATTTTGCAAAAACCTTTGTGAACTGAGAAAAAATGCTTACAATAAAAAAGTTTACAATAGTCTCGTATAAGAGCTATAAAAAAATAGGAAATATGAAATGAAATGTAGCAATCATTTTTAATTTCAAGTAAGATATGAAATAAAGGGATTATTCTCAGAAAGCAATTAGTTCAATTCAATTGGGGCGCTGTTTTGTGGGAGAATATGCAAGTACAAAAATAAACGAGAAAGTCACTGTTGACTTAATATTCCTCTTTATGTTAACGACAAACATTAGAAATATTAAATCATCTGCTCTGTAATAGCAGATAGTTTTATCGTGTATCTCAAATAATCGGATGACTAGTAAAATACTTGATTTATTAAAAAAGATATCTCAAATTTCATCGCAATATCCATGACTGACAAAACCATTCGATCAAGTTTCACTGCATAAGCTTCTAAATCTTTCTTTTATTCTTTTCATTAAATAAACACCTTTATCTCAATATCATTCTTACTCTTCATTAACACCACTCAGTTTCTTCTCTTAGTCTGCCATAACTTAGTGTCTAAGATTAGTTTTTACTGAGATTTTTACCGTTTTTCCTTACAGACGGTGTTTCTGAATATACTGGATAGATGGCTTAATTGGTGAAATCATGTGTCCAGAAATTAAGTAATCCTAGTGATTCGAGTTCAGTCCTTTCAGGCTTCATTCATTCTTTGCTTGGGAAATTTTCCTTGGTGCACGCCTTTACGTTAGAAGTTACCTTTTAGCTTTTATTAAAAGAAACGTACGAAAAACTGTATAAATAAAGAAATGCCAATGTGATCCAGTTGCAGTTCAGATGTAAATGCTATTCAGGGAAGGATAGGGAGTTTTACTTGCTTATATAGAAAGCGTATAACGTGAAAGATGTTTAAAAATTAATACGATTCGAATTGTTTTTATTATTCAAGAGAGGCTACATCGTTTCTAGGCAATCGAGAGTTCATTGAGCGTTTCAAATCTGATTTCCAAATTAGTTAGGCACCTAAACAGGCAAAGTATATACGAACAGTTTTTATTGCTAAATCATGCCAGAGTCCGTTTAATATCGTTCGTATTGCTTCAGTGGTTGCGTGAGAAGAGGCTCGTAGTTTCTTTTTCTCGTTCTTCAATATGCTTTCGTAAGGGGCGTTCTTTTGTTTCTCCAAATCATCATAATATCTAGTTTTTGATTCGGCTTTGAATTATTATTACGGGCTGAATAAGGTCACTCTAAGACCAACATTACCTTAGGAATTTATTACCAGACTGCTCAGCTGGGAAGCTTCGTAATATTAAAGTTGCATTTTAGGGTGATTATGAAAGGTTGCTCCCATTTCAACAGAATTAATCGGAGTTAATGAGAATTTTTCATTTTTCCAAAATCTTAACCCGAACGTGTTTAATCGGAAAATTTTGTTCTTTGAGATTCGGCGTATTATGAAGAAAGGTTAGTAGAGAAGGTTCAAATTTAAAAAAATTATGAAATAATGACTGAGGATTATTTGAAAATTTTATCAAAGATGGGAAGTCGTAGGATAATAATAATATTAAAATGTAAATATAATTGAGGAAAGGTAGCAAAAAAACTAGTTTTAGCATTGAAATAATGGATCATCCTAAAGAACGAAGGCTTTATGGGTAACCAAATTGTTAAGAAATTTAAGGATGGAGAACTTTTACACAGAATTTAATCGATAATTCTTTGTTTATTTTTATTTTCTTTCTGTAAAAATATAATCTCCTATTTTCCTTAAGAGTCTTTGAAGTAATTTTCTAATTTTCCCAAGCCGCTGCCTTGGATTTCCGCTAAAATATTCTCTCTCTTCTTTTACATCATTACATTTGCAAGGATTAAATAGGATTTATCTTTTTTATAAATTATTAAATTTAGCTGGAGAAAAAGTTCATTCTCAACATCTTCCCAATAAAATTATAAATACTACAAATACTTCTTTGAAATGGAGTTCGATATCTTTTGTATCTGTCTAGTAACTCTCAATTGGTATTAATTTTGATTTTTGCAAATTATATCGTGTAATCAATATGGTTTCCCGTTAAAGAAATGAAATTAACGAAGAAAGGCAGTTTTACTAGTTTCCTTTCCGCCCCTTGGTTAGTGGCTATTTCCACAACTGCTTGCATGCTCATATTCTTTAATGCTATTTGAATTACTATTCCACTCCAGAGAAATCTTGGAAAGGTGGAACTTCCATCGCGAATTTATTTTGTGAAAATGGCACGTTGATTTTCGCCACATTTTGAATGTTTGAATTAGACTTTTGAATAGAAATGATATATTTATGGGTGGGTGAACATCATGGCCCCCACTGGGTTTACTTTATTTAAAACACAGAAAGAACATAATACCAATTGAGTACTGTCTAATGCCTTAGTTGATGCATATCGGAAGATATCGAAACCTTGTTGCTTAGTGTATTTTCAGCGAGCAAACTGATTTGCCTTCCTATTTTTTATAATATGGATCTTTGCAGTATGTACGCCGATACCATAAATCGCTTTGTAAAAGAAAATTAGAAACGGTACCAAACATATTGTGCATTTTTTGACTTATAATAAATTCTTAACGATACATAGTGATTTTGATGCGACCATCACTATGGTCTTTTGTTCTGGAATCATAAATGAAGTATAAAACCATGGTAAGAAATCGCTTGAAGGAGATTTTTATATAATAAATATGATAATTAAAACTTAAAGAATCTATATTTCATAAAAAAATCAACTCTTCATCAAAACAGTGATAAAAGTATAGCATTGTACTACTTTTGGCCGTATGTATAAATTATAGTGTTGATTTCCCTTTACGAAGATCCTTATTACCAAATCATTATCCATTTCCTTATTATATTAATATCTTAGAATGCTTGAAATTAGCCTATATTTACCCAAGGCGGATCTATTCATATGTGTAATTCCTCTAAATGGAGCTTTAATAGGTATACATTTTTTCTCAGTAGTTGATGAAAAGTTTACCACACAGACAGTTTCTTAAGAGGGAAAACATGCCGCCTATGAAGAAAAAACTGTATAAAGTGAACACAGGAAGTGGTTTTCTCGAGAATTAAGAATGACGCGTTTCTTAGTCACGTCTGCGGACATTCCACAAGTCCGTGAGGTTAAAAATAAAAGCCAACATCCTATGGTTCTTTCCTCAACGCATTTTTAAGATAAGAATTAGAGCATTTCGAGGGATTCATTCGTGTATTTGAATTCCAAGAACTCAATTTCCGAGGAATTCTGTCGTTTCACAAGACCTCTTTCCAGAGTAAAATTGAAGAGAACTGCTGTGACGCATCTGAAGGATAAGATTGAGATAATAATCCCGCATGTCATGGGACCCAATTGACTCCGCTTCCGTGATGTAATAAAAATACAAAGGAAGATTGCATTCCTAAGTATTTACGCTGTGGAAGGAAAGGGTAATGAGAATAAATCTTTATGTTATAGCGGCGATAAAGTCGTGATCATAGTTAAGATCTACTTTATTGAGATGGATAAGGGTTGAGAAGAAGGCGTTGAAAGATGCATGATGAGATTGAAGGACAGTGGGCTTGTATCTATACTCTCTTTCTGTTTTAAATTTAGAAGGCTTTCGAATTGAAAATTTTATACTTTCATTTCCTTATGAAACTTTAAACTTAAGAGAAAAAACTTTGTCTTCGCATTTCTAGCCTTCATGCCTTTCTATTTGAACGTCTTTATTATGAAAAGTCACCTTATTATCCTTTTATTTGCGTACGCGTAATTTCTGCAGAAAACAGTGAGCGATATCACGCTTCTTTCTGACGGAGGATAGAACTCCTCGGAGAAAAAGAGATCCTAACCTTCTTATATATATATATATATATATATATATATATATATATATATATATATATATATATATATATATATATATATATATATATATATATATATTTGCAGTACTAATTCAGAGATATTTTATTGGGGATATCGAGGTCCCACGAAATTTCTTAGGCAGATCTATCGCTACCAGAAAATATTTGGTTAAAAGTCTTATCCTTAACCTACAGAAGCTTACTCAACAACAAAACTCAACATTAACAAAACCTGTAATTTACTTAACAAGTATTAGGGGAATTAAACAGAAACAAGTTATGTAACGAAATAAAAGCTTTAAACTAAAAAAGGAGCGAAGGGTTATTCATATCAAAAATTCAATCTGTCTGCGAAAAATACGCAAATGTATTTGGCTTGGGAAACCGAGAGGATAAAAGTGCATGTCGCAAGTGGGCTGATAAGACTACGAAAGCTCTCTGGTTAATATAATCTGCTCTAAATTACCGAAGAATTAATCTCAAGTACCTCCTTTACTATAATTTGTTCTTGTAAATACATTTTATGTGCGTCCCTCACTTTCGCCGTGAAATATAGGTGGCGTTACGATCACGTGAAATAACAAATAAGGTAGTAAATCAGTAGAAAAAGAAATAAAATATATCGGTTCACAAAAGCAGATGCATAAAGCAGCTTACATTGTATTAGGCAATTAAAAAGAAACGGGTGTTTAAAAAAAGGTGAAATTAGTAGATATTTCAGAAATGAGATGAGGAGGACTAATTTCTTCGGTGAAATCGAAGGCATTGATAAATAGATGTAAATCTCGAGTAACCCTTAAAGGACGGACGACAAACATGAGGAAAAGAAATGTAATGAAGGAAGAGTTGTTGAGATGTACTTATATCACTGAATCCCGAAAGATATATGCTTCTCCGTGGTAATTTCATTCCAAGCTTAGAAGATTGAAGGCCGAGAGATGACGTGGAGATGCACAAAGTATGGCGCCTTCTTTGTCGTTGATCTCTTCCATTACTTAACCCTTTTCATGAACAATTATTGCTCACGCCCGGTTCTTTTTAATTGGCTTACGTCATCTCCAGAATTGCCCCACGTGTGGACTCCTCCCATGAAGGCTGTCCTCTTTTTTTCTTTTAAACAATATATTTACCTTCTGATTTTTTCCTCAGACCAAGTCGCGCTCCATTTTCTTCAGCTGGTCGCCTAGGAGTCCGTTTCAATTAATTTAATTTCCGCTTCTCCTGTCAGTAGCATCTGTCATCTCAAATGGCACTTGGGGCTTCCCAGCGATCTTTCTCGGTATCTCGCGCGAGTTTAATCCAAGACCTTTCTGTTTACATTTCGACCCAAAAGACTGACTGTACGGATAGTTAGGCTAATTAAGTCCTCAGCTTCTTCCTCACGTACATCAGTCAGATTCAAGGTCTGCGAGATATAAGGAGACTTTTCCGATTAGTCAGTTGATTGTTCTTACCATATATCTCTACTTTAAACTCACCTTCGTTGCCATCTTCCTCTATGTGTATGATTACTTTCATCGTTCATTATGCATCATGTAAAGCAGAAAGTTTGTTATCAACTATGTTCTCTTAAATTTAAGAACTGTAATTTGTAAAATGTTCATTTTTCGAATATTATTAATTATCGTGGAGATATAAAACATTCTTCAAGCTTTCAGGAGGCTGCTCCGAAAATTTCTAGATCAAGGAAATCGCCAAACTTCTAAAAGACCCCGTTTTGAGAACCAAATACCTATTTCAATTCTTTCCTTGTCATAAGTCATTTGCCAAGCTGTAATGTTCAGGAACAGAATTAAAGTACTTATTAGGTCCATCTAAGAACGGCTTTTTTCGGAGTTCTTGATGTAGTCGCCTTGTCAGCATTGGAGTGGTCCCCTAACTGCTTAAGATGTATTTCACAGAAAGAATACTCCTTAAATGAGGAGTTATATCTTCTCTATTTCAACGACGGTTGTACAATTCCCTCTCTTAGAGCCTTAATATAATTTTCGGGCGGATTATTCCCTACTTTTAACAACCCCCTGTAATTTGGTGATGTGTTAATTCTTTTACATTTCCTCATCAAAATACGCATGCAAATCAGTCATTCACTTCGCAGCATCCTTTCCTTTCAAAATATGAAAATATTATCAATTAGGCACAATCAAAAGACATACCTTAATGACTGAAATTTTACAAATTATATTATGTTTCAGTAGAGAAATTTTTTAGTCAGAAATTACGAAAAATGTAAATTATAAATAAAAACCTACTTTGGTGAATATCAACGCTATTGATTACTTGGTGCTGCCAACTCTGAAACACATTCAAAGAGTTCAAGACTTTTAAGCTAGTATTAGACTGAATAACAATAGGAAGAAGATATAAGATAAAAAGAAGAATAGTAAAGGACTACGCATAAATATAATTTAAAATTTCCAACTGCCAACGCAGGTAGTTCACTTCAGTTCTTACACAACAATTATCCAGATTTTCATCTAGGCCAAAGCCAAAATTCCTGTTTGAGGATTTTCAGGAGTAGATGTGAATGTACAAACGGTATAGCTCACACTTGCACATATTTCTCATTTCTACATAGTTCTTCTGACCAAGAATTGTTATTTATTTCACTTGTGTTACCTAATGTCTAAAGAAGGTCCTTTGAGTTTAGGTACAACTTCTTAAAGTATATAAGTATTATGTGACACAAATAGCATTATAATGTATATTTTCTTTACGGGTTGATTGCCTCCAAGGTAACTTTTGACTTTTAGATACAAAAATGTTTCGATGTGGGTGTTCCAACGTAGTACATACACTCTTATAACGAAAAATTCATTTTACATTTATAGGGTTGCTTCAAATTGGTTTGGTGTAAATTGTGTGAAAAGACTGAAAATGACGCCGATTTTCAGTAGCTACTTTTTCTGAAAAATGAAATATAAATAACAGCGTTTCAATTTAAATTTTCCCATTTCCGAGAATCTTGCCGGCAGATCAATAGTCATTATACTTTTGGATTATTAGAACCAAATAAATCATTAGAAGAGATTCTACAAAAATATGGGTATAGCATTCATCAGAAGTGTTTTCCTGCTTATTGCTCCAAACATTTCCTTGAACATTACTTTGCCTTCTCACTCTTCCGGAAAATATTACTCTCCCATTATCTCGTTGATTTTATTAAAACGCAAAATGTTTGAAGTCGCAAATATTTAATAATACTATCAATGCATATATTAGTATTTAAATATTTATCATGTTTAAAATTCTCAGATACACAAATAATGAGAGAACAAAAAATGATACCAATAATCAGCAAAGCATATTTCTTTGTTACGGAAAGAAATACTTTGGTGATATTTTGTAAGCGATTTTTTACAAGAGCAGATTTATGTTACAAATTCGCAATTTTTTATTTCTCAAAGTATAATTAATGATGATATTAACATATTGATATTAATAGAAATGTTATTATAGCATTATAGTCAATTTGAGAAATACAGTTTTATGCCGGTAGTTCTTGTGCTAATATTCAGTAATAGGTAGTTTTTTTCATAATAGAAATCTTGCTTAAATTGCTTTTCTATATACTGGCCTCACTCCCTCAAATTTTGTTTCTTTATCATTAAGTCCTCTTCTCCAAAGGTCTATTAACTATCGTCCGATACGCATTTCTTTTTCATAAACCTTGGAGAGTTAGATAGAGAAGCTAAATTTGATAGAGCGAGGTGTCGGAAAAGTGTGTGGAGAGAGGATGAGACTTTCAAGGCAATGCGAGTTTCTTAGCCTTCATCTTTGAGATAAAAAGTTTATTCGGAAAAAGCTCCGGTGTTTACTGCACGTGACCACTTTCTATTGCATTCAATAAGGAGTGACTAAGAAGGATTGTCATTTAATATAATATATTTAATATTGCCATCATTTAAACTGCAGCAGCATTTACAGTATCACAGTAATGAGTGAAACATGAAAATTTAAAAAGACAATTGCTTCCGTCTTGGGCCAAAATAAAAATGATAACAAGATTTGGTTACAGAAACTACCTTATTATTATCTCAGAAATAATTATTAGTATTCTTAGCGCTATTGTCTTGTCGCCATCATCTCATAGTCGATCACAATCGGAGGTTAACTTGGTTTGCTCTTAAGGCGACTGTTATGATGATGTTCAGTAGCAATACTCTTGAATCTTACAATTAGTTCCATCTTTCAAATCCGAGTGCCCTTCTGATTCATAGTCATTCTTGAAAGTCCATCTTCTTATATGCGTCATTCTATTAGCGTCCTTCTCTCTAAAGGAATATCTCCCCCAAGGGTGTCTATCACAAGGACGGAGAATTCTGTTTACATTCGGCCGATTCGCTCCTCGTGGAGGAGATGAGTTTTAGAAGGGCACCGCGAAGCGCATCTTTATCGGAAGGTGTTTTTGCGAATGATTTATATCAGCGGAGGCTATCGAAACTGAAGGTGAGCAGACCAAAATATTTTCATCCGGTTGGGGTTCATCTTACGATGGCAGTTGTTTACGCTCTTGAGGAAGAGATTGAAATTACCTCAACTAGGTCGCTATTTTTTACTTATTCAGTCTACAGCGCTATCGAGGAAGCGTAAGGGGACGAAAATAAATGTATTGCTAGCACTGCCTCTTTGAAATTACTTCTCCATTTGAGGCCACTTCATACAATTTTTAAATGTGGTATCCCTCCGGGAATTGAATCCGGGACCGCTTTCACCGAACACATCGGCCAGTTGGTTATCCAGGGGCCTCTCCATTGCTTAACGATTTACACTTATATTCGCAGTTACTTTGCGTCAATTAGAAAGAGGTTTAAAAAGCATATTATCCGGACCTTCAATCATCGGATCCGAAGTCTTATGCGGTAATGATCATTTAGAACCGCTTTCATTATACTAGGAATTACCTCTCGATTCATTTCGAATCAAAATTCGTACTGAAATTCGCATTCGCACAATTTCTGTTCGAATTCGCGTACATTACTAAGGGAACATTATGTTGGGAATGAAACTGGTAGTAACAACTCAGTCATCACATCATCTCCCATGCATATTCTACTCACTTTCCTTCTCTCGCGGACTTATTAATACCAGATTATCGTTACCAAACAGTAATACCAAAATCAATTGGAATTACAAAAGCATCCTGGGTATCTCGAGGGGAGAAAGAGTGGTGGTCATTTTACAGTGCCGAATGTAATAGTTCCTTGAGGAGTGCCTTCATAGAGAATTTTACTTCTGTAAAATTTAGATATGTCAAAGGAATGAGATCAAATGTAGTTTCAATCGTTTTTTTTACGCAATACGTTGTATGTATGATTAGCCATGGCCTATTCTGGTCTCAGTATTTGTGTAGATGTGACAATAATATTTTATCTTCTAAACATATGCTTTCATGAAATATCTGCAGCCAAATAAACATCTGTTTTCCTCTGTAGATGACGTTGCTTTTAATGTTGGTTGAAAATGCGGATATGATGCACTCCATTCTGAGAACCATATTGCAGCACTTGTCATTTTTTCACTCATTCGACATTTTGAGTCATTCACTTGTTTAAATTTGATTCGACCAAATTATTTAGTACGCCCTGAATCAATTAACCCATATTATCATTGCTGAGCGTCTTTATGATGATGAAAAATACGGTAAATCTTAGTTCACTTGTTAATTCCAACGTGAAAAAAATAAAGAGACTAATTCATCGTATTATATTATTTGAGTATTCGTAAAAGTTATAATTTCCGGTGTTACAGTTAGTGAAACTTTACCATAGTTACAGAGATAGAAGACTACAGAGATAGAGTCCACAATATCATTTTGTTTTGCATCGTTACCATATAACAGATTCCAATTATAACCTGTTGATGAACGACACCTAAGGAACTTGTGCTAAAATTATGTTTTGGGCTCAGCTGAGGGGGGTTTTATTTCTCCTGGACAAGATTTTTGTTTTCCAGCATACTTTGCACATTACCGGGATATGAAGGATCATATCTATATAGCTAATGAACGGTTTCATCTGTTTTTAGCTTTGGTTGTTAGAAATGCAACGGATTTTCTATTCTGCCCCTCTTAAGACGTCCGGTGAATCACTGCTCACTTAACCAGAACTCTCCTCTGCTTTTCAGCCGCATGCTAACTTACGATAACCCCCTATCTCCATTGAAGCAAACCTCGCGTTTATTCGGTAACTTTCCTCTCTATCGGAGTGCACCTCTGCCCCCACTTCCTCCGCCATCTTAACGACCTATCGCTATTAATTAATACCCGTCCTGCCACCTTAATAAGAAGTAAGGGCCCTACCAATTACTTCACCCCTCTTTTATCTTTCCCTTCGAGTCCATCCCCCGTTTTCACATCCAGACTATGACTTCGCCCATTATGCGAGAAGGTCGTTCACCTATGCATATGATGATAAAAGGAGAGGTCTAAGTTGGAAAGTGACCCCCATTCGCTGGGTGCGTTGCACCGTCAACTCTTTCGGAAATTTATTACCCGAGTTACGTGACTCTTTGTGTTAGATTAATCGACGTGGAGGGGAACTGTCTCGAGTTGGGAAGGAATTGCCTTCGTTCATGTGTCAGATTAACTCGTAAGAGCATTAGCCTCCTATTCATGTCTCAGTTCGTATCAGCGTACTTATCGATGCATCTTAGAATTGCTCATATTATAACCTCGCTTCATACTTCCACGTGCGACGGATACCTAATAAAAATATTTGGCACTGAATTGTGTGTGATTTTTTTCATTTTTTTTCATAAATCTGTTTTTTCAATCAAGAGTGGATATCTCTTTCAATTTATAGCATTGCATCGGTTAATTTTTCACAGTAATGCATCCATTTTTATTTTACTTTTGTCTTATTATGTAACGCAGGGAAGAAAGATGCCGATTGAAAAATTTTCACTGTTTTCCTCTTTTTTTTTTAAATAACATAACGCACGCTCATATTCTCTCATAGAAATCTTCGAAGTATCTCCTGATTCATTAGGTTGAAAGTGAAGTGTTACCCCTGCGATCGGCGTATATTCAACGATTAGCAGCTTTCGCTTGCATACAATCCGAGTATACGAATACGCGTTAAATATCTATCATTGTATATGACTTGCCACAGAGAGCAATTGTAAAGTGACTGTGTAAGTGCTTGCCAGGGAATCTTACATGGATGATTTTTCGATATCGAATATAATTACATGCAAAACAATATTAAGAGTATTTACTAGAAAGATTTATTAAAATGAATAATCACTTTACATCTTAAGCCAAAGAGGCGTCTGTATTTCTATAATTCTTTGTGATTTTTAGTTCTTGAATATCAAGAGACAATCTGCAAATGGTGTCCTCTCAGTGGCATGCGTCATGATGAGATGAAATGTAGATTTTGAGTTCATAACAAAGATCGGAAAAATCTTCATTTACTATATTAATTTACTTCGGGGAAAATTTTTGTCAAAAACCTCATTGAATATCTCGTGACTGCTCATTGATATTTTTTCCTGGACTCGAATTTCAAATAATTTTGACTTCTCATCATTTTCCTTTTACTTTCCAAAATTAAGAACTATTTCCACATTTGAAACTTCAAGCTTAGATTGGCAATGAATTCAACTCTCTGGTAGAGATACTATTCACTCTATATTATATTTCCTGTCTTTCCACAATGAGACGCCCTATTATGACTTGGATCTCGAGTTTGTCAATTCTTTAATTTCTAAAGGGTTTGCTTTTCTGAAAACCAGATTTTGACATAGGAAGCTGGAGTTTCGTTTTTTAAGAATCATGATTAAAAATAAATAACATTTTAAAGTTTTCAACTAGTCAGTCACATTTTTATTTTTAACTTATAGAAATAAAATCATTAAAAGAAAATAGACCACCGTACCTAAGCTGCATTTCTATTTGTTTGTGTCTTTGGAATCGTTAAAATTTTTGATTGTCGTAAACTCTTTAGCTATGCATCTTTTCATGGATTCCTCATTTTAATTATTTGAAAATATCCGAGTCTATCGATGGTTGCTTTCCCAAACTAAAAAGTAATGGGACCGGTTATTTAACGTACTAGAGATTCTGTACATTCAGCAGTATTTTCGACTTAATGTAATGTATATAATAAATATTACGTGTTGACCATTTTTGCTAATGTTCATAGGCAATCAAGAATAAGAAATTAATCAAGACCGCACATAAGTGAGTCATCACTTTGAATCAAAAAATAATATTATAGTATTATTTATTTACATTATGCGAATCGTAATTCACATAATAGTGCCAAACAATATTTGAGTAACCTTACAATATTTTTGCTTCTATTACGTTTTTCATGGAATGCATTTCCTCTATAAAACTCGCTGCATTTAGTTAGCTGTTATCTACCCGTGTAAGTAATATTGTGATAAAAGAAGTTTTTTTTTATTTTGTTGATAAAAGATTCCGACGCGTAATCTATCTGAACCAGCATTTGCTTCCTGAATCTAAGATCAAAATTATTAGCTCAATAATGCGCCACTTAAACGCACTTTGAAGCAAATTAAGATTGTAATTCGTAGAGAGAATTTCTAATACTTGGTAATAGCACTGAATTTTCACTCTTGAATGTATTAGTCTTTGTTTGGCATGTGTTTCCAATGTGAGGGTGAGAAAGTATATTTTCTTTTATTTTGTGAGTGTCATAATTATCTGTCTAAGTAAGTTTTTGTAAAAATTTGTCTTTCTAAAAAAGAAATTCGTCGCAGCATGTAGGAAACATATTCTTAAAGCGATTACACAAGAAAATAAATTCATGCCAGATCTAGTAATATAACATTTGATCTCCTATTTGATGGACTCTTTTAACTATTCCTGTCTCTACTCAACTATTAACCGCGTTATCCCATCCTTCGTAGTGAATATAATATTCAGTTATAATATACATGTATTATATATTCAGTTACTCGAAGAAAGTTTTCATTTTAAATTAGAAAAGGAGCTACCTAATGCGTAAAACATTTTCGGCGAATATTACCCATGGAGAAAATATATAGACGCATGATATATATCAAATGAGAAAATCAACGCCAAAATGGGAGATTATCACGGACTCTTTAGATCCGAAATTCTTTCATTCTCTCGAATCAACGCTTTGCTTCTCATCAAATACAGAATCCGTCTCGCACATCCCTCAGAATGAAAAAAGGGAAAATCCCCTTTCCAATCATTGCTGAAAACCCCTTCGAATCGGCGTGCAATCTTCCAATAGCATCGCTCCCCTCATTCTCTTCACTCCCTTTTGTGTATCCACTGCATCACGACACTTTCTATAGTTTGGAGAGCTCACTCGAGAGATGGAATCTCTTTCTTTCGTGAGGAATTGTCTTCTGCTTATTTTCTCCTGTTTTACGTAACCATAATGCGTTCTCTGGACACAAGAGATCTGAACGACGTTCTGTTTGGAACGATTTTACAATGAGATCGCCCACAACGAAATCGCTCTGATTGTTTCGCTTTTGCATAGACGATGGCTGTTTGTGGTTTCTCCGAAGTGATCTTACTATCTAATGAGAGGTGAATTTCTTTTATATTATTTTCAAACTGCTTTATTGTAATGATCTCTTATTCTCAACTGAATTATAATTTTTTAGGATGTGAACTCTTTTGAAAAAAATGTATTGCCTAAAATACTAATGGAAAAGGGAGTGTATAATTTACTATTTAGTTTCTCTCATAATTACGTTATTAGATTCTCCTTCTCGATGAGCCCATTTTCCCCTAATATTCCTTTGCAACCACCGCTATTTTATATTTTGGTAAAAATATCCTCTTTATATACCAAAAATTAAGTTTAGTTTATCATTAACATCTACCTCTCAATTATTAATAGTATTTTTTAAAGTGTTTCGACAGCTAAGGTATTTTTGCACACAGGCTCACACCCGGAAGTCAAACCCGATATAATTTTCACCAAAGTTGAACGTGCTATCTAATATTCTTTATTTATACGATATATTTTACTCTCTTTGCATTTTTAAATGAAACATTTTATAGTTGTAATGTAAGTCGCTGTTAGATATGTTTAGTAAACCTTAATCCAAGTAAACATAAGTAAATTGTGCATTGTTTAAAGCAAAATATGGAACGGGAAATATAATAGTTTTTGGTTTCAGCTCGGGTTCAAGACTCAGTTTTTCGGTTTGAGTTCGGTTTTCCTTTCGACGAAAATAATGTTTTTTTGTTTCGATTTTCGGTTTGGTACCGTTTCCGTTTGATGTCCTTAATTTTCTATTCTCCTATACCTTCGCTTTATAAGATTTGTTTCACCGTGCTCATGATTCGAATATAATTCACTCCTGCAGAGGAAAAGCTAAAATATACATAGTATATTTACATCATAAATATTGTGATATGATTCTCATATATATTATTTTATGGTAGATATTTTGGCAAATTTTATATTAGCCTATGAACTCCATTCCATAAAAACATCCAAAATATCACCTATCAAATTCTTGCAGACGATTAAGAAAGTAAATGGTGTAGTGAATGGGATTTTGTTAATGAGAGAATTTCCCCATTATCAGATATTTAAATTTTAAGCACGGCCAACTCACTCATTTTCCCTGAGGAGTAATGCTAAAAGCTTCAGAGGTAATGAATGGAGCAGTTCAAAAGAAGAGTATTTCATGTTTAATATGCGCGACTCCCGATCAGACTACGAAGGTATATTCTCCGAAATCCTGGATAACCCTATAAATGAGAAAAATTTCGAAAAATAACAGATCTGTCTTTGTGGACGAAAATGAAAATCGGTACATATTTATCAGTTAACGGGTGTTTGGTTTGCAGATTTTCTCAAGACAATTTTTCTTGCCTTGCCAAAAATGTACAACGTAAAAGATTATGAGAATATTTTATTTTATAAGGCATGTAACAAGACACGAAATTTAAAGAGAGGAAAGGAAAATCGAGTGATTATGGTAGAGAACTTGGATTTAAAAATGCAACGATACCCAAGATGCAATAGGAAGAATGGCAAGTGATGTTGGATGTGAGTCGAGTATTATGTTTTATCGAAGGTAGGGCATTTTATAGGGTCAGCAGGAGTGTACTACTAAATCATTATAAATTGAAGGGCACAAGAATAATGAAAGAGGAGCACACAAAACAGGAGTAGAAAATTATATGATGTAAGAGACGTCCCTGTCACTAACTCTCTTCAATGCATATGAGGAAGAGCCATAGGTGGAGGAAAATAAATTATTTAAAGGGCGGAAAGGAGTCTGATAGTTGGCAAGTTTCTTATTGCTATCGATATGGAATTGAAGAAATGAGACCCCGAACAGCGCAAATCATGCAATATTGCAGTAGGTATTTTCACTTTCAGTTGACAATTTTGATATTGCGGCGAACGTTGTTGCCAAACTGCGATTACCTATCTCGTGATTACCGCGTTAAATTTGAGATGTTTTTTATTAGATTGAAATTGAATATTCATAAATTTCATTTGAAAAATATGGGTAGATAAATTCCATCATTTAGTGTACTTACTCAACATTAGGAATTTGATTAGTGAAATCAAGAAATTAATCATTGGCTGTTAACACCGCGCCTTACAGTGGAAATGAAACTCCGAAAGAAGAAATCTGAGAGAAATTTCAGAATGTCTTTAAGAATACGAAGTTCGATAAATGATTTCATGCATGTAATACCTTTCTGAAACAGCGATATTCGGTTGAAGTATATTAATCTGAGGTGCCACAACATCCGCTTTTAAGTGCTTCAAAAGTCATCGCTACGAATACAGTAAAAGCAGGTTAATACGCTTTGGACCGAATGCGTTATAAGCGATGGAGCGTTTTAACCGAGATATTGTAAATTTTTATTTCTTTTACATTAGAAAACGTAAGGGAAATTCGTCTCTTTTCGAATTTTCGAATAAGTCCTTTACACCTCAAAAAAGAAAAGGAGTTTTCTTTCATCTACTCGCTACAGTATCAGATATCTAGAGAATCCTTGAACTATTGTTTTGCACTGTAGATTGCCGTTCCGTTATATATTTTAAGAATGGTCGTACAAAGAGTGCTCGTCCCATCTCTTTCATAGCTGAACACCACATGGTGCTAATTCAAAGGGAGCCCCTCACTTGAAGGGGTGTAAACACTCTTAGTCTTAGCGACACCCTTGATAAAAACTCCAAAAGACCTGTGATTAAAGAGAATCCCCTTATCACCCTCCCATACTACTTTGTTTATTTTTTACTCAGATCCAAAACTGTTTTGCCTCTCTTTCACCCAGCTCTCGAGAAAATATCCCGTTCCATCACGTTAATGTATATATCGCCCACTAACTTGAACTAATACAAAAATGCATTTGTAGTTTGGATTGGAAAATTAAGCGTTTCAGTCCCTATTATTCTGCCGCCGTCATTAGGGCCTTCTAATGCATATTTATATCAGTCCTGTCAGTCTTTTAGTACTGTTACTGTAAAGTTTCGCCCTAGTTTGACATAGATCTGGTAGCAATTTTCTCTTCATATTTGATACACCCCTCCCTTATTTTTCACCAGAAATAACGATTGCTGAAGGATCTAACAAGCTCTTAGTTTATTTTATATTTAATAAACTGAGGAGAGAGGTCCATTTCTACACAAGAAGTTCTATAAAAAATTAATATTTTATTCTTTATTCATACATATATGTATATGAAAATTAATTAAATGGAGAGATCCGAGATTAACCATCTACAAGTCAACTGTTTATTATTCAAAGGACAAATCCAATTTTTCTTATATGTTTACACGGTAAGAAGTTCTTTCGGAGATTAATTAAAATACACTCTTTAGAAGTTTATTGTATGTACCTGTAAATATAATTTTAGGTAGAAATGCACGACGGCATCGGTGAAGGAAGAGAGCCTGAATAAGCATTAATCAGAATTGATCTTCCTTCAAGTTGAAAGTAATTCGCTGAAGTGTACAATGTGTAGGAAAATATATATTTCATATTGGCTTTATAATACTTTCTTAGATGCTGTTGAACTGTATACATATAGAAATTGAACATTATCTTTTGAGTATTATTGGTGTTACAATCTTCAGTGTGGCTTTGTAAGACGCTAGTTTTCTCGTAGTTTTTGTTGAAATGATTGGATTCTGTCTTCCAAAGTGAAATGATTAACGATAGATTCTCGCAGTCCTCTATGTTTATTCCTGAATACAGCACTCCGTACTTCAATTTCTTATGACTCCATCTCCGTTCTAGAAAAAGTCAAATACGACGGCATAGGTGCCCTACGTTTTGTGTCCCCTGGCTTAGCCCTAATCCCATGCCCACCCCATGGATTTGACATCGGTCCATCAAAATTGCTTTGGTTACACTTATAGTGATAGACCTTGCAACAAGAAAATATATCAGGTGCTGTGGTGTGACCAATACATTCATACATTGGAATTAAATCTATCACATATTACAAAGACCGATTAAATAAAAATCCTACCGTTAATTAGCTAAAATCAAACGAAAATTTTCATCATCGCAGCACCATATAGCACAGTATAGCAACATCTGAGAAATATTTCCCACGCCATGTTCGCAGGATATTACTTTTCCGATGGATGTTTTTAACGAATCCACTAACCACACACTTTCTACACCAATTCTCAACAGCGATGAAGCAAACGGTAAGGAAACAAACAAAGGCGAATGGTAGTAATAATATTTAATGAGTTTTATTATTTTTGCAACAACTTTAAATATTTCTGCCTTCGTTAGCGTTACTTCAAGTGACTGAGGCAGAACATTAAGGTGTAATATGAATAGGCTGATCCAAATCAAAGACCCAAGTGAGTGGCGTCGAAATGAGTAATTGTTAGCATCCCTAATGGCAAACCCAACGGCCGACCGAATGGCCCCGTAATGCACGTTTCGGAATTTAGTATCCATTGGGAGGAGTGGACCAGTATTATCTGCTGCATTTCTATATGGTAGATGCTACCATATGGTGGGAAAGATAATGTTCATTTGTTCACGAATCCAAAGCGATCAGTCGCAGAAGCCTCCTTATATTTTGCTGTTAGATATTTCAAGATTTATGCATGCTATTTTTTTCATTCTTCAAAAATTAAGTGTTTAAATGTGATATATTCAGCATTGCCAGAACTCTTACAAGCATCCTCCATTTATTATTTAAGCTAATTTCCCATACTTCCATTGGTACTGAACATTATGAAACGGTATAGCCATTTTGAGATTTTTGAGGTTGAGAACCTTCGTTATAAAAATTCCGTTAAGTTTACTGCTCCTATCGTTTCCACTTTGCCCCAACAATTTTCCTTTATTATTAATTAATTATTCTGTGTTAATTATCTCTTTGGAATTCATTTACGGTTCTTCGAGGTATAAGTTCATTTTTGAATCATTGCGTCTCCATATTATGATGATTAAACGTTCTTTTTGATTTCTTGGAGACATTGTCTCAGTTTTTAAGTTCTTTAATTATGTTTGAAATACTTCAAAAATTTGATGAGGACTCAAATTATGAAAGTATTTTTACATTTCTTGCAATCCAATCTTTTATCCTTTTTTCCTCTAACTTTCTCAAACTCTTTGGGTGAACTTCAATGTAAACTTTAAAGTAGATGTTCGTTAGAGATGTGTTCGAAATTGACAATTCATTAAAACTAATCCGAGTAATTACGTTTAAATTTGCAAACCTCAACAATTACTCTTCACAACTTCACTTGTGCTATCGTCTGATACTACGAAAAATTGTTTTTCAACACTTTCTGATGTGGCGTTCATTTCACGAAACCAGTAGTTTAATAATTGCTAAGATAGTCGAAACCGTAAAAATAACCTAAATTTGTAAATTTCAGTGTTTCTTCTTCGTATTCATTCTTCTAGATCTATTCATACACCGGATTAATTCGAAATCTCATCCAGAGAACTTTTCTGCCAAATCTAATTAATCCCCCTTTCACAAACGATCCGTTCGTGAAGTCCTCCAAACATTTTCCTTGGCCCAAAAAGATAAAATCGTCGGATGAGGTATTTTTATTCGGTAATGTCGCGGAAGGATATGGCCACTACGTGAATGGATTCAATATCGACACACACATTTTTTACGGCGCCAGTCTAGCGGAAATAAATCCCTCTCGTGGCGGCCATCGCCGACCTTCTCCGTCCAGTTCATTTAGGCGTGAAATTTCGCATCTGTCGTGTGTGGACGTCACGAGGTTATCTCTCTTGGAGGCATTCTCTCAACACAAGGCTGACCACGAAAACAGTGCGTCCTCAAAAAATGGGCAAGATATTTTTTGCACGATTTCCCATGCTCTTCAAACATATTTCCTTTTCCGTTTCTTGTGCTTATGAAGTTGAAAATTTCTTGTTTCTTATCTATTTTTATAAAAAAAATAAGTAAATACATAAATTTTGAGAGTAAATTTTTAATTAAATTTGAAGATTTATTTAGTCTCGAAGAAAAAGTTGGATTATGTTGTATGGTATAGTCTAATATCCACTGTCTTAAGGCGAGAGAAATAATATCAATGCATCAGTAATTAATGGATTATTTATCTCATTAATTTGCCGTCATATTCTTACATATACTTGTCTTATGTATGCCTAATCACACACTTGGACAAGAAAAATTATTATAGTATCTTTAAATACAGTTATCGCCTGGATACATCTAGGCCTATTGATAGATAAAAGTGTTCACTGTTTGAGAGAAAATTAAATATACGCTAATTATTGAATTTATTGAAAATTGTCTAGGATGTCTTTACCGCAGTCATGGTTTTCTGAAATTTTGAGCTTAGTTCTACACCTATTACTTTATGGATTATAAAATTTTCTCAAAGCAATTCCTTTATTAATTTACCTCTGCATTTGTTTATATCTTAGCAGAAAATTAGAAAGAGGTCTATAAAAGGGAAATATTTTCTAATCTCCTATTTATATTTTTTATTGGTTAATATTAATGTAACATTTATAGTAGAATAATTATCAATGGAAATAAAAATCAATATTACCTTCATTTCCTAAATATCAATTATTTATTCAAAATTACCTTCTCGTGTTTAAATTGGATAATTCTGAGTCAGAAAGAATATATTAATTTTGCTGTATCATTAAAAATGTATAGCCTTTTATGTCATAAAATTATTTAAAAATGCAAATAACAGTAATTGCAATCATTCAATTCTTATTTTTCAACAACAAAGGTAAACGTTGGATATGCTACTTCTGAGTTTAATTTTATTTTTATAATTGAATTCTCCACCACCATGTGGTGATATAAAATTAAAGAGTCAGAATTCGTATTAATTTTCGAAAAAATGCGATATATATTATTCCCTCTTCATATGAATTTTCTGCAATTTGACTGCAAATCAGGCAGAATATTTTACTCTACTTAATAGGTAAACTGTACTTAGCTTAAGAATCGATTAAGGAAATTTACAAAATATTAAATTGAAACAGAAGCAATAGTTAATGTTCAATGGAAAATTAATTTAAGTATACAAACAACGAAATAATGACTGTTTCTGCTCATGAGGTAGGAAGGATCACCTCGCGTGACTAATCCCATTGAATCATCACTATTTGCTCATAGATTATTAAATTAATATATGATATTATACCAAAATGTATATTAATTTTTGGATAGGATAATTTATTCTTAACTTATTGACTCATTTATCTTTAAACTTTAACTAATTTTATTATTTAAAGCATCTTACAGGTCACCCATGTGGTGTATGGCGAAAAAGAAAGTGCCTAGCGATTATAAGGTCCAATAAAATCACTGCCATTTCTCTCAACATCCTTACCTACAATCAGCGATTCGAGGAGATTGAGAAAAGAATCAGTTAATGACCATCTGAACTCCCTAGCGGACAGAATTGACTTGGGGTTTCATTAAAAAATTTTGTGAGCGAAATAAAAATGGTGAAAAAATTAATGCATTTTGGCTACTTAGAATTTTAAAATTTATATCTCGACTTACTTCTATAACAAAATTACCATCAAGCTTATTGATAACTCGTACCTTATTGTTCAATCTCACGGGTATGTTAAATAACAATACGAGAGAACTCTTTCGTGCTGTTTGTATTCCAAATAAATGTTAAATCACCCTCAATCCGTCAGAACCGCAATATCTTACATTTGAGGTAGGAACATATTAATCTTATATATTCCTGCATAAAACAAAACTGGCTGCTGATATATTTTTGTTAATTGAATTTGCTCTACTTCTTCAGAAGGGACGGAGGAAAGATAATTAGAAACTTATCTGAATAATCACTAACTCCTTGAATTCCTTTTAATTAAAGCTCGGGAGCGCCTTGGAGAGAAGAACGAGGATTTGATTAATCACCCAACACTTCATTTAGGGGTCAAATATCCAATGATAAAATCCTTTTGGTTTAACAAGCGAAAAATCCGACTTCACCTGATTTGAAATGGACGGATATGAATGAAGGCTTGGGATGACAGGACGAGGCGGTTGAAGGCAATTAAACAAGGAAAGGAGACGAATAGAAAAGAATTTAAAAACAACGAAAAAATAGGGTGAACGAATGGAGGCGTTCAAAGGAAGTGTGGGAAAAGATGAGTGAAAGATGTTTGAAGGGAAGAGAGAGATAAGAAACAGGAGAGACGCACTTTTCAACAAAAGGAAATAAGGACAATGGGGAAAACAAAAGAGGGAAAAATCGAAGGAGGGAAAGGAACGTGTGGGCGAAGGGAAAATGAGATAAGGGCTGCCTCGTGAAATTCATACACAATGCAGGATTCACATAGGCACGCTGCGAATGCTCACACGGCTTTATTGAATCGCTTAGGATTCAGGTTGTACGATAGATGAGGCCAACCTGCTTCGACGCATCTGTTTTACGGTAGAAATCACAGATAAGTTATTTTTCCGAAGAAATAGTTTTTCTTATGAAGTATGTCTGAGCTCGTCGACAATGAAGGTAAACGTCTGTAATTAAAGATCATTTTGTTTGTTACATCTTGTTGTTAGTACTCACTAAAGATTTACAGTACTAAGCTATTTAAATTTTAACTATGAATGATTAATTACAAGAAGGTTATTTAATTTCTCTAAATCATCATAATTCTTGCACTACATCCAACCTTTACAAGATGTATGATTTACGGAAAATAATTAGGTTTCTGGTTTACTTCATAACGTTTGAATAATCAAATAATATTAAACACAACATTATAGAACAACTAGAGTCAAGTATATTTTTTAAAAGTGTCATTCTCCGTGATGTTTTCCCATCATCTTTATCTAGATGATTCCTGTGACGAGAGGTAATAATATTTCAAGTTCTGGGTAGCCCACTCTTTGCTAATCTTGCATTTTCCATTACTTCCCGAGACATGGAACTCTCTAATACAAGAATCGCTTCTAATTTTCTGGAAAGTAGAAAAGGCGTATTACGAAATGAAACTGCGTCGCCTGAATTTCCCGTGGATCCACCGCGAGCATCTAATTCTTCGAGTTTGCAGGAAAATACAAGTACTTTTTAGGGTAACTCAGTCAAGTTTCCCTTCCGCAAGATAATCAACAGAGAAAGGAAACATATCACGGAGAGGATTGATCTAATTTGGAAATTCATTAGCCGCCTTATTTCATTTCCGACGTCCATCTCCAAAGAGCCCTCGAAAAAGCTGAGTGTTTTCTTTTGCATCTCCGACGTCTTTTTCTTTGGAACACCCACTCATTTCCAGTTCCCTCACCGCAGTACTTCCTAAACTGTAGAGAACTCCATTCAGAGTGGCTGGTGTCGTCCAATATCGAAACAAATATTTTTAATTGATATCACATTTAAATGTCTACGGAGACTAAGCTTTGGGACAGACGTAGTAAACAAAAGAGTGAAAAAGGCAATACGAGGAATTTCTTGGTAGAAAACCAGGAAGATTCAATTCCAGGTAATAAGTCTCCTAATTAAATCCAAGGACTCAGGAAATGTTCAAAATGCAGGGGTGAAATTTTCTAATTCCGTTTCAGAATTTTGTCTTTGGCTGTTCCGTGCTTAGCTTTAATCATATTCAGCATACAACAGGTGACTTTTTCCTAGAGGAACATTGATTTGCAAAGGAGAGATGTCCCTCCCTTGATGTCTTTGCCATAAAAGCAGTTTTCTTTAGGGCATCTGAGTTAAGAGTGTTTCTAAGATTGCATTCATCAGAAGTGGACGTCGATCATCAACGGACATTTGGTCGAAGGGAACTGTAAGTCTTATTTGTCGTTTGATTTTTATTTCTTCAATAATAAACTCAAATTAAATTGGTGATAAAGCTCCAAAACTTTGTTAAAAAACGAAATGAGTGTCAGAAACAAGAAAATACGGTTATTTATATTATTGTTTAAACAGTTTTCAAATTTTGTTTCTCTTAGTCGATCGCTGATGAATGATTCACATTCTATCTTAGCAGGAGATGAGTTGGCCTGCTGTACTATTGTCGAATATTCGCGACTATATATCCAAAACCTAAGTTTTGGTCGATCTCTCCAAGGGACTGTATAATACACACACACTGTGTACCTCAAATGTATGTACTAGATGTCTACATCGGGTACTCACCCAACTGACAACCTATGATCATTTTCTCTTTATTATTTGCTAGGGAAAAGTTAAGTCTTTCCATAAGGTATGTACATTTGGCATTCCCTTATAGCAAGAGTATTTACCCGATATTTTACTAATTACTACTACGTTCAACTTAATGTTAGAACTTTATAAAGTGCCTTAGATAGAGCGTTTATATTGGTAAGTTAGAGAAGCTTCCCTACTTGGAAGTTTCTGGAACCGTCCATGGGCTAACACCTCAACACCAAGAAGTTCATAGTATTCTGGATAAATCTGGAACTGCCATAGCGTCCACCCCTATTCCGACCTTCTAACCCCAGTGCAGACTAAGGAGTGGTCCCAAATATCACGTCTGGTCTCTTGGGGAAGGGAAATCTTCATTCATTATGCATATGAGAGGTGGGGAAATGGGGGGACTCTCTTTCGGCGTTATTATCCACCCCATCTTCCTCCCTTGCCTTCGCATGATGAGCGAAACGCTTTTTATTTCTAATCCTCCCCCATAAGCCAGACATACCTCTTTTTTAGTTATTCTCTCCCCGAGAGTAATATATTTGACTTCACTCTCTCTTTATTTAACTCCCCCATTCCTTCATAATTCATCTCGACCCGAATGGAGTCTTTTTAGGAGCAGTTTGTAATTTGAGACCAACTCGAGTAACTTGCAAACATTGCAAGAGAGACTCTCCTGGGCTGTGTCCCGATTTCCTCGACTTGCTTTGGAGTTTTCAAAAGGAAGGAAAAGAGATTTTGGTGGCTTTCGTGTAAATGTTGCGGTGTTCTCAAAAGAGTTTTACATTTGGAAAAGCTCCTTCAGCGACGAAATACCTCAGTTCTTTCTTCGAGGTTGAGACAGTCTTCTAAAGGATTTGTTCGTGTTGGAAATATTGTGGCATAATATAGAATGCAGTGATATCTCGGCTAACGAACATAATTCGTTCAAGAATCGTATTCGCTAGCCGAAGCGATAACTCGCATTTGTTCCGAAAGCTTAAAATAAACACAGCCTATAGCTAAAACATTCAATTTGAGTGGGTAGGTAATTTTAATTTTCATCTAAATTGGTATCCTGCGAGCCCCTTTCGACTTATGGGATGGGGTGAATCAACAACTTTCTTTGAGATATTTGTTAATTTTTCATTCACCCGTGAATGATCGTGCATCGAAACATTTCTCGGCCGAACCTCACGTATCCCCGCAAATTACGCACAGTTGTAGAAATCTCAAGAAGTAAGCGTCTCTTCATTATTCATATTATTTCTCCGAACTCAGAAACCTTTGAGAGAATTCAACGGGAAATAAGA
The DNA here is from genome assembly GCA_036926295.1 of Pachydiplax longipennis. Classification (NCBI taxonomy): domain Eukaryota; kingdom Metazoa; phylum Arthropoda; class Insecta; order Odonata; family Libellulidae; genus Pachydiplax; species Pachydiplax longipennis. The sequence goes on along the minus strand of JAVFKF010000012.1, from coordinate 2,685,821 downwards.
GTTTTTAGAAAGTAAACATTCCCTCAACTGAGAATCGCGCCGTTGCCACGCGGTGCCCCCGCATCTCTATATCACTTCATTAATCTTGCGTACTTTAAATGAAGCCGACTTCATTCCACTCCTAGACGTCTCGTTCTGTGACTAATTCGCCTTCTCGCCGTTGGACTCTTTTTTGCGACCTTCTGTGGATTCTCTCGCTCAATTCTGGCTAATTACACCACCTCTAAGTTCATATTTGAGTAGATTGTATGTCACTATAGCTAGACGTGCGAATTAGGATTATTAACAATTTTCTTAGTAAGAACATAATATTGGCTCTTCGTGCTTAGTAAAGTATCATTTGATCCTAAGTAAGTGGAACTTGGAAGTATCATCCATCGCGAAAAAAACGCCAGAATTCTGTCGAATCGAGTTTATCTCCTTGCTCCAAACCGTCAAATAGATCTCCATGCATGAGATTGAGACTAAAAAGTCTCTTCTTCCATTTAACCCATTGTCAATAATATTAATAACAACTTACGAAATGTAGGTGTAACAAGGGCAGATGGTGGAAAGCGGATGAACTATCACAATATTTTAATGTAAAATAATATTTAATCGATGAATAATGAAATGTACCACTTACACATTTTTAAAAATTTTCTCCAGCTTTGGCGATCGTTTCTCATTGGTTGGCCTCATTAGGAATCTTTGCATTATTTACCAAATTTACGGAGTAAGTTTTTTATATCAGACACGGAAGATCCCTTATCATTTATGTAATGCAGGTTGATTAATCCTCTCCTCAAGGTGAATCCAGTAGTGAAATTCTCTTCTCTGATGGTAAACATTATCAGCAATTCTTTATGAAATTAACTGAATATGTTTCCATCTCACTATTTTAGAGGGAGTATGTTTTCCTGTAATAGTGTGGCCTTCTTCTGAAATTTTTAATATTTATTGTATTTTCCATAAACAGATATTAAAAGTCCTCAAGGTGAATCCACCGGAGTAAAATTTTCTTCTCTGAAACTCATAAATTGTATACACTTTGCATTCATAGGGTAAGTCGGGGGAAGATGCCCAAATTTTTGTTTGAGTCACTTTAAGTGTATAAAAAAAGCGGGGTTACGGTGTTAACAATGGCAGAGACAGAGAAAGGTTTAACAAGTTGTTTTTCGTATAATTCAGGTTGAACTGACCGCCGCATCTGGCGTTAATCCTTTTCTTGCGCCCGTCCGTTGCCGCCTTTCCACGATTCGAGAGTAATTGGTATTCTTTAAATCGGGTTATCAGATTTTCCAGAAAACATATTTTCGTGAAATCTCGCACTTAGGCATCTTCCCCCGTACCATTGGGGTACCATGCCAAGGCATACAGAAGATTATTAACTATTCAGAATATTGAATAGTTTAAAGTATATTTGTTTTTGAGTGACATAAGTACAAAATAATGAATGAGTACAAAGATTTATTTTCCCCTATCGAAAATCAAATTTTTTATATCGTTTTGAAATGAAAATTAACTTTTTCCTTACAACCATGTAATATTTGTGTAAATTCTTCGTGCACATATTTTTCGAAGCCGAACAAGTCTCATAAAACCCCTTTTGAAAGATTTTTACAATACATGCAGTTATTTAAGATCCCTTTTTGGTCATAAAAATAGCCAAAACAAACAATGCAACATTAGTCGGAGTCAACACAAATGTTTGAATTACTTTTATATTTAAAATTTACGTCACTTTTAGTAATTCTATTACTCGTTGTGACACTTTTTTGTTTCACTACATTGTTGTTTTGTGGAAAAGTGTCCTTTCTTCCACTTTTTCACATTCACATCACATTCTGCATATGGGATTGCATGATTATTGCTCTTAATGATGCTTAACTGGATTTATAAGTTATGACTCTATTTATAAGTGAAGAAATGTTCTACTGTTACGTTTGGCATTCTCCCCCAATATATGCGGGAAGATTCCAAACCATTATTCTTTAGTTCACATCAATATAACTATCACACCAAACTAAATAGACAACGACGAGGTACCGAATCAACATATGAAAATCATGTTGCTATTGATGGTCAAATATAACTGGAATGAATGTTCGACCAAAATACCACTGAAATAAAAAAATATATGGAGCAAAAATGGAGGTACTCAAGGATATATTAAAAAAGTATTTCTCTTCTAAAAAAGTATTCATCCCTCAGAGCACATCAGATTCTTTTCATCCGGACAGACATCGTCCTCACAATGATAGATGACTGTTCACAATTGTCCTCAAAATTAACAAATCGCGAATTAAAACGAACGGCTTCCTCTATTTGGCATCTTCCTCCGAGAAGGAGAAAAAAGGAACTCGGCGGTCAATGAACTAAGAGATAAAGGTTCTCCAAGCGCCGAAATTGCGGCGACCGTCTAAGGGCGATTACCGGGAACGGATAATCGTATTAGCGGTCCCAGTTCTTTAGAATCCCGATGTACATTTCGGAAACAATGCTTCCATCTTCATAGGGGGTCCAATGCTGAATGGCCATTCAGCATTGGACCCCCTATGAAGATGGAAGCATTGTTTCCGAAATGTACATCGGGATTCTAAAGAACTGGGACCGCTAATACGATTATCCGTTCCCGGTAATCGCCCTTAGACGGTCGCCGCAATTTCGGCGCTTGGAGAACCTTTATCTCTTAATCTTCCTCCGAGTTAACCAAAATAGGCAATTAGAATATAATACATAGAATATTATATAGTAATATATATATATTATTACTATATAATATTCTATATATTATATTCTAATTGCTAATATCGTGTTTAAATTATAGAATAAAATATTATTCAGTGTATCCGTTATTTAAGCGAGTCCGCTTATGCTACCATGCTATTGCATGCTTACGTATGATTAATATGGAATATCTCTATATCATTCATCGTATTCAGTAGAAGTGATGCAGATTTAACCCTGAGCAAGTAAAGAGCGAATATAAGAACCATTGCCCTTTCTGTGGCTGAAATATTAGTGTGAATTAGAAACAAACTTATTTATTCGTCGGAATGACCTCTTAACATAGCATGTGTGGAAATATAATGAAAGGTATGTTAAATATATGATTATCTTCCTGGGTCATTCCTGCTGCAAACACAGGGTAACGATTTTTCAATTTCTATCTCACTTTCCTTATTAGAAAAAGATTTTCATTCTTGGGATTGGGGAATAACCAAATATATTTTATAATATAAGGAATAATAATGAAAAAACATCTCACCGTCCTTGTTTCTTTAAGAAATGCTAGATTTTCTTTCTCATTTACCATTTAGGGTCCTCCAGCATCGCTGATGATTTTCACCCCGTTGTGGATTTGGAAAATTCGTTCAGACCGCTACAGATTATCCTTGATGTAGAGGAGAATACCACATCCCCGGTAAGTAACACAAAACTTTTTCGCTGTGGTTCCCTCCGAAAACTTTCCTTCTAGATAACTTGTCATTCACTGTTTAGTGTTCGTGTCTCATATCTTGGGAGTTTATCTTTAGAGGAAAGCCTTTTCAAATTCAAGACTCTCGGAAAAATGCCGTCTTCGCCTGATTGCAAGTGTTGCGAACTTGAGAAAAGTGTGGACTTGCTGATTAAACCAGAAATCTCTCCATTTCGAAGTCCTTTTGGGAGTTCTGAGAGAAAGGATGTCGTTAGCGTCTTTCTCTTAACAGAAACTTGAGTTTTCGCCCCGTAATCAATTCAGCATCTTTCCAGGAGTGGATTATTTATCTGTATCTTGCGGATGTGCTGCGAAGGACTACTGAAAATTGGAAGGCAGTGTACACTTTGGGTTCCTTAAAAAGCGTTAAATATACAGTTCATCCGCATCAGCAAGCGATTCTGTTTCATCGAACAAATTTTTATCAAAAACCTAAAATATGGTATTTAAAAACTTAATTTTGTGATTTTAAGTATTTTTTTAACTATTTGAATACAGGAAATATGCAACGCTAGAATGGGCAGCTTAATTCATTTTCAACCTTTGTTATGATACCTCCAAAGGATTCGCCATCCTTTTCCTAAACTCATTCTAGTGTACGAATTCACCGATACTTATTTTCCGTTCAACAAAAATGAAGGTAACCATCTGCGTTTCCATTAAGGTTTCTCTACACTTAACACACTATATCTCTAATGCCGATTTTCCTTTCAGTTTAGATTTAACGTTCGAGGAATGGTAATGGTTTCCTACATTCGAGAATTTGAAAGGATCGGAAATAAACCTGGGAGAATCGATAGGCTTTTGATGCCCCATTTTTTTATCCATAAAGGGTCCCCATATTATTTAATGTGGAACGACTGCCAGATTTACATTACTGCAAATCAATCACGCGTATAACTTTCTTTCTTAGCCTCCAACCCAAAAAGTCTCTGTATTATCGTTCTTTTCATGCAAAATGCTTTCTAATGGCTGTCTGATGAGAAACGAACTTGTCTTCAAGAACGCAGAAATCGATTTTTTCAGATTTATAACCCCGGGTATACATTTAAATAAATTGCGTTTTAAAAATAATATTTCATTCGAGCCTCTGTTTGACATGAAAGAAGAAAGATACTTCACCGATTTGAGGTGGAAATTGACTGCAGTCTGACACGCGCGAGACTACGATAAAATCAATTTCGAAAGAACAACTTTATTTTCTCATTTTAAATGGGAAATCCAAATCTTTGAATGCAATCTACCTCGCGTAGCAGTCAATAGCTAGCTTCTAGTTCAATTATTTTACTCTGAACTCTATAAATGAAAGTAATTTCTTTGGTGATGAAACGATCCCAACAAACACTACTTCTCACCATTTCCACGTTTTAGACCGTCTTATCGCCTTTAGAGGAAATTTTTATGCCACATTGAAAGCTAAATTAAAATCTTTGCACGCAAGTCAATCGGTGGCCGTAGGAAGAACTGCCAATCCTTATATTTCAACTACTTATTCATTGAAGGAGGAGCAGTTACTATAGTATCGCATCATAAACTGTGTTGATAAAGAATACTCGATTGATCTAATAAAATTAAATTATTGTATTTTACTGAATATTGTTCTAATATTAAAGCATTTTTAATGTGAAAAGATGCTTAATGTCTCATCGACAATTTTAGAATCGATTCCGACACCCGTCTATACTGAAGGAAGTAAGAAAATCTCACTATTCTCTACGGATTGCAATTACAGAGTCATGACCAAAGCAGCTGATTCTATCTTAATTCATTTATTAGCCCCTCTTTTATGTACTGAATTTCTGAGTTTTGGTGAAACTAAAGTGATACGATAGAATACTTTTTATTACTTTCCTAGCTTTGTGCTCATATTTTCAGCCTCAATATGAAATATGGATATTTTTTTATAACCTCATTTTTAGATATTTCAAAAACAAGGTCTCTTATTTTATATTTATGATTACCATGTTGTGATTCACTCTCCCACGTCATTATATCCAATAAAACTCGATAACTAGATTCCATCTGGAATCGTATGTCGCAATTAATTCATCTCGAAATATTCAGAAATTGGATTAGTCTGTTTGACGGAACACGCTTATGAGAAAAATTTGAATGAGAGATGATAATGTAATTGATGTGTTTGAGGAATATTGGCGGTATACCAATCTCCGTTCTTTTCCTCCTAAAATAGAAACAAATTATCGGAGGCTGATTCGTTTTCGATTCCTTTCGCCTTTAAAAAAGACTTGAATAAAATTTGTCTTTTCATTCCAAAGAAAGATACCTTCTCATTACTTTTGAAAGAAAAATCCGGAAATCTTTTGCGAGAGACGATTTCAACGCCAAGGACATGATATCTGTGATCGTAACTACTGGATTAGGCACATTGGATGAAATTCAATCACTAACATATACGTATATATATAGGAAGACCTCATTATCCGTAGGTGGACTATCCATCTTGTGAATCATTCATGCATGATTATTTTATTTTTCGTCGATATTTTCGCGGTATTTTAAATAAATTCAAACTCATAAAACGCATAAATATTTTGCTTAAGTACATAGATGGTTTGTTGCACAATATGTAGCAGATGGAATTCTAATTGACATTTTCGTAGCGACATACGAAAACTTGTAGCAAAACATTCGAAAATAACAGGTTATGTGCTGAGATGAGAAAAAGTCTTCATTGGGGTAAATTATGAACTGTAAAAGAAGCAAAGGAAGGCATAGGGCTGAGCTGTGCGTAAGGGAGATCGTGTGTCGACGTTCAGTCATAGGGAATGCTTTGTTACGAATATCCTTTGCTTGTCTTGTGCCTTCTATCGAATTAAGCGTGCGCCGTCTTCTCTCTACTTTGTTTTAAAACGTCATATTATATCAAAAGGCTCTTAGGGGCACATTTTTCCAAGTCATCTCAACTTTGTGGTATGTGTCGGCGTTTTAAATCTTAAATATTACAAAATTTTAACTTAACTCCCACTTAGGGGAATAATGTGAAAATGAGACTTTTTCTTTAGAAGAAAAAAAGGCAGAAACATAATTGTTTCGACTCTTGGACGATTCTCACTCCCTGAGTTTTAAGATAACAGAATTTTTCTTCGAACTCTGGAACACCCTGTAGTAGCAGTAGTATTGTGAAAAGTCCTTCGACAGCTAAGGTCATTTCGCACGGGAATCGAACCCGGGACCGCTTTCATTGAAGTCGACCTCGTTGCCCACATGGCTATCCGGGAGCCCCAACACCCTGTACTATATGTATGTAAAATTTATCAATGTCAGTAGAAGTAAAAACCTTCTCAAAGTATTGACTAACAGAAATAAATATTTGGAGCGATTTCTATTTTCCATTTTGAGGCCTCGCATCGCAAAATTAGCTTCTCTTTATTTCTTGAGAGACCTCCGCACATTTTGTGGACCAAATTCGGCCATTCTAATGCGCACATTCCTTTTCGTCCTTTAGAATCGCCACTATAAAGGAAACCATCGCTGTAGTGGGATGGAGATTGCACCGGTACTGCAAAAGTCCTTTTACTCCGTACGATAGCATCGGAGGGTTACTTCTTCAAGACTTCAAGTAACATGTGGTAGGGAGATACAACAAAGGTATTGAAGTTTTCACAACCACCAGAAAGTTGATAAAGGACAAAGTTACGTTGGGGTTAGTTCTAAGAAATAATGGAATAATTTCATAAAATAATGAAATTTTTAAAATTTATAAGGATATAGTGATGGAGTATGATTTAAAGTTCTGGGTTTAGGCGAAACAAACCTGTCGAAATTCCACGCTCAATCCGCCAGTAATTGTAGTGTGCCCCGAATAAGCCTTTGGTGGTGCTTCCTTATTTATCCTAACGGAGCTCATTGAATCGCGAAGATGATGCTTATTCTGGTCTGCTTCGTCCAAAGATTTCGATACAAGTGAGCATTAAGACACGCACGAAACGGCTTGAATTATTATCGCCATGAGATGATCTCTGATTTGTGACAAGTAAGATTCTTAGGTCCACTTATTTTTGATGGGTAGAACCGCTGAGTGCTCATCTTAACGTAGATTTAGATTTTAGATTTAGATGATTAGGTAGAAGGTAAGATACGAGACAAACTTTGAAAGTTGATCACAGAGTATGTCTTACTTTTGAAATACATTTTGAAAGGGATAGATTGGCTAAAAGCTCAGAGAAAGAGGCAATTGCATCTACTTAACATGAAAGCAATGGAAAAGCAGTATTGGAAAAATGAGCTTTCACATTCTCCTCTCCAGCTGTTCTTGATTTATAAAATTTACAGACCTTCAGTTGCCATTCGAGATAAATGTGGATGTAAATATAGTAATATATTAATTATAATAACCAATATTATCAATCTTAATTGTAATGGAATTGATAGCAAAACCCAGTAAGGATATTGACAATATTAGTTTTCATAATATCTTTTCATTTACAATTTTGATGATTTTTCCCTATCGCTTAAATTGGTATGATATTCATTTCCCAATCAGTGCTTACTATCTACTGCTTGATCAATCGAGGCAGAGAAAGTAAGGAAACGTGAGATCTCTAACGTTAAGATTAGTAAGTCAATGGCGCCAATTTTCAGCCTTCCGTTTTTAAATTTTAGGCTGTGAATTGGTGTCAGTGGAGCGAATTCCATTTTCCTTATTTTATTCGGAATATTATAGCTAGTCTTCCTCGTCTTTTAAATTCTTCAGAGTGGCCGAGGAAGTCCTCAGAAGGGAAATGGCATGCAAATATGATTTCTGTGGCGTGTCAACTGAATTTATATCACGACCCACTTTGGGCTTGACGTCCTTCCAAGTGCGATATCATGCTAATTTAAATTACACCTTGGCATCTAATTATTTTACTTAAAATATTCAAGTCATGGGATCAATTACAATAAGTTCTGTGTACCTCTCGTGATAAAGTAATGGAGTGGAAACGAGTTTTAATCATTCCATTATTAAGAAGAACTTCATGGGTTTTATTTCTTGTTTTAAAACCTTTTCCATGCATTCGTTTGAAATTGACGGTTACATTAAGCGAATCTAGAACAGGTAGTAATTTCTAGTCAAGCTTCTTTCCTTGTGCGGTGTTGTACTTAGCAATTAAATGGAAGAAACGCTATATGTCATGAAGTAAATACTTTTGTAAACTTCGTTGTATAAACTTTTAGCCTTCTGAGGGCATTGTCACAATATAGTATATCATAAAACATTACTACTTTAATTCAGCATATGTATCGATAATAGTGTTATATGACAGTGATCTTTAAGAAGCATTTATGAATAGGTTAAACAGATGATTGCCGGTTTATACAGATAGCAGACCGCGGTGGAGGAATGGTAAGTATGCTAACTTTAGGTCTGACAGTAAGGATTTTTCCGGGATGGGTGTTTGTGATCGCCATATATACGTGTGTGTGTGCGATTATATATTAGAACGGATATATTGGGGATATTTCCATTATAGAAATAAAAAAACAAACAGAAGTGTGATTCCTCCCGCGTATAAAAATGCGAACATCAAAATTTTTACGTTTATAAACTTCATTACAAAATGGTGAAATCTTTTCAAAAAGAAAGGAGTTCTTTGTTAATACTAAGAAAAACCTGATTGGCTAGATAACATGCCAAGTATTGAAAATGTTATTGTGCACGAAATGCTAGAGATAGTTTTTTTGTGATGCATCGCTGTCTGAATTTAAATCGATGTTAAGGGATAAAAGGAATAATGTGCTCTGATTAAATAAATAGCTACTGCTTGATGGAATGTAAAGAAACTTTACTTGTGAAGTTGTGCGGCTGACCCAAAGTTATACGAGAAGTGAAAAATTGTGACTTGGCTGGGGCTCGAACCCTCGAACCTGCCCGGAAAGTGGGAGACCTGGTTTCGAGTCCCAGCCAAGCCACAAATTTTCACTTCTCGCATAAATAGCTACATCTACATAAAGAAGCCGCCTTTCGGCGCGTGACTGGAGGTGTAAACACCGAACGATTGAGCTACTTTTTTAGCCTATTATTATTGCGTATTTTTCGCGGAAAGAATGAGTCCTTAAAACGCAAAAACAGCTACTAATAATAGTTTTCGAATCAAAGGAACATTTAATGATTATGAGATACTTAGGAATCCTGCGCGACCACTAACTAATCAAAATAAACACTAACACACAACCTGTATGTACGATACATATCTAATGTAATCTTATTATGCCTAGGTCGACCCATTCTCCAATTTTCATCCCGTCGTTGTAGCGAAACATTTATTATAATTTCCAGATGTAGTTTTGTCCAGAAGCCCTACGTATGGTCGTATTGAAGAAGCTAAAAAAACAGCTGTCGCCAATGTATCCTTGGTGGAGGTAAAATTATAACTTCGGTGCTTCTCGTAAAACAAGGAGAAACAGATTAGGAAGTGTTCAAAGAAACTATGGCCGAGGTACTTCTGAAAATTTCTCCCTGGTTAAGATAAAATTACTATCTAGGAGAGGGCTCACTTTTCAAAATATTTTCATATCGAATAAGTGTCCTTCAAAAATAACGCATCTTCCTATTATGCATCGTTTTATAGCTTTTGAATTGCTATTCCTTTTTCATCTTAGAAGTATATGATGTAAGGAGAAGAAGCGATCTAAAGAGGATCAATCCTTTGACCGCCCCATATCACGCGCCAGGAAAGTGTCAGCAAGTAATTTGTCCCAATGAAGCGTGATTCAGCAGGACGAACCACTCCTCTCATTCGCTATTCCCTTTTGATTTTTGCTCCACTCTCTTGCAGGATGTCCTCTTTGCTTTATTTATTTTCACTCCTCTAGAGTGATTCATTGCTTATTAAAGTGTTTGTCGCGTTCATTGATTTACATGCTAACCTGAGGTGGACAGACCATCTCATGGTAAAATACTCCGTCCGCTGAATTTGTTTAGGATGTCTCTTTTTTATACTTGTGTAAGGCGCGAAAAATGCCCGTACTCAAATTTTAACATGACATCCATCGTTTGGTTTTCTAAATAAAGAAATAACAGTTGAGTATTGAATAGTTCTAAGTAAATAGGAGTTGGGTATTGCCTCGATTGTGAATCCCGCGAAGATAGCCGAGTACAACACTAAAAATCATTTCATACTAATTTTAGGTGATGACATGAACTTGCCAGCCATAGTTGATCATTTCGTTCAGCGCTGTTTTAAAGGAGTAAAAATGTATCTAATTAATCGAATTATCGAAGTATAAAGTTAATTTAGATCCTTATTCAATGCTAGTATTATTATATTCATTAATTAGTAACCTGAAGTTTAGTGAATACTCCAGATATCCAAAAATCTGCCTCTGACACTCCGAAACCAAATGTTCAATTTAGTCACTTAACTAATGGTTATGTAAAGGAAACGAGATGATCAGTAATTCACTCGTTATATATTGCCTTGTCATTAGTGTATCTTTTAAGTCGTTCATGCCTTACATTCTAACTATGAATGGTCAGATAACAAGGACTGATAGATTAGCAAACATTATTCGACAAACATACTTATTATTATTAATTAAGGAACATAATATCGATTGAATAATATTATTAACGAATTTAAAATGTCCTCCAAAGTGACTTTTGTTGTCAGTTATGAAGTGACAACTACTTCTGCATATACATATGTACTCTGCAAGGCGCTTTTCTACGTGTGGCAGGGGATAGATGCATTCTACTTTCCAAATCGGTTATTTCCGCATATCATTCTCGGAAACAGGAATGAATGAATCTAATTCTTTAAACAATTTCATTTACTTCTCTGATTTTTTTTCTCATCAGAACAGTCTATAAACCCCTTAACGCCCTTCATACTTATTCGTGGCTCTCATTGTCATTACTCGGAATTCAACTGTAAAATCATAAATTTCGGTAAGGACACGTTTATTTTTTTATATGTAAAATTCATATTCATATTGTTACATAATAAAAATATTCGTCCATATCTTTTTTGGAATCAGCCTCGTGGTTGGTTAAATATTTATTCAGTGAATTCATTCAATTCATTCATTCAATCACAAGAATCTTATGGTGTACTAAAAGAATCTACACACCACAGAAATCTTGTGGTGTAGTAAAAGTTTGTCATGAAGCCGTTTTGAAAACATCACATTTTTCTTCATGTATTCAAATATCATGAGTAAATAAAGTACTTAGATCCCAAATTACCCGTGTAACGCAAAAAACAATTATCTTATCAAACCATTCAAAATAATTCCCTATAAAAATAGCAGACTGGAGGCCAGCATTCCCCCATCACTTACGCCTTAAAATAGAAAGCCATACTTCTCTCTCTTGGAAATTTCCTTGGAAAATTTTATAACCCTTTCAGTGCTCATCAGACTTTCCTCCCACGAATCATGCCTGAATAGGCCGAAGGATTTACTTTGAAGGTAATTTGATTTGCTCGCCCTTGGTAATCGTTTTAAGGGAAGTATTTTGGACTCAAAGAGGCTGACTGTGAATTGAAAAGAGGCCGTGATTTTTTCCGTTGTGGGCGGAACGAATTTTCTCTCTTTTTCAAATGCGTAGGACGAGTATTTTTCTTGCATTTCGTCAGAAGCTATCAACCAAACACCACGCCACGCTGTGGAAGTTTATTTAAACTTTTCCATGGTAAATTCGACCTCTTTGGAGCTTTCTTTCTCGGTAATTTTGCGGAAAATTAATTCGCTCATTAGCATATTTTGGATTTGGAGATGACAGGAACCCTAGTTAGCTTGATTCTTGGAAGCGAAAATTTTTCACTTAAAAATAAGAGGAAGAGAACTTGAAAACGAATGAATCAGTTACGGTGGATAATTTTAAGTATCTACTGTAAGAAATCATTACGGTGGCAAATCAGCTGGGCCGCACACTAATGAGAGCACTTGATTTATTCTGAGGTTTTGTAATGTAAATATAAATTGTATCCGAGTACGGTCTATGATTATTCTATGAGTTTTGTTATTGGATATGTTGATAAAATATTCTAGATAATTTACACGGAAGTAAGTTTAGTGCAGAGGAATTTGAATTCCTTCACAAGTTTGAAATTTAATTTTATATACTGATTAAGTTCTGAAATGGAGTCCCTAATCTAGTTAACTCCAGGAAACTTTTGATCGTTCAAATATTTGCGTTCTCTTCTAAAAGTCCATTAGAACAAGTTTGTCCTTTTTCGGGCTTCGAGGTTCCGGCCTTTACTGAATTATTTTTGAAAATCAGGTCCTTTAATGCGGTGATTCATAATGGATGCCTTTAATCTTTTTGGATTTCCATTAGGGAGGAGATATTTGTAACATTTATAAGCTTAACATCTTTATTTGTATTACCCTCAATACTTAAGACCAGAATGTCGTCAATCCTTCTTGCTAAAGCTACAGTTATTTTCACATTCAATCGTTTACTTAATAATAATATTCACTCTCTTTGTGTGGCCGATTAATCACACATGAATTAAACGTAACGATTAATCAGTTACCTACGTCATTATTCCGATGAATGATTTAATGTCATCAAGTTTTATAGCAAAATATTATCTAGCGTCATATCTCGGTGGATATGTCGTTCGGGTTGACATGGCAGAGCGTTTCTGCGGCATACATATTTGTTTGGGTTTGCTGAAGTCAATATTCAGGAGGTGAATAGTAAATCTATCTGCTCTGTAAATAAGAGTCAGTCGAAATTTCTAAGAGTATGTGAGTGAGTGTACATTATATTACTTACGTTACATACTGTTTATATTGTATTGATTTCAGATTTTTGTATCCTTACTGTAAAATATTCACAGAATGTAGTCTAATATTATTCAGTAATTTGCCTGACGACCCATTATAAAAAGTATTGGCATTCCAAATAGCCAAGTGAATAGGGCGGTCGCCTTTATTGAAATTGAGCGAAACGACATCAGCTGTCGAAGCACTTCTTCTATCCTACTATATAAATAAACTAATGTGTCAATAAGATAACGCATAAGAAACCGCTGTCCACGATTGGTGGAAGTACGCAGCAGCAATCTCCTTCTCCATTAAACATCGATTAATGGAATCTATTTGCTCTGCGTCAACTTAGTTGAATGTCTCCGTTATTATGACGAAAAAGCATTTACCACCAATATTTTAAGCTACCATTGATTAAATGAACGCGTGGACTACATCAGTTATGCGAAAAGAAGAAAATTATAGTATCTTCTACGCTGTCATGTTTTTAAAATGCTATATTGTGTGATTGTATGCAATGATTAACATTAATATTAACACTGCCGAAGTTGAGTTTGTAGTACGTATATGATTTCAGGTTTGGAAAATGTGAGACCCCGATATGACATTCGATTTTAGTTCGTTCCGAAATAGCAGAACACAAAATTTTGATAAAATGTCGAATGGAATACATGTCATTCCTTGCGACCGAATAGTTTTCACGTTTTCATGAATGACCTGGAGATTCAGGTCTGAAAATTATGTTTGTAGACCCCACTGGGTTCCTGCTCTGCTACCCTTTATTTTCGCGGAATGTATTCTTCGTATTTCCTATTTGCGCACGTTTGTTTCAAATTCAGTATTGAAGACTGGATGACCTACATTTTTAGAGAAAAATGAGAAAAAACATTTTCTATGATAAGATTTTTAGAGCATCGACATTTGGAAAGCACACAGGAAAAGAATTATCAAAGAATTTCTCTTTGAAAGCAGTTTATAAGGAATTGCGAAACACAGACGGAAGGAGGGTTATTTCGAAATAGACCAAAGGCGACCTTGCTGTTTTTATAAGTGCAATGGATTGATATATTCCCTTAATTAATCTAAGACGTCATACGACAAGAAAAGCACGCCTAAATGATTATTCTCCCCAATTAGTCTCTCCAGGGACCGTTCTTATACACTTCCAAGAAATCCATGCTTCGTCAGGAAAACTCAGCGGTTGATATTTAGCTTCTATCGCTTGCGTTCGATTTTTCCATTGATGCGGAGGAACAGCTGAAGAGCGCGACAGACGAAATCTCCTTATGCTCTCTCTTACAAAAGGAGTTAAACGTTTGAATGATAAGTTCAGATGGATATCTGGTGTAAGTAGAATATTTTATACAAATTTATATACACATACAGATTATTAAGTATTATAATTAGTCCGTTTTATATCATAATTGTATTGTTTTTCAAAATTTTCTAAGATTATTTTGCAAAGGTCTGTTCTTGTATTTCTACACAAATTAGTAATGATGGAAAAATCATAATCTCTGAAGGAATTCGCAATCATTTGACTACTTCGCTCGGCGGGAGATCAACAGCAAAAACGCTTCATCATCAACGATGGGGTAGTTCTAGAAAAACATTTTGGATGCCTTACTTATGAGATGATTATGAAAATGTCATCTTCTCCTCTATCCTACGCACAAACCACTTACACGGCGGCGATTCTGCCAATGTTCTATTTTTACTCGATTTTGCGTATATTATTAGAAATGAGAGAAAATTTCTGGAGTTATTTTTAAATGGTTTTCCGGATAACCAAGTGGTTAACGCGTTCGTTTCTTGGCGGATTCGATTCTCGTTGAAGATGCCTGTGTACGTAGATCTCATCTGCCGAAGCACTTACTAAATAATAATATTACTGAATGAAATGATAGAGAAACGAGAAAGTAAAGCAATGGCATAAAATTTCTTTGAAATTAGTGTGTCAGATTCTCAGTTACCACGATCCTTGAAAATAAGGAATGCTTTTTGTTCGATCTTAATAAGGGTTTTGAGTTCGAATAAAATGCAAAAGAAAGAATACAATAGTTTTGTTACAATGGAAACAGCGGGCGCAAACTAAGGATACAACTTAGCGGCTAAAACATTCATTTTTGAAAATTCTCATTCTTTATTTCCTTTGGCATTAGTTAAGAACAACAAGATTTTGCAAGTCTATAACTAGATAAGGAAACGGAAATTGTTCTTGCTTTTTCCATCTGGTTTATCGAGGACAAATTTTCATAAGGTTCTATTACGCATAGTTTCCGCCTATAATCCCAGAAGTAGTTCCTCCTAACACATTGCAGAGGGCATTGCCAAACGCTGTATTTCTACGACCCAAGCAAAGCTAGGCCCCTCGATTTATAAAGAGTGTATAACACATTTTATTCTGGTTGTTTCAGAGCCATGCGAGCTCGTCAGCGACTTGCGCTAGTTTTTTATTTTACCTTCCGCTACGGGGAGTAGTGTTCATTTCGGCCAGTACTGTATATGTAATTTACTTCATCTAAGCATCATGTGATAATTTTCTTATATCTCTAGCGATATGCAATTAGAAGGATCTTACTTTTCAAAATATTAGAGGTATGAAATTCGATTTCATAGATATATATATATATATATATATATATATATATATATATATATATATATATATATATATATATATATATATATATATATATAGCTAACTCTCCGGATATACCTATATAGATATATAGATATATATATAGATATAGGGGATACGAATTCTGACCATGTTCCACAAGCGCCATCGACGTCAGATTTTTTCGACGTACTGGCCCTACACTCGAGACGCCAGAATAATGCAGACATCCACGCTAGCTATCATGGGTTCGATACCAGAAATTCCCAAACATCGCAATTTTCCCATAAGAATGCATTGCGCGGATTTTTGAAAAATATTTTGAGGCACTTATCGTTAAGATAGAGTAACCAAAATTTCGGAGGTTGAAGTTGAGGTAGTCTTCTATGCTTCTCATGGAAAAAATGTAGCCAAATGACAGTGAGTTCGACGCCAGATGGATGCAAAATTCTTCCATAAGAAATGCATTGGACGATTTTTTAAATGGCTTCCCGATAAGCTGGAAAGATAAAACCCGGAATGGTGACAGAGGCGTGGGACCTTCCCGGTAAGATATTGAATCGAAACTTTGGAACAAGTAAGGATGGCACTTATCTAATATTATTTTGCTATCTTCTCTCACGACCGGGTTCTTAGTTCGTCGCCAGGCGGTCTTTGGCGCGAAGTTTTAAATTTGAACTGAGGCAGTACTTGGTATGATACTGTATTCAACGGATAGCTTGCAGTATGCAAGCAACTTTTACTCGTATATATATATATATATATATATATATATATATATATCTATTATATATAGCTAACTCTCCGGATATACCTATATATATATTTATAGGGGATACGAATTCTGACCATGTTCCACAAGCGCCATCGACGTCAGATTTTTTCGACGTACTGGCCCTACACTCTAGATGCCAGAATAATGCAGACTTCGACGCTAGCTATCATGGGTTCGATGCCAGAAATTCCCAAAAATCGCAATTTCCCCATAAGAATGCATTGCGAGGATTTTTGAAAATTTTTTTGAGGCACTTATCGCTAAGATAGAGGAACCAAAATTTCGGAGGTTGAAGTTGAGGTAGTCTTCTATGCTTCTCATGGAAAAAATGTAGCCAAATGACAGTGAGTTCGACGCCAGGTGGATGCAAAATTCTTCCATAAGAAATGCATTGGACGATTTTTTAAATGGCTTCCCGATAAGCTGGAAAGATAAAACCCGGAATGGTGACAGAGGCGTGGGACCTTCCCGATAAGATATTGAATCGAAACTTTGGAACAAGTAAGGATGGCACTTATCTAATATTATTTTGCTGTCTTCTCTCACGATCGGGTTCTTAGTTCGTCACCAGGCGGTCTTCGGCGCGAAGTTTTAAATTTGAACTTAGGCAGTACTTGGTATGATACTGTATTCAACGGATAGCTTGCAGTATGCAAGCAACTTTTACTCGTATATATATATATATAGGTATATCCGGAGAGTTAGCTATATATAATAGATATAGATATATATATATAGGGGATACGAATTCTGACCATGTTCCACGAGCACCGTCGACGTCAGATTTTTTCGACGTACTGGCCCCACACTCTAGATGCCAGAATAATGCAGACATAGATGCTAGGTGTCATGGGTTCGATACCAGAATGTCCCAAAAATCGCAATTTTCCCATAAGAATGCATTGCGTTGATTTAAAAAAATTATTTTGAGGCACTTATCGGTAAGATAGAGGAACCAAAATTTCGGAGGTTGAAGTTTAGGTAGTCTTCTATGCTTCTCATGGAAAAAATGTAGCCAAATGACAGTGAGTTCGACGCCAGGTGGGTCCGAAATTCTTCCATAAGAAATGCATTGCTGCAATTTTTGAAAATTTTTTTCAATGCCTTCCCGATAACCTGGAAAGATTAAACTCCGTGTGGCGACGGAGGCGTTTGAAACCATTCTTTCATGAATTTCACAGTTCGTCTAGTGGTCCTTGGTTCGATGTAAGAGGGTCATTCCGATTCCACCATGCATTTCAAACGGGGAAAATGGAATCTTATTTTAGGACGTTCTCGATAAGATATTGAATCGAAACTTTGGAATAAGTCATAATAGCACTTACCTAATATTAATTCGCTATTTTCTCTCACAGAAGGGCCCTGAGTTCGACGCTAGGCGGTCATTTGCGCGAATTTTTGCAATCTCTTTTGAGGCCGTTCTCGATGCGATAGAGCAATCAAAATCTCGGTGTTTGCAGATGAGATGGTCTTCCATAGTATCAAAGGAAGAAATGTTAGCAAATGACCGTGTGTTCGACGCCAGGTGGGTTCGAAATGCTTCCGTAAGAAATGCATTGGTGAAATATTTTATGATTTTTTTAAAATCCTTCCCGATAAGCTGGAAAGATAAAACCCGGAATGGTGACAGAGGCGTTTGAGAAAATTTTTTCATAAGGGTCAACATTTCTCCTGTGGTCCTTGGTTCGATGCAAGAGGGTCATTCTGATTCCACCATGCATTTCAAACGGGAATAACGGAAACTTATTTTATGTCCTTCCCGATAAGATACTGAATTGAAACTTTAGAACCAGTAAGGATGGCACTTATCTAATATTATTCTGCTATCATCTCTCACGGAAAGGTCCTGAGTTCGACGCTAGGCGGTCTTTTGCGCGAATTTTTGCAATCTGTTTTGAAGCCGTTCTCGATGCGATACAGCAATCAAAATCACGGTGTTTGCAGATGAGATGGTCTTTCATACTACCAAAGGAAGAAATGTTACAAAAAGACCGTGAGTTCGACGCCAGGTGGGTTCGAAATGCTTTCGTAAGAAATGCATTGTTTAAATCTTGGCTGATTTTTTTAAAATCCTTCCCGATAAGCTGGAAAGATAAAACCCAGAATAATGACAGAGGCGTTTGAGAACATTCTTTCATGTTATTCGCCGTTTCTGCAGTGGTCCTTGGTTCGATGCAAGAGTGTCATTCCGATTCTACCATGCATTTCAAACGGGAATAACGGAATCTTATTTTATGACCTTCCCGATAAGATACTGAATTGAAACTTTGAAACACGTCAGAGTGGCGCTTATCTATTATTCGTATGCCATTGTCTCTCACAAATGGGTCCTGTGTTCGACGCCAGGCGGTCATTTACGCAAATTTTTAAAAATTGTTTTGAGGCCTTTCTCAATGCAGGAGACTATTCAAAATCACAGCGTTTCCGTTTGAAGTAGTTTTCTATAGAACCAGTGGAAGAAAGGTTGCATATGACCGTGAGTTCGATGCCACATGGATGAAAATTTCTCACGTAAGAAATGTATTGCGGCAATTTTTAAGAATTTTGCTGGAAAAGCTTCGAAGATGACACCCGTAAGGGGAGCTCATTGTAAATTTTCACCTATTAGCTTGCAGTATGCAAGCAACTTTTACTCGTATATATATATATATATATATATATATATATATATATATATATATATATATATATATATATCAATGGCCTTGATGGATTTTCTAGCGAGTCATTTAACTACCTTTGCTTAAATCTCTTAAAATTTCCTTTCCTTTTACCTCTTTTTCTACCCTTTTCCTTATTTCTTCTTCCTGGTCTTTCACTACTTCTTTTTACTGTAGTATAATATTTAATGATATCCTAGCGGTTGCAAAATACCATCGCACGAACTAGTTCAGAGTTTGGGATTTATAATATTTCTTCTCTGAGTCAGGTAAAACGGAAATATTCGCATTATTCACTCTTCTAATTATTACACGAATAGCTAGAAATAATGTGTATTTAACGTACAAAGCTCCTCTCTAGAATACAAAGAAAATAAAAATTGTTAATTTATGTTTCCGGTTGAGAAAAAATTCAAGGATTGCACCGTTGGGTTCACTCAAGGGATAGCTTTTTAAATATTTCCTCCTAAAAATTAGGAGAATTCAAATCTGGCGAGCGAGCAGATAACAAAGGAAGCTGAAGCAACAACGAGTTAACTTTACGACTAGAGTATTTTTCTACTTGTTTCATGTTGTGCACAGTTGGGAAAAGTTACTCCTTTATACCTTGATTCCCTAAATTAAATAACTCTTATTGAAGAATAGACTATGAGGAAAGTTGAAACTTTTTAAATAAGAGAAAAACTTCATTTTTGTTCTGATTGTAACGTTTCACTCTTTCAGCCATTATTTAAATCTTTTCAGATTCATAAAACCAATTCCAATTTTCTTTCATTCCACTATCGCAGACTGCTTCATGCTGCTTAGTATATCAATGACATTCATAGAGTCCGGCGATTCAGTATATTAAAATAGATTGCTTGTTTAGATTGGAAATTCTAATACAAGCGAAAAATTTCTTTCGAGGGGAAGGATCCATGTCATTAGTGACGCTTTCCTTGAATGTAACCTCAGTTTACTACAGTTTGACTTCATACCGATAATATACACAATGGAGAGAGTTCCTATCAAAATATTATACAAATAAAGTTATCGAGAATGTTATAAATCTAGGTATTTTCGAAAAACTTTGACTGTTGGGTGCATTACGGTGATGTATCAAAATAATTTTTTAATAAATTTTTTCCCCATTACCAATCTATTTTTACGCTAATCATTCAAAGTTTTCGGTTTCTACCCTTGACTAATTTGCATTATTTAGGAATTTTCATTGTTTCTTGTGTTTCAACAGTTGTTAAACTTTAGTTGTCAACTGTTTCAACAGTTGTTGCTTTTTTGTTCTTTTGTTTCGTGAAACAACTAAACTCTGCGCATTCATATATATATATTGAGATTTTAATTACATTTTATATACTAATTGAGTAGATAAAATTAAATACGAGAATTTAGTATTAAAGTGCTTGAATTGAGTTTTATTAACAGACCTATGTCACGAAATTACAGAGAATAGCGAGAAAACGTTAAATTAATTTGAAAAACATTTTTACTCATGGAACCCTTCGGTTCGGCGATCCTTTTTCAGGAATTGCTGTTGAAGAGAGAGATCTGGCATTGAAAAAATCGAGTGTAGACGGAATATTTATCTTTCATTTATATAGAGTTGATAGAAAGTGTTCCTTGTTGATTTTTCGTAGTCGTAACTCTAATTGTCATAAATTACTATTTCAAGCTTGAAATTTACAAATACTATAGATACTTTCAACGATTTTTTTGTATTTTTGATGTCCAATTTGGAATGGCTTCACTCCAAGCGGCTTATTCCTCTCCTTGATTAATTCAAGCCAGTCGCTAACCCTCAGATCTATTTTTTCGTTCTTTTGTTTTTAATATGATAAATATCAATCACCGTAAAAACAACACTGAAAATTGGTCTGTCCCAATCTGATCCAAACTCGCCTTATAAGGGATTCAATAATAATAAAAATAATTCAGAACATGTTATCTTGTCTGATTTTGTCTTTAGATTTGTTGTTAATATTTCTAGGTTGTTTGTTGCTCAAACTATACCTGATTCGAGTGAGGGCAAACGAGGAAATCATTTCGTGATAAGATAGAATACATAGAATGACGCCGATCCGTCTTTCTACTTTAAGCAGGATCGTTCAGGAATTCATTCTCATTCGCCAGACTCGTTTCTCTGCTTCTCAACGTCAAGACAACGAACGAATGAGACGCGTGGAAATGCACCGGATGATCTCAGTATGAAAAGCGTTAAGTTGGAAACAAAAGAGAGCGTTCGTTACGTGTCTATTAGCACTCGCTTTTGCGCCTCTTGAGCACTCTCCACAGGTTAATGACAGATAAAGAGAGAACTCGAATACTGCACCCTTTTCAGTGCTGGAATTTCATCGTTAACGCTTTTAGTTAATGAGTTTCTGAGGGTTTCTAAGTTTCCAACGTAAACAGTCTTCCCAACGCTTGATCCCCTGTAATCCCATGCAATCGACATGCTTTGCTCATTTTGACGATATTGCCCAATCAGCAACTCGATAGCGGTTTCAACTATGGTTTGAAACAAGAAGGTAAACTTTAATTCCTTACACCCTAACCAAATCTAGAAACTTTCAAAGTGTATGATATTAATTTAATACAAGTTTAGCCATAGATAAAATACGTAAGAAAGTAATGACCGATTTCGAGCAAAGATAAGCGGAATTTAAATTGAATGTCTGGAGAGACACTCTTTAATTAGTAAGCCGGTGTCCATTTTATCCCTCATGAGTATCTTCGGCACTCATACGTTCAACGCATCTATTAGCCGAATCCGAAAGAGAGCGAAAATAATAGTGGGATTCACTGTATATTTAACTCAATGTACTTTCGCTTGTGGAATCCGCTGATACTATTATACAAAATGAAAACGAAAATCATATATTTATATTGAAGAGCTAATCTATGTTAAAAGAACGGAACAATCAGTTTTTTTAATTCATCGCCATACCTTTGAGAAAATTTTTAAATTTAAGCATTCAACTGTTGCAGTGAGGTTTTGGGCAGTAAGAATTTATAAATTACAACAGTTAGATGAATACTACTGATATATATGTATACATATACCAGTAGTATATGAAGTAAAACCTGTATTTAAAACCTCTTAAGATGCTCTCCCGTTAATGTCCAGTTTTCTCACGGTTCTATTACCAACTTAAATAGCAGATTTTTCCAAGATGCATCGCGACAGGCAATCGTTCTTCTCATTCAATAGAGTAATCCTCTCCTCGTCCTTAGGAGTTCCCTTTCGAATGACTTATTTTGTGAGAGTGTATGAAGAGAAGCAGAACAATCTCACTGTCGGAGACCATAAATCTGATATCTTGTCTATCATATTTTTTTTACTGCAGAAGATTAAAAAGTCGCTTTTCGGAGCATTCTTTCATCACAATTTAAAGAACTAAACAAATTGAAGAAATCAGAAAAAGTGTTTTATAGGCTGTTGAACCTAGCGTTCAAAAAATTGTTATGCCCTCTCAACACTGCTACTAAAAAATTCATTATTCTTCCTCAATTTTCTATGTGGTAAAAATCTTCTTCATTGTAGAGTGAAAAATTACCATCATTAACAAACCATGATTCTCTCTTTACGCTAAAAGCCGACCATTGTTTAAAAGTAAGGCAACCAGCATCACACAACCCAGTTATAATGTCGCTAGGTGTTATAGCGTCTTAACTGGGTCTTATAGGCAAAAAATTAATAAAACATTGCAAATTATGGCAGACCTCAAAAAGATGTTTGTTATGAGAGCCGAAAGAGGTCTCTTTCTCTTCCTCAAGCATGTGGAGAGAATAGATGAAAAGTAAAATTCGGAGACTCTTCTTAATGTGACTGTTTGTGGTCTTCAAATATGCAAGGCTTAGATGAGGCTTAGTGATTTAGATAATTGAAAAGAAGATACCCACGGAATCTAAAGAATAAAAAGCAATTAGCGAAAAGTTATATGAATTTCCAATGTGAAATATGTGATCAATTACTGGAAAGCATATTATACGTAGTGAATAAAGTTGGTTAATTACTCAAGAAGGGGAGATAAGTAATCCTTAAAAGTAACTCTTCCCATCTCTTTAAACATGCGGAAGTTCAGATACATCCCGGTTACGTTTCCATGCTCAGCTAATTCTTTTCCAAGTTTACGCTTCTCTTAAAGATGTTGAAAACTGATGATCGATATAATTTTATGATGTTTGTTCCCCTTTAATATATTTCGGGAATCACGGAAATAGATGCGGGCATTGGCTTCTTTACTGCAGCGTAAACCGCGGATATATCTCTAACTCGCTCCTAAGTTATCTTTTCCCTAAAGAAAATAATATGCTTGACTGCTAAAACTAACAGGGCGTTCATAGGCTTGATATTTCCGCTGGGGTTTCCTGGAAAACGTTTCTTCGGTAACGGCTCGCGGGTTTTTCCACCAATTAAGTTTTTCTATTTAAGTTTTATATATATATATATATATATATATATATATATTCGCAAAGCTATTCAAGTATCCATACACAGAATTAGGAAAGGTGTTTTCTGTTAAATATTAATCAAAAGCGCGTTTTCTGCTTAGTATATTACTATTGTGACATTATACTTATTTTCCCCATTTATTTTCATATCTTACGCTTGTAGTTCTTATGTCCGTTAGTAATCGATATCGTCTTCTCATCCATGGACTGGGTTATTTGAACACTCACATGCACAGCTTGATTTTGATTAGGTTACCTTTCAGACGAGATAAGTCGTGAAATATGGCGCTCAGTGAACAATAACAAATCTTCTTTTCAATAGTAAGGATAAGGAAATTTTGAGTTGTTGTAGTTTATATAATTTTTTTATGGTACTATATATGTTAGTTTTAAAAATTTTCTGGTGGATGATAATATTAAAATAGATTAGATTCTGAAAAAGAATTCAGATTAGACTACAGAATGATAATATATTGCTTTAAATTAGCGATAGTTGGATCTATTGAGTCATATTCATTGGTGAATAGTTCGTTTATGTACTATCTCTGTCAATTATATTGCCAAATTTCAATAGATTGACCTAAAATTATGTAATAGTAAAAGGTATTACAATAATATAATGCACAAAACTATCCCTAATGTTGCGGTAAGCAAAAGATATATTGATAAATAATCCATAGGGATCTAATGCATTTCTCTAACTCTGACATTCTCAGAACTTGTCCGCTGTATTTGTTCCAAAGCTATTTTTGAATCTTTTTTGTCCATGTTTCTCGAGCTCAGAGGTTCTGCAGCACATGTATTTGCTATCAACTCTTTCGAATCATTCGGTGTTACGAAAAAGTCAAAACTTTAAAATACATGTGGGGGGGGGCACATTTATTTTACTGGGGCGAAGTGACCACTCTCAGACAAAATGTCTTTTTAGTTTACTTTTCGAAAAGAAGTACAATTTTAAAATACTCAGCATGTAGTTTAGCTAGTGCAGAATCAATAACTTTCACCACTTAATTTTTTTATTTCGGTACTCAGGTTTGACGTGTCGTCAGAAAAAATTAAGAACTATTATTTTCTCAAGAAAGGATTTGGTGTTTTCCTGGCGTAAGTGCTGGAGAAAAATCTCTCGGGTTTATTATTACTTTATTATTAAAGTATTACTTAATTATTTTATCATTTTTTCAGGTTACACAGTCACAAAGTTGTTCCTGAAGAAATCGATAGTAAAATTAGCACTTGAAGATGAAAGGGCTTTATTGCATAGAATCTATGAAAAAAATTAATTACGTTAAGAATTCATCAACTGCTTTCTCAAATGATTTTATCACGTTACTTAGGCATAAGAGATAAATGAATAGCGTTAACTTTGTACGCTCATGTAATTATAAGTTCATTTGACTTATGATTTCATGCGCTGTAAACGGTAGAGCTGTTCTAAGGAACAGGAAGGAGGAACGTTAGGAACACATTTTTTTCGTTAACTGCTCATGAATGTGTTTTCAGAAGTAATGGAATATTTACGAACATTTTCGTGACCTTTTTATTTATTTGAGTAAGTCTCCGCTTAATCCATCCTTAAGAATCTAATGAGTGCTTCAAGAATTACTTTATTAGCATCATGTACGTATTTACAAACTTTAAGTTTTTTAACATGTTTATAACATAGCATGATCAAATTGGTGATGAGGTTGGTAGAGCCACGGGTATGAAGAGGCTTCAATTGATAGTTTAGCTAGAAGAAATAATAGATAAATATATTTGAAGAAAGGATAACGGGATAGATGAAAGACCTCGTTATTACATGGAATCACGAACTTCGGAAGGCCTGCGTACTGTTGACGATGGTTTTCTTCATCATATGAAACGTAGCATCGTTTAGCATACTAAAGTACAGAAATATGAATATTAATTTTGATATAATTGCATTAAATAATATTTATTTTTGAAATAAACTTCTTTAACAGTTACAGTTGGTAAGGTTGGAGTGACAAAATGGCTAGATGATGATAATCTACTCATTCTCATTTTTTATCTTCAAGATGATTAACTTATCGTTGGAAGTTGCAAAATGAGTTCCTTAAATGATATTATTCTAATTTTGTCCTCACAAAGGAAACGCAAGATTTTTTATTATCGGGTTATTAGTTTTTTAATATCTTTCAGGACATTAATAACTTGGATTCTTAGAGGAGAAATTCTTATGAAGGATACAATTTTACCCATTTATTCTCACGACTTCTTTTTAAATTGGTGATTTTATGCATTCACTCCATAAAAGAGACGAATAAAATTACGATTAAGGGTAATATAATTTCCATTCCTACGCGAAAATGTTCCCCTGAATAATTTCCCGGCAAAATTGTATCAAGGTCCTCTCACTTTATGCCAAGCATGTTTATCCAAAATAGAAGAAAATTATCATCGAGTTCGTTTCACTAATGTTAAAAAGATCCCTTTTCGTTTGCTTTTCGCATGCAAATGATCGCGGTGTGCGCCTTGACATTGTTTGCGACGATATGGGTCGGAAAAGAGAATCGGCTGGGGATGGATGACCCACTTTGCAATCGATAGTGGGTTCGTTTTTATTGTCTTAATCAGCCGTACCGGAGTCGATTCTCCGTGTCCCTTTTGAGGCGCTAAATAAGAATCTTTATACTAATATTGTAGGTATCGATAAATGTCAGATACGGAGTGGTACAAACTTCTACGCACATTCATTGTACAGAGGAATTAAGAGAATAAAAGCAGAGGAGAATAAGTACGGTTTTTGCTCTTGATTATTTTTCCGGAAATATAATTTCCTCATTCGTACAGGTTATTGATTTTTCATCCTGAATCTACTCGAACCAACCAGAAGGTTAATATCGAGGGTGGTCTGAAAAGTTTCCGACCCCAGATTTTTCAGAAATCTTCAGAAAATTTTCAGAAATTTTCAGTAAACATGTGGAGAAATGGCGAAATATCGGAAACTTTCAGACCACCCATACATATCATAGTGTAGCGTTGAATGATATATCAAAAGGAGTTATTTGTATCATGAAATCTGAATATATAATTACAATCTACGTAGAAGACGTATAGCACTAGCATCCGTATTAAAATTTTATGCTGTAAATTATTAGCTTGTCTTCCGTGATTTCAATAGAAGGCCTGTACCTTAAGCTATAAGCTACTTTTTTTACTGAAAATTAGCTACTCTTTGGGCAATATATAAAGTTTAGCCATAGAATTGTTACAGACTGCAATACTTGAGGACTTGTTTTTAAAATAAATCAAGTTCAAAGTTGTAATTTTATCAACATATTTGGAGCCATTTAGCTACACAATAATAATGTTCGATTTTATCTTCTTTAATATCCTCTGACTTTATAACCAGTAGTAGTATTTGAAAGAATTTTAGTCATCTATCAATTATCTATCGATCCTTGCCCATTTCAGAATTTCCTTCGTAGTAGTTCTTAAATTAGAAATTTTATCTCTGGTATTAGTTTTGGATTTGACCTATTTGATGGCTGAGTATACTCGATCGTTCACTCAGAGCGAACAAATTCTGGCATCAAAGAAGGATATTTCACCGAAACTTCATTTGCTGGAGCATCATTCTTTGTCAGAGAAGTGGAAAAAGCGCCATTCATCAAATACGACGACTCAATTCGTCAGGATGACAGTCCTCGGATAAGATAGTTTGAGCAGCTATAAAAACATCAAATTCAGTATCGCTGCATCTCTACTTCGATTGATCGAAATTCAATACCTATTGCAATCCAAGGCCAATTTAAGTAATACAATCGAATAAAATAATGGAATGTAGTATCTAAAAAAATTAATAAAAGAGTTTTTTTGATTAATGGTGATGAATCTTTTTAGGAATGTAATTCACTTGAAATAACAATCGTATGCTTGATGACATGTGTGTACAAACCTCGAATGGAGAAGAGAAAAATTGTCCTCTGAATTGTATGGCTGTATTAAATCGTCATTTAAATCATGTAATCATTAAAAGTTAAAAATTAAGAAAATGGAAATGCATCTTTTTCAGCATTGATTAGATGTTTTCTTTCAGCACAAGGGTAACAGCTCCAAGCCATCTTTTGCGAAAGAGAAGTTTTTGCAAAGAAAGAAAATACTCAAAATATTCAAATTAAATGCAAATTTAATTAGTGATTTGTGGAAATTGTGAATACTATGTGAATTTTCTTTCACGGAGAATGAAATCCAGTGACCATCCGTGGGTGAATGATCCGGTTGTCAGATTATTCGCCCCGTCTTTATAACTCTATCAAAAATAATAGCAAGAAGATTATATCTCTGAGCAACAATTAAGACGACACTAATGCTACTTCTTATTCTTCAGGTACTCATCAATTTAATAATTAAGTGGTTAATCATATTGGTTTATTAATTGAAACTACTGTTCAAACAGAGTGAAATTTCATATATAATTCAAGCATTATATATGAAATTTCACTCTATTATAATATAATTCAAGCATTCCTCGCTATCATTAGGATAAGAAGGAAATCTAAGCTCTTCTTTCAATCATACAGTATCATGTCTTAATTTGAGTTCGATAGCTGTTGATCATTTCTTATAAAAATGGATCATTTTACATCGAATCAAAAAGTTGACCAAATAAATTCACTCCGTTGTCTCCTTCATGACATTGATAAAATATTTGCCCATGTTCTAAGACAATTGTTCCAAATGCTTACGATTATAAAAAGTTGAGAAAATGTAAATTTTGGGTGAAATCGACTTGTACTCTGGATCAAACGGCCGTTTCTCAATGAATTTGTGGCATTGAGTCCATCGCAAACTTCATTCCCAGTATCCAAAATTCTGAAATTTAGATATTAAGATTAATTTGGTACATAGCTTATTACCACTTCTAAAACATCATGATTATTTGAAGGTAAATTAATGTTTCGAATTCAATTTTGAGCATAGAAAGCCGCTTCCGCTATGAGGAGACATCACCATCGTCACTCTTAAGTTTCAGAAATTCAGTATATATGAAATGACAGAAATGTATAAAAGTGGGAATTGGACGAATTTAAAAAATTAAATGACTTCCCGCTGTCTGGCTATGTGGATACTCATCCCCCATTTGCTGTGTCCATGGCTCTTCATTTCATATATACTTTCCATAGTTTCTAATTATACTACTTGAAATCGCGTTCTCAAGCAGGTATTTGAATAATTTTAAGGAAAACGTTTATCAATTACCCATAATTCTCGTAAACCTTCGAAGAGAATGTGTTTTTTTGCTCTGAAAATTGCACACAACTCCGAATGTATATAGAAGAATATGTGTTATAAAATAATAATTTCCATCTCTTAGGATAGAATGAGCATTTTCCTATTTTCTTGTATGGGTGAGAGATGAAAACTGCTGAGATTCGGATTGAGTTTGTCTCCACGTGAATGATATCCATATATGTTATAAATTTCCTAAATCCCTTTTCCTATACTTTGTTAATCGTAAGATATTTTGACAATTAGACGATAAATTGGCTCCGTTAATTCTTTTAAGAACATGTAAATTCTTCCGTATAAATTCACCTCCATGCGAAACGCATCTGAATGTATTGAGGCATTATTTTAAAATTAATTTTTTATCATATTCAGTTACGCATACATTATACCTACGTACGCTATAATGAACAGTTTCGGGATAGCGTAAATCAGATCCGCAACTCTGAGAATTATAAAAACTTTCTATAAGATTGTTCCATTCCATCAAGGAAATAGATTTGGCTTGCTGATCCCAATGCATTCCATATCACAATTAACCCCATTTTCTCAATCCTAAGGTGTGACAAATATCTGCTTTGTGTCCATTTCCTGGAGTGGCCATTAGGTTCGTCTCCGAAGTGGGACGAATGGCTGACCGAGTTCAACTCTTAGCTCCGTATAATGGCCATTCAGTTACTTAATAGACTTGCTAAGAATACCGCTCTCTCCTTGGACAATTGCGAAAGCACTCTTCCAGAGTTGGACGAAGGCTTTTTGAAATAATAAAAATCTAACTGCATTTGAGTTTTAAGATATATCGTAAGGGATTCGAAATCCAGACACATTTAAAGGATCTTTTTTCAAGCCAAAATTTATCACGAAACAATCTATCTCTCCTTATATTGTGGGTCTAATCCAAATTGCCAACGTGTAATCACTTTTTCATGTCCTTAACTTGTTCGGTTTTACCTCTACTTACAAGGATAGAAATTTTCGCTTGTAACTGAAATTGTCTTTCCTCTAAAAAGTATTCCTTCCTCTAAAGTAAGTAAGATTTAACAAATATCTGAACTTTCTCACGTAAAATGATTCGAAATTTGTATCTGACTTTGAATTCGAGATAATATTCAAATGACTTCGTTTTCATTCACATAAGGACTTGGAGAACATTGATGTGCAATAAGTGACAGTAAAACAGAGAGATGACATTGATAAATCACGTTTTATTTAATATCTTATATTTATAATATTCCTTGCTAATTTTTGATCTCCTGCGATTATTTACATTTATGAATTCAGGGTCGTGGGGAAACATTCCGGAGTTCAATGAATGGAATTCACCAATGTTACTACTTCAGTTGCACTGATGTAGTTAATTCTAGCAGGACCCTTGCACATGTATTATCAATCGGATAAAGGTCCAGATGATAAATACGGAATCAAGATCCTTTGAATTCTGATAATAAAGCATGAAATATTTTGATTATGTTGTCTAAATTATATCTAATTTTCCAAAGGAAGTTTCAGTTTTTATAGTCGGTAATAATGCCTTATGAGAGAATCAAATTGATCCTATGCATACAAAATCCTTTCCTCATTCTGCGAAAATAGCCAATTTTCTCTTTTAAGCGGCGTTCCCTTTTGAGCCACCAAACCGATTAGAAAAACGCAATAGAATCAGTGGTCCTCTATTTATTTTGTTTTTGCACCATTCTGCCGAAAATCCATTAAATTACAGAATATGCTTAAAAAGTCGGAGTCATAAAGTTCTAAAGGTCGATGACAAAGTTATTATTTATTTATTGACTGTGGGTACCTATGTTGAGTTACCACAAGATCCAGATTTGAAACATGCATAAAGACATGTTAAATTAATGTTAGATACAAAGGTAATAATCACACTATCTAAAAACGTGATGTGAATCAAATTATCAGAGTATGTCTTAATTGAATTGAAGTTGATTGTAGCTATAAATTACTTTTCCTTCGAGTTGGCGAGCAAACAAATGCTGATTTGATGAATCCTAAACATTGGCAAGAGTGGATTTAAGGAATTCGCAGGAAAAAGAAAGGTTTTGAATTGTTGCCATGGTATCAAAGCAGGAAATGATGCTGTTATATTTTAACGTCTTCTTCAACATTTTGAGCGAATTTTAATAGTCCAACCGTAAATCAAGAGGTCGTTAGACAACATAGAAATGCGTCTACCAGTTGATATGTGGTCTTCAAGTTCTAATTACAGCACTTTGTGTATACAAGCCTCTCTGCTCTGTTATTATTCTTTTATTATGTGTACATTTGCATTTGCAATGCATCGTAATGGGTGACTTTAATTTATATTCTTTGTTCGAAACGGAGGAATTATTACAAGTGAAGCGAATAAAATTGGTTTATTCATGCACTCGAATAAATACAAAGAAAATTAATTACACATTTCAATCACAAAATGCAAATTATTAGAGAGGATGAACTAATCTGGAAATAATTACTTGGAGTTTTCCTTTAGCGGTGTTTGGCATCTATATAATATACACTTATTTCTGTATCCATTAAGACTAATCCCGTGTTATCTTACAAAGGTACAGATCTCTTGTGAAGATTCTCGTATCATTAACCTCACCTGTATCCTCTCCTAGCTGAAATATAGTCAGAAACACTTGACAAATAAAGGATTCATACCTTCCGTTATGACTCAAAGGTAATAGTTTTCCCAAAGAAAATCATAAACGCAATATTAGTTGCCGTATTAGTCCGTAAGCGCTTCATCACCTTGGTATTAAAGCAAATTTTTATGTAAAAAAAACCTATAGTTAAATTTTGCGAATGACTATTTGGGATTGTTATATAATATTATATACTTCCCGGAATGACTACTTCTATTAGAATGAGCTTCTACGAATATAAAATTAAGCAGTTCTCGGTATCATCGGAGTCCGCTAATAGTTGCCAAACTTAGTTTTCTTGGAAAAAGGAAGGATTGGCGCACATACTGAAGTGGAATATGCAGATGATATTCCTCACTCTGTTTGTGTTTTCCTTCTATCTCATTGTTTATATTTGGAGGAAGATCCAGTCGTTGAAGAAGGGACAGCCATAAAATCTCGAACAGCAACGAGGTCACTTGCGTGATGAATGTGCTTCTCTTTAAAAGTTGAGAACAGAAGAAAAATAAAAATCCTTTTTCTTCATTTTCATTTACTTCCAAGAGTGATCAACCCCGGTATGGTTTTCAGTATCATGTTTATTAAAATATGATAATCGTTTTATTTCCTTAATAATCCTACCAATCGAATGGGCGTGAAATGGTTTTCTCTTCTGTTTTTACGAATAGTTAAAAGCTAGCATTTATTTTAGTTAGATAGTCCAAATATTATATTTATTAAATTTCCCTATTATAAAGTAGAATAATGCATGAAAAATACTTTATAAGTTTATTAACGAGTCTTTTGATTCATCGAAGATTTTATAAAATACGAACCATATTGCTCTGAAGGACTCCAATACTGAGTCTGATACTCCTTAGGTGAAAGGTGATTCGTCCACAGGATATAGGATAAAAAAACATGTAATTCTACTACGTAATATCCTGATGTTGAAACCTCTACATAATGTATAGCATGTGACTTTCAATTCTAGATTAGATTAAATTTGAA
Source organism: Pachydiplax longipennis (assembly GCA_036926295.1). Taxonomy (NCBI): domain Eukaryota; kingdom Metazoa; phylum Arthropoda; class Insecta; order Odonata; family Libellulidae; genus Pachydiplax; species Pachydiplax longipennis. The sequence continues at coordinate 2,653,252 of JAVFKF010000012.1, read as the reverse complement.
AATGTAAATATTATTCTAATTAAATTTTAGTAATTACAATAGCAAATCAAAAATGGTACATAATTTTACAAGTAGGATATCCCCGTTTTGATTCCTGGCTTCATCCTGCTACTTTGAATATTTCTTACGAAAGTCATTCCACACCACGCAACATTGAGTCATTAAAACTGTGAGTCGATTCATCCATTGGAATAATTGCGCGATTCTAAACATGATTTTCTTCATTATCTTACTGTTTCAGTAGTATATTTTGGCAGTATCCTTGCCATAACCTTGCAGTTGATGGAGAACAATATTAAAAGTCACCTTTGCGATTATCCAGGTCGGTCTTATCGATTCGTAAAACACTTCGGAAGTAATGAAGAGATATACAAGGCCGCGCAAATATTTACAGCGATTTAGTCAAGAGATTTACCTTTTTTATTTTACTCCTCGAGCGTGATATATTCTAAAGGAAGGAATCATGGCAATGAAAGAAATCTGCGCGTCTTATTTCCATTCTTATCAATGAAAATTTCGTTTTTCCAGTATATTCTTGAAGGTGTATTCTGGTGATAACTTACCGCTGGACTTCTGTCCATGCACGTAATTCACTCGATGTATTTTACAATTTCGTTACCTTCTAAATCCCATATCAATTTCGTTCATACCGCGATTTTCGTGGATCGCTTTTTCTCCCCTTTGCAAACAACAAAGCCTTTGGTAAAAGGGCAAAGACTGTGCCGAGATCACCAGTCATATTTATTGATATGCTTCTTCTTATGTATTTAATACGAAAGATGAATTTCAATCCTATCCAATTAAGGTGATTTTATTTCTATCTTTCATAATCAATCTTTTAATGATATAATGAGGAAATCGACAGAAAATTTGATAGAATAAACATCTTGAGCTTTCTTTTGTGTTTTGGTTTCTTAAAATTAAAAAAATAGAAAAATATCAGCTATATATATTCTTTCCAAATATTTATGCCTTGGTGGATGAAAAAATATATAATTATACTTAAAATTTAACGTCAAATATAAAGAAAGAAAAATATTAGGTGAAATATGCTCTTCGTGTTTTTTTAGTATTCTTCAAAGAAGATTACTGCGAGCTTTGCCGTAAAGTGGCTGAAATCAGGGCAAAATTGAGGATTAATTAAGGCAAGGTCTCTCCACGATGTAAAATGGAAGCTCGACCGCAATGCAGCGCAACAGGAGAGAGAAAAATATTCGAGTCTCCTCAAATAAATTATACCTTAATCAGAGGCCGAAAGAAAATTACGAATCGCTTTAGCGTTGCGAACTCTCTTTTCTTTTTATGCCAACAGTCGCTATCTCAATGACAGAGAAGGACTCCGTTTTGCCCAATCATACGCCACCACTTTTTGTCGACTCGATAAAGAAAGGTCTTTTATTTCTTTTTTATCGTTTGCCGACGCAGCTCTGTCTCGCCGTCTGCGTGTACGCCGATCAAATGATTCCTGTCTTACAGCTGTGGCAGATATGTGGGGTTTGTTAGGGGGCTCCTCATATGTTTCTCGTGGAAGAGGTAATCTCTACGTTTAGGCTCTAATAAAGAGTGGAAGCATTATATTATACATATAATTAATAGTACATGTTTTGGCAAATCCTTAGAGTATGTTACTATTATAGGTTCAGAAAAATAAGTGTTATATAAAAGACAAAGTTATGTAAGGTACTTTTACCATATCTTATCGTTCCTCCAAATGGTGCCAATTCATACTGTAGCCTATGAAGTTATTTTAACTCCGTACTTCTTCCATGTTACGTGAAACAAATTTTGTTGACATTCAGTATATCATTTCTGCATCTGAATTTTATACTCGGTGTTCATTGACTTTTACTTTGCAGTAAGATAATATTGTGCAATGTATTTTGTGGTTATGAAATAGTTGCTCCCTTTGCATGTTTGCTTAGTTTTTATTCATAAACATAAACGTTTAAAAAGTCATAGAATATTTGTGAATTTTGACACTTCATGTCAGTTTGTCGACTATGCCAAGGTATCACTTTGTCGAGCTTTGCCTAAGGGACCGGCTCCCAACGCAAAGTCATCCTAGGTGAATGAGACTTCATCAATTGCCTCCTCTTAACTTTAGCGTGTAGCTCGTTCGATCATAGACCGTTTAATCTACATCTACACTATACAATAAAGCTGTAAAGGGGGTCATGTCTGTCTGAAACAGCGTAACACAAAAACTTCCCAACGGTTTCTTTAGTGAAATTTGACAGGAAGATGGTCTTTGACCTCGAGTGACATAAAAGTTACTTTTCATCCCGATGTGAGACCCCAGTTCGATCCCAGACAAGGAAAACGCATCTCATACATGTAAATTTCACTTTGCCGATTGCAGGATATCTTTTACACGATTTAATTAGAAAGAATGAACGTATGAAATGAAGAGAAGCACATTTTTATTCATGAAATAAACGGAATATTTGAGAAATTTTAGGCTATAAACAACCTCTTGACGACAAATGCGATTGTTGATGCCAAGCTCATGAATTTTCCCGTAAGGATAAACGGGAAATTCAGTCTCATTTTAATTAATAGGTATAAATGAATGATAGGATGTATGAATACATACATTTGGCTTCCATTTGGAGATTAATCTTCACTCTGCATCGTACGATTCTGTGGTCACTTCCAGTGCTAAAGTTATTCAAGACTTCACAGTCTGTTACTGCGTAGAGTTTATTTACCAATATATAATCTATTTCATTTTTTACTCCTTTGGGGCCTCTCCAAGTCCACTTCTTTTTAGGGTTCTTCTTGTAATATGTATTTGTTATGTACATATTGGTGCATTCAGCAAACTCTACCAGGCGGTGACCACGTTCGTTTCTCTGGCCCAGTCCATATTGTCCTGCGACGGTGTCATCGGCTTCCTGTTGACCTACACGAGCGTTAAAATCGCCCATAATTATTTTATAATAGTGGGCTTCCTTATCATGCTCAGTGCCCAGAGTTTGGTAAAACTTTTCAATTTCTTCTTCGCTGCTTGCTGCTGTTGTTGCGTACACTACACTTGTGTGATCTGAACAGAGTAACGCTCATTTATCTTGAGTATAAGCTTGCAAATTCTGTCAGATATACTTTCTATTTTCTCCAAATATATTTTTATCTATGATTGATCAGGAGCCCATCATCTCCTAGTCTTCCATCCTTAGTACCCCTGTAATAAAATAAATTAGCTTCCTTTAGTGTAATCAAGTCTTCTGATTTCTTCTAATTTGCTGAGACTGATGACGTCCCAATTTATCTTCTCTGCTTCATTCAGTAGCTCCAGTAGTCTGTCTTCATTCTTCAAGCTGCGGCAGTTGTAAGTCGCGAAGTGGAGGGTGGTAGCTCTTTTCCTCATGATGGACCTCTGTAATGCCACCACCTCCCGGACATCCGAATGGGTGGTGCTTTTACGTCCGGATAAAGTTTCATTAAAGAAGCTCATCATGAAAATTGTATTTGCATTTGGGGGATGAAGGACAATAATTCACCAGGCTGTCCTACTGCCGTTTGGTGAATGCCACTTTCACAATTTGGCCGGAGATATTGTTGAAGCTTTCTTAGCATGGTTGAACCTGGGCTATGCATCGCCTCCAACACCCGTCCGCCCCGTTGAGGCAATGAACTGTGGCAGTGTGAGGAGGGGTACTATCACTTAAGATTTATTATTTATGACATTTTCCCTCCTTTTTATGTCTCAGATAGGAATTTCTTTTCATTTTCAAAGGATGTGAGGATAAATGTTTTGGGTTAAGTTAATCAATCAGGTGTAAATCAAACGTTAGTAATTGAAATTATTCTATTTTCCAGCATTGAATGAAAAATTAATTATTAAGTACATACATTTCCCTCCCATAGTTCATAAAAGTTTTTCTAGTCTTCTTTTTCATATTGCTGTATTAAATGTGCAATTTTCAAATTCATCTGTCAGGTACTAATCATAGTAATAAAAAGTAGTTCATTAAATGGGACAAGCTTTAGCTTTCAGTTACATTAATATAAATAAAAAAGAATTACCTAGAGCTAAAAAATACTTCGAAAGCATTCTTCGGTGCCCTAAAACGAGATTTCAAGCTCGAAAACTTATGGAAAAGTCATATTTTTATCTTGCAATATTGATTATGGCTTAAAGACACGCCAACTTCAGATTAAATCTGCTGTAATTTTACAATTTTTTATCGCCGTCGCCTTCACAAGTGCCAATGACGATGTTGAATTTTACTTTACTCTTTCGCCGTCTTTATGTAATTACTGGGGAAAATAGAAGTAACTGATATGCAGTGTTAGATAGCTGTCCCTCTTTCTCTAAAAATGTAACTCTTTAGTGATTATATACTCCAATCAGAATATTCGAAATATAAGAAGCTATGCTTTTCATATTGTATGTGAAAATTAAAAGTATTTAATATGCAGATGGATTGGCTACATAACACTAATTAAAATTTTGAAGTAAATGTGTGCAGCTTTGTTTGTCGTTGAAAATTCTGACTTCTCTGAAAGTACAGTAAGTGTCAAACAAAATATTACGAAAGAAATAAATATTATTTTACGCCCAATAACCCGGAAATCACACGTCATAGTTGTAATGATAATTACGAATATAGTACAATCAGTAAAACTATAGAAATCTGAAGTTTAATTTAGAGTCGGTTTGGTCTTGGTCATCCAACCATTTCCACTTTTACGAACTAAAATTTTTCTGCAAAGTACTGCTGCTTAATCTGTTAGAGCTCAAAAGTATGTAAAATAATTCCTTTTTTGTATTACTAAAGTACTCAAGGTTTTATTTTTATTTCCTTTGTTTTTATCACCCTGTATGTTAATAACTCCAGAGGTTGGCTCGGACCTCCTTTTCTCCTCTATTAGCTACCAATTGCTTAGGTTGAGGAAGGCGGTGCACTAGACAAGATGTAGAGACAAGTAAAATGTTATTTCCTCCCCGAGCTAGAATGTGATAAGTGGAGAGACTCAATGTAAGTAAAGAACAGTGATCCTACGAATGACACTCTTCTAGTCAGTAAGGATAGACCAAATGGATGCAATCATTCAGCATCATACTGTAAGAGCTTCCCTTATTATCACATCCATGAAAAAGACTGAAATAAAAGTAGATGAGGGATACATTTCCTTTATCCTGCATAGTTTATTTTTTACTTTTTAATTATCTTACACTCATTAAACGGAAAATTATCTCAAATTCGCCCTAAATATATGTATGAAATGTCTCGGTAGCTGCGAAATATACGATAAGTATAGAGTAACTTATGCACAGAACTGAGGTGTGCAGTTAGGGTAACTGTGATACCCCTCCCCTTTAATCTTATTGAGAATATTGTATTCTTGGCCATGCTACACGTGGCGATTCATTACATTTTATTCACAATCTATTTGCATCTTTATTCCTATATCGATTTAAGTGTATCTTCCTTCCATGATTATCTACATTTTCTAACTTCCATATCTCTTCGTTCTTTATTCTGTTTTTTTTCATTTGTTTCCCTTTTCCTTTTCCGAAACGACTCTTCTTCGCTCTTATATTCCCTCTTGATCCGTATTTTTGCTCCACCGCATTCTTTTTTTGCTCGAATGGAAGGCTGGCTACTCTTGGAAAATAAAATGCATGGCTAGTTCCCTTAATCAGGAAGGTTTGGCCGAATGGAACTCGAGATGTAGTTTCGGCAACCTTACTTTCACCTTCATCTCACTTTTCCGTCCGCTTCCTTTCACTTTCCCTCCACCTTTCTCTTATCCTCTCTTCGACTCCTTTCTCTAATCCACACATAATCACTTACTAAGTTTCCTTACCGTTCCATTGGTCCCTTTCATTTCCACCGCCATATGGCGTGCCATTGGGGCAGGTGTGATTGCCCTATAAACGAATCCCAAATAGTTTTAAGCGCCCGTCTATCGAAGCGTCTTTCATTTGATTGTCTCGGTCGTGCAAGCCCCCTCTTGTATTGTTACGTGATGTTTAGAATTAAGATTTAGACCCCGCAAGCCACTATTGGCGTATGGCAGGGGGAAAAAACAAAACTGCTCTCTAGCGTTTTCCTTGTAGAGTCGACGCGTGATATGTTTAGTTCCACTCTTTGGGACTCGATTCTCGTTTTCTGTATAGCTGTAGCTGCCATTCCTTCCGTCATATTTTTGAGTGAAAAACGGTTGTGGTTTATATTTTTCGGGCTAAGAAATCCACACGAAGGTCAAGGTTAATGTGTTCGATGACGCATCACATCAGCTGAAATTTTGGTCGGAAAGATTTCTTCGCTTGATTGGTCGCTCACCTTAAGGTATGAAGATGAACGAACATAACTCAGTGCAAAAGTCTCGAATGAAAAACTCTTATTTGGAAGATGTTTTGTGGTTTTCTTAGAGTGGCTGAGTGGTTAGTCTCCAAAGCAAATAGTATTGTGTCTGAATGGTGTATTTTCTAAACAAATACGAAAGTGCCAACTTAAACGTAATTGAATTCTACTGATACCTCATAATAGCGCTACATTAATATATCTACTGAGAGACGCGGCCTAATATTCATGGAAACGTTAAAATTTTCAAAACATGTTGCAATGGCATTATCAATTACTGAAAGGTAAATAAGTTAACTTCCATAAAACGAAAAACAGTCGATCAAGTACATATTATCGGTATATTCTTTGATTCCAGAAGAATATGAAGATATCACTGTATAAAGACAAATACCTGGTGAGCAAGAAGGGAAAATTCCTTTAATTAATTTGGGTGATCATTAAATCAAAAGTATTTCCTAGACATATAAATGCACCTACCTAAATGATAGATAAATATATTCACAGATGAATTTTACTTTCCGTTCGTCTGTGAGTTTTAAATTTCTGTAATTCTATAAGTGAAACCTTTCCTTTATCGTTCAGGTTTAATTCCTTTCATAATCTAACGAACAAAATTGCATCACATTGAAAATTTTGCAAAACTAATGCAGTGATTCCAATTCTACAAATTTTTTTCAGCTTTTAGTAGAATTTCCTGAAACGATCAGATCAGAGATGCCGCTAATACACTGTAAAATCTACAAAAATACTACATTTTTATGATACGGTACAGTACGTGCAGTGGCAACTACACTAGGGTACGCTGTTATTTATTTTTCACGCGTCGTCGGTCTCCGTGAATAGGAAAAAGTCTCAGCTACCTGAGCTGCATACTAAAATAGGCAATCGCGTGGGTACACTTACATTTAGTACGAATGCATTAGGAAAGTAGCCGTTATAAAAAGCTCTATAAATCAAGAGGCAATTCTCCCTTCGACACAATTTACACACGCCTCACACACTGGAGATGTCTCTTTGTTATTTGCTCGCAGCTGTCTGAGGTAATCCTTAGACCACGCGTCGCCCCTCTCTGCGCCTTATAAAAAAGTACTCCCCACCAAAGGGCCCCTCTGACGATGGCTTGAGGTAGGATTTAATAAATCCATTTCCCTCGCTTCATGGGTTTGACAAATCCCATTCCTAAGATACTCTCAGCATAATTCAATCTCCAAAGTATAATCTATTGATTTAATCTTCTTTACAACTTATATTTAATTTCCCTCTTATGTACACGGGATTTCTTCGGAGCATTCCTAACTGCGAAGAATCCTTACTGATGCTGTCGTTCAGAATATATTCTGCCCCGTTTTAAACCATCGTCAAATATATTCATGCCAGAGTTAGAAAAACATAGATAATGATTTATTGCAGTTATTTAGTTCACGTAGGAGGTAATATTAATTATTAAGGAAGGGTAATACTCGTATTGATCATTTCGGATAAATCATATTAGGTTATTCTTCTTACAGGAGTGCAGGTGGTCTTGAATAACGAACGTCTGGCCATTCGAAGTTATTACCAATTTATTGTTCGTTTATGCAGCCAATATTATCTACGTCAATACGCACACACACCCTTCGAATTTTTATATTCATGAATTTTCTTTACCAAATGAATTCGATTAATAGACATCAAATACGAGCTTTAGAGACTTTCTTAAAGCAAATGAATTCGTAGAAAAGGTGGCTAAAGCGGGATAAACGCTGAAAAAGAAAAATTCTTATTGAAAGTATTGGTAGGAATATTTGAAATATATGTGTTTAGGAATAGAATATTTGTGGAAAATACCGAATCCTCTCCGTGCAAATCGTGTTGACCGTACGAATAGTCATGCACCTACGGAAAAAGCGAGGCAACTGGCCAAAATCGAGGTCCATTTTTGGATGGGTTATGCGAACAACGTATATCCGACTAATGGCTAATTCAAAATACGGTCAGATGCTCAGAATGTAACTTATTGCTAAATGTGAGAGTGACTGTTGAAGTGGTCGAACAAACGATATTCGAAGCATGAACAAATTCTTCTGATCAGTTTTTTGCTCAAGATGAAATCACTGCAAAAAATATTATTTCGAAGAGTTAAAGTCGATATCTTATAAAATGTCCACTACCATCTACCGAATTATCAAAATTCAACCGATCGCGAATTAGAATTACTGTATGTGAATAATCGAAGTACACGGGAAACGGTAGAGAATAAAGGAGAGTATTTGGAAGGAAGCAAATGATTCACTCTTCCCAAAAGCGTTACAGAAACGAAGAATGATTAAGCACATGTTGGTGAAAGTATAAAGTATGATACATAAATGAGATACCTGACCTCTATGATGGACCGCGATTGAAAATTCACTGAGCGATCAACTTCCATGTGTGCCCTTTTGAACGAGAATTTCCCGGTCTTAACATACAGTCCCAGTATTTTTATTTCATTTTTCCCAGTTAGAAAAAACAACTTCCAGAAAGAGTATGATTTAAAACAGCAATATTTCAATGGGAGATATTACTTAAATGCAAATTTTCACGAATCTGTGACTATGACTCGAGGCTTAAAGTCATATGAGAAGTTTTATTTTTTTGGCAAAAAGCTTGTTTAAAAGCTTGTCAAAACATTGTCTGACTTATTGACATAGTGATTTGGGTTCCCTCTTGCGCCTAAGCGCACTATACTTTCTCAAATGTCATCTAACTCATTTTTCGAGCGTTCACTCTTTATGGCAAGATTTTAAAGGAATTTTTTCTTTATATTTCGCAAATGAATCGATAGTTTTGAATATTATAAACTATATTTTGAAATTTAATGGTTCTTTTTATATGGATAATCCGAAAAATTGCTACTGGAAACTTTCTCAGCGAGTTTCCCTAAACTCTCAGTAACCTTATTGACTTTCAATAATGGAAAAAAATTAGAATGAAATATGCTGGTATCTATGCTCGCATTTTCGTGTCGTATTTTGTATTTTTACAAACCTTAGGGAACTTTAGGAACAACTTTATCGAAGTTATATGTTTATAGACTATCTATAGTTTATAGATTTACGAGTGTCTCGAATTCTCACTGTTGGCTTCAGAACAACCTACGCACATAATTCCACGATAAATGAGGAAACTTTCTTCATAACTTCCACCGAAAATCTTTGGTAAGAACACTCTTGTGCTGCAATTGTGACCTTTTGCTATACACCCAAACATTTCACTCGTTCAGAGTAAAGGTCAATTCGTTCCCTTTGTCACTTTTCGAACGCCTCTTTGAGCGATTGAGCAACGAATCGATGGCAAAGTGTCGACATTGTCTGAACTTTGCCATTCATCGTTTTGACTGACGTCGGTCTCAATTATATTAACTCCGCCAATTTCTCTCACAAATTAACCGATTCCTTTTTCATATTTCAGCATCTCGACTCTTTCTATCTCTCCGAATTTCAAATTATTTCTCTGTGCCATCCTTTTCAAGCCTCGTCAATGGCTTTGACCTTTTAATTTTCGTTCCAAACTTCTGAACTGTTCATGCGATATTATGCGATTAAAAGTTGATTACCAGAAATGATTAATCCCGTCCGCTTTTAAAGGGAATTTCAGTGGATAAAAAGATGATCCCAAAGCGAGATGTGCTTTCCAAATAACTCGATATCTTTGTACCCGGGTTTACATGCATAATTTCATAGTAATGATTAACAAATGTTATCATTAAATAGATACTTTCATATTACGTATACTTTGATGATATTTAAAAAAGTGTTCCATCAAGTATCGCTTGAATTACTTAATCTTATACATTTATTTACTGACTAAAATAATAGGAGTTTTCAGCAGATAAAACGGCTCCATTCATAAATTTAACATTTTTCGGTATGAAATGAACTGCTCTGCGATCACACTTGCTGAGACTAGTAAAAGTAAGCTTAAATCTATGCTTGACAGTTAGTACAATCTGGTGTTTAATTTTCTTGTGTAAGTTTTTTGCTAGATTTTATCACAACTTATTCAAGGTGGATAACTGAATCAATTCTAGTTTCATTGTCATCATAATAAGTCATTATTGCTGTAAATAAAATGAACTTGAGGTACACAGAAATCTAATTATTCAATGATCATTTCTGATTATTATTTATTTATCCAAAGAGTAACTTATTTCAATGAATAAATAATCAAACTTCGGTTTTATTTTCAGTACTATGATCCAACTGTTCTATATAAATTAATATCAAAATTTTAATTTTGTGCAGACGAATTTTTAGGCTACGGATATCTTGTACAATAATGACGCTTTATTTTGATATGTTTTATTTACCATTTTGTATCACCAGGAGCTAGGTGTATTTAGCTTACTGGAAATTCAAAAATTGCTTTCTATATAGGTAGTTTTTTAATTGACCTCCCAAAGTATTTACTTTATTTATTTATACTGTATATACCCTACCTATATGTATGTACTGTATTTATATCCTTCTTTTAATTTGAATTACCTCTCAAAAAGTCTAGAGATATCGGATTGCAATATTTGATGAATCTATAATAGGGTTGAATTATTTATAGGTGAGATATGAAATAAAGGTGTGGTAAACAGAAAATTTATCTTTATTACGTTTTCCGTTACAGTTTTTATTCATTAAGTATCTATTCGAGGTCTCATATGCAGAGAGATCATGAAATTATATCAAGGCGTTAAGAACAGTATAGAATAACGACACAAACAAAAATAAACGGTCATACGTAATTCTGATACCATTTGCTCTTTTGCATATGATGTCCAATAAACAACGTAGCATTCTTTTTAAGAAGGGCTAAATTAAAGAGAGATCCTCTCTTAGTGAATTCGAAGGAATTGATCTCCTAATCTTCCTTAATGAAATCTGACGTCCATGGGCTATAATGGAATTAATCCCGACTACATCTTTTTATTCTTTTCCGTCACTGTGTCATGGCCATCGTTTATTGGACGCCATAAGCCTCCTTAATTTGCGATGGTGTCTCATATATATGCCACACAGGATATATGATATACCACAATATTTCTAAATGGAATAAAGCTTTTTTAATTTCGTATGTGCTGGATACATTCTCGGTTTAAGCGCTAACAATGTCATACGCTCATTTTAACAGCTGGGATAATTTGCATTAATCCTTGCAGAAGATTTTATCATTAAGCGAGAATTTCGCTGAGTCAAGCTCTGGTTGATCTAAGAGAGTGGACGATTCCCTCTGTCCTCTCTTCAGGTGAACTCTTTCATGACGACATTCTCGAAGGAAATCCATTTTCGATATGCTTTTTCATTAAAGAAATGATTGGCGAGGTGAAATTTTGCATGAGACATATGTGAGTACGTGAGACAATGAGGGTGCACTTTAAGATCGATTATGTAGGCTCAAAACTTGTATGAAAAATTAACAGTTGCACCTTTTACTTAAGATGGAGAACGTCAATGTGAAGCATCCATACGAAATTTAAATTTTTGATGTGCTTAAAAATGTGCCGTGGTTCATTTGGGTTAAGTTGAAAGTATTAAACATTATGTGAAGATATATCCGATTCAATGGTGAGCTCGATATAATACTTATTCGCGTCTAAAGATACAGTCAATGTGGAAATTAAGATAAAAATTATAATCGTGTTTTAAAACCTTCAATTCTCAGAAGATTTATAAAACTAACAATAAGCAAATGTTGATACATATGCGTTTATGGGAATCGTGTACTTTCCAAGGACAAGCCCTTAGAGATTCTTGGGATCAGATCAGCCAGAACCATGTGGTAGAAAAATTAACTTTTTCAATGATAACTTTGAAACACTGGTAAGGTACTATGCTTGTTTACGAATTAAGCATACAAGTTTCTCAAAATTAATATGTAAAGATAGTTTTGGTTTTCCTGAGCGATTTTTTCGAAAAAAATCGTAAATTTATATTTAACACGCAAAATACTCGCAAAGGTCAGTGAATTTTGGCAGAATGTTGGACCACTTCCTCCGTGAAAATAAAAAGAACTTTGCGATTCCACGGCGAGCAGAAAGAATGCCTTTAACCCCCGCAAAAATCATTCGTTCCCTTGGCAACACACGCCAAATTTCACTAAAAAGCACGAATCGGAAGCGGTTTATCGATCTCTGGAATTTTGTTTCCGGACGATGAGAAAAAAGCAACCGCCGGCTCTCCACACGCAGAGATACGAAGTACAGTGAATGAAGAGAAGGCTTTATTCCATCGACTGATCCTTTTCGGTAAGGACATCCTATTTTCTGGACCATAAGTTTCATCTGCCTGCTTTTGCTGCTCTCATTGACTATTTCTTTATCCCAAGATTACTTCTCATTCTTTCTTTTTCCTACTGTTGTATCCCGATTTGATAGATTCCCAATTGGAGATGAACCTTACTGGGGCACATAAACCTATTGGATATGGCCAGATCAGTTTGTATTCACTTCTATTCAATTCAGCATTTTATTTAAATTTGGCATATTCAATCTTGAAAGTTTTCTATCTTTTACCAACGATCAATGAATTCTTAAATTATGTGAATATAGAATGACAAGCTCTTCGCCCGTATTTGGATTTGATTGCTTTATAGATGGAATGTGGGGCTTTGAGACCCCAATAAAGGATTAAAACTTATTTAAAGCTATTGAAATACTCTTTCTTTAAATATATCGGCAGTGTGAGATTTTAGTTTATAATTATATATTCGAGACACTTAAGCATTGTTAAGGGGTAATTGTAAAAAAGGTGAGAAATTAAGTTAATCATGAAAAGTACTTTTAATCACCCAAAGTAGCGATGAAATCTCGAACATGGGATGTCATGCGTAGGTTTTCATAATAAGCATTTTCGGTAAAAGCAAGTGAAATTGTGTAAATATTACGCAATTAACATATACATAAATAGCCTGCAAGCCGCCATTCGGCGTTTGGCAGAGGGAAATTAATGAAAAGATACAGCAAGAAATGATGCTGTGTAGTAGAACACTAGAAGTTACCAGCTAAAAGGAACATTATATTTTAGGTGAAAGGTCGAACGGGAATTCTAGGGGAAATATAATCTTAATTGGAACATATTGGTATTGTGATCCATCTAAATACCAATGGCAAACTGGGAAAGAAATCAGTCGAGCAATTAGATCCACGAAATAGGCAATTAATGGCAACTGTGTATTTAGTCGATTTCCAGTAGTTTGTAGAGGTGAAGGATTAAACGACTTGCGATAAATGATAGATAAATAAACTTTATACACTTAAAAACGAAGCGTTTGACTTGTGGAAATGAATCATTCTTTGTATTTGCATGCCATTAAGACATATTAAAATGTATTTTGCACGCACGCATGCCATTAAAATATATTGATATTGACATGTTGACATAACTCTATACAAACATAGGTTACGTATATTTCGATGCACTAAAACAGATTACTGCGTGCACTAATTGGCAACAATTGTAAAATAAACTTTAAATACTTCATGATGTCGACATCCATCTTATCTATTATTTGAAAGATCTCAGAAGCTAGGTACGGACAACTAAAATCGCATATCGTGTACATCTCTGAATCGGTCACAGTTTTCCAGATAACACTTGGCCACATTGTAAAACAAACCAGGAAGATAGAAATCAGCCATCTTTAGCGCAAATATCTTGAAGTAAAGGAAATAAAGAAAGAGAAACAATATAAAAGAGCGAAACAAAAGGCAATCAAAGTGACCGCTTTCCATGTACATGGGTAAGACGAATGGTGATTACTCGGACCCCAAGAGAGAACACAAAGGATCAAGTGTATAAAGGGAGCAAAAAATGGAACAATAGGGTGGCGGTTGCAGAGAAGAAGGGTGTCTCGCACATGATGGAGATTTTTGAAAAGTGAGAGTTGAGGGAATCTGTAGTTAAAGCTCTGTCTGGAGCCTTCTCAGGGATCAGTCGTTTTCCTTCCCGTTCTGGAATGTTTATGCTTACATAGTAAAGCGGTGAGTTGATTCATTTCATACCTCAAAACAGAATGAGTACTCTGCAGTGCACATCAGTCGATTTTGGCAATGGATTTTTCTGCCCGAAAAGATTATTATAAAATACAGAATGTATACAAAATACGGAATTCTGTATAGTTGATCAATTGCATTGAAATGTCTGTCTTTGAAGTATTGATGCCGATTTAAACTCCTCCTTATTAGCAACGGAAAGCCTTGGAGAGGAAATGAGGATCTTACCTTCGATAAGAAGTTAGCTAAAAGAATTGAGAATAATTTATGTTCAGGCAGCTCTTCACAACCATGAATGAGACCGAGACAAAATAAGTCAAACAGACTCCATTTCATAAATTACTGATAAAATTGTTTTCGCACTGTGTCATCGTTATATTTTTGCAGAAAATATTCAATATGAAGGCTAATGTAACTACGCGGAATTAATTTAATCCTCTCTAGCAATATTTAATGAAACTGCATGATGAAAATTAAAACAGACAAGTATTAGCCATTTCTTGCAAAAGTTTTTGAGTTTATTTAGCGGAATTACTCGTGCGAGCTTCCATAAGATAAGGTGTATCTTAATAATGGACCATCGCTATGACATGGTCTGTTAGTGGTAGACGTGTAGAATCAAGCAGTGTAAACTAAAGGGGATCTTCCCTTTTGCTCTTTCGGAGGATGGCATCGAAGCTAAAAAAATGCTAAGTCAACCATGTCAAATATTTTTATGCATAATATTTTGTGTTGCACAAAATGAGGGGTAGATTTTCATGTTTTCTTTTTATTTTTAACTTTCTGAGAAATCTTAGAATGAAATTTTATGAAGATTCGACTCTACGGTCTGAAACCTTTGCTCAGTGTTGACTTACTATGATTATCATATATTATCATGAATGATTTCTCAAATCCTAAGTAGCCTATAGGTATTTTATAGGTACTTTTTTAAGAAGAAGTTTAGTTACATAGCTTTCATCAACTTGGATAATCAAAAAATAATCTCGCTTGTCTACCGAGTCAAGAACAATCGTTGGAGAAATTTGATATCCCGTTTTTATTGACATTTAAAAGGCTATCGATTAGATGCTACTCGAAATTTTAACCGGACAGATTACGGATCTGGAACTTTTCAAAGGTGGTGATAATCTCAAAAGTTATTCTTAAATTAAATAGTAACAATTGTCGCCGGCGTATTTGGGCATTTTTCGTCCTTAAATCGCATAAGATTTTATGTAAAACATAATACGAAGATTAATACGATATAGGAAGACTCGAAGCAATATTAAAGAGATAGTACAGTTGAGTAACGAATTTTCAAAAATGCTCTACCCTGGGCCCTTAAAAAACATATATTGTAATTTCAGAAATTGCTATGGGAAGAATTTCCGCTTACTCGTTATACTTAAGTAAGTAAGCTCCATCTTTGGGATTGTTTTAATATTTATTTTCCTGAGAAAAATCAATTTCTAAATCAAAGAGAAAGTATTATAAATTGATACTCCTTTTTCATAACGTCAGAGGAATAAGAAATATGTTTTGAATATTGAGTTCACTCTCTTTCTTAATTTTTCTAAAAATATTAAGCTTTATCTTTCTTATGAGTTCGAGTAGATTTGCTCAGAAATGTAAAAAAGCGGAAGCACTCAATTCTCGCTTTGGCTAGGGATTCTATTTCGTCCGGAAATGTAAAATATAAAAAGATAGGAATATGATTTTTTATAAAGATGGGAGAACGAAGCATATTAGGCATCGTCGTTAGAAGTCAATTTTCGTATCTCATGTAGTTCTTAATTCCTGGACAGTAAACCGGAGGATACTTCAGCTGAAAAGGGATTCTTAAAATCAGTTAGTTTCATTAATTTGGATGGGATTTATAAGAATGATTCATTTCTTTACTTGCAAAATTTTGAATAATTTTTTGAATAAGTTCATCAAAGCATGAATTCAGCTTTGGACATCGAAACTAGTCGGTTAGAGTGCAAAAGTCCTCGTTACTTATTTCAAGTCCATCGACCCCTTGTATTTACTTTCCTTTCCCCACGTTTTCGAAATCGCTAATATTTGTCCCTATTTCGCGCATCGCCGCCATTAAAGTGCGCGTGAAAAATCGCATTCGTGTCCGCAATAAGGAGTGCGTGTACGTGATAGCGCACGTCGCATTTTCGATTGGGAGAGACGGGCGAATTTACGGCAAATTGGAGGAAATTCCCGGGAGAGGTTTTGTTTTCCCTCCGCTGAAAATTTTATGACGGGAGGGGATTGTTGTTTGCTGCTCTCCAGCAATTAGGAGACGCTTGTTCGCAAGAGAATATTTTCAGTCCTTGCTAATGGTGTTTGTACTCCGAATGTGTAGATGGATAAGATAGAGAGATTTAAAAATTTTCATATGGAAATTCTGCCTCGTGTTTGTCAGTTTCGTTGGCGTATAAGAGATTCTAAGGTGTCACCGCGTTTAATTTTGACTCAGATTCATTTCCAATAACATTACGGAAATCTATTACGGTTTCTAGATATGAGGTTTCTCGTTGTAGATCTGTTCTCTTATCATCCTATACTCGTTTATCTTAAGAAAATTGCCTATAGTAGAAAAATTGCTGTAATTCTGTTTATGTTAATGTAAAAATTTAATTTTTACGTACAAGACAATTAGTAGGGAAATGCGATTATATTTAGGAAGTTAATGATTAGAACATGCTTAATTGTCCGGTTTCTTCAACGCGATAGAAATATTTTTACAGAGAAATATCCTATAATCGCGAGGCTGAAAACCTGTCGTAACATATACGGCAAGGCAAATGTCAGAATTATCTAAATGAGTAATAAAAGGGGGAATTCCAAATATTAAGTGTCGGCGATTATGTCCGACTTTGGCGTATTAGAATAACTCTGTATTAGAGATATTTTCTTTGATACTTTTGAGTTTTGATGCGAAATCTCATTCGCATTGCATAGATTTTTCGTGATTTCAAACATCCTTTGATATCTTTCAAAAGTGCATTTGCTAGAAATAAGATTCTTTTAAGTAATGCAGATAAGACTCATCCGGTGGAACATCATTCCACTGGATTGCCCAGGACAACTTCCGTTCTCGAAGGGAAGCAAGTACGATACATAGAAATTTGTCTTTCGTCATAAGGAAACGAACTTTTATTTTACACCCAACGCTACCCAGGTGTGAAATAAAGATTTTTCATTTAAAATTTAACTGCCATAATTTTGCAATTGTCGAAATTTAAATGAATATTATATCGCAAGTTCAATCATATTAATTTATTCTTGATATTATTTTAGAGAATCTAAATCTTTGGTACATATATTTACAGCATGGTTTGGCTCTGAACATTACTATTTACTTAATATTCCTTTAAGCGATATGATAATATTACCTGGCGAAGTCGTTCATCTCTTTTCAACATTACTATTCGTATTTCCATTCTTTCGATATCTGTACTTTTAAGACGCGCATATCCCTTGGTTTCATGTCAAATTGGTGTGATAGCATCCTCCACAGACGTATTTGAATTACATTAGAAAAGTGGTTTTTCGACACAATCTCGCCGTAGGAGTGCCAGTTAAATTATTTACGACCGATGGTAGTCTTCTTTCAGGAGTCCGGAATTCACAGTTTGCGGAGAAACACACGTTGCTAAAGTTGACAATTTACGACCTGTTATCAAAGGATTTGTGAAAGCCTTCCTTCTAAATGTTGAATGGAAGTAGCAGTTCATAGTCAGCTCTTTGTAGACTTGAGTAATGGAGAGAGCGCCTCTTAGAAGTCGGTAAACCAGCGTGACTATTTAAAGAGAGTAACTAAGGAACAAGGAAATGTACTATTTTCCAGGAACGAGAAAAAGTTCAGTTGAAAGCAGTGGTAAAACAACATTCACAACCGTACAGGCTTCTTGAGAAGAGCCGAAGTTATTTAGAAGGCGAAACAATGAGCTTGCTTCCTCTGATTGATTTTAATTTCACGTTTAGAATAACGGAAATGTTGTTTGACAGATTCCTTTGAGTGTCGTTTAAATATTTTTGCGAATATATTATTTTGGTGGCTTGCCTTTTATACAATTCTTAAGTTTATTATGCTCGGTATCTTTTACTGGAGTTATTTCTTATATTCTATCGATGTTGATTTTTTTTTGGTTTTAAGAGCACGGTCGAAACTTAAAATTTTGCATCCTATGAAGATCTTATACAACATAATACATATGTATCCTATGAAGATCTTATACAACATAATACAATAAGCAGGGAAAAATATTCTTTCACGCAGAACTGCAGATGCTTCCTTGGAAACCGCTCCGAATCAAAGGGCAACTTTTAAATTTAAAAAAGTAAACATTGATAATTAGTTATTAAATGATGAGCGATGAAGAACAAAACTTTTGCCCTTTTTTGCGAGCAAAGAATATCATTCTAGACAATATGACAAGCAGATCACTTGTAAATTACAATTTCGAGCATAGATTAAGAAGAACGATAATGTTTATGATGATGGTAATATTTAATTGACTAATTCATTGAATTTATTAACCCTTTACTGCGTTTTTATTTTAAGACCTATCCTCTATCATACATAGAATTTTTCAAATGTACAATTTCTCTATTTCCTGCTTGTATGGGAAGAAGGAAAGGAAGACAATTCATATTTTAATTGTATAACTCTCAAAAAATGCGCTGATAAGATTGAGCAAAGGAAATTCAAAATTCGTTGTTTGCGAAGAGAGCAATTAAAATTTTATTGGAAATATTAGAGGAATGAAAATAATCGTAATCAAATCCTCAAAATTTATTCTTCTTCTTTAAAGTTTTGAACGGATTGGTTGAATTAATGAAATAATTATTGATTTGAGTTATCCCAATTACTTGATCGGTCCAAAAAGCATGAAAATACAACTCTTCATTGATGATTTAATCATCAGCGATTTCATAAAAGGCTAATGAGAGCATTTTCCTTGCTTCAGCATGCACTTTTAAAACATCAAGGTTTTCAATCAATACTGTTGGACGCCCAATTTTTGCATTGTCTTTAATGGATCCTCATTTGAGGTTCTCACTCCACTGAAAACATTGATCACGGCTCAAACAACTTCTTATAGCATTATATGTAAATTCTTATGCTAGCTGGGAGGTGTTTCGTTAACAATAGGTATTACCTTCCAGAATCTTTTTATATTCACAAGAATAGCGCAAAACCACAATCACTACGTTTGTGGTTCAAGAAGCCTTCCATGATGACTCGACAAGCTATCCTTTTGTTTTTGGTATAGTAGTTTAGAAGTATTTTTGCTTCCTTTGCTACTTACAAATATGCTTCGCTACTTATAAATAAATCTTTTTAGACCTACGGAATAAATACTCATTCTCTTCTTCAGCAAACTGAACTTCGAGAAATTTGCTAAATTGCTAATTTTATATTCTTAATGTTAGGTTAGTTAATAATTGATGGGATTGGTGATAGTTTTAAGTTGATGATAGTTTGTAGTTAACAAGCAAGAAATATACTCCGCGTATATTTTTAGTTGAGAATTAGATATAAAAAAAACTCTGATTTCATGGAGAGTGATTAGAGAAAGTCTACTGTATTTTAAAATATTTTAAATAATGAAGTTAAAGACGCCGGACGATGCATATGCCTATTATCCATTAATGTTATGCTATACTGCTGTTTTTAAATGAATACATGCATTTAAGAATTTAAGTGTCTAAATAATAAAAAAAGTAAAATTGGACATCGTCTTTAGCCGCGCAGCGCATTACCGCTCTCCATGTCGCTTTTAAGAGGATACATACGTACATACATTCGGTTCGGCATTACCTTATTTCGTAGGGGAACTTCAGACGAATTCGACTGTCTGAAATACATGACTACGGAGTATGAACTGCTGCTAGACTCTGCTTTGAGTAATCTTCTTTAGCAATCCCTGTCCTCTCAACATTCGATCCACCCAGTTCTTCAACGGACGCATGCTTCTCTCCATCAGAGTGTATCGGCTATGTAACGATGAAGAAATCGTCAGTTGTAGATCGAGATTTACAGTTATCGTAAATTCTGGTCACTGACGGGCAGCATGACCAGTCGAACCTCCTCCTTTCTTTTCTTTCGTTCTTGTGCCAGATCCTGCGTTGATCCGAACGCGACAACTACAATCTGCGAATGAAGATAAGCCGTTTCTTCGGTACGGAACTAAGTTTCCGCGCGAAGGATTGTTGCAAATAGACGACTTTTGCCTAATCATTATAAAAATTGAATGTTTTCTCCACGGCTACTTCAGAAAATTATTTCAAAATAGAATGGCCGATGACGACTGGGTTTAGCGACACCTCGAGCAAACTGGCTCGAGTTTTGATTCTACCGCCAAATAGTTGGAATATTGCGTGAAAGTACCAAATAGGGTAATCAATAGTAAAATGAAGTGCTTTAAGATCAATTATTGTCGCAGTTCCATTTCTAAGGAAATTGAACGAACAGGGAATGACCGAGTGAGGGAAGATATCTTTTGATAATACTTCTCCCATAACATCCACTCTGGGATGGGTTAGGATGAGATAAATCTGTATAGGCATATACTGAAAATCTAAGGCCTGAGTATTATCACAGAAGCAGAAAACTGAAAAATATGCCGAATACGTATTCGGTTATCCCATGATTCTAATGCGTTAGAATAAAAGCTCTTGTACTAATGATTTAAGTTGTCGTACTCTTTATAATTCATTGTAGCTCATAGGAGTTTTGAGTGTGAGGCAATGAAAGTTAATAGTTATTGAGAGTGTGCTGGATTGAGGGGAACTCGATGAAGGTAGTTGAAAGAGAGGAATGTAGGGATTGAAGAGTAGAAATGAAGGAATTGAGAGAAGCAGTAGATGCCTAAGCATAGAAAGATTGTGGAACGAGAGGAAGGAGATTGAAAATGTGATTTAGGGGAAGATTTGAGGATTGGAATTGATGGAGTGGCGTGGTAAAGCGCAGATATTGTAGTGACGTATGGGAAGATATTAAGGGATCAAGCTGAGGTAAAGAGGGAAGCAGTCGAGTGAATGGAGATAGGCTTAGAGATATGCTGTAGTTTGATTCATCGAATTGCCCTTGAAAATTGGACACAGTCGAGAGACTGAACGGAGGATAGAGAATTCGATAGAAATGAATTATCAAGGAGACTTCATTTTCCGATAAAATGACAAGATTTAATTCCATCGACAGGTGATAATAGGTTAATAATTTCTATTTATATGGGCTGAGTAAGGTTTCAGGATAAAAGTTCGAGGACATAGACAGTTTTCTCCGGAAGGGAAAATGCGAAGAATGAATGTCGGCTGATTAATCTACAGTTCGATTCAAATAGGTTAATATAATAAGTCTTATCAATTTAAGCGAGTAATGATTAAATAAATAACAAAATTGTTTTCCAGAGTATCTTTGGAAGAACATCTGGCTCAAAATTCACATTTATGGCATCCATAATAAAATAATTTTGTCGTGTGAAGTGAGGCGTTCTACTTTATTCTCAATTGAGCCAGGCCCTTCAATGAAGAAAAAGACTAAGTTTCGATGAGGAATCTTTATCACCGGGTGATTATGAAGATACTCAGATATCTGCGAAAGAAGATTTTTGTTCATTTTATCGTTTTGCGGAACCATTTAAAGGATATAGGAGAAATTATTTATCAACATACCATGCGAGCCGCCTTTTAGCCTATGAATGAGGCTTTGCGTGCATTAACTTTATTTCTCTAATTAGTTATTGTGGCACAATTTATGGATTAGCTTTCGTAAGCACGGGAGACAATTGCCTTAGTTCCGCTTAAACAATTCATTCCTAAAAACAAAGAAATATTCCTTGTCTTTGGTAGTAACACTGTTCACTTCTGGCTGGTATGAACTATCGGATCTTATGCTTCTTCAATTCAATTCTGTTTTGAGCTTTTCGTTGCCAGATTATGCTGATGATGAATGCTTCGTCTTTTCTTAGCTCTTCTCGGTTCCCAGTGAACTTCTACGGGTTGCATAACTCAGAGATTACTGAAGAAAGGCTTCAGAATGAGCAGGTGTTATCCGAAGGCCCTAGTCAAGTTTTCTGTTAATTGGTTCTTAACTATATTGATCTCTATCGTTCTACCCTGCTGTTACTTGTTGTTTTAGGTACGTATATTCTTCGCAGATGTAACGAGGGTTTATTTAAAATGGAATGGTCCTTGTGGAGCATCACTCTTACAGTAAGAATTAAAAGTAAATTACTTTTGTTTTCATTAAGCTTGTTTTAAGTTAAGTCTGAGTTCTAGTCATGCCTGAGCCAAGTGGGATAAAATTGTGGTGAAATGAGTAAACAAGAGAAGAGGCGTGAGGAGGCGATAGTTGGGGACATTTGAGGCAGGAGCGCGTGGGGTTGGAAATTGCCTTTCTGTCCCCATCAAAAGAGAGGGACCACCCCCTAGGGTCTCTTCCTTCCCCTGCCCTAACTTATCTCCCCTTGCTATTTAAACAAATGAGGTTAATTTCTATTCGCGCGCCACATCTGGACCTCTTACGTCCCAAGTGAATTAAATGTCTCTATTTATTCTAGGGATATTCTTAACTATGCCTGCGTCTTTCCTAATAGCAGTATAGGTTAACATACGCCACTGTGTGTATTATTCTTTCTACGCGTTCGATTTTCGTTCTGAAGGGTATTTTATCTGCGGATGTACGGAATATATTTATTATACGTCATTTATACTTCTTTTGTAGGCTCTTTTCACTAAAATGAGAAGTTTAATGAACTATTAAGTGCTATAGTACAAGCCATAAAATATTTCGAATTGCAAGAAAATTTTCTAGTTTCCATTTTCATTAAACTGTTATTAAAATTTCTTCTTGGAAGATGCTCTCGGATAGCCAAGAGGTGAAAGGGATCTTTCGTCCCTGCGAGAGCCCATGTGCATGTGTCGAAACACTTTTAATAATATCAATAACCCTTTTGTGTACGGATTAAATTGCTTATCATTGCTACAGCTGATATTTATTGAAAACAATGACGTAGGGTATAAGGATATCCATTTGCTTAGTGGAAATATTTTTACGATTATCAAAGTTAAATCGAATCCATTCCGAAATAATCCGATATACCAGTCTCAGAAGTTCGTTAAGATATTCATAATCAATAGACCAACGAATAAAACAAGAATTTTTTTGCTTGCATCTCGAATAACTGAAGTAGCTAAATTTACCTTTCAAAGTGGTTTTCAGTAACACGTGCGCAACCAATTTAATAATTGCGAAATAATCATCACGGCTAAAGTAACAGCAGTTGCAGAACACCAATGAGAGGAAAGATATTTCCTTTATAACCTAAGGAATAGAGTGCATTCAAAAGTGCTATAACACTTAGTTTAGTGAGGCATTTAAGTGTTCGAGCACGTGCGGAGAGAGAATCGCAGAATTTCAATCAGCTCGACGAGTTATTGGATGCGCTATCTCCCGATATGTTTCAAGTATTAATTTCACTCTAATTGAAGAAGTGAAACTGATTTCAACGGATAAGTTATTAATTATTAATTTTATAAATTATTAAGGATAAATTATTTTATAACATACATAAATGTAGTAATCGATATACAGCACATTAATATCGTTTTTAGCTTAAATTTGTTTTAAATAGATGTCTTTAATGTAAAATATTGTTTCCAAGATTAAATCCGATATTTTCGTTAATATATTTGTAATGATAAAATATATTACCGTTAATAAGCGACCATTATTATTGAATAAAATAATGGAAATATTTAAAATTATGTAAAGATATTCGAAAACATTATCATGTTAAGAAAACAATTTCAGATGTAAAATGAAAACGGCGAGCTTCGAAGAGATTCGAGAATCACTAGCGAGTTTCTTCGATTTTTGTGAGTGACTTATAGACTTTGACGATCAATACATTCCAAAATATCTCAGAAGCAACGCTATTCACATAATGAGAAAGTTTCATAAACTCAAAGTCAGTGAGAACCAATGAGATCTTATTAAAGTTGAAGTAACGAGGAACTTCCAGACCGCAACTCAGAGTTTCTTCATTCGTTCGGAAAAACCATATTTGATCATCCCCTTATTATGGAGTCGATACACTGACGTGAACTTCCATCCATCGTTAATTTACTTCTTCGAGTCAAGTTGCTCCCTCTCGACAATATTCCCCGCACACGAATAAATTATTAATCGTGTAAGCGTATTTGGTTTTTGCATCCCCTTGTAGATCCTGTCTCCCGATGAAGGGGAGGTCGTTTTTTGAGGAGTGCTTACAAACAAGAATCGCTTGTTCACGAAATTGAATGCGGTCGAGAGATGGAATTGAGAGGTTGAAATTGAAGGGAAAAGAATTAGGAATTCAGTGGGAAAAATGAAAGACAAGTGAGCGATTGATTCAGACAGTAATTAATATCTACTTAAAACCCGCTTAAGTAGCTCCCGCTTAAGACGTTTTAGACGTGGTTTTGTGACGGTTCCACGAAACACATGGTAAAACACCGCTCCCTGCTTCTCGCTGAAGGGTTTTTCCCTTCCTTAAATGAGCTGCAGCCCACAATCTGTCGGATCCGAAATTGAGATCTTCTCTATCACCGCAGAACATAGATGGTCCCAGGTTCGAATCCCAGTGGGAGCTCACATGCTAAATGATCTCAGCTGTCGAAACAGTTTTAACAATATCACTTCTACCAAAACGTAGATTAAAAAGTCGCTTTTCTTCACTTCAACTTACGTCAATACTTTGCTAACAATCTTTGACTTAGTGCTATCTAAAGAAGTTAACATCGAAAAGACCAAAAAAATTGAGGGCTATTGAGCGTAGTCTCAGAGCTGTTAAAAATTGATTATTCTTCCCCAATAGTATATCAGGTAAAAACTGTTTTATTGTAGAATTAAAAGTGAGCAAAATTGAGTAACTGAATCGCTTTTTTCGTGCGGAAAAGCAAACCATTCTTAAAAAATATGATGTAATGCAACCATAATTACACAACCTGGTTGTGAAGCCATCTCGTTCAATGCGGAGTTGTGATTTCCCGAGAAAAGTCTTAACCTAGTTTCCCTTTATTTGGAGCAAAGTTAAGAACTTGAATTATCTATAAATTGTTGTGAAAATAACGGCAAAAGGCTGTACAAGAAGTGAAAAAAGTCGCACAACTTAATAAGCAAAGTAAAAATTACATTTCCATCGTTTAACGGCAAAACTTTGAAAATAACTGGACAACCAGGTCATCACCACAAAAGATTTATTTTATTAAGCAAGTAAATTCTTTTAAACGCACATAAAATAAGAAATTAAATAAATTTTCTCTAGAGGGAATGATTTATGACATTTTGCATAGCACCATTAAAGTTTAAGTACGGAAGGTATATTCACTGCGATATTTCATGTAATGTTTCCCTAGATATCATGGCACGAAACATACTGAAAAGCGATTATAAAAATAATCATTTTCTCTTGAGCTCTTCCGCTGCTTAGATCGGACGCTTATCTTCCAAAATATTTATTGCATTTCTTGCTTGATGGTTTAGAAACGTGTCCTCAAAACGTTTTATCCTCTTTTTCGCTCTCCCTCTGTTGTTTCCTCCTGCAAAATCCTGAATCTGGTTTTTCTTAATTTTTCTTTCCGCTCAGTCTTCATAATATTCCATTCCTTCAATTTACACTAATATTTTCTCTTCGCTCCATTTCATCCTAATTTCAACGTATTTCATACCGTATTTATTAAGCATCCTTATGATCATCTTGTTAATTTTTTCACTCTTTAATATTTTGTTTTATATTTATGTAACGCGTCGCACTCATCCCGTCTTCATTTAATGTCAGCTACTCATTTTAACAATCGTCGTCATACTGAAACGATGAAAAAGGAAAGGTTAGGATGTTTCGGAGTTGTTATTTTTCTGATTGAAATATCATTTCAATCTTCGAAAGTTTGTATTTCAACGAAGGTGAGTAATAAACACAGAATTGCTTAGGAAGAAACGGTGGCATTTTAATCTTCACTTCGTAATTGCTACTTAAGTCATTGGAGTTCCAAGATCTGCATTACGTGCAGGTTTTCAAGTGATGCGAACTCGCAGAAAAGGAACCAGTTTGGCAAGGAGAAATAAACACGTCAGATATGAAATACTTCCTCCGGCTTTGTTAAAAGTACAAAGCAGAGGGAAAACTTTCTCCCAATGAGGTAATTTTGGGAGGAGAGCTAGCTATATATAGGCATGCGGCAGGTGCTCTCCCTTCCGCCGGATATGCTATAGTACACACAATCTATCGGCTGAGTAAACGAGATGCTAATTATTCCCAGCGAATCATCCCGCATTCATTCCTACAAACTGCTTCAGCGGATAATGGACCTCACCCTCGCGATGAGCCCACTTCTTCTCATTCCTCAATGTTTACTTCCAATTTCGCCCGAAAATTAGATCTTTCTTTTTTGGGGAAGGTTTCATTGATTCACCGGCAGAGGGGTCACGTCCCTTTTGTTTCTTCGGTTGGGTTTGAACGTCTGTTTTGAGGAATGATGGAATTAACCCTTTGATTGATAAGTGTGGATACAATGAAAGCCGTCATCTTCCGCACTGAGGTGAATTACCAAGGCGGCTTACATTCGATCCCACGAAAACTGACCAAGTTAAACTGACACACATTTGAAAGTTTTGTGAGGTTTCTATCATTCTCAGGCCTTTTGAGTGCCTTTCCAATGAGAATGACCTATGACGTATGATGAATAAATCTTTTTACCAACTGTTTCGTGTAAGCAATTATCATAATGTTAAACTTGAGTCTTTTTCGTGTGTCTTACCATATATTTATTTACCATTATTTTGAGAAATGCTACGGGTAAACAAGCTCATTCATTATCATTGCTTTGTTAGCCTTAATCGTTAGCAAGATGGATAGTGGAGGAGTCAAGGTTCAAACTCAACCTCAGGTTGAATGTTTTACCGATCAGAAAGGTAAATGTAGCGGATAAGGCGTATTTATATTATTAATCATTTAATTATCATAATCATAACTCTTTATATTATTTCATCATTTAATTATTGCTATTTATATACTATCACAAAATCATCTAACAAGATTATAAGATTAGATTTATATATATACAAGTAAGGATGGCACTTATCTAATATTATTTTGCTGTCTTCTCTCACGATCGGGTTCTTAGTTCTATATCTATCTATATATTATTTTAAAACATGCTTTTTTGGTGATCGGGACTTTTCTCCCTTATTACTTCATCAATATACATAAATGAATGACCGTTTGATGGCAAAAGTTGTCAGGTTCCTGCGAAAAATAGTCAGACAAACCAAAAATGCACCATTTGTTAAACAAATTGAAATAATATTTTAATCATCCCATTTTTACTGGACGAAAAAAGGCCCGGGTTGCTATATACAGATTCAATTTGTTTACTTAGTGACGAGTGTAAACAAGTTTTTAAATCGGATAATGCATCTATTCTCGGGCATAAAATGATTCGCAATTAACATTACAGTCTCCATGAACGAAAACTTCGACGTCGTACGCAACCATAACAGTTGAATAACATTGCATCTTGCGGGAGCAGAACGACAGCCAAAGAAACATGAACATTGCCAAATATGAAAGTTTGCGTCACGGTTTCATCATGTGGTATGTTTGAATAATTTTGCATCATATTACTTCCCGGTTTCGTATGTTGCAAATTTTCTATATATCTAAACCTGATATCAAATGATTTTTATTGTTTATATTTCACTCATTGAATAGATAACATTCAACATTTAATTATATTTTTGATTAAAGAAAAGGATGTCCTGCGATTTCAGAAAACTCACCAGCATGTAGTACAAGCTTAACGAAAGCCCAAGCTTTTATTCACAATTGCTATCTCCGAAGCACAAAAATGTATTATTTTGCCACATTAAAGATGTTAGAGACTTTCAATGCGGGGAGAATGCTATGCGCTTTGACAATGTAACACAATGTATTCGTATGAAAGTGTGACATTTAGCTTCCCCTCTAGCTCTCCTCTCCCAGATCAGATCACTGCAGACGAGTGGTAGTTATTTTTGTATTTCATGTATGAAGAGAAGAACATAGAAAATAAATAAATAACGTGGATGCAGAAGGTATGTTTCGTTCTTTTATCTTGGTTATTTAAGTGACACTTCATTGCCGGTATAAAACGAAGTGGTTTTTATAACGACAGATTTAGGTAAAGCTGGCAGTGATATTTTGTATCTTTACCATAATTCATTTAGTTATAAATGCAATGAGTGAATTGAGGTATTCGGTGTAGGATAAGATACATGTATCGTTATAGTGATGACGCGCACCATTCGTGGTTATACTACTATAAGAAAATTTTTAAAGCATTCGATAACATTTATACCATCACGTTCTCTAATATAATAGGGATTTTGTTTGGGTTCATATGGTATGGCGTTAGAAAACGCAAGACATT
This sequence comes from Pachydiplax longipennis, assembly GCA_036926295.1. Classification (NCBI taxonomy): domain Eukaryota; kingdom Metazoa; phylum Arthropoda; class Insecta; order Odonata; family Libellulidae; genus Pachydiplax; species Pachydiplax longipennis. The sequence continues at coordinate 2,624,500 of JAVFKF010000012.1, read as the reverse complement.
TTATTTGGCTATTGAGTTTTGTTGCTGGATGTGTAGAAGGCGATATCCATCGCTACAATCGAGGTATATCGAAACAGACACTGATAAAGAATATGAAGGTGTGTATTTTTAGGTATGTTTTAGTTTTTGTGTATTTGTTTGTAAAGATTAGTGTTTGTTGAAGTGTATTTGGGTGGGAAATTGAGTATCAGTATCGTCTGCGAAAGTTTCGCACGGGGCAACTAGTGTATATATATATATATATATATATATATATATATATATATATATATATATATATATATGTATATATATATATATATATATATAGTGTATATATATATATATATATATATATATATATAAGATGCGATAATACATTAATTAATACTTATTTATTTAATCTTTCATTATTTTTTAAAATTTCATATGATGAAGATTAAAAGGAAGCAATGATTCTTTTTTTTTAATTCAGTTGGTCTTAATCCATCTCATCAGTTTATTTTTGTTCATTGCAGTTATTTATACCTACCGCAATCTTATAGGTTTTACTATGGGTAAGTGATGTTAGTGAAGAGATAAAAGTCTAAGACGAGTGACTTCTTTCTGAGAAACCCTTATAGGAACCCTTATATTTCCGTAACCCAATTTGAAATGCGTTGTAAATAAGCTGAAATGGATACACATCGTTATTTTCCTATCGTACATGTTAGACTTGCGAAAACACTTAGTGAAGAGAGAACGGCTGAAGTTCGTTGAATCCGATTCCGAAAAAGAGCGAACCACTCCGCCGATGTAATTAGTTTCATTTTTAGGCAATCGCACCCCCCGCCAATGGAAGAGATCTTCATTCATACAAGTTAATTTCAAATTTAACTTTCCTCAAATATCGGATTATATTTTGATAATATACTTCATAAATCTCCTCTAGATATATTCTTAAGGAACGCATAAATTTTCGGGTTACCGGATCACAAAAATCTGTTGCTGAATAAAAAAGTCCCGGCCTGCTTGCAACAAAAACGTATATTACTGAACTTATTATGCTTGAATTTACCAATGGTTAAGCAAGATATATGGTAAGATTTTTATGGTTTGAAGTTGATTCGTTCTCTCGAAAAGAATTTTTATTTAAAAATTTACCATCTCTATTCTTTTAAACAAATCGATCTTACCATTATAAAGAAATTCATAGCTACGATAGGCAATTACCTATTAATTTTTAAGCGAAGTTGTCAACAGTATTGTTTCCAGATATTTTTTAGAACTCCGATTTTCCTTCCTTTCGCAAGAATGGTGTTATGTATAGTTAAAATTCTCCTTGAATCATTTGCCAGTTTCAACGAATGAGTATTTTTAGTACAATCCTCATTGTGTTATTAATCCTCATTATTTCTCGAATTACTTTTCAAGATTTTAAAATTCTACGATCAAGCCTGCTTTCTATCACATTGAATTGTCTTACTTCATATAATTGCCAAAATGAGCGTAATAATTTGAATAGTAAGGTGAAATCGTGGTCAGTGGTAATCGTCAATCACTTTCTAGGGAGTAGTCAATCATTAATTGGATTATAGACCGCTATATTCCATGAATAATGCATTTATGTACATGCAATGTCCTCGATTACATGTATCATCCTATCTTCTTTCATCTATATACTTCTCCTCCGGCGTAGCATTTCGAATTTTATGCTTAAAGTAACGGATCTCCCTGAAGGGGGATCGGTTCCAGTCTAGTTGGCCGAGAGGAAATTTCGTCGGGGATTTGCGTACGCATGATCACGTAATTAGCGTGCGAATCTTGATGAGAAGATATCATCTCGAAGCGGAGCTTTCGCCATGTTTACAGGCAATAACAACGCACGTTTGCAATGCGGGCTGCGTCATTTCAGGGAAAACCTTGCTCAATGTAACTTTTTCAGGGCAACTCCAAATGTATTTACTGCTTGGGGAAATCAAATATTTTCTTTAACTTAAACATAAACGTCAAAAAATGCCCTCGAATAAAGAATTAGTTGAAAAAACTAACTACGATCTGAGAAAATTTCGTATCAAAATCGAGACTAAAAATGAATACAAACACCTTGAGAAATTTTGACGCGCTGGAAGTACTCTTAATCCATTACAAGGAGTTTGCTTTTATTACGTATGCGAGAATATATCGATAATTGGAGTTTGAAGTCCTTTGATAGGTAAAAAGAGAATGAACTTTATCTACCGCAGTTACTCTTTATTGTTTCTTCATATTGCCAACTGGTGATTACGATTATTTTTGCTGGTTAGTTATTCAAGCTAGTTTTCTTTAGTCAAGTGTAAATGGAACTTTATCACATATTTTAGAAATATATTTATGATTATTTTTTTGATTAAATTTAAGAAGTGGAAGGTTAACTCTCTCTCTAACCAAGGGGTTGCATCCATCAGGTATAGTTATCTAATTCTTTAGCTCACCTAGACATGTGTGAAACTCTGCATCATCTCATTTTTATTGAAGTATTTCATGAGAACAAAACGAGAATTTTAAGTACTAGGCAACTGAACAAAGCTAACCTCCTCACAGATGGAGTGATTAACGGTCACAGTTAATCCCTTACTTTCAATATTATGTCTTTTCTTTTATTCCACCACTGCTCAAAAAAGCTTGATTCTTTCCTTCAGTCGTCGATACTTTTACAACTTTCTCTCTCCTTTCACTTCACCTTCACATCTGTATTCCACCGGAGAATTCGATGAGGCGAAATGAAAGAGTGAAAAATGAGACGGCGGGTCTACTGGAGGATCCCCGAAATAGCTGAAACGCTACTCCTATTCTTTCCTTATACAAATTTCACCTTCCTCTAGAACATGTCTTTGGGTACTGGAGAAGCATCTTGGAATTTATTCTCCTTCTTACGTGGAAAGATGTTCTTGAATGAGATTTCGGGTTAACTAGATATTGAAGCCCTCCCGATTAGATAGCAATAAATAGTAGTAGCAATAAAGTATTTGACGAAGGTTCTCTAAATTTCAGATCAAATAAGATTGGATTGAATTGAAGATACAAATTTCAACTTGTTTTGTCTTTGTGCTCTTTTGTTTTTTGTCCTACTTAAGAAGTTTCTCGAGACCCAGAAATAATTTAATTCCCATCCCTCCTGGACTTATGAATTTCGGGAATTCACGCAAAAATCTCATTCAGTTCTCACAAAATATTTACAAATTCCACAAATAATTTTGTTATCTTTTCAGTGCATCGACGTATTTTTACTTTACGTTCAACAAATTTCATTGTAATATTGGAAGGTATCATCTATAAAATTCAGATTTTCATTAACAGCTTTTCTGTGTTCTAAGTTCGCCACAAACTTTATTTGGTTAAAGCGGTGCTCCTGTTATTTCTACTATGTATGTTGGTTCTCAAAATCGTTTTTTTCCTCTCTTTAATTATTTGCATGGTTTCTCAGAAAGCTTTAGATTATCGTATATTTCAATGGTAAGGACAAAAACTTAGCAATGAGTTTAATGTTCCCAATTAATTACTATCAGTAACAAAATATATTTCCTCAATTTCAAGAGACCGCATTAAGTAATTCTTCAAATGCTTTATTTCTACTATTCTCACTTAACTATGTCTGTATGTAACTATTGAGATTGTTGGCGTATTAGGTTTATGTATAACATGAGCTCAAGTATATCAATTATTAGACGTTCAACATTCTAGTTTTGATAGAAATTTTTTAGAAATGCGTCAAAGCAAACTTATTGTAGTACAATCAAATTACTCGTTATTATTATTATACAAAACCGTCGCACATAGACATCATGTCAGGTGGCAACGTTTATACAATACAACTTTATACGCACTATCTAATACATAAACAATACAAATATAATTTCATATACAATATAGAGTCCGTAAATGAAAACATCAAAGAATTACAACACATCTACAGCATGCACACACTACATCAACTATTACACTAGTTAGTTTATACACTAAAAGAAGTCAATTTGCAAATATATACGCATAAACATGATATAACATTTCATATACTTATTTAAATCACTGCAATAACATGAACATAATTGAAATGAAACTCGGACAGCATCAGCCCTTGTTAATACCAATCATGTAAGACTTTTCAGGGTTCACGGCTGCCGAAGCGGCCACGGGGCACACTAAGTGCCAACCTTTTATCCCCCACCAGGCAGTTCGACTCACATTTCGTAATTACCCGGCTTATTATTTGTTTTACTTATACTATTTACAAAGCTTTTTGTGTTCTTTGGGAAGGGCTCGAAGACGTCTGCAGGTAGACTGTTCCATTCTTTGATACTTCTATTTAAAAATGAAGACTTCTGATTATCAGTTTTCTCTCGAATATATCTAACTTTATGCTTGTGATCGCGCCTACCCAAGTAATCTACTTCCCTAACTCTATTGCCTATTTCTTTGAACGCAGGCATGCCAACGTAAGTCTTGTAGAAAACCGATAACCTCTTTTTCTTCCTCCTAGTTTCCAGACTTTCCCAACCTAATTCCTTTAGCATCTGCATTACACTGATACATTTATTATACTTCCCTAACACAAATCTCGCCGCCCTTCTTTGCACCTTTTCTACTTCTTTTATAGTTCCTATATGATAAGGATCCCACAAGCATTCTCCGCATTCTAATAGAGGCATAACCAACGACTTATACGCATTTTCTCTACCTTTCTTGCATGATCTTTTAAGAGTACGTGCTACAAAATTTAATGTTTTATTGGATTTACCTAAAATATTTTGTATATGAGCGTCCCATTTCAAATTGCTACTAAAAGATACACCTAAGTATTTTATCTTACTTTCCTTCGCCAGAACAACTCCTCCTAAATTATAAGAATACTGAAATTCAGTCTTGTTAAAGCTAATAATCTTACATTAATCGATATTGATCTTAATTTTTTTAAAGAGACCCAATAGTTTAATTTATCAATATCATCCTGTAGCTCACTGCAACCACCATTCGTTTTGATTACTCTGTAACTAATGCAGTCATCCGCGAATAATCGTATACGAGATTTTATTGCATTCTGCGTTAATGAATATTAGGAAAAATAAGGGCCCTAGTACACTACCCTGCGCTACTCTTGAAGTTACCTTAACTGCGTCTGACATTGTATTTTCAACTTTTACTCTCTGCGTTCTATTTCGAATAAAAGCCTCCGTCCATTTGACTATCCTTGGGTCTACCGCCATCATACTCATTTTCTGCAGCAGAAATTTACCTTGTCTAGACCTAGATTTACCTTGTCAAAAGCCTTCGCTAAATCAACTACAATAGCATCTACCTGTTCTGCCCGGCCCTGTGCTTCTACCAAATCCTGATATAATCCCAGCATCTGTGTTTCACAGGAGTAACATTTTCTAAATCCATGCTGGTTTTCGTTAAGCCACCTCTCTGATTCCCAAACCCGTTTTAAGTAATCCCCTATAATTTTTTCGGATACCTTACACACCACGCTAGTTAAGCTGATAGGTCTATAATTTTTAGCTACAAGTTTCGTGGCTAAATTTAATAATAGAAAATAATGTAATAAACTTGCCACAAATGATTTCGTTTTTAACCAAAAAGGTTGACATGATAGTCTAGGTCTCATTGGACATATTAGACTATACCGCAGTTCCTTTTCTTCTTTTAGCATAATTATTCTAGTGTTAAAATTAATTCAATCTCATGAAATGTCGAACCTAGATATCGACTACTTCTGTGATTAGTTCGATATATGTACATACATACATCAAGTTATGAAATCATCGCAAAGAAAAATAAAGCTTTTGAATTTGTATGCACGCCTAGAATGGAAAGTAGATCGTTTTCCACAATAGAATCTTTAAATATTATTGAAGAATATTGTACGAGTATTGTACAAGTTCGGAGGCAACGTTATTGTTTACAATATTTTAAAACTAATAAATAGTGAAGTACTTCATACAATATTGATTAGGATAATATAACATTTTTTTGTTATCAACGAAAATATTTCAAAGAGCTAAAATAATACACCTTTATATATATATACACACACACACAAATAACGTTGCCTCCGAACTATTACTCCATCTGTAAAGAATTAATTGATACAAATAAAATACTTATAAAGATATACGTAATCGTTAAATGCTCATAAATTATGGAGTACCATTAATAATGTACTAAGTTGGAAAATAAATATTGATTCAAATGTTATACGTAGTTGCTGTACTATAAGATATTCTCGCAAAAATTATAAAACCATCTTTCTTTATTTGCCAACGGAGATTCAAGTAGATTAACACCGGACGAATGCTTTATATTTTATTGACATCTTCTTTATTATAAAATACGTAGCCCTGAGCCCTTACAGCGTCAACACGGCTTTAAGATGGCAACGGATCTCAAATGTCAATATTTTAGAAACCTCCAATGAAACACAGAATTAGCGCTCTTCTTGAGGGAAATATTTGCGAACCACTTCGCCTTTTACGGATCTTTTGTTTGTTTGCTTCGTGCAGCGAATTCTCAAACGAGCGATTGTAACGCGCTCTTGCGTCATCCGCGAGAAACAATCCGTCGGCTTAATTTCCTTTGCTCTAATTAAAGAATCAATATTCCGCGGCGCAAAAGCGTTCTCTAGAATACATCGTTGAGTAATTTGAAGCGTGTTGCCGCTCCAACATACTTTTGCTTGGTTCGTTAACGCTTCTTTCCACAGCTTTTTATCACACGCTTCGCATACGTTCATACTTTGCTAATTCAATTCTGTGGACTCCTACTTGTATCGACTCCACTCCTCGCGTATTGGTCTTCCACGTCGTCGAAATGAAAACAGGAAAGGGTGAACGATTCTGCGGAAATCTGAATAAATCTTGTGATTCGTCGGATCTGTTGACTTAATGGAAATCTGCTTTCAAATCACTTAGACAAATATAATATTGAAATAAAATTGATAATTTTCCCCGAGGATTTATGATAGTGATTTAAATTTGATGATTTTTAAAAAATAGTCACCAATTATGGCAACATTCATCATTGGTAATAATGTTAGATATTTGTGTGAATGCTGTTATTATTGCTTGTTTGAAATATTTTTTTCCGTTTGATGTTCTTATCCAAAATAATAAGTATCCATGATGAAGATCCCTGGGAATATCCTAGGATAATAACTTTGTAATATTATTTTATTATATATGACCCTCTAAAGGCTTTATAAATTTCAAGTTTCCCGTCTGAGTGACCGGCTTCCCTAAATTACGCAAACTGGGGCTTCAGATCAGAATGGATTGAAAAGCCATCGAAGTTTTTCGTTGCAAGACCGTTTACTATTCAGAGGTAAAGCAGACAAATATCACTGACACCTTTTCTATAGGAAGAGGCATCTCATTTTTTCGTAATTCATGATTTTGAATTCCAGAAACTTACAAATACTGTAATACTATCCTTTCATTTTTTAACCAATGACGGAAAACTTTCATGATATGTACATAAATAGGGTATGATTTATGTAGCGAATAGATAAGATTGCTTCAAGCTATCTGAATTTTAATTCATGGACGTAAACTTTAATTTTAATATCTTTTTGTGAACGCACCTTATTAATATACCGTAGATAAAATTAGTAAAGGTGAATAATGTATGGGCTGAAGTACCGTTCATACCGAGATTGGTAACCCACTTGATTCAGGCAATGACTGGCGCTATATTTTTCTACCCATTTCTTTATTTATTGCTTATTTATCTTCGTGATTGTGTATTTATATTCGCTTACTTACATTTTACTACTTCCGCTCATTTTAGTTTATCTATACTTGTTTTTGATGCAATCAATTTGAAATGCTACATGCTTTATTCATGTGTGGTAATAGCGAAAACTTTTGATTCCTAAAAGTAGCCATTAAATATGCACAGTGTAAAATGCCTTAGACTCAAGTTTAACTTAAAAGTAGGCATATTTCCTCTATTTTTAATATTAACTTGGTGAAGGAAAGATGGCTCGATAATTTAAAAATATAATGTATAGTAGTTGCAGTGATATCTAGAGTAATAAAGCCATTATTTGGAAAATTCGTCGAAAGAGATTAATGATGCGAGCCACGCCTTTTTCCGCGTTGGTCCATCTTAATACCTCCCGGATGGAAATCCTCGCCTATTCTTGCGGATTCCGAGTTGCTTTTGTTTGCATGGATTCGATGTTGTCTATTTGCCAGCTCAGTCGTGCTTGGATAACAAGCTACGTGACATGGCTTCGGTGTAAAGAGAAAATTCGGGAGATTGAATGGGCAGATGGATGTGATGATAAGTTGGAAGCAAGATATAAGATCTCCATCATCGGAAATTCATCATGCTCTTCTTTTAAGCGTATTTATGGAATTTAGTTCCCTAATTTACTTTCAGGGGGGAATAAGTAATTAAATATTCTTTCAGTCAATTTTATTCTTTCCTCCCTTTTCTTACCACATTAAAATTCAGACTTATTAGATGTTTTCTTATTGTATCTACCAGCACTCTCTTTTCTCTTTCTCCTCTTTCAGACTTATACCTACTGAGATCTGATTATCTTAACCAGATCTGCAAATGCTTAGTTTGAATGGACAATACAAATATGTTGATAATTTCTCTTCCTATCTTTTATTTACTTTACTATTTAGAATTACTTCAATTACCAATAAGTCTCCCCGTATTTTCACCATCTTCATCTGTGGACGTTTTTCCACGTCGTAGGTTTGTCTCCGCAAACCTTAAAAAGCAGTTTTATTCCTGCAATCAAAATTTTTCTGTGGTTATTCCTATCTACGTACATATACCCTCTCTTATATGTATATATACATAAACATATAAGAGAGGGTAAAACAGCTCATACAAATATTTAATTTTATTTTTATATGTGAGTAGACTATATAACATAGGAGTTAACATGCCAATAATATCGATGAAGATGTGCCACAATACTGCCTCCCGAAAAATAAAGAATGTGTTGAAGAAAGATGAATCAATGCTTTGAGTAAATATTATCTGTAACGGCATATTTATATGCTAAAAGAGAGAGCATTTTTCAAGTATTCCAATGTTTTCAAAGACCCTGCCGAAAGAAGTTACCTTCAAAATATCAATGTATATCTCATTAAGAAGTCTTGGTCAAATTGATTAAGAGTGCTTTATGCATTAACATTTAGTTTATTCTTGAATTATGTGTAGTAAAAATTGTCAATTTATAGAATTGTCTTTGTTATTTTAATTTTATATATGTTTATAAATATTAGTTTTTAAATACGAATTCTTTGTTTTAATAATTTATAAGATACGCTGATTTCCTTTGTTACTTTGATATCATATCATATTTATATACAGGCGTTATGCGTTGAATTGATTTATTCATTAGCGGCTTGCATGGCTGTTTATAAGGACATACATTTTATAAGTTTGTTGAGAAGGAAGGCCGCGCTGCACCGAATATATTACCGTTTTGAGGTTCGCTCTTCGGACGGCCTTCGGAAGCATCCGAAACGACGTGTCGAATTTTATAAAATCGAGATAAATAGTCGCTGTTACTCTTATAAAGAGACGTCCGATTTCATTTTATTTATCCTGAAACAAGTGTCCCGGCATCTCGTCTCTGAGATCACTAAATTGATAAATATGATGATAATATTGGCTGAGATAAATATTTCTCTATTAGATCTAAAATGAAAATGTAAGTTTATTTTGATTTATAAATCCATTCCTCAGCCATAATTTTAACTTTGGAATGTTTTTTTCCTTAACCACTCGATCCGTGGGGAGCTCAATGCTGTCCTGAAATTTTAAATGGAATCCTTAGAAATACATTTAAGTCTTGAAATTGATAAAATATTTACCTTTGCTGTGATCAGTTGAGCACGTAACTGTCGTTATCCAACACTCTGATGGGAAATATACGAGATGAATGTTTCCTAATTCCGACTGAATGTTCCTGTCGAGAGAGAGAATTATTCTATATTCATGCATAAAGTCATAAAACAACTTTTTACGCATTGAAGGGCTCATCGATATGGTTTAGGAATTTATCGAATAAATTGTTCTCTCAGTCCGAACTTAATTAAAGCTTTTACAATGCAATAAACGTTAAACATAAATAAGAACCTCAATTGTCTTGATCTATTCCAACTTACCCCAGTCGACCCCGTAGTGCCTCGTTAAGTCCGAACCGCAGATTCGAAATTTCGAAACTTTCTCCGTTCTACATACTGATATATTGAGAAGATATATACAAAATGTAAAACCCGGTAACTTTTCGTCATTTAAAAGCTTTTCCATTACCTTTTCTTCTATTTTAATATTGATAAGAAATTTAAAGGAGATTCTAGTTCACGCGCTAATTCAACGATGCAATGAGATGCGTCCGTTTCAACTGACAAAGATTGGAGAGAGCCCTTTGAAATGCTGCCTAGGAAGTTCAACGATTCCAGATTTTGCTAAATTCTATTGGGAGCATCGACCCTTTAGCTTACATTGACCATAGGTAACATTCATTCTTCCCTCTTTTGTAAGGGTTTATCCTGTTCTACACCTGTTCCTCGGCGCCTTTTTAGCACCCGTTCGGTATACAATGCTTTTCTTTCATGTCTTCCTTCCCATCTTTCACGTCGCTTCTGATATTTTTAGAAACACGCACCTCTTTATCCTCTAGTTTGCCTTCAGCATTGTAAACTACCTAGTTTCGTCGTAGGATTTCATTCGAAATTCGCTATTTAACACTCGCACTTAGGACTCATTGCGATCATCTCATTTCACACTCGGTGAGTAATTAAAAAGTAGTTCACCCTTTTAATTGCTGTTTAGTTATCCCTTAAGGCTCCTATAAATGTATAAGATCTTCTAAATGCGAAGATTCTTCAACTTTATCATCGACGCTTTCAAACATATTTGGTTAAAGTTTCAGATCTCTGGCGAAGTATCAGTTAGCGTATAGTTTGAATGAATTTTCTTTTGGTTAAATCTGATTAGGCTAGTTCATTGTATTTTACATTCTATCTCCAAACGCTGTTTATCTTTTCTACAGAAACTGTTTGTAATAGCTTTTTCTCTTTGAAACTTTGATAGTCAAAGAAAAGTTGGTTCGGTTGATTAAAATGCCTTCTATAGTTGCCTCGCTTTTATATGACAATCACCCTATTATGTTATGTATTAAAAATACCGATATAACAATATAAGATACTCTACTAAAATTTTGGAAACCTAGGGAATTAAAGATTTAGCATTTTAGGAAATGTACAAATCATTTCGCAAAGAACAATTGTTTCCTAAATATTTCAGATTTAATTCGGTATCCAGCCGAGTGTGCGTCGATATTCACGAGTAGTTTCTCACTTTCTGAATTCGCCATTAGCTTCGGTTCTGTAATCTCTGTTGGTTACTTAAGCTAATTGAAAATACCGAAGGAATGAAGTTACTAAGAAAGATTATGATTAGCGGCTGAAGATTGAATATTGGAAATAGGAGAGAATCAAGCAATTTTCCAGATAGATAAAAAAAGCAATCCTTGTATTGTTAATGATAAAACGAATTATGAAGGTGATATAGAATTATAAGTTGATAAAAGAATATCTCCTGAGAATAGTTGGGGAAGCAGTGAATTATGTAATCGCGAGTGAATAAATGAATAACTTTTAATGAAACGTGGGTGCTGATAAAATAACAGAAGAACAGGCAGACAACGTCAATTTGGCCAACGGAAGAAATCTAATGTAACAAGGAGCAAGGCTAAGGGGATTAGAATAATTATTTTTATATATTATGTAATTAGAAATAACTGGATAAACGTGACTACAGATAAAGCGCATTTTTTGCCTCGTCTCTCCTTTCTTTGAATCGATGAAATTAAAATGCATTTCGAATGTCTAAGTTTGGAGCTATTACTGTATTATTGTTTAAAAACTTTGAATCATTAACGTGAAAGAAGAGTAATAATATTTTTCTTAGTAATTTTATTTATTTTAGAATTTATAATTTTAAAATTTTCCACTTTTTTCTTGTGTTTTATAGATTATGTGTCCTGAATAATCCCCGTATATTAGAAATCTTGCAGTCTTACCTATTTTGACATGTCGCTATATCTGTGTGAGCACCTTCCTTTGATCTGATGGCTTTTGTTATGCTTATATAGTTAACCCTGATCCTGTTCCTGCCGCACGCTTTTAAATATTTACGCAATGTCACTCCCACAAAGCAAACCTAACGACAGCTCCTTCGAACCGAGAATAGCGCTCTTTCTGAGAATAGAGTGTGATAACCAAGAAGTAAGTCAGCGATGTTTTATTTAACTGCCAAGTTTTTTTCCCTTCTTAAACAATACTGCCGTTAATCGAACTAGGTGCATAGAAGAAACGTAAGGATAACCGCAATATGTAAATGTAACTAGTATAAGTTAATTAAATCCTCAGGAATGAAATTTTTGTTTACTTAACTAAAAATAGAAGAAAATCATAAATAGTAATGACGTTTCTATTTACACGTTTTCTTTTTTCCTTCTTCGTTAAAAATTTAGCTATTATAGCGGTTACTTTAAGCATTTCCCTTCCTCATGAGTCATTTCTTGCAGTAGTGTTTTTCCTGAAGATTATACTGTTTTTCTATACCTCATAGTAGTGCCATTCCTGATTCTTTTGTTTCCGATCTATTTGTTCTGAATATAAAATCGCGAAGGGCTATATGATGGAAGAGACATTGTAGTCTCTGTTTTTCACAAAGTAAGAAATTATTTAATCTTCTATATCGATATTTATAATAACCATGTTATTTCAATTTTAAATAATTGGCCACTTTTAGCTTGTTGGGCCATCTCTTCTAAGCTGTACTTGTTTTCAAAAACATCAATTTTCTTAGAAGAATACGAAAAAAATAGCAAAGCATTCAAATTCCCTGTCAGCTATTGCCCAATCCTGAGCTTATTTTGTGTCATATTAAACATGTGAAGTTCGGTAAAATTGCGCCTAAAAAGTCAGTAAAAATCGAGTCGCCCTCGCGAAAACTTCCAAATTCCGCTAATCGCTGAATTCTAAACGCGAACGTTGGCGTAGCGAATTGAAAAGAGAACTGTTTTTACCAGAGACACAACACAAGCAACCGGAAAACGTCCTGTTTTCTCTAAAGGGTTTCCAAAGCCCACAGAATTCTCAATTCTGCAGTCATCCGCGTCATATTTCTGGGCGACGCGTGGTGGATGACCGCAACCTCCCTCCCAATCTTTCTCTCGTAAGAGAAGATTGGTAAAAAACGGATGAAAAAAGTGCTGCCTTTAATGAACTCAAAAGACGCAGCTGCCTACGGATGTATGACATTCCTATTGTTTCCCCTTTAACTTCTCCTTTAGTTTTTCTTAATTTACTCGGCGCAGCTGCGAAAGGAAGAAACGCTCTCTCTCTGAAATTGCGCCGCTATGTTTCGAGATATCTCCCATAATAAGAGATAATTTTATCTCGTTATTCGCGCATCTTATTTCGCCTTATATCTCCTTTTTGTGGAGAATTGTGATTGTTTGTGTACATTTGAAAAGGAATTCGGTCACGTCCACGAGTGACGTCTATGAGCAGAATGTTATTTGGGGTTATTTTGTGTCCTTAATCGTCAACTGTTTTAGAACTTCATTTTTGGGATATGCATTCTTTGCTTTCTTCCGGTAGATGTAATTCACCGTATGTAGCGTTCCGTCAAAGATAAATGCTCAGTTAAAATAAGTAATTAACTAATGCTGTTGAAATATTAATGGAAAGATTCCCAAATATATTACTACACGCACAAGCATTCAAATATTTTAGAAATATGACGAACGTCTTTCGGATTTTAATTCGGAATCATGATCGAAAATAAATATCGCTTAGTGGGTTGGTTGCCTCGGTGAGGATCTCTGGGTGTGCTTGGTGTGGAACGCTGCTTCTTTGCTCATAGTAGCTCCCGTTTACAAAAGAATCAAAAAATCATTTACGAATTCCATAATCTGGCTCCTATACAGCGAAGAATAAAATACAGAAGAAGAAGTAATTCATTGTGATTAAATCGAACATTCTGTATTCATAATCTCTAAATATATTTAATGATAAAGAAGTGTCATCTATGATGACACTTCTTATATCATCTATGACATATTTGTAACAACTGGAATCGAGACGAAGTGGGGAAAGCGCTGCTTGTGATCATGTATTTATCTTCCAACTGCCGCCAGTTTGAGTGTAAGAGGGCTAAAAGGATAAACATTTCACGACTAACCATGACATAATTTTCCACAACTCAGTTTATGAACTTTAGGAAAAGGGTGCGCGTTATTCATTTAGCTGTAGAAAATTAGACTTTTCCTCTTTGTGATACAGCTTAGTAAACCGTGGGTCAACATTTTCCAAATATTCTGATTTCAACATCTAATCCGAAACAACTATAGCCAGTGTCGACTAGTTGATTACTTTTTGTAAACATCTAAATTAGTCGTGAACTACAACCTCGTATAGAATCTTCTGAAGTGTAGAACGAATGATCTTGAATTTAAATATTCAACGCATATTATAGATGTTTAAGAATATGAGGTAGGTAATCTGGTCAGGTAAACTAAATTAATCCTTGGTAATAATAAAACTGAAGGATTTCCTTTTATGTATGTTCTTCGTAGAGAGAGAAAAATTGATTTTGCGTTTTAAGCGGCTCGTACATAATTTCCATTCGAGATAACGTAACTCCACCTCTTCACTGTGTAAGCTGTGAATTAAATTTTAATAGCATACGGTGGATTTTAAAATGTTAATTTTATTAATTTTCACACTTTATTAATTTTATTCAGACAGTTATATAAATACTTTAATAAAATGTTGAAACGTTGTACTATTTCCGAAGTTTCGACGGATTACCAATACTCTGCAGCTGTTAGTGAAATTTTCATTAAAAGAGATAAAGCCCCTTAAAAGCTATTCTTGTATTCAATTGCGATATGTTCCTTGGGCTATGAAATGTTTTTGACAACTAATGGAATGGAATCTAGTGACATTAAGAACCATCTTAGTTTACATTCATTTCGAATACTTTCGATTGAAATTTTAAACGCTTCCTTGAATCCAGTTGAAATTCTGATGCTTTCTAACAATAAGTAATTCTTTTTTCATCTTCACTTTATTCGATAAATAAAACAGCAACAATATTTATACTGAGTTATTCGTTCATAGTTATAGTATTGCTAATGCGTAAAATATTTCTATTGAATTTTTGCAAATTAACTTCGAGTACTTCACAGAAGGATTTGAACTTAAGTTTCCTAAATGTTTTTTTTTACCTTAGCTACTATGAGTTATCCTCCACAATTACACATTTATAGCAAACTCCACGTCATTCCTTTCAGAAGTTAATGCACGCTTGTAAAGGAAGATTCCATTGCCCTCGGCTTCTTAATTACACCGCCTGTCAGCACAGTTTACCTTCTCCAAGAATCTAGAGTTTCTTCCGCAGATGTTTTGGAGATGTTTATCACATAACACACTGAGCTCTGTTAATATTCTTACTGCAGTACCCTCGGCTCTTAACCTCAGTTGAGGAAAACAACAGACTTTAATTGGTTTTTGTGTCAAGGACAAGATATTTTATAATGGGGAGTGAAAAATGTTTAGCATATTGCAAATTATAAAAAAATCCTATTCATGAAGAAGGTTGGAAGTTTTAGAGGTTAAATATTCTATCGACCAAATTCTATTCGATAAATCCACTCTGGTTTCATATGTCATTTTCAGACTTTCTTTCCTTGGATGAAATGATGGAAACTATACGTTGAAATAGGAAAGTCACTTCTCGTCAAAGCAGAACGGATGTTGAAGCAATGTATTCCATCCATATTCGCAATATCCGTGACTTTTATGTTATATGAAAAGAGGAGTAAATTAAAAACGCCGAATCTAAATATAGAGAGGACTCTTTGGAAGTTATTTTGATCACAGCTGGTTTTTATTTTCTTTTTTAGTGGATAAATTGGATTTCGTGCTTTTCAGTAATAGAGCCGTGACGTAGGGAACAAGTTTCCGGGACTTCGCGTCTTTCCAATGTGGCCTCCACATGATCTGGGTTTATTTATCTCGTTTTTTATTTTGCATCCTTTCATCTCTGTTATGCAAAAATAACCCGCGAAAATCTCGTTTGTTTGACTGTTTAAATATTATTGGATGTTTTAATACATTTCTTATTTTTTATGTTCAGTGATCCTGATCAGTATAAAAGTTTCAGCCATATGGAACTGCTCTGTACAAAATGTTCGTTCTCAGCTGTGAAGATTAAATCCTTAAACGGAATATAATTCAAAGTTAGAAGGTATTCATTTCGAGCTATTGAAATTTGAAGTTGAGTTCATGATAATTATTTACTAGCAACAACTCTACCAATGTGCAAAATATACAAATTTACAACAATTCATTCTATGGTACAGCTATAATGATTTCCTACCAGGCTCTAAACATTCACTAAAAAGTGACGAAAAAGGCATGAGCACCTATGAAAAGGAAACAAAAAACATTCCGAATTTTAAAAAATAAAGCAGGGGTTTCAACCCTTCTCTTTAAGAGGTAAGTTAAGTAAGTTATTTTAATTTTTTTCCTATTTGAAGCTTAAGCGAAGAGCGAAATAAACAGATTTCGGTATGAATCCGTCCCAAAAGGACATGATAATCTATAGTAATCTCTCAACAGCTTCTCAATGAGCGAAGTGCCATCCCAGCCTCGGAGGGGTTTAAAGCTGCGGTTCCGGGTTTGAATCCTGATTAGGGCGGGGTTGTGGATCAATCGAAGAGAGACTAACAGTCACCCAAGGGAAGCAATCATCCTTATTTGTCACTTGGAGATTATTCATTGGAGCAAATGTAGCTCACCTGAAGTAAAAACTGTGACAGCTTAAAAGAACTCCCTTAATGCAATCAATCTTTTTCTGATCAATTCATCGTCAATTTGGAATTTCTCTTTTTAAACCAATGGCAAATATTTATTTTTGGTGTAATTATTCCTCCATAATGCTAACGAGTCGCAGTACTGAAAAATATTTGTTATGAAATATATGCATCTCGATATCAAAGCCGACGCTGAAACATGTATCTTCGGTCACATTTTTCAACAATTTATCATGCTTTTTATTAGAGGAAAATGTGATTTGCTCCTCGAGGGAGCGCGAACGTAAAAGATTTGCATATACTTTAGGAGACAATGATAAATGGGCTCGAGTGAGGCACTGCAGTGGTGATGCATTCTGTAAAAATCTGTAGAATTAGTGATGATATAGGTGACAAAAAATACCGAACACATTATGTGAATATAAAATAATTCTATAACGTGCAATAGTTTACGTGCTAATTACGTGGTAATGGAACTCATTCGAAACTTCACGAGGGGAAATATACAATACATTATGTGTAGTGTCGATATAAAACGTTACATCATAAACGATTACCCAATTTAGAAAATAAATTGTAAAATAAAGTTATTTAACTTATATAAACACACGTGCTGAAGACATATGGAAAATGGCGTCCTTGGAATGTGTTTCTATTATGGAAAGTGTTTTAGAACTAATGTTAGTATTATAGGTGTCATTGGTAGTAAAATTAATTTATTTCTTGATCCTTATGTAGGCTGGGATTTTTTTAACCCTTGCCCGAAATATAATAAGAAAACCTATGATTTCATACGTATTGATCGCAGTATGCTGATGGCGCAGGAAACTGCTCGTTAAAAGAGAATTCATTGCGAATCATTCAAGTTATTCCCGAATGAGAACATCAAATACAAGCCATTGAATCTGTTTCTTTTATGTAAGGTTTGGCAGCGTCAATGGAGAGAAAATTGCGAAGGCTTCTAAGGTAATACTCCATGAGGAATATGGATTTAAGTGGCAATTTGACTGTAAATGATAAATCAACATGATTAAATTTATTAAAGGTCAGAATCGAGTATGTTTCTCGTAGCATTTAAAATGAAAATTATAAAGCAATATAAGAAAATAAATTGTATTAGAATTCATTAATACATAAAACACAAGAGAAGAACCACCACATCTTTTAATGCATTGTTTACTAGAAAATGGTTTGGGAAGATTGAAACAATAGAGAGGCCATTGATTATGACTGGAGTCTCATAACTTAGCATCTTAGTCAAATGTTTCCTCAAAAAGAGCTACGCAAGTAATAGTAACAGTGGTATTATTATCTGAACCAACTGATGTTTTTTTGTTTTTCTACAAGAAGGTATGACTTGTAATTAAATTTAAATAATTTTATTGAGACATTTGCTGGCACTTTCTATGCCAAAGATGTTCAAAATAACCCATTAAAAATTCCAAACAAAACTACACAACGCCTACGCACAAAATACAATAAACGTTGTTATTTTCAAGACATTAGAACGAATTTATTTTAAAATTAATATTTCAATATTTGGTATAAACATCAAAAACCAATCAAACAATATTGGAATAACTTATGATGGGCTCTGACGGGAAATACAAAATAAATATATTACGACTTCTGCTGTGAAAGATTGACGGAAAAATAGAACAATTATTTACGAAAAATCTCAGACCAAAATATAGTGTGTTTTGTAAACAACGGGTTATATAAATTTCACTGCCGCGAAGCAGATACTTAAAATTTTAAAATCTCACATCCAAATTTATTCGAAGTGTAACTTTCTCCCTCACCTTCACTCTTCGCTTCCCTTCGATATAGAACCTTCACAAAAGGCAGAATTTAGTTATTTTAAAGATAGTTATTTTAAGCTAAAAAAAGCTGAAATAAAATGAACTAGCTGGTCTCTTTTCTCTTCTTTCCAGGTTGAGCAACATTTGAAAAAAATACCGGGAGCTTTGGTAGCCGTATTGCAGAATTTATATAGATTTTTAAGAAACCTATTCAAAAGTAGCATTTTCAATAAGTTATCGAAATATTTATCAATGTTCGTTATTCATTTTTTCATATTATTCTTGATACACGGTGATTTCTTCTCATGTTTTTAGTTTGTTGAGGTCAATTAATTAAACTGTGAACTGAATCCTCTTGATGAGATCTTGATTGCAATGGAACCTTCTTTCCGTCTCTTTGACCTTCAATTTGTTGGAATAAGCATATGGAATCACAGACTCTGATTTCTCTCAGTTCCTCCTTTACGTCACCTATCACACTGCTTTCCTTTTGTAACGGTATCACAAGAAAAAGCAGAATCTATTCATAAATTACTCTCTGTGTAAGGAAAAGCCATTTCAAGCTACTTCCTCCTAGTGATTGAATCAAACACTTTATCCTGCAAATGTGGTGAAGTGGGTTACTACTTAAGCCAATAGTTTACTTCAATGCGCATCGATGATTGATTAAAACTCCACAGCTGTTGTAAGAATTTTTATGATAGTAATTCGGTTTATGGAATGATAAAAGTAGCGATGAAATACATATATTATATTTATATACATTATAATACATACATATATTGAGGAATACTTCAGAATTTCTCTTACTTTTAATCTATTCAATAATATACCGGCTATGGATTTTAGTAAGGGTTGATTTCATGTGATTTTATCGTTATTTTTACATTACTGGATCCGAATTCTTTTACTATTTTTCTACGAATCTTAGCTTGTTTAAAAATATACTTTACGTTCAGCTGGAATTATGATGATATTCTTCTCGATCCACAACGCTATAGTTTAGTTTTAGAATCATTATGAGCTCTATTTTATTCATTTTTGTGTTATTCTGTTAGGTCAAATAAAAAAGTTCAATTGCTATTTTATTCTTTTAGACACCCTTGTTCTCCACCATTCAGAGATTACTCAAAATTGCTCCAACTCACATTTTTAAATTTTATTTCTAATTAATATATGTGAAATCACCATAGTTCCTTTTCTCGTTTCACGAGGTCATATTATAACTAGTTAATTTGGAACTATGATGTAGATTAGTATGAATGATTAGTATGAGGGAGCGTAAGGAACCACGTTGGATGAAACCTAAATTGCGGGCGTTGCATAGGAGGCAAAGGTTTTTACACGCACGGATGAAGAGACTAGAGAAGATCGGAGGTGACTCTGAAATTGAGCGTCAGAAATACGCGGAGGTACGAAAATTGGTTAAGGAGGAATCGCGGATTGAGTTCCTGGAATATAGATCTAAAACCCTTTTAGAGTCTTTAGGAAGCGACCAGAAGGAGTTTTGGTCTTACGTCCGAGAATCTCGTGGAGGTCAGTCTTCAGTATCTAGTCTTGTTAATGATGAGGGACTAACAGTTAGTGATTCGGTAGGTAAAGCAAACTTACTTAATCGACATTACCAGGAAAGCTTTACTGTAGACAATGGACGCACGAGCGATTTTTCTATGAGGGTTGTCTCAAAGATGGGGTCGATAGAGCTGTCAGTGGATGGAATAGGTAAGCTGTTGCGAGAGGTTGACAAGAAGAAACCGCCCGGACCGGAAGGTATACCGTCGCTGGTTATTACAACGCTGGCGGACGAGCTTTCTCCCTATCTTTTCGCATTTTATAGGAAAACTTTGGATGAAGGCGTTGTACCAACGTCATGGTGAAGAGCGCATATCACCCCAATTCCTAAGAAAGGGAGTTCCTCGAAACCGGAAGACTATCGTCCCATATCCTACGTCAATTTTTTGTAAGATAATTGAACATATTATTGCCAGTTCTGTAATGCGTTTTCTAGGTGATAAGGGGGCAATTAGTGAACGTCAACACGGTTTTCGTAAGGGTAGGTCATGCGATACCCAGTTAGCCCTTTTTGTGAACGATTTAGTTAAGGCTGCTGATAAGGGTATTAGCACGGATGCCATATTTTTAGATTTTAGAAAAGCTTTTGATAGAGTTTCACATGTAAAAATAATTCATAAATTGATGGCTTATGGGATTAATCAGCAAGTTATTGAATGGATAAAATGTTTTCTAGGAAACAGATCGTAGCGAGTTGCGTTGGACGGAATTTTTTCTGATGAGGTTTACGTCACATCCGGTGTTCCACAGGGTAGTGTATTAGGTCCACTTCTGTTCCTAATTTATATCAACGATATGATGGATAATGTTCGATGTAAGGTTAGGCTATTTGCAGATGATACTGTTATTTATAGAGATATTGCAAGCGCAGATGACATTGTTTGCTTACAGAACGATCTGAATCTTATTTTAGGTTGGTGCAGGGATTGGCAGTTAGATTTGAACATAAAGAAGTGAGTAGCCATGAATTTTACACGTTCTACTAACGATTCTCGTATACCGTATAATACTTCAGGATATCCGTTGCAGTTCGTGAAGCATCATACTATAAATATCTTGGTATTACGCTCAGTAGTAATTTTTCCTTTAAAGAGCATATTCAGAACGTAGTAGGTAAAGCGAATAGGATGCAAAGTTTAGCTAGTAGAATCCTAAGTGGTTGTTCATGGAGAGTAAAAGAAATAGCGTACTTCTCCCTGATTCGACCTCTCCTTGAGTACTGCTGCGCGATTTGGGATCCGCACGAAGTGGGATTAACTTCCAGCCTTGAAATGGTTCAACGTAGGGCAGCTAGATTTGTTAAGGAAGATTTCAGATTTGACAGCAGTGTTTCAGCTATGATAAAATCCCTCGGTTGGTATTCGCTTAGTGATAGAAGACTTGATTACCGTAGGAAGCTTTTTAATAAATTTATCACTACGGATCTCGGGGAGGAGATAGTTGATATTGTTATACCAGTCAGTAGCGTACGTGATCTTCGAGACAAAACGATGAAGCGTTAAAGGGAAATAGTTGCCAGGACAGATGGTTATTTCTGGTCATTTTTTCCTCGAAGTATTAGAGAAGCCAACAGCAGTCAAAGGTAGATAGGGTTTTCGGTGTTTCACACCCCGTGCCGTGCGCCAGTGGCGGTTAGCAGGGTCTATATGTAAATGTAAATGAATAAATGTCTGCTTTACTGTCCGGTAGAAATATGAAATGCTTTAGGACTGGCGAAACTTATAAATTCATTTAAGTTAAATTAAAGTTACTCATTCATAAGCAGAAAATAAGGAGAAAGTTAGAGAAAGATTATTGAAACAAATGTTGGAAAAGAAAGAAAGATGGTAAAAATATAATAACTTTCTTTCTTCTTTAACATCTCTTGCTGTCTTAAAGCGAATTCCTTGCTATCATGTAAGGGGTCCTCGTTGCTCCATATGGTCTATACTGTTGTCCACATGAAATAACAACTCATTATACTTCTCCTTCATGAAAACGTCTTTCTGCTCACTTTAAAGCACTTAAAGATCCCATTACATCTGACGGAGAATGTCATCTTTACAAAATAACAATCTTTCTAAGGAGATGAGCGACCTTTCTATACTTATGTGTGGTGCATAATCACCGTGCAGAATAGCCTGTCTTGTGCGAACACACAATTGAGGAGTTTTGTTCATGAAATACGACGAAAAATATAATCCTTCGCCGTTCATAAACCATACAATGACCTCCGCGGATGGAAGCAATGGATCTCAGAAATAATGTCCAGCATCAGCTTTCTCTCCTCGAGGATGCAGATTAATATTGGCTCCATCCATCGGACACCTTCACTTAACACACTCAATCAATCCTAATTGGCATATATCTTCGCACCAACAACTGGGAGGGAATATTCCTCCTAATCCACACATTTGTTTGTTAGAAAGAGGCTTTTTGAGCGATCGGGGTCGCAGAAAGTCGGTTTGCATGGGGTGCAAAAGGGGACGCACAAAGGGGCGATGATTCATTCGGCTGCTTAGAAGTTCTGACTGACTGATTGAGTCACAGAAGAGAATGTTCCGGGGACGCGAACATATACAGAGAAGGGTCCCGGAGAGGGTGGGCCCCCGTGCTATTTAACTGCCTCCCTTTTTAGGGTGGCGATGGGGGATTATGCGATGACTGTTGGCTTTGCCATTGAATGTTAGGCAAATTCTCACCCCCTGCCACACTCCCTCGCTTCCGGGGAACGCCTCATCTTTTCCATTCTCTGAATTGCACCTCGATGACTCCTATTGTATTCCTGAGGTGTTACTGACGCGTCGATGTCACATGCTGTAATACAAATGCGACTGTATTGGTTTAAAGATGCAAGACAAAGGAAGAGATTTTGCTTCACTATTCCTGCGATATCATTACGTACTTCAGCATATTAATTGGGAGATTATCATGCTAATGGGGACTTAAAGGGAACACTCATTCTTTCATTTACCCAAATCAATATTTCTTCTTGAAAGCAATATGCATCCCCAATTCCCAAATACATCGCGAAATATGTCGAATCATCATTTTTTTAGTTTGAAGGCACAACTCTGATTAGAAAGTTTCTTCAATCGACCAAGAAGAATACACATCGTAAAGCGTCCAAGAATAGGGATTCTATATAATATTAAAATTTTAGCAACAAATGCAATATTTTAACTATACGTTTATTAGAAGAAGTGAATAAGTTTTCATTGAAATCAATCCCTCAAAGTTAGTTTATAATTGCTTGAAAAAGCCCTGAGATCATATGATTTGTAAAAAACAGAACTCTTAAGGAAAAATGTGAGAGTCATTGAGTGTGCATACGTGTAAATTCATCTCACTTTATTTGGCGTTCAACCGAGGTTTGAATGTAGTTACATGCATGCAGAGTTTTCTTCTCATCACCTCTCGCTGTGTGCAGATAAAACGTTATCTTCCATAAAATGGAATGAGACGAATACAGCTCATGTCCATCATCAACACGATGAAAACGCAAAACATGATGCTGGGGTTGTACACAGACCCTTTTTTCTCCGTATCCCAATTTAAACTACAGTTTACAGTTTCCATCATCGCGTTCCGCGGAGAGCGTCTTTGTGGTTCTCTTTTTTATTTGGCGATGTGGCGAAACCGTCAAGAGAAGCAGATTACTTTTGGCGCATATCATCTTCGTAACGAGGGACTGTCTATTTACCTGCAAGCCGTGTTTGTAGCCAAAGTTAACTTTGTTGTTATCTAACTTATAAATGTCTTTAAAACGTTTTCTTTTGATAATTCGCGGAATATTACTTCATTTTCCTGTCTTCGGATGATCACGTGATATCGAAGTTGATATATGCGAGAAAAATTGTATTATGCGGAGTACATTTCCGCATTCGAGTACTTCTCTGATAAACCCAAAAAAAAATATTTGAATCCTCCAGAATACCCATAAGAACGATGTCACTAGCTGTGATCTTCATTTGGATATCTACGCCTTAAGATGTTTGATAGCTGTAAAACCCATCCTAATGTAACGTTCATTTCTGGCTTGAGGAAAAAATGTTTCTGTAACCAAAGTTAAATCTACATCCTAAGTGTGCTTGGAATAAATATCTTTTAAAAAGATTTATAACGAAATTTGTATGTTTGAAAGGTGAAATGGTAACGATGAATGGCGACTAACGGTCATATCCTCGTGTATCTCTCCTTCATATTTCTAAATCTTTCAGCTTTACGCTTTCAGCCACACCAGCAAATCGTAAGTTCAACCCATTTTCTAATTCAATTCCGGTGCAACATTTTCTTAAATAGAAACATTAAATTCACCTTTTTATGGATACCTGTCCGCTGATAACCACCATTGAGTTTCATCGCTAATGTTGTTAGTTATCTTATTCCAAATGAATTCTTTCGAATGAGGAAGCATCTTTTGAGCAGAGAGTTGGAAATAAATATTGTATTGCAGGTGTGAAGGTTTTTCGGATTTTGAAAGCCATAAATCAAATTTAGTGTCGATTTTTCTTCTTATCTTATAAATGGAATATTAACATCCATTATACCGCGTGAACTTTTGTGTCCGTAAATTAACGGTCGCTGACGTTGGAAAAGGATTTATAAATATTTTGAATAGTTGCAAAAAATCTAAATCCTGTTTAAAGCTTCTAAATAATGTATCGCTTTCCATTGTGTTTTACTTTAACATAAATGATAATACGATATCTCAGGTCTATAAGATCCAGGACGCATCTTTCCTTTGGCATATTGTAATGCGTAAATCTACAATAATTCCATGACTTCAGTGCTAATAACACATTACTGCGAACAGAAATGGATAAAAATAACAAAAATGTGAACAAAATTATTTTTAATTTATGGGGGAAATATATCATAGTGATAGTATTTTTAAAATTATCTCGATTATAGTAGTGTATAAACTACAAATATTTTTGTGGAGTTATTTGTCCTAATATCTAATATTTACGCATGGCTTCTACAAACGAAAGTAATGGAGAACAGCTCCTCATATATAATAAAACATTTCTTAGAGTCCGTTAAAATTAGATGTGAAATTTTACATGATAATCGAAGTTATTGGCAAAGAAAAAGAAGTTTCGAGAAAGTATATCTTTTACTGATTTGGAGCGTCAGGAATCACAGAAAAAATTCAGTGAATTAATAATCCACATGCTTGCCATTCATAGTTTTACTGATGTCATCTTCTCGCGATTTCTAAGAAACCAAACCCACTATAGAATCTCATTATTTTATGCGATGCTTTAAGAGTCAATTACTAAATGTTATTTCTGTAAAGCTCATGAAAAGAAATACGTATATACTCGTAGTACGTTCGATAACTCCTTGGAAAAAGATGGAAAAATAAATCATTTTGCTTACATATTTTTATTAATTTTGATGAGGGTCTTTCCCTTTTACAAATAAGAACGCTTTTTCTTCATTTCTTCGCACAACCGGTGCAATAACGACGATTAGTTATCGTTAGACCTTTTAAGTGATCGTTGTAGAGGATTCCGTGTGCATTCCCAAGAAACATAACCTTGCCGGCCGATTTCTTTGCATTTTTCGAAGCCCGTTTGCATTCAAAACCACTGTTTTGAGTTATTCTGCATTTAATATCGCAAGTGTAGTATTTTATCTAAGTTACATCTACAGTTATGTACTGACGCAGAAACTCGTCAGGATTGTGAAGGAAAAGCGCCAAAATAGCCTCAGAGTCGACGTTTATTTTCCTCAGAGAGCAAACGTGGCACACATCTTACAGAGATTTTTTTCATACTCAACTATTTCCTGCTATGGATTCACTCAAAACCGTATCGTGGATTTTGTCTATCATTTCTGGGGAAGTATGGATGTACGGCCAAGTTTAAACTCATTTACCCGAACAGTAGCAACCACGCAAACTCCATCCAAATCAGCTTTGATCTCTTTCGCTGTTAAGCCTTTTAAGCGTTTAGTCACCGCTCAAAACTAACTTTATTCTGTTTTTCTAAAAAAAGTATTTCGCTTCTATGGAAAATGAAAATGGAGTATTCGTATAATGTGAGACTTTAACAGCTGTCTAGTTAATAATGATGCCTACTAAAAATAAACCATTCATGTTACTACGAGCGCCATATCTTGGATTTTCCACGGACTTATTGAACGATAACATGGACTCGTTTGAACGTCCCAGCCGCTGTAAATTTTCTTTCACAATTTCGTCGTGGTTGACGAGAGAAAAGCGTGAGGATGGCCGCGTCACGCGTGTTCCGAGCGATATCACTCAGTTGTCAAGTCTGTCAAAACTCTTCGCTGGCGCAATTCATCGAAGACAAAAGAA
This sequence comes from Pachydiplax longipennis, assembly GCA_036926295.1. Lineage (NCBI taxonomy): Eukaryota > Metazoa > Arthropoda > Insecta > Odonata > Libellulidae > Pachydiplax > Pachydiplax longipennis. Next base: position 2,597,958 of record JAVFKF010000012.1, on the reverse strand, counting down.
GGAAACGCGGCGCATTTCAATTTATCCCGTTTAATAACCCGCACTCTTAACAAAGTCCTCTTCCCCCTTATCTGCACCCTCCTATTCTCTAGTATGCCTTCCATAGGCTGAATGGTAGTCTAGCACCCTAAATAATCTTCCCATAATTTATTCAACGGAATCTTTCCTAGCTGCTAATGCCTGCGGAATTAACCATCGTACGTGGCCATAGCTGCCAATTGAGGGATTTTTTCCATAGATATAGCGATTTTTTTTCTTTTAGCGACCTCTCATCGTTATAACGACATGTCGCACTTTATAGAATAAGTTCTGTAATGTCGAACCTCTTTTTCTATCTCGTATCTTAACGTAACTGATTTATTTTTAAACAAATCAATTACGATATTGGAAAAAATAAGGAAAAGTAGTTTTCATTTTTACTTTTCCATCATCATGGAATGCCACCTAGTCAATCGGTTGATTTTAAAATTTCCTTACGTTTTGAGATAGTTAAGTACGTAAGAGAAACGTATCAGTATCAAGTTCAGTTTACAAAATAATTGAAATTCGTACTTCAAATTTTACTTGTGTGATTTCTAAACTGATTTACGTTTTTAGAGGCAAATTTAAGATATTTTATCTTTAATTCCCTTTTTGCGGTATCTTTTCTGAGTTCAGCGACTTTTAAGCTACTTTTCGTATTTCATTTCGTATTGTTTTCTTTTTTTGTGTATTTTTCTTAAGTGAAAACTTAGTTTCTTAAACCAAGGAAGCAGTTTTCCTCCGTGCAGCTTTTTCAAGCCATCCCTTTCTTTAAATACCAAAGGGTTACATGACGGAAGAGATTCATCCGTCTCGATATCGCCCCATGTCAATTTATTATTATTATTCAAATATTGAGGATTCAGGTAGCTGTAAGGAAACCGAAAACTAAAGATCTGGCATTTCCAAATTTCCTTATCTTTCTATCGCAATACATTTATTAAATAGCAAGTTAACCGCATAAAAACATTGTAAACTTAGCCAAGGAAGAAATACATCGAATTCCAATACTATTCTATATTCTCTATAAATTACATTGGTGAAATTCGTGGATAGAAATTCTCAAGGATGAACCAAAGCAATTTCCATTTAAAAAGATCAATGCTGCCGACCATATTCGTTAGTTTTTTAGTGATACATTTGATTCCGTGATTCTACGAGTATTCATGGAATGCCTCGTTGCATACTGGTTAGAAAGAACTGCTGTCATTTCAATTTTTAAATAACCATTGAAGACAACATCACCAGTTAAACGGAATGCTTTCTGAGTATTGAATTCAGAGAATCTGATTATGCACCCTCATCTTTCCTTTTCTTCCTCGGTGAGTCTTTACAAAACAACCATTTCAACGCCCGCACCACTCATTTTTCCAGAGTCCACGTTGCCGCACATACGCCCCTTCCTCCCCCGCATCGCCAGACCCCACGCAGTCGGGGAAAAACCACAAGACTCCCGCTGATTGAAAAAAGGAAGGCTCTGCAGAGGGGGTAATTTGCTCTCTCATCCTCCCCATCAATCTAAGCCCTCTGCCTTGCGACTCTCGCTAGCTTTTCCTTTAGTTGTGCCATCTAAGCGTAAATTTTTCATCGCCCGTTATCGGTGAATTACGCGCGAGGTGATGCGTCTTTTGTTTCTTTTTATCTTTTTGGCGGGAAGCTTATCGGTTTGGGCCCCGGGGGTCGATTTTGCGGGAGGGAGATTTGTTTGGAGAATTTTGTTGGCGGGATCCCTGTTTAGATTCTTGTCTCTTTAATGGCTGTTTGGCACTTTAACGGGACCTCAATGAATGGAGTCGTAAAGCGTTGACGCCATAAAATCGATCACGGCCTGATTTTGCTGATGCGTGGGACTACGTTTCATCAGCGATTCAGTAAAGTGTCATCATTGCTCATCCTTTTTAAATATTACTTATCAAATCGTAGAAAATTTTCTTCATACTAACAGTGTTTTCCATTGATGCGGCTTTCCTAGAGAAGATAAAGGCAAAATTTAATAAAAGATTTTTACATATTCTAAATGTATATCTAAGCGACCCATCTTTCTTTTTTCTTAACATGAGTAGTTGTTTTTATTGAATACATTCATTTGTAGTTAGACAGTGTTGGTTTTATTACTCGATGCGTAAAACTTCAGTAATTAGCTCTAAGTATATGTTAACTCGAAGAAATAGCTGAGAAATTTATTGAGAGCTGTTTCCGTAGCATCGAAGCTTCGATCTTTGCGTGTTTACTTTCAAATTTATCTTTATCGGGATGCACTAAACATGCGATAGAACGAATCACTTCCTCAAACTTTAAATCATTATTGAGAAAGACTTTCTCAATCGACTGTATTCCTACGAATGCAGTTTAATAAATAGACCAATAGATCGTAACGGTATCATGAAAGTGATATCTCTTTTCAGTTCATTCTTACCTAACTACTCCAACATAATTGGACCTTTATTACATTAGGAGAGCATTTTATGATTATTTCATCAAATACAGAGATGTAATATTTATTCGAAAGTTAAGTAAATTAGAATCGATCTTAGTTAATTTAAAAAAAATGGATTAGGTTTTTAGCTTAATCAGAATTGCCTCAGGTGATACATTTTACCTAATGTTTCAATGTTGATCTTTATATAATCTGAATGCGCTCAAAACAGTGAATTATGACCGATTTTTATGATAACCAATTAACTGAATATAGTTCGAAATTTCACCAAAGCGGTTTTAATAGCGCCGTGGAAATCAACATTGTAAAAGATATTAAATAAATCTGAGAAAAACTTCAGAAGAATTTCTTTAACATATCAATACAAAATATTTGCATAATTTTACGTGTTGCAAGACTGCATGAATTGAAATGTCTTTCCCACTTATCTCTTTTAGTGAATTCATCTAGTAATTACAGAGAAGCTAGTGCTAAACTCAACGTAATACTTATCGACAAGACTAGGAATACGTGTCTCTTTTTGTTTGGATGCGTCCAAAAATAAAATCATACATCAAAACTCCGAAAAGCATCGAAATGAAGCACTTAATGATTGAAGGCAACACAACAAAAGGTCCCAAAATATATCGTATAGGGTAAATACTCCGATCGCTATAAATGCCATTGAATTTTGGATGCAGGGGTTATTTTTCTGGAGATTTCCATGAATATGGCAACACCAAGGACGAACGGAAATATTTAAGGATACCAAGTTTACGGTCGAAACCCGTTTGTTTTTCGTCTGCTCGTTTTATAGTGCGAGAGAATGGCGCTGCTTTTTTATTTGCTAGTCGAATGTATTGAGAAAGTGAACTGCTGTGAACATGTCCATTCGTAGATTCCACCCATTACTCCTTCATATTACTCTTGCGAAGCTATCCTTGATGGTCTATTTATTTTGGGATTCCACCCATTATTCCTTTATATTGGCTCTGATTCATAACATTTCAGTCTTCTCTAAGAACTGCCTTCTAGCTTGTAGGTCTTGCCTCAAACCTTAGCAGGAATTAAACCAAAACTTTGAATCGAAGTGAAGATTGTCAAGAAAGTGATGTAAAGGTGAATTTTAAATAGAGAGCGACGACATATTCTATTCTTATTCATGATAACTAATTGATAAGAAATCTTAGGTGATCAATTATTTATACATTAAGATATAAATTACAACCATTTGATTACTTAAATAATGAAATATTTCTTGCATAGAATTTATTTTGTTTCTATTATTTTGAGAGAAATATCAATTGGATTTTTCTGTGGAAAATCTTTGTGAGAACCCTTTCACTATGTACGCTTGTACCAAGTAATAATCAAAGACCCTAAGTCAAGAAATCTTCTTGCATCTTAACATGATTAACCAAATAATGTCTGTACTTATCTGTCATATGTTTACATTTCACTAAATTGATGCTCTTATTTCCTAATTGACGTATGTTGTATATTAACATGATAATTACTAGATTATTCAATTACATTAAGTACCTTCACCTTGTAGAATGAAGATCAGGATACCAGGTAATCAAAAACTGTCCCGGAAGCCTCACTAACCGAATCTGAAGATTCATTCTTCTTCATTTTTAGGTGTGGTATTAATTCAAAATTAAACTCTGGATGTTCTTTTTTTATCTTGTATAATCATTTATTGGTTTTACATTGGCCATAATTTATGTTAATACAAGCTGTTGCAAAGAGATAAATTCATGGGATTTACTTGCCAGCCAATCATTGTTTCTGTTGCTCCCTTTTGGAATTTGCTGACTTCTTGTGATGTATAATAACGTAAATGCCAGCTCAACTCTAACCAAAAAGGCTATCGATATTTTCTTCATATGTTCTCCTGTTTGAACACATTTTATTCAGCAGATTGTGCTTCGGTGCAGGAATCCATCCAAATATATTTTTATAATATATGTTTAAATCCGTGAAATAAAGTTTGCCTCTCATTCAAGACTGTGTTAAAATAAATTCCAGCTTCTTTTTATCTACATTTTCATTTACTGAATTTTTTGCTTACATTCTTACTTGCATTACTAAAATTTAAAGGTTCTATAATATGAAAGATGATTTTTATAGGCTCATGTTTAAAAAAGGATATATCAAAATAATATCTGTAATCCTTGAGTAATTTTATTACATTCTATGTATGCTTAAGTCTATCAATTGTGGCACTGCTAAATTAATATATCCCTCTTCTTAAATCTCCCTTTCGAGTGTTCAGGAAAGAGGCCTATTTGAAAATAGAGTACTTTCAAGGCAAAATGAGGAGGGAGGTATTTTTCACTCGTTTCTCTGCCGGTAGATGTTCACATTACGACCTTACGAAATACCTTACAAAACATTTACCTTACAAAAACATTTTGGATACTGCCTTTCGGCGTTTTCTGGAGAATGTACACAATATTAAAAATGCATTCAAGAGAAAATTTCCCATTTGGAAGAAAAAGGGAAAAATATTATATTATTACTTATAAATTAACAGTAATGTTGATAATACAAATAAAATAAAACATAAGTAACAATATTCCACAGTAGTATATATTAAATGTGATAAACATAGATCTTAATATTTATAACTATATAGAGATATGTGTAAGATTTTGAAAGGAATGAGGCTTACCAGGGTAGATTGAGGTACTCTGTCTTTCCCTACCTCACTTAGCCAGGATTTTACGTGTGCCTACATAAATTAATGGAAAGAAGAGAGAGAGAGACACGGCCGTTAGTATAATGTTAAAAAATAAAATTAAAACCTACATAAATTAAAACAATGGAAAATAAAAAACACTATTTATATCATTCAAAGAGACAATGGATTCAATATCACTGAAGCCTCAGAAGATTTCATTTTATTACATCCTGCGCAAGACAAGTAATAGTCGATAGTAAATGGGGGAAACGTATTCTCAATGACATTCCAAAAGATAAGATATAATGAATAGAATTACTTTTCTATGAAAGAGATCCTGTCGAGTCAAACCAATGTGCGAATAATGTAGGCTAAATTGCAAGCAAACGGTCATGCATATAAAAATGACAGGCTTTATTAAGGAAATATAATGCTAAATTTAGTTATGTGATATCCTTAGCATCATACATGGATGAATTATGAATTTGTCAGTTAACTTTTATTACAGAAATATTCTAATTTACTCCCCCCGTTTTGTTCATGGCAGTGATAATACGATATATACTGAGGCATGAGTGATTCTTGATCACTAGAATAGTCTCAACCCTTTTACAATGGATATTACGGAAAGTTTATGCAACAGTACACTTTCATGGACACTTCCCACTCATAGCATAACATTGCCTTTAAATTTGTTTCCAATTGTATATATATATTTTCAAGCTGAGTTTGAGATTTGAAATAAATAAAAAGGTTCACAGTTAAGTTCACATAGACATACTCTGCCGTTATCTTACATTACCCAGCTCGATTTGTAAATTAAATGATTCACAATACTCGTATTTCTCCGTGTTGGAGTAATCATACTTACCTTCCTATCCCATGTAATGCCTCCTCAATCTGTGAAAATCCCGTATTTATTAATCCATGCTGGCACGTGGGGCGATGGCATCTTGACACTGCTGACCCCGAATTTTGCAGAAATAGAGCAGAATCGTGTCAAGACCTGCCTGCGTAGGTACTAAAGGATAGGAAAATGAATAAATAAGTATTCGATCGAAGACTGTTCTCATTGCTACACTTAGAAGCGCTCTTCGAAAAATCACTTATCGTAAAACAGTTTCTTATACACAAACACACCTTTATCAGGATATTCTACATACCCTCACAGCACATTTTAAGATACTGCAATTGAATTTCCACCAAAGAACACTTCTCAAACAATTTACCGATGAGAAATAATTAAGGTTTGAGGTTCGTAGAAGCATGGGCAACCTCTTCATGAGATTCTCACGAGGTCTCGTTTCACGTTTTCGAAAGGAATCATGGTAAATTCTGACGAACGAAAATTGTTCTTCATGCCATGTGACCTTCATCACTTCTTTGTCTCGCTAAGTCGACTGTGTCCATTTACATTTTCCTGCGAATTTCAAGTATAACCAAGAGTGAAATAGAGTAAGTGCAGCGTAGATTGTGTCACATTGTGATTTCCTTGAAAATGGCCTGAGTGGGAATCGAACGATTACAATGCCTGTATTGCATTACTTTTTCCGTGAATGAAGCAATTGCGATGGCGACGATAACACAAAATTAATCTTCGCCACTTCTGAAATCGTTTGTTCGGGAGAAGCTAATAAATCTGAAAAGGCTGCAATGAAAGAAGCATTGAAACAGGATTTCTTCGCAAATGGACTAAGGCAGATTTGGGAGCATATCAAGGTAAATTATATAGACTTAAAGCTCGACGTAATAGTCCGAATATAACGAGAGATAACCAAGAGAGTTTCCAATGGTTAGAAGTTAATTTCAATTTTCCTGAGAAAATTCGTAGAAAGACTATCGTATGACGTGTTAATAGGAAAATGACGAATAGCGTTGACCGAACTGTATAAGGAATTAAATGGTGGCGAAGCTTATATGCAACTTAGACAGTTTCAAACTTTTAATAATGATTATGCACTGCAATCCAATACACCAAAATGATTTCTCTGGTCCTCTCGACATAAGATATCTTAATTCCGTTTGCCTTCATTTGTTTAATTTACTTATTTACCTTCAGTCCTTTTACATTTGGGCTGTCAATTTAAAGTTTTCGGATCGGATAAGAGTTTATTATCAAATTCTTCAGAATAAGATTTAAAGTAAATGTAGATTTTGCGCTTGAGTTTTGGTGCCTCACCAAGTTGATACCAATATCTATAATGACTGCTCTGGGATCGGATAATCCATCGCATACTGATGCGTTTTTCATTAGCACGGGTGTGTTAGTAAGAGAAATATCTGATGTGCTTATTTCCCTGGTTGGCTCGTTAACAATCTTATGTGACATTCTTTTGCTTTATACTGTACAGAGTTCTATAAGATTCGATATCCCTTTCAACTACGTGATTTGGCAAGGTGGTATTCTTAAGATAGCTATAACTAACCATAACTAAGAAAAATTTAAACCACTATAAATACGCCCATTCTCTCCTTACGATATATTTTGAGGATAGCTTCAATGTCACCGAAATCATCTAGCTTTCTTATTATATGAGAAGGAAAATATTGGAATGCAATAACATAATAAAGTTTTTATAGGGTAATAACACATAGTTATAACATTAAGTATTTTGTAAGCCCCATAGCGTCGTTTCACGAGTTTAATAATTAAATTCTTTAAATTTGTACAAGCCATTTGTTGAAAGTATGCATGATTACGTCACGAGGCGTTATCACCTATCTTACATCCATTGGTAGTACGAAATTTTAAAAGAATATAGTTTTTCGTATATGTTTCATATTAAAATTAAATTGCGTTTAGATCAATAAAATTTAATTTAATTCTAATTAATAACTACGAAAACAGTAAGAACATTCTCCAAAGACAAAGAGTCTTTGGGAGAGACGGAAGTGAGGTATGTGAAGAAGGTGAGAGAGAAAGTGGAGAGAATTGCTGGAGATCAGAGGCGGCCGTTGGAATTACTTTCCTCCGGTGAGGAAGATAATTAGAGAAGAAAATATTTGATTTGTGGACAATTTATGTAGTTTAGGGACGCGATGACGAAGGATGAAGACAGAGGACGGTTGAGAGAGGTTGAGGGGGACCAGATGTACTCCAGAATACAACCCGTCAGTAATGACTTCATGTCTTTCCGTAACTTCAATTTTTATTCCATTTGAATTTTTGCAGATGTTTATTTGCTATTAATTGGGATTTTAGGCTACTTTGCGATTTGTCAAATTGAGAAAGGAATAAATAGTGCCATTCAAAAAATTGCGCTCCACAGTTGACTTTCTCTTGATCTGTGTCCCTGAGAAGATGCTCTAAAAATCTTAATTTCAACTTCAGTGTATTGCTAAATGATTTTAAAACTTAAATAAAAACGAAATGGATTCGTGACTTGTGGAAGAATTTAATCTATTAATCCATTTGTTCTTATTTATTACAGAAAAATCAGCATCATCATTCAGAATATACGTGAGTACTCAGTTTCTTTTTCTTCAGATGATTAAAACCTTAAGTTCTTTTAGTTCATCACAGCATTCCTTATTTTAGAGGATACTCACTCAAGTAGCGCACTTTTACTAGTAGTTACTTTCTAGCCTTACACGTAAGCGCTATTTTTCGAACCCTGATTTAATTATCCTCTGTATTACATAAAAGGGCAAACATTTAATCGTCAAATTATCAAATAACTTTTTCATTTAATAAATTCTTTTGCTCTCAACATGGATGAAGGATTATTTCAGTCAAATCAAAATTAAATGCTGCAATAAGTTTGTCAATAGCTGGCAGTAGCTTTCTTAAGAAGTGCACAATACGTGTACTAATCACCTGCTCAGCAGGGGGCGTAGGGAAGGCATTCCCTACCAGCCTAGCCTACTTGTAGCCCTTCAGACGCAGGCATCCTTTTCATAGGCCTTTCTTTCACCTTCTTCTGCAGGAGTGAGGTAACTAAGCACTCACTTCTCACCTGCTCGTTCTTTCTGTGTATGAGGTCGGAGCTTGTCCTTGAAGTTGTGGCAGGGGGCCCTCTAGGCATAGAGGTGAACCCTATAGCACGTCACAACGGCGGTCCACTTCTTATAGGGTGCCCCAAATCCTCTCTCATCGGCAAATTCATGGAAGAACCACCAGTAGCAAAGGTGTACCGTGACCAGGTTTTGGTATTCGTTAAGGAAAGAGAACATGAGAAGAACCAGGAGGATTTTGAAAATACTGGAAACGACAGGTCAGCAGTCAGGAAAACAATTATATTTTCAGTGCTTTCAATATTCCTCTAAGTTTATTTACGAATATTTTTAAGAACAGTCACTAGAAATAATCCTTGAAATATCAGTAATTAGGTGATAAAATTTTGAAATCAAAACACTTAACCAAATTCGGATATTGAGAACATGTTGAAAACTTTTCGTGATACAGGAATACACCTCACCCTCAAAAAGTACTCAGATTTACCAATTAGCCTTTTGAAAATTGTTTATTTCTCAAGATAAAATTGTACATATTTACACGCTGATCACGATATATAGACTTTATGGCAATAGTTTTTCAGTTTCTTGTTTCGTAATAATTACAATAGTAAAAATAGTTTTATTCTCTGATGTACACAACACAATACAATCAACTAAAAACCGGATTGCCTAAGCATACGTGTACAGTACATCCTAACCGTGATGGTAATATGATCACGGTTCATTCGCATAATAGGGTAACATGCCGATGCATTGGAGGATCCTTTCTCTGATAATTAGTCACCATCTTTCTATTGCAACAGTTACTATTAACCATTACCTTTCTGCTTATCGGAACAGTAAAGGAAAAATATATTAACCATTTATTTTATGACATATTACATTGTAGAACATGACGATTATAACCACGGTCTTATTATATACGATTTCTGTTTACATACTCCCTTTTCCAATAATTATTTAGTATTTCACATTTAATATCACGAGATTTTAACTGTTTTTTTCTGTCTGCCTTTGAAGTAACAAGATCGGTGACTTTTCAAACCAACTAGCAATACCTAAAAGAACAGACTTGATAAAGTCCGGGATTTCAACCCAGATCTCCCAATTTTGGGTCTGTCCGTTAAGCTGTTCAGTACATTCTATCATGCTATTCTGTACATTGATTTTTTCTTGATTAGTGAACTTGTAAATTCTCTCAATCTTCAATAGCTTGAGATTTATAAGTTGTCACTACGGTATTCAGCAACATATAGCTGCGCTAAGGATTTGAATTCGGTCTGAGATCTGAACTCACTCCAAAATTTATGTTTTTTGAGAACTGAATTGTTTTTTCATTGCTCATAAAGCCAGATGCGCTATCGCTATAGTTTCAGGAAAAATGTGAGGCCGTTGAACCTGTGCTAACATTATTTGCGTCTCATCGAAATTTTAAATATTCAACCTGTAGAGATCTCCGCTAGAGAGAGATTTACTGCATCTTCACGACCCGCACAAGAGCCTATTTTATGAAATATCACTCGAATAAAACGAAAATCCATAGTAAATATTCCAGGATTAAATTTTTCTTTTTAACTTAAAAAATTTCCTCTTATACGACCGCAAATTAGGTTGGTGGAGAACTTATTCTTCCTTTCTAAATCAGAAATTAAGTCATGATTGTTGTAGAGAATTCATCTCTCCCACCTTCTGCAAAAAAAAGGTAGATGATAAATTTAGCCGAACCTAAATGATATTCAGCCGCTTTTTATTTGGGATATGTTATATTATTCCATGCAAAAATATTATTTTTGAGTATATAATGGTACATATTGCAAATTAAATTCTCTCAAAATGTCTGTTTCAGAAAAATCATAAAAATGACTTCGATATAAATTAAAAATAAATGAAATTATTCCATTCATCTTCATATGTGATATATAGCTCCAATTGTATTTCACTGACTCTTTCTTTAAGAGGTTTAAAGCGAAAAAAATATATTTAAATTCGAAAATTTGCGAAAGATCAAAACTTTTACACAATAGTTTTAAGTTTCCTTCGACACTGATGGCAATGTGTTAAAATCTCAATAAATTGTAAGAAATACTGTCATTACTTAAGAAGTACTCCATTTTCTGGCAGCTATGATGACATTTTGTTTAGTTTAATAAAGCTTTCCGCATCGGCTTGACTAGTTTCAGTTTCCTTGAGGTACTAATAGATGAAACATACTCGTAGATGATGGAGTATTATATAATACCCTTGCAGTAATTTTCAGTTGCCATTCTTCTATATTTGTTATTTAAGATATGCAGTGGCGCTTGCTTGAGTTTATCTACCCAACAGTAAGACTTCTGAAATTTCTTAAATATCATAGGTAACAGCCCTTTCTCCTATATGTGCAGCTCTCCTCGATGACATCGGTGAATTCCTTGGTGCATAAGAGAGAGGCTTTCAAATACCCCTTTCTTGCATCCTCCATCTCTTAACAACGCCGGGAATTTTCCTGTAGGTAGAGACCCTCCCCCATACTCTATCCGATTAGGAGGGCTTCTATCCTAAGGACTGAAGGAATAGGATTCCAGCGATTGCTGGGAATATTTCGGTAAATAGTAAGGTATTATATTTTGAAAAGGGCAGTACATTAGATACAGATTCCTCTTTATTCGTTTCGATGAGACCCAACATTTCCCCACTTCATATGGCTCCCTTAATTATTGAGAACTACAGCACATTTATAAAATAATATTTATTGTTAATAAATTTGCGGTCTTCTCCTGTACGAGAGCATTTGGTGCTACCGAGAGGTAATGGAAGGATGGGTCTAGAATTTGAAAGCCCATCAATCTTATGCACCGTTCGATGTATAAGTGGCCAGAGCGTCCACAAATCATTATATGACTCTTTTACAGGTATTTATTTCTCCACGATTCGATTCCTATATTTTGCTTTTTGTTCATTTAATGTACTCGGATGAATGTTCCAGGTCTTAATTTCTAACGTTAGGGGTCTCCCGGTATTTGATCCGTCTTCAAAATAATCCGCAGTACATATGAATTTCCTCAGCAGTTGCCTCAAAGGATTCAATTAGACTGTGAATCGGACAAAATACTGATGATGAAATAATTTTCCGCCAGAGGTATTCTTTTCTCTTTTGTCGCCACCCCATTTGGACAGCTCGCGTTACTGAAAAGCAATTGAGGTCGATATGGCGATATTTTGAAAGCCCCTAGTGCAGAAAAGTGGTGTGGATATGATTCCTATTATACTCCCGGAATAGCGCAGGAAGAAAATCAACATTTCAAATTTACTTTTCAAACGCCACGATATTCAATCCAATTAGAATTTTTACAAATCAGATTTGTCATTATCTGTGCAAAATTATTGTCATAGCTTTATTCCAAATATTTCACCGAATCATCGGTAGTTGATAATATTTTCCCTCGAAGACTATCCGAATTATCATTGGCGGAGGATTTTCTTTTGAAAACGTAAAGCACCGAACATCTGTCTACATTTAGCTCCAATTGCCAGTCATTTCATGCATCATTTCTTGATTTTATCTAAAGCATTCGACAGGCTTAATCTATCACCTCTACTTCCTATTTCTCTGCAAATTTCCGTGTCGTCCGCAAGTATTCTAGCTTTACTGTCGATGTGTTTATTAAGGCCTTTAATGTATATTAAGAATAATAATGGTCCGATTACTTAACTTAATCCTTAACTTAATGATCAAGAAGAATATTTAGGATTTCTATTGCGACTATTGCTGAACGACGTTTTTGAATTGGGAACACCCATTTGATATCCCATGAAAAGAGAAAGTGCGTCGTGAATAGAAGTCCGTTTGATCCGCATTCCCAGACCTATCAAACCTCGGAATTTTCCTGGATTATTTACGTTTCAGGTCGATTTCGTTTTTACTATCGCGCGGTCAATCCAGTAAAAGTCGCGGAAGAAAATAATCTCCGGCCTTGCTAAATTTCGTATGGTTCTGTCATTGTTTGCTATCGTATGTTTGGATGCAATATCCTGTTGATACGCCTGAAAATCACGACCCAACTTAGGATTGCCCTTAAATACAGATTTTCGGTTATTCGTTCCAACTTCCTGGTTTTCTAAGAGAGCTTTTCTATTTTCCAGCAATCGATGTTGGAATGCGTGTCTCCGTGGGACCATGTAGAAAATATGGAAAATAATAAAATTAAAGTGGAAAAAACCGTGTTCTACAATTGTATTTGTTGAAGGATTGAATATTTTTCAATGACGACTTCCTCAGGTTTTTTTATACCGAAAAAGTGTTTATGAAGGAAATTCATATGAACGTCTGTTAGGATCACATATTTATAGAAAGTGAGATATCTTATTAAAAAATTATAATGCCTGTAGCGAATCTGAGCACGCATTGATCTCGGTTACGTCCTGACATTTACCTCGACGTAATAAATGGTATTGACCTGTAGATGCGCACCAACAGCCGTTTTGATCCACCGGATTTGGCGTCTTTTCTATGACGTGAGCCTCCCTCTAATTACAATTCCTATAAGTTTTTCAAGTTTTCTTGGATTACGCTTTTATTTGTATATTTAATATAATATTTGCTATCAATGTCCAGCTAATCCGGAAATTGCTTAATTTTAAATTAGATACTTCTTTAAAAGACTCCCAACACAGCGAAGATTCTTAAAAGGCGTTGCCGCAATCATCTCTAATGTAATAGATGATAACTCGGATCTTCGGCTCCAAATTCAGCTTCAATTTAATTAATTAATCATTCCCTCTGAATTACTAATTGGATGCTTTTTCGGTCTATGAGATTGTAAATTATATAACTTAGTTATTTTCCAAGGCCTGAAGATGTAAGAACGTCTTACGAAACCGGTCGCGAAATAAAAATCCGTGGAAAATTACTGAGTTATTTAATTTATTATGGCTTTCCACAAAGTTACGTCAGATCATACTGATTCCACTATGAGATTGTGTTATAGGAATTTATCGAGATCATTGTACATGGGTGGTCTGAAAAGTTTCCGACATTTCGCCATTTCTCGACATGTTTTCTGAAAATTTTCTGAAGATTTCTGAAAAATCTGGGGTCCGAAACTTTTCAGACCACCCTCGTACAGCGTGAATGTAAAGCTTAAAATGTAAAGAAAGATAACGAATTCCTCAGGTTGCCGTCCACTTGTGGTCACACTTTATAAATCTATCTGTTCCAATGTTTGAGAGTTGCAAACCGGAAAAAGATAAGAAGTTATTCTCAAAATTCTCTATGTATACCCTAATTTCATATTTTACTGTATGAGATGAAGGAATCATTTGAAAAAATGAAATTTGAAGAAATTGAAGCGTTTTGAAAAAAACATCGATTAGCATCAACCAGTGTTACTTATACATGGTAAAATAATGCAAATAACCAAATTGTATGAGTCAAACATATCACGACCTAGATTTGTGGTCACTTCTCAAATTTTTCTGGTATCATTTTCTTTGTTTCTCCGCTCTCCTCTTCACTCAACTTCACTCTCTGCATCGGTGGCGTTACGAGACATTTATTTTACATTTTTCTGAAATAACCAAATCGAAAAATAATACGTCTCATGGAGATAAACACATACTAAATGTCAAACTACAATTGCCTAGACAATTCTGATATCATCAAAGTAGTACAATGAGCTTCTTCCGTACTTTTCTAAGTTTTCGGTAAAATTATCAACAAGGGTTCGTAGAAAGCTGACAAAAGATTAAAACTTTTTCATTAACGATAAATTAAATGTCGAAAGGCAAGTGGTACCTAAAGAGTGAAGAAGTAATAGACGATATGACCACTCTAATTTGGTCGAAAGAAAAACTAATTAGCTCTGGAGTGTGCAAAACGAAAATCAGCCGTCCATACAGATTACATAAGTAGGTTTCATAATAGTACGTAAATCAATGAAATTCAGCAATGAACATAATTTTCATTTTTTTAATCATAATTTCAATGTACATATATCCATTCCGAGACGCAATACAACAATAATAGTCGAACCAGATTTTATGATAGTGGCGGCAGCATTTTAAAATATGCTTATAAAATACCGATTGATCTCAAATCTATGCATAAACAGAACTAAATTTGAGCTTTAAAATAATTCAAATCGTTAAGACGTTGTGGATGCACACTTTTGATACAGGATATGTTCTTTTAGGTTCAGCTTGTATACAACTATTCACTGTAACAATAGTTTATTATATTAATGCTCGGAAATGGGTATGCTCTTTATATTGCGGGAATAAAGTGATCAGAATTCTTCGTTAAACTTTGATATAGTGTTCGTTGATGTTAAAAGGATACTTCATAGAATGAAAGCCGTTTTAAAGGAAACCATGAGTAGGATCGTTGGTGAACGGGATGAAGAATCGACACTCGGTGGCAATTTACCGAAACAATGTTGATGATGTCTCCTTGGAAACATGCATTCTATAACAAATATTATTTTATTAATACAATTATTATTCTACCAACTAATCTTATATGTATATTTTATACGGATTATGATACCGATCTGAGATCATCCAAGTATAAGACTACTAGAGGCGGCTAATACACGAATTGGTTGACATTGCTTTAATCATTTATGAGGAGAAATGAATGAATCATAGCTCGTTGCATCAGTAAAAAGGATAACTTGCTAAAGAATTACCTCCTAAGAATATTCCTAATCGTGGAGATCCTAGGAAGATTAATTGAGGTTTGGTAAGGAATTTTAAAAGCTACGTTGAACAATTTCGTGATTAACCTTAAGTAGTACCAAGATACCTCTTAGGATGAAAGCTAAACGGATATTTCGTTAGATTATATCAATTTTATTTATATTCTTCAATTTTGAAATATTCATTTTTCTAAAGAGATGGGCTTTTACTCCACTCCTTCATTTTCGGGGAGTGGCAGCTAATGAGAGCACCCTTCGAGGCACTTGCATTCTCTCGTCACGCGAGATTCGTTGGGAAAATAAAGAATTCTCTACAGATATTCTCTCAAGCATCTGTAATTGTAATTGTTATTCCCAATACCGTCTTCAAAGCCTCCCATAAATCACCTTGCAATCGTACGGAATTCCATTTAAAATCGACATCAATTAAGGATCCAAAGGCTTAATAAGTATCACCGTACTTACAATCGAACAATTCAGACATTTACTTTGGAATGGAATATATAAAAGATTCAAAACCAATGAAAACTAGCAAATGGGTATTTCGTAATTCATCATAAATGGTGTTTCACTTAACCAGCCATTAATCTCACTCTTCCTTATATTTATATCGCGTATTTCATCCGCACTCCATGAGAGCAATCATTTCTTAGAGTGCTCATTTTTAACGATTTAATGGGGGATGAAATTGAAAGCATATCGGAACAATGACGTGCACAAGCGAGCGGATGCCGAAGAAAACTATTACAAAGAATAAATTGGAAGAATCAATGGAATTAAAATGAGAAAAATTCCCATCGGTCCGAATCTTGTTCGCTGTGATTGTGCGCTATTTCCTGCAGTTCTCGTCTGAGTGGTCTCCAATATATCCCACGAGAGCACTTTCTTCGTAAGAGACGCCCTTAAGTGCCTTCCTCCCTGCGGATATCAGGGTATTCATCCTTTTTGCATTAACTGCAAACTAGAAATACACGTAAAATGTAGGGCGCACACACAGAATAACTACCAATTTATCCATTAGAGAGCAACGGCATGGGAACGATAGTAGTTCTCCAGCAAATATCAAGTTATATATCGTGCAAATATTAAGTTATAGCGCTGGTGAAAGTGACTTTAGAAGAGATTCTTCTGGAATCTAGAGAAGAGTTATAATTCTTCTTCTATTTGTCTTCTAATTCTAGAGTTGAGTTATGCATCGAATTCACATATTGAATCATATCACGCTGAAGTTACACAAATGTTTACAAAATATTTTCCTTGAGTGCTATAATGAAGGAATTCAAACATGTTACACCTGAGGCAAACTTTCGTTATCACTGCAAAGTTCTTGGAAATTGAGGGGCCGCAAAAACTTTTGAAGATTATTTGCTTATTTATCAATAGAATACGAAACACTCCGCTGTTACGTTAAAAATAATATTCATTCAACATATTGAGCAAAACATCATCAATCTCCCGCGAGGCATAAATGTATATATTTTTTTCATAAAATCCAGTTGTAGTGAATTGAATAGGTAAAGGGTTTTGCTGATGTTAATAAGACATTTGGAATTTTCGAAGGGAAGGGAAAAATCCTCTCCATATTCGTGTAAATATGGCACTAAAATGTACGATTTGTGTAATATTAATTTAAATTTTCCTTGGCGATAGTCATATATACATTTGTTGCTCTCGGATAATAACTATAAATTGTTCTGAGGGCACGGTTTGACTTATTTAACTTATTCCTCGAAAGTGCTGTCGGCACGGATGAAACAAAAGATATGCTCAAGATTTAACTACATGATAAACAAAAGAACTAACAAAAGAACAATGCAGACACTAAATACTCCAAATAGCTATCTCATTGCGATTCGAAACAAACTTTCCCATTCCATCTACGTTTTATCGCATGTCCTTTCCTCTCAGTGGAATAGGACACTCAAGAAATGAGTCATTCCCTCCACTGAGTGGGATTCGGGCTGCACGAGTACGTACATACAAAGGGCAAAGGAATGTGACGGCAAATAATGACTTAGACAATAAGTTCGCTCAGGGAGTCGCCGAGATGACGTCCCCAAGTGCGTCACGATGAGAAATACGTCCTCTTGACGTTTCTTGTGAGATTTTTTCAATTTTCCTGATTATCTTTTCCCAATATGTCTCATTTAAAATCTAAATCAATAATTGTGCAATCGAATCAATTTATTCAGCTAGGAAATCGCTCAATAGATATCTCAACACCAAGAAAATGCAGAACCCTTTGCATTATTTGCCCCATAGGGCAGAGTAAATTTCTATTGACGGATTCGTCAGAGCCTGATTCTGCTCTCTGTGTTTAAGTAGCGACTTTAATTGATACTCCCGTATCTCTTTGTATGAATTAGCTATGTGTTTTCTCTCAGGATACCACTAAAAGTGTAGACGATAACAATCAAAGAGAATATTTTATCAGTCAAAGGATTAAAAGTGAAATAGAAAAAGAAAACACTCATAGATCCACTTACTATCAATACAAATACTAGCTTTGAGATAATTATGTTAATATCCTGTTCTATTCACAGCCCACTGCTTTTCGTTCGTCTCAGGCAAACTATATGTTTAAATACTCCACAAAGCTGTAATCCCATTAAGTCCAAACTAACGTCAAACGTCCCTGTAATATTAAACAATATTGAAAACAAATATTGTCTTGTTCAGATCTAGAAAATTGGGCATTGTTGAAATGAATTCTCTTTTCTCATATTCAATGTCGAATTATTTCATACAGTTTATATGTATGACGTATCAAGACTAAACTAATTCTAATTTTTCTCTCCAAACTTTTCTTGTGGATATCTGAGAATCCAAAATCGCTGTTCAAAAATCACTGAGGAGTAAATTTTCACTCAATTATGAATCCCATGGTTGCAGCTGAGATATGTTTGTAAGATGAATATTGTTCCTGTTGGGATGTTTAAAGAATATTGAAGCGCCTTTTAGCTTGAACTTTAATTTCTTCTCTGGTTACTATTTCTCTCTTTTATCGAGATTTATTTATTAGTAAATATGCTGCGATTACTTCTGGTGACAACCCTAACCATTATCTATGAGCAACATAATTCAAACCCCGAATCCCTAAACCAGAGGTTACACAGATAAATATTCCATAATTAACACAATACAGTATTCCACACAGTACAGTATTCCACACAGTACAGTAAATTAAACACCTCAACACTACATAAAATTTCAATTTACACACACCACCTTGTCACCCCCACCAAAACATTTACACCACATGTATCCTCTTATTACAAAAACTACAGTTCACTGTCACAGTCTATAATGTTACTTTTCAGTCCAATGGTCACTTAATAGTCACATCGTCACTTTTACAATTATCCAAATAATAAAAAACATAACAATTATCACTCTACTTATTTTATTAGTCTACAATTTTTGAGCTCTTTTCTATTTGTAGGTAAGGGTTTGACCTCTTCAGCCAATATATTCCATTCTTTGACCCCTCAATTCATAAAAGACATCAGTTCTTTGTTTCTTCAGTTTCAACTTCTGCCTATGATCCCCTTTCGCTATTTGGTTAATCTAAAGGCGGCTTATGGGTTATAATCTAAACCAAACATGTATCCATCCCATATAAATAAATGTTGTTATAATCATTTCATATTTTGATACCATGTGTTATTTGTAACTAGTTAAATTCTTTTCTAGTATCAAATGATGTTTTTCGTCCTAAATTATAATTAATGTCACCGGAAGAGTTTCCGAGAAAACTTGGAGTGCTTTTAGTAAAACCTAGGTGACATTGATTAAGTTCCCCTTTTTTATTTTCAAAAGAAAAAATTATGAAGATGAAAAATAGAAAAGACTGAAAATAAATCACACATATTTTTCTTAACGTACCGCATTGATTTTTCATTCGTCATATTAGTCGCATTTAAATTTTCTTCTTCCATTCTTTCCCAGCTCTAGTGCACTTGCTTCCCATATCTAGAAGCGTAAATATTGGATGTGATATGGCTCGATCTGTAACTATTGTTAAATGTTTTTTTAAATTATGTTTTGAATTAAGTAGGAAAAATTCACTTCTAGAATGCGAATGAAAATATTTCGGCGGTTTACTTCTGGGTTACTCCAACTAGGGGAGCATTGCGCTAGTCTGGGTGAGGTATCAAAGGATCTTCTCAGCAGATCCTGCTTCGAATGGGAGAATCGTAAAAGCCCTGAAACCGTTGCATTTCTTTCCGTAGATAATATCATCAGTTATTCTCTTATTTGTTTTTATGGAATGATCAACCTTTTATTTGCTTTTAAAGAAGTCTTCTTATATATGAAAGGAAATATATTCACTGAATTCGCTAATTTCTGAGGTGCAAACCTTTGGATTTGGGATAGAGTAGGGTGGAAGAAATGATATTATCGATAAAAAGTATTTCTAAAATTTTCTCGTAAAATATTGATTCAACTGTACAGACTAATCTGAAGAATTTTGTATCATGTTACGCGTTTATATACTATTATTTTCTCTTTATTAGTAAATGATTTCAATGTGTCAATTTATTGATTTAATTTTATGTATTTTTGTCATGTTCTCAGCTAAAGTTTATACAAAGTTTTCCATTACATATTTTAGATTTTAATGTCGGTAGATTCGCACAGTTATTTTCACATTTTTTCTCCTAAGATAATACCCTTGATCTTTTATATCAGCTCCTATTTTACTTATGAAAGATTTAATAATATGAACAATAAGTGATAATAGCTAGTGGATACAGTAATAATAATATAGATGTGATTATAGGCTAATAATAGTTAATAACTGATATTGTAATACCAAGTAGTTTCAGCAGTTTCTTGCTCTCCTCTCTCCTTTACTCATACACAAGAGATAATCTCACAAAAAGATGGAAAGAAAGCGGTATTGTTCAAAGTGTTGGAGAATCCCGAAGTTTCTATTGAATAAATGAATCAAATTTTAATCCGATATCGCCAACGATGGTTTCCTCGTCTCTTAAGTAAAGGATATTTTCCGAAAGCAATCGTAAGTTCCGGATAACCTTCCATCGCGAGATAACAAAAACGTGTGGAAACTTCCCCAAAAGTTGGTCCAATGTGGGTGTGAGTGTATATATGTGGGTGTGGGTATATGGAAATCGATGGAAGACGTAATAAAGGGAACCCTTTGGAATGGCTAAGCTTCAAATCAAGGCGAGAAAATCGAAAGGATAGAAGAGCCGTAAACATTTACGGGAGCATAAGAAAAATAGATAAAGATTCTCCATAAAAACCGTATTACGATAAAGGTATGGCTTTAAGTCTCTCAAAGATATATTTACGTTTTCTTTTATCTTTCTTACATTCAAGCGCATGAGTCACCGATAAGAGCTTGAGCATCGAATTCAGCGGATTTCCAAGTAAACCTTATGAAGTTGTTTTAGCTTATCGACCAAATAACTAATTAAGTATTTTGAGATAATGCTGCATCGCATTTATCTCGTTTTCGATGGCCTGTAAATTAAGTGTAACTATTTACAATCCTTTTGATTAGGGAAGAGTTGTTTCACGTCCCCAGCGTTAAATTAATCAATGATAACCGTCCCGATATATCCATTTCTTGCATGTTCGAGGGTCGATTTTGCTGCTGCGAAGGTTCGTATTTCGACAAAGACTGAGTGAATGATGAATATGGAGATTCATCGAATGTTTTTTAACTTACAGAAGGTATGTCCCTCTTTTTGTTTCTCAATCCTCTTCGAGAAAGGGTTGTGGAATCACCACGGGTCATGCTGTTTAATAAAATGAATATGCTATTTTGTGCAACTTAATGAATGAACCATCTCGGGATTCGAATAACAATTTAGCAGGCTTTGCTTCATGGATGTGAGGTATTCGTCGTCTTGATTGCTCTTCTTCGAGTCATTACTCTCACTTTCGAAAGAACAATTACAGTATTGTAATATTCTGGTAACTATTTATTGTAAAAGTTGGAGGCGTAACTCATATGATGCAGCCCTCGCTTACATTAGGCACCAGGATCGATTCCGGGCGCCTCCAACTTAGCTTCTTAGCAACCCGATAGCTTAGTGGACGATCGTCGGCGGAAGCGATCCCGGGTTTGATATCCGCTGGGGGCCAATACTTACCGGTGTTTACTCAGCATAGTGATGAATATGAGTAGCTATAAGAACTAAGTGGTCCTGCCGATAAATACCGGTGGGAGTCAATTGGTTCACCACGTGTCAGCCAAGGTGAATGACTAGGCCTTATACATCTAAGGGATGGACTTTCAAAAAAAGATAATATTTATTGCACCAAATAAATGACGAATTTATGAGTACTTGTATTTTAAAAACTTTCTATAAAAAACATAAAAACCTCCTCTTACAATTCTTTTCAAACTACGAAATTATCATTTATTTATTATGAAAGTCAATCGTCGGATTTTTGTCGAATATTTACTTAGAGCAACAATTGATAAACACTTTCTAATAATGAATGTCCTAAGACATTAATTCCTTAGGAAATATGCATTTCTTTCAAGCTAGTTTAAAAAACAGATTCATTTTAGTTCCTTTTTTTCGATACAATATGAATAAAATATAAACTCTATGATTCGATCCCTTTTCATCACATTCAATCGTGGAAGGATTCTTGGGAATAATAAAAATCCCGAATGAAACGAATGATAAATATCCTAGAAACGCAAGAACAAGTCGAATGTCTCAATATAGACGGAATAGCAAGGAAATTGATACTTCTGTTTTATCAGAGATTGAATGGCAACTGAAGCCTCTTCTTCATGGTTTCACCGTAGGATTATAATTTTGCTCGAAATATTTACTATTTTAGTATCTTTTAACATATTTAAGAGCATGTTTCATTATTTTCCACAAATATCATAATTATTTTGAAATATAGCTGTAAGAGATCTAGGAGAGAAATTTCTCCCTAGTAAACAAAAATAATTTTGCATGCATCCTCCCAATCCAAAAATAGGAACATCAGCATTGCATCACACTGTGGTAAACAAATTATTTCGAAATTATAAATAAGATAATATTTCCAAAACAACAGGAAGAAGAGCTGTATTTAAACCTAATTTTGGCATTTTTTCGCCCCGTGATTTCCTGTTGGCAACCGCAGTCGTAAACAGTAGCGATTTTGCACAAAAAGCAGAAGGAATCATTTCTTTGCACTGAATGTTATTAAATGGCTCAAAATTCACTTGTAAAATAAAACAGTACCATCTTTTAAAAACATTTTCATTACTTGGTGAAGAATCATTTTTCTTTTGACAAATCATTTTTAACTCAAGATCCATATAGAAGAAAGTTCTGCTTTTGGAGACTGACATACACTTACCTTTCTATCAAATATTTTTCTTTAATGTAATGCTCACAAAATGTTTATCATTTAACGTGACTTAATTAGGACTTCTTGCAAGTTACGTATTTGAGAATATGTCTCTATCTAATGATTCATATTTCTAGAAAATTAAGAAATGAAGTTCTGTTTTACTTTAATGATCTACAAAGATAAATTTTAATTTTTTATATTTTAATTTACAGGATATAGATCTCCATACAAGCATTAGATTAAACATACTGTTAGAGAGGCGCGCCAGCAAGAATTTTGCTTAAGAGAACACATCTGTAACTAATAATTGAAATCCGTCAATATAAATATTGACGGATTTCAATTCTTACCAATTCGCAGATATTCTTAAATTTAAGAATTACAGCGAACTTAGTATTTTCGTGAAAATATTGTTTCTCTTTAAGAAATAATCTTTTAAAAAACTTCATAATTATATTGACAGACCTCTTTGGAACGTCGTTATTAGGAAACAATAGTAGAATCATTATATTAGATAGCTCTAAACCTAGCTCTAGCTTTATAGAACTCGATGCTGCTGAGTCTCTTGGGCTCTCCCCATGGGCAATGCGTTTGACTTATGTTTCGTAGTGAAAGAGGTCCCGGGCTCGATTCCCGTTGGGGGCTAACGAGCGAAATCACCTCTCTATGCATTTTTAAATTACTTCGTATGTACGTCTTAATACTATTTATTTTATTTCTAACTACATCCGATAACTATAAGTCTGACTTTATGGAAGGACTCCATAACCAAAAAATAACGAATAATCGTTTAACTCGAACCGAAAGGTATTGTGCGGATAAAAGTTCGTGTTTTTCATTCTTACATAGCCAACTTATCCTGTCTTATCAACAGTTTTACTCCTGCTTAGGCTGTTTACTCGTTGTGTTGAAGTAATTGCTATTTTCATGTTAAAATTGCAAAATAATCAAAACTCCGAAGAAAAAATATATTAATGTTGCGTAAAATTGTAGTGAAGTTTTATACATCCGTAAAAGCTTAATGATGTACGAAAAATTAGTTGTATTAGCATTGTCATTAAAAAGAGATTCATGATTTTGGAAACCAATGAGTCCGTACTTTCATTAAATCGGGAAATTTTTGTAAAATATCTGGAAGTAAAGCGTCGGGGTCAGTCCCTTGGCGTAATTTTCTGCCTTGAATAAGCTCATGGATGTCAAATTGTAATGCGTGGATTCGGACTCCAGTAACAACATTTTGTCTATCTTGGTTAATTGCCTCTGATAGTTGACAGTCTTTCGTAAATGCATGCATATTCATCGTAGGAAATATCAAACTCAGTTTGGATACCATTTAGTAGTACTTTCCCTTTCATTGATTACTATTCCTATAACGTTTTCTATTACCTAAACCCTATTCCCTTAAGAGGGTGAAATACCTTCTGCATGTCTTCTTTAGGACATGCAAAACTTTCTTCTAGAGTTCTCATCCTTTTATTGTAATCTTGTGGTTTATGATCTATCCGATGCCTCCTGAATGAGATATTAAAGCTTCTTTATGTGTGAAGAAGGGAATCAATTTTGATCGACCATTACCATCAGGGGGACGGTGTCTTAACATTATCATTCACTTATGTAGACATTGAGAACAGGATTACAAGTTTAAAGATGGTGTCTTGGGATCTACCCTTAAGAGTTCAAAATATTTCTCCTCGTGATAATCTGTGATTTAGAATTTGAAAATCTATTGGATGCAATTTTAAGGGTCGTTGGTGTCACGGCTCCAAGGACATGTCACCTTAACCAAATGATTTTAGATTGACTGCATATGACTTAAACTCTGAAAATGTATCAAGTATGTGTTTCAACAATTTCAGCCTTTTTCTTTTACTAAATTAAATCATACAAAGAGCCCAAGAAAACAAGTGCAAGGCAAATAATTCTTCATTTTTAATCCTTAAGTTTTTTTCATCTCCACCAAATCTTAGGTGGATTTTTTCGAGTCCACCAAAATTTGGGTAATTCTGAAGCATAATTTCGTCGTTTTTTCCCTTCTGACTACCAGAGACAATGATAAACTCGTCTTATATAAGAGAACAGATAATTCTTAAAACGATATTAGACTTTCTAATCTAATTAGACTGTCACATAATTACTTGGACATGCAAAGCATTAATATTAACTGACAATGATTCCGTCGTCTTTGAAATGTGAATTTGCAGTAAACAGACCCATTTAAAAATGTGGAAAGCCAAAGTACGGAAAGATAAACGCGTAATAAAAGCGTCTGCCACCTCGCTATCCGATGAAAGAGATTTACTGGAGACACGATTTCTCACTAAAACATCAAAAAATGAAACTCATGAAAGGAGAACCATATTCCTGAAGTGCATCTGTTTTCTAAAAAAAATCGTATTTCCTCGAAGATGCCCGCCGAAATACAAAGATTTCTTAAGGCTGTATTTACGACCCTAGCGATAGCATCGGACGTGACGATATTCCTCGTGATTGAAAGGAGCATAAACAGAGAGGAAGAAATGGAGTCGGCGGAGAAAGTGTCGAGATATCGATTCTTTGGTATATCGATTTTCTGCCGTCTCGAAGCTCCGGAAGTTTCCATCGAGGGCGGCGCTAGTGTATGCTGTTCGAGAGGATATAATGAGGAAATGAAGAAGTGGACTGAACATGGAGAAATGGGAATAGAAAGCGAAGGAAGGTTGTTTCAAAACATCTCACGTAAGGGCCTTTACTTGTAGGTGTTCAAACATCCGTCGAAATATGGATTAGCTAATCGCAATCGCAAAATTTACTATACAAATTATAATGGCCATACGTATAACAAGATGACGGAATCGTCTATAGGATCCGTGGGGTCCGAGAGTGTTGCCACGAAGACCCGATCAAGAAAACCCTATTTCATTGCAGTTTTCAAGTTTTTATCGGTATTATTTTCATAAAACACTTAAGGAAATTTTTAAAACTATTGGATAGGGTTGGAGGGTTATATAGAAAAATAATCGGTCCATTGAAATTAGAAGATTTATGTTTTTTAGAGAATTTTATTTAGAAGAGCTTTTTTTTCTATAACTTTGATTAATCGAACTCATAAACCTCATCGGATTCGATTGAAAATATTGATAAGCCCTTCGAAATGTTGGATTTTAAGTAACTTTTTCTCAATTATAATTTTCAACAGTATCTTTCAGCCAATGCCACTTTTAATAGTATCGTTATAATTATTTTAATAATTATTTATTTATTTGTTGATATATCTTTAAAATTTATTATTTATTATACAGGGTAATTTACACTTTCCTCTGTTTTGAGAGGCTCAGAGTCACACATTCATCAGATTGCTCCGGATTTATAAAAAAAATGAATAAGAGGGTCGATCGCTGATAGAAAACAGAGATTTAAAAATAAGAGGAGTGTCTAAAACACTATTTGATAACTCGTAACAAAACCAATTAGAGTATTGCAATATACAATAACTCATTGATTGATGTGGCGCCTATTTGACGTGATTCACAATGTAAGTTGGAGAAAATATGTAGTTATATTTTTAGATATTGATCAAAAATGAATGAGATTTAAAGTTGAGAGTATTTCAGATAAAGATGTATGTGCAGGGCAGGTTTTAGTTTGTGTATCGGTATGTTTATGTAAATTTGGAAATAGATACGTTAAAAACTTGGTGCAGTAGCTAGATATGACTCACAGAAGGAGATATGCTAAAGTGTCCCCTTCAACATTAAATGTTAAAAAGTTTGAAAGTAAAAACAAACTGATGTCTAGATAGAGAATTAAAAATTAGAAGAAAATTCAGGGAAAAGAAGAGAATAAAGATAGAAATGAGAGCGGGATGAAAAGAGAATTTTGATGGTGAGGCACTTTGGTAAAAGAGAGGGAAATGAAAAGGTAAGAAAAGTTATGAAACTTTGAGGAAGCTGGAAAAATGAGTATGTAAAATGATGAAGAGATGATAATTAATTCGTAAGATAAGAGAAAAGAGAGAGTCTGGCTAAAGAGACACCAGAGAGAAAAAGTGAAGGTAAGAAAGAGTAAAGTTAGAAAAGAAGTTGTTTGAGCAGTCGATTATCAAAATATTACTCAGGAAACTAAAGGAAAGAGGGTCGAGAATAAGGAAATGTTTAAGGGTTACAGATAAATTAGAACGAGGAAATACGAAGGGAAATTGGAGCAAAGAAATGAGGAAATTAGTTGAAGAGGAATTAAAAGAAGGAAAGAATGTCAAAACATTATTCTCATTCTGAAAAACGCTAATGTAAGGTAATATAGCCGTGCATTCATGTTGATGATTGTTTGCAATAACATTAAATGTGTGCCTAGAATGGTGGAATGTTACACCTCTTATGTATGTACGTCATCATAAGACAGGAATTGTTTTTAACTCATTTAATGAATGTTTAAATAGCTTTAAGATAATGGGATACAATAAGCTAAAAACGACAGAAAAAGATTATCCATCATTTTGAAAAGTAAACTCACGTTAGATTGTCATTTTTCCATTTCTTAGAAAAAGGAAAAATGGATAAGATAAAATCATTTCATCAGAGTCAAAATGCTTAGATAAGATTATAAAGATATTTTAAGTTTTGCCATCTATTCCTACTACAAAGATCATGCGCATCCACAGCCTAATCACGCTATTTCCTTACGGTTTTTCTTGCTTATTCACTATATACCTGCACATTTTTCTATTTACCGTATGCGCTTTCTCTTCGACGTAACTTCACATCCATGCCGCTCTTTCCCCGTCATAATTGAAGCTAATTACGTCTCTGTTTTCAGTCCAGTAAACAGCCTTCTTCTTGGTATTCCTCTCCTTTGGTTAACACATTCTTCTAGTGCTCCCTTTAAGTCATCTTGCATCTATTCTTAGTCCTGGTTTAAGTGTAACACTTTTTCTTTACTTTTCCTTTACGTTCCTTATTCACGCAGTATCCAATCATTGATGACTTCGTCTCTAATGTTTTTGTCAAACTTACACTTAATCTATTCAATGTAGTCATACTTCAAACCCACTTCTGATGACCATACAACGCCTATACGAAGAGACCACCTCTTTCGACGACTCCATCCATTGAACCGCAGACAACATACACTCCTATTTCAAGTACATCAATTCATACACACCAATTTATCTCTCCTCCTCCAATAATCTTGGAAAATATTTCGGCTAAGAATACAAAACCATCCACCGTTATGCGGTGTTCTTCATGTATAATCGAGTTACACCAATGATTCCTTCATTCAATCGAATGTAAAAGCTTCGTTTTAACATCTTTTTCGAATATTATAAATATATCTCCGCTACGGTCGGTTCGTTATCATTGCGAATTTACATAACGTCTTTCCTACAGAAATTCTCAGTAGAGACAACGTCGGTGGCGAAATTGTTGTTTTAACAAACATGTATTCGTAGCAAATCTTCCAGATTCCCTCCCAGATAGGGCAGAGCGTTGAACTTCGGGAAAGGGGTCCGGGGTTCGATTACCGATGGTAGGCCTCGACTCAGCTGTCGGATAAATTTGAACAATACTACTGCTATGAAGCGGTGAGGAGAGAAAGGGCGAGTGGGTGACGCCGATTGTCGTTGAGGAAATGAAAAGAGGTTTGTGTTGATTAATTGCCTTCCCTGATTAAAAGGCGCAATTAGCTGGTGCTGATTGGGATACAGTCGACAGAGGCAAAAGAAATAAAGTTCTCCGTCCTTACTTGATATATTTCTTAAATTTACTGCGTTTTCTTTCTGGGGAGCACTTTCCTACGTGCGTCATCGTGCACCATGAAATGGAGCGCGGATATTTAATCATCGGTGAAAAAATTAGATATGAAGTATTTCAAAAGTACCAAGCTCTTGCAAAGCCTCCTGATACCGAATCTGGATTTTTCTTGCAATTGAAGCTTATAATTTACTTCAATTAACTTAAAATAGTCCCCCTCCATATAATCATGAAGGGAATATTTTCGGTTTGTCTTTTGGAAAATACGGAGTATAAGGTGTCCCTCATTTTGTTTTGCATCGGTCAAGGCTGAGGTAACTACTGTGGTATAAGTGATACGGAATAAATAATAGCGTTTCTTTTGATCGCTAAAAATTGAATGTTATGGAAAGAGGCATTGTGCTGTACTTGTTCACTTCGTCTCGATGAAGAAAGCAATGCTTCATCCCTCATTTTGCATCATCTCCTCCCCCTCAAAATTATATCATTCCTTTGCAGATAATGATTTATATTCCTGTCTCTAATAAAGATATATATTTTAATATTCATATCGATTTAATATTTTCTTTCTCCCTCTCTTGATCATTTAGAGTGAAATTTTCACCTAAATCGTTATTGTGTTTTGTCTAATTATGTAAACGATTGCTTCATGATTGTGGGATGTCGACCTCACAAAAGGACACAATTTCTATCTCACTATTAGAGAAATAAAAGCGATGGTAACACCTACAAATCTTTTGATGGAACAGCTCTATTGAAAACTGTGGATGTTCTGATCTTTTGCTAAATTAGAGTACAACGATTAGTATTCAAGTATTACAGTTATATTTATTCGAGGAGAGAAATCATTTCCCTGTTTTATGTTTATGCATATTACTTTGTTCTTTGAGAAAATGGAAATTACATCTAAAAGTTAGCTTTCGCGTTTTTTTACGTTCGGTTCGTGTAAAGAGTAAAAGTTACTTTCACGGAAAATTAATTTTCGTTTGTTATGGTCTATTCTCTATTACTACGCTATAAATGTACCACTTTTCGGTTATTCTATAGAATATTTGATAATATGATCTACTCCAAATTTTCAGCTAAGCAGAGAGATAATCCGCCCATCCTAAATTACATTAGACATTAATTATATATATGGGTAATTGTAGATAAAATAAGGAATATATTGTGAATGTACCGTAATAGAATAGAAAAGAACTAAGTTGCAACTCGAAAATGTTATGCTAATTCCCAGTAAAATAAGTCGTTTATTCAAATAGTCCCGGACAGCATAAAATATGTTTCTTATCCAACATTTAGAATGCTAATATGAGACAAAAATCGCAACTTGCTGAAAAATAATCAAGTTTACTTTGAGATTTCTAATGTATAATTGAAATCAACCATTGATATCTTATCTCACTTTACGCTTACAAAAATGGAGGATATTTTCATCTATTTTACCTTCCCCGACCCGTGTTCAGGCATACAGCTTATGCTTCTCATTCCCCATCGCATTGAGTTTAAAGTCGTGCCGCTAATAAGTATAATTGCAAATTGCATGACTGCTTTAAAAAAAAATTCATTTGCTTTTATTTAGATACAGTACTCGAATCCTCTTCAGTTTATACATTTAGAGCTACATTTCTCCCTTTTAATGTATTGCCGTTCCCGTTCGAATTTATTCCACCGCCCCTTCTTCCTGAAAGGGTGAACGGCTCTTGCGAGTTACTTCTCGTTTCGCAAAATAATTTTTCCCCTTTTCAACCTACCATCACCAGCCAATGATTTATTTCGCCTCTTTGAACTCGTAAATAATTCGTAATGGCCAGGATTACGCTTTTAGAACTCGTTGCACCCTTGCAGGAGTTGTGATTTATCCTAGGAAAGAAGGAATTCATTTCTTCGCTTCTCCTGAAGAATGAATTAAACGCGGGTGAGGAAAGCACAGCCACTTAGTGCGTCACAAGTTTTTCGACTCTCATTTTTGCTTCAATTAAAACTCGCGTTTGCGATGCTTGCGTAAAGCTGCACTTTGAATCAGATGAATATCAGGTTTTCTCAAGTATAATTTACTCATTCCATGTGCTCGAACAGGAAAGTGAGGCATTTTATTAATCAATTTGTACATGTTTATCTTGAGCTGATCAGAAACTGTTTAAGTTATCGATGAAAATCCTATAATATTATAAAAGTGAACATTCCAATTGGACTTAACGATGATGTGCTAATAATATAGTGTCCACGTGAATGCCCTCTCTACTCTCACATTTGTGCGGTATTCAAATTAATCTTATAATGATTCATACACTCAATAAACTTCATATAAAAGTGAACTCTGAGGATGTGAGCTGGTCACTCATTAAATCACTTCTCATTATCCCCTCAAATGAATTCAGTGCATTAAATTTTGTGCACGATACACAACAAATCTCAAAATATTATCGACTGATGAATATCTGTTTCTTTATTTCAGTGTCAGAAATAATTTTCATAAGGATTTATTGCTACAGAAGAAATGGATTGCATGTATCGAGTCAACGTATTTGCAAAATTTAATATATATATATATATATATATATATATATATATATATATATATATATATATATATATATATATACATATACATATACATATAGATTTATAAAATGAAAGTGGAAATGGAGAAAAACTATCATCACTTTTTTAATTGCCAGAAAATGTCATGAGCTCAGAAATACGAAAAATCTACATTGCTACAGAGAAAAGTAAATCACTACCGTTTACATAGAAGATCGTCCGCATTTGCTGATATGAAAATTTTACTATTGCTGATAATGTGCTTCGCCATGTTTCGAAATCGCATTAAGATCGCATTTAAATATTTACTTAAATGTTAACTACATTATGTTATAATATATGGATAATGTTGATGCCGCGATATCTTGTCAGAGGACAAATACCAGGTCCTATATGTAAGATTTAAATAAATATATAAATGTTCTGTTTAACAATACTTCTTCATAGATTCTTTTTCTGAGTCTTATTATTCGAAAAATATCTAATTAAATATTATAATGCTCCTGACAGTGAAATAAAGCGGTTTTTATGTCAATATATGACCGTTGAAATATTTCGAAGAGATTTTACTTCATTTTGAAACACTAGTAACCATATCAATAAGGGTTCTTGAGATTTTTTGTTTTAGAAGTCATATTTTTTGCGCCACTAATGGCATATTTAATGAAAATGCATCTATAAAATTACTCCTTTATCACCCTTAATATAATAAAGGATTTATCGTTTGAAAATATTATCATAAAACTTTTAAAAATTTCGCGATGCTATAGATCTAATTTAGTGATATAGTTACAAATAATACAATACAGTTAATTTCAGCCACGCAAACTCTCACGGTTGGGCAAAACTAAACAAGTATTCGTCGAATGCAAAGAGCAGCAGCATTTCTCATCATTTAGGCGATGAGAGAAGCGACTTTTAAATAACGAGAACAAGCACTCGTTAAATTTCAATCCGTGTAGATCGAATTGAAATGTGAGTCGCCCCAGCGGTCATTACCGCAACCGGACATTCATTGTGAGTTACTGGGAAGATAACCCCTCGCCACCGCCTCGGACGTAAATTTCATCTAAACACCCCTCGAGAACCCCTTCTCTGGAGCAACTGAATCGAATGAAAGAAACTCATACGTTTCCATCCCTATGAAGTGGAGAAAATGATTTCCTGAATAATTTGGACTTGTTTTGCAAAATTCCCTGTAGGTGGCACTTTAAAGGTGAGCTTGTTCTAAATGGTTAGCTCGAGTGACCATGATTTCCACGTGCGCTTAATGCCATAGCTGCTGAAGGTATTTTATAAGCCTCGAGTAAACTTTGCTTTAAAATTCTTCATATGTTGGCTGTAGTAACATTAGAAGTATACCAAGCATGTTTCGACATGACTTCGTGTGGAGTAGCAACCTCTCTCGGATTTTAAGTAGCATGAACTAGAAGGAGAAAAAGGAACTCGGCGGTCAATGAACTAAGAGATAAAGGTTCTCCAAGCGCCGAAATAGCGGCGACCGTCTAAGGGCGATTTCCCGGGAAACGGATAATCGTTTAGAGGTCCCAATTCTTCAGAATCCCGATGTACATTTCGGAAACAATGCTTCCATCTTCCTGGGGGGTCCAGTGCTGGATCGCCCTTAGACGGTCGCCGCTATTTCGGCGCTTGGAGAACCTTTATCTCTTAGCATGAACTACTTATTAGTAGTATCGGATAGCCAACTGGGTGGCGCATTTGTTTTCGAAGGAATTGGCCCCGGGTTCGATTCCTAGTGGAAACCCATACGCGCCAAGCGATCTCAATTTTCGAAGTACTTATTACAATATTACTACAATAGAAAAAGTTGTCGCATAAAACCGATGACAATGGGTTTCCTTATTGTGATGTTTGTCTGTCAGAGATCGAGAGTTAAACCAAGAAGAAATATTTAAACCAAGATACCAAATGCAGGAACTCTGCGCGTCGCGGCCTTTTAGTGATTTATAAAATTAAACAGGAAATACGGCATAATTTTCTCCCAGTTTCATATAAGCCATTTCATTGTAATTACGCTTTTGAAATTTCCGAATTTCTATTATGTTATTGTTCACAGGAGTAATGGTTTTTTCCGACCCTATAACTTTAACCCTCGGGTTAATTAGATTACATTATCTAAAATGAAGGAGAATCTAAAGCGAACAAATGGCATGCGTGCCCATAGTGGCTTCTGACGCCATGATTTGGCACCATATTGGCACGCGTCATTAAGTATGGCTTGTCTGTGCTGTCACTATCTATTTCAATTAGTTTAGATAGGACAGTTACACTTACGGCCTGGTTGCGTCTTAAAATAAACGAGTGAATTAATGCAACAAGATCAAAGGAACGCCACCGGAAGAGACCATCCATGTCACAGAACGCTGCAAAGATTTCCGATAATTTTCGCAACCCTTTATCCCTTTCCAGCAATGGCATGACATAAACCAACGGCCCGCCACATCTTTCCACTCCCACTCCCTCCTTTCACTTCCATTTGACTACCCTTCCCATTTGGGTGAATGCACGAATTAGAAAATCAGCAGAATCTCCTTTTCTCATATGTGTGCATAAGTTGTGATGCTCCTCTTTTCAAATATGGCCACTTCAAATGCGATCGAGGATTGAATCCCGCCCCCTCTGACTGGGGGTCTCCCTTACTTTCAACTCAAGATATCATTGAGAGTCTGTTTATTATCCTATATTCGAATTCATGGAATTAAAGCTGATTGGAGATGTTCAAACAAATGCCGTTGGTTGGCTGTGCTCTTCATTTCGTTCGCTGCTTTCTGTTTTCCAATGTGATTTGTATCGCAAGACTATAGAATGACGAGTATTTTCTACTCCTTTTATTTCAGTGACGACTTGAACTGATAATTATGGCGTATGCCTGCATCCTTATCAAATGCCAGTAATTATCTGTACAAGATTGCCGTATAATAAAACGGCAATCATATCTTGAGGATGAGTACTTCATTCGGCCATAAGTCTTTAAAAATGAAAATTTATATAATTAATTCTTGAATAGTTAGAAAAATAAAACTTTAAAGCTGAGTTTAGTCGCCTAGCGCAGTTTTCATCAAAGTGACTGTTTTCTTTTAACTAAACCTTTATTACTTCTATTAAGAATTAGTGACACTGTAGTGATGAATAGTATTTGGAACTTTCATCTAAAATAGTTATTCGTGTAATGGATCAAATTATCGCTATTAACTAACTTTTATTACTATTATTACTCAATCGTATTACTATTTACTAATTCTGTGGCCCAATATCTTAGAAGATTGTAATCTAGCCAAGAAGGAAATAGAACAAAATTCAAAAATAGAGAATTTGAAATAGAACAATCTCCATGTTCTTGCTTTCAGAGTTGACCTAAAATTCAATCCTTGATGAGAAATTGAATTTCCTTGCTTTAGATATCACGGTCGCATTTTGCTTAGGAACTTTTTATCATTTTCCATAGAGAACGGTTGAAAGCTGGTTATAAATTGTCACTTAAATTACTTCAATATTTCATTCTTTATGCCGAAAAGAAAAGAACTTTGAACTTTGGGTTAAAATTTCTCAGAGGCCTTATTCTTAGTTTGCGCGCAGCATTTGACGTTGAATTCGTGAATTAGAATAGGTTCGGCGAAAGTCAATTTGTTTTGTAAAGAACTGTCATGACTAATGATTTAGTGTCTCATCTTCAGGGGAGAATCTTTAGAAGAAACAGTGCATATTTTATTTAATAAATTCAGAAAGAATACGTAATTAGAAGATGACATCATGCATCCTCCCATAGGTCGCTTCCATATGCTATCGGAAAAATCGATTAGTTCTCGAACGCGAGAGTAATCGATAGTGTATGTTCAGGCATATCCACGCCGAAACAACTTGCTGGGGACTTTTTCTTATCCTGTTACGATTTAGTGACCGAGTTAAAGTAATAAACGTATAACATTAACTTTTGAATTTAATGGTCATAGGCCTTTTCTTCCATGCGCAAATGCAAGTGGCACGTTATGAAATAAAGCTACCCTTCCATTACGCCGAACAAGTCAACCCGTTACTTGATTCCCTTCGCAGCTTTAAATATAAGCTTTAATAAACACGATACATTTGCTTGAATTTACGATAAAAGTCGCTGCGATTTTTACCGCCTGATTTTGCATGCATCCCAATAGATGTATGCCTCAGTGCATTCTCTCTTAGGCACATGCCGTCCCTTCGCAATTATTGGGAACATCATCAAATTCACTCCCGTAGTGAAAGGAGTTCTCCAGCGATAAATGCATCTTAATAGGCAGTAATAGGAAACGATTAGTAGCTGACGCCGGTGCATTCTGCTGTGATGACCAGCAGCATTGCCGTGGGATTACTCTTTTATAGCGAGATAATCTAAGTAGGCTTTCCTTAATCCCTTTACATCTTGATTCTGATGAATATTTAATCTGATCCAACCCTCGACGTAGAAGAATCTGAAACTAAGAATGGTTTTCTTCCACATCAAGAGTGTAAAGGAAATTGTAGTATTTTTACTCCTCAGATTCTTCTCTAGAATTGTTATATTTAGTAAGCGATTTTTCGTATAAATTCGTACTACCTTCGCCCATCTCTGAAAATTCGTTGTGTGTGTCCTGCTTTATATGCTTCCGTAATTAAATGCAATACATATGAATCTTTTATTTGCAATAGTGCAAAGGAATTGCATGGAAATGGTAATCATTTCATTAAAGTATTTTGAGGAAAGTTTACCATAAAAAATGTTAAAAATCATATTTATGACGATCGGGGCGGTATAATTTCATCTTTCATATGAAATGTATGATGAAATTATTCTTTGAAATGCAACCCTCCTAAAGTATTCTAAACTTTTTGACAGTTCATTGAAAATGTAATTCTCAGTTCACTGAAAGAGCATAAATATATTTTAAATTATATAAAATAGAATATTTGAAGCTGTGATAGGAAATTAAAAGTGCTTTGAATTGTTAACATTCTATTTTCCAAGTATGATTGTCCTATCTCTTATCAGTGTCGATATTTGACTGAAAATTCACTTTGTGATATTTAGAAGAATAAAGTCTATCTAATGTAGTGAAAACATGGTTTTTGCGATTTATGATTAATTACTTTAGTTTAATTCATTTGTTTTCTGAAGCCACTTAATTACTTTCAGTCTCTCCAACCACTTTTGTTGCCATAAGGTGAAGATGGATTCCATCGCCAAAAATGACAAATGAATTTAGAATTATTCTTAGCATTATGGTAGATGGATTTATAATGTTAGAAATTGTGATGTGAGTAGTTGTCGTAGGGAGAAACATTTTTGGAATCATTCTTAAATCCGGCATCTATAGTCTGTTTGAAATTTCACTCTCTAATAATTGCTCATTAAGTAAAAAACTCCCCTTATAATTCTCAACTTTTGAAAATAGCTTAACATGCATAAAACGAAAATAGAAATAAAATATCTCAGATCCTACCCTTATCAAACTGTATAAATATTTTTATACTGTCCATCTACACCTTTTGAATGAAATTTCGCATCGAAATAAAATATGACCTCACAGTCGTATTCCCAAGATGTGTGTGATAAACAGTGAACATCTTGAGTAAAACCAGATTCAGTACGAAAGTCAATTGATTTCCTGGACAAAACTCAAAATCTAAACGACCTTTTCCTAAGTCTTGTTTGACTTCCTCTTGATGACGTTTTATCTTTTATAGAAAAAATAGAAAAAGGAAGAGAAGTCAAATCAATTACTTTCAAAGGTAAATTACTTAAAAAGGTGATGGAGATTCAGACTTCAATATCTATCATGTGAAAAGTATAACGAATATAAAGCATTTAAAATTGATTATTACCTCTGTAAAAAGGAAGTTCTGATGATGAAATAAATTTAGCTATCAATTAATCAATTTCTGTGAGGGTATGATATTTTAAGCTTTCCTCTCGGAACTTAGCAAAGATATAAATCTACGGCAAGGTCAGAGAAAGGAATATACCAGGAAGACATAAGTTGCAACGAACCCAGCTGTTACTCCTGCAGAAAGCAGTGCGGAGATGAAAGAGAAATACAGATGTGTATGCTATTTATGCAGAGTCGTTTTGAAAGGGAAGAGAGAAGGGTGAAGAGACGAAGGAAAGGTCCTTTAAAAATGCGTTGAAATGGACGCTGTGAGGACGGAAAGGGGCGATTGTGGTGAATGCAGAGGCAAGGGGGTTACAGAATACTCTCTCGATGTTACCCAAAGTGAAATTTACGCGAAAAGTTTAAATATAGATGCATTAAAAACGCTCCTCTTTTGCTGTATAATCAGCCCGATTACGATTACTTAGAATTAGGTACTAATCAAGTATTTAAACAGAGGCATCTATAGTCTGAAGTTGATTCGCCCCTGATAGCCATGTTGATAGCGCGTGGAAGCGCTTTTAGCAGTAATACGATCATCACAGATTTCCCATTTCTATGATAGATAAGAATTGAAATCATGCCGTATTTAGTTTCTCAGCATTAATTTTGCTGTAAACATTCGCTGAGGTAGGATTAATTTTTTAATTAAACTGAATTTGTTGGTCTATAACATATCCTGAGCGGGATAATTTGTAATTAGGATGCCAAAAGAGTTCAATATTCAACGGAGTGATCTTTTTTATTTAACCGGCAACATTAGGAAAACCGAAAATATTTTCTAAATTTGTATTGAATTCTGATTGCCTTGAATACTCTGATTTGAAAATATTATAAACAAGGAATGGATTAAGGTGACTGCACGAGATGGCGTGCACCCAGGAAAATGTTTTCATGGCTATTTTTTCCATGTCTATTCTTCCTTGGGATTGAAAATATTATCCTGATTTATAAAACTTCCTTTAATTGCTTTAACAGTTAAAACACTCATTCGCAACTTTATATTTCCTCGTAGAGATAGATTTTCATCCAAGATCATCCTGTGTAACAACAATTCAACATGGAGTTCAACATCCACGTCTACTTCCAGTAAGAGTGATTTGTAAAGAGTTTAATTAGTCCTCGAGAGAAATTTCTCATTTTAGAGCTTCCGAGCGAAAGCCAACAGAATATTTAAGGGGATGGATAAAAACGAAAATTTTTTGTGTGTGAAAAGAGTGGGCGAAAGAATGTATAGAGAAAGTTAGGAGCAAAAAATGTAGTGAAAGAAGGAAGTTATCCCGGAATGCGTGAGAGAGCAAGGGTGCAGAGGGGGAGAAGAATGAACGGGGGAGGAAGTGGGCAGTAAAATAGATGGGGCGTCGTTGGGGGAAAAGACGCGAGGGGGCCCAAGCGATTATTGTGCGCTAGTTAAAATGGGCACATACCTTTTGTTCGGGGGTAGGAAGTCGATTTCTTTCCCTCAGGTGGGGTGAGAGAGCGTCGCCAGAAGGGACGCCCGTCTCAAGTGGCCGTTCTTTCCGTGAGACAACTTTCCGATGTCAGAGTGATTGCTCGGCGTAATTATTACGTCCTTCGGATATAAATGATTCCGTTCATACGTAAGAAACTACAGTCAGCTTGTCACTAAACCAAATGCACTGGAACGCCTACCATTGGTAGTCTTACATACTTTTAATAGCGATTATGTTATACTTTCTCATATATTGTGGACTCGTCGAATGTGTTTAATTGTGTTTTAAATGCAGCCAGAAATTCGTTAAAAGAAATTGAATTAGGAATCAGCTAGAGTTTTTGTAGATGCCTCGAGAAAAGGTTCCGCTGGGACTAACAAAATAGAAATTAACTTGATGAAAATCTATTACGGAAGCATTTATATCAAATATGATTTGTTATCAAATATGTTTGTTACAATCCATTTCCTTTTGAATTTTCTATATTTTATTTTAGATGAAATATGTATGAAAAATATAGTGGTGGTTTCAATTTTTTAGTATCACCTATGGGTCTAAATTCAAAAATATTTCTTGTGATTCGTGCCTTAATATCCCCACATGATGTACGAAAAAATATTTCTCGATTTGTTTGTGCATATATATCGACTACAATATCATTAGGGATATATCAATTCGAATTTTAAGTATTTATTTTATTACAGAGATAATCAGTAAAATATATTCATAAATTACATTTTCTCATTATAAGTTATTTAGATAATAATATGTTTACTGTTAAACTTTGACTGGAGTATTGACGGTGAGATGCCGAATAGTTGTAGGGTAATATATGTTCCTTTATAACTGCATTATCTTCGGAAAGAGTCATGTTGGAAAAAAAAATATTTTGACTCGAAAGGCTTCGCATTAATTTCAGAAAATTGTAGTATCATTGCAAAGGAATGACTATTATCTTTGCAAAATAATGACTATTTTAAGATGGCTCTGGCGAGTGACGGTCTGAAATAACCCTTGGGAAAAAAAAAAAATATATATATATAATGATACGAAATGGAATGAAAATTCATCCATTGTTTCAGTAAATACAATACACAATACAACAACTCCTGCTTTTATAGCAAATATTTTGGTATAGCTAGAAGAGTTCTAAATATAAAAGGTTAATTAAATCTTATTTTAGTTTCACGGAAGAAATATGAGTTTGAAATTGAATTGAGAATTGAAAGCGATCATGTTTTATGTCATAGGAAGAATGTATGCTCGCAGAATTCTCATGCTAGTGAATATAGCAGAAAATGTCTGCATTAATCAAAATCACTCCAAATTTTAACAAAAAGTGCATACTATTCGTCATTTAAAACGATATTAATTAAGAGAAGTTGCAGGTATACAGTCAATAGCTAAAGAGAACATAAAAATATTTTGAATTAACGGAAATTCGGTAAATATATTTCCTTTCCAATTATAAGTTTCCTATATCCAAGGATATCACGAAATTATAAAGAGATTGAGAACAATAAACCTAAGATAATATTTTAGAGAAAAAGATCCACAGTAGGAAAAAAAGGGTGTAAAAAACCTACGCAAACCTACTGTTAATACAATTTAAAAGAAAAATTATATTAAATTTCATTATTAACTAAAACGTATTGAATTTCATTCCCACTTATCCATAATTTATATTTACGCCTTTAAATAGCAATAACGTGTTCAGTATGAAAATTACTCCCTCCTTTACTCGCACCAACGTTTTCATCTCGTTTTTACTTAGACACCACGCCAAACACGACGTCCCAAGAGAGCGATACTGGCAATGATGTTTACTGAGAATTAAAACTGCTTTCCAATAAAAGCAGAATTTTCTTTCCTCTTGATAGTTTCACAGCTTTTTGTATTAACTTGTTTACCCTCTCTCCATGCTTCATTTTCTTCGCTGAAACTTCTTTCAACCGATTTCGTGAATGTCGATTCGAATTCGATTTCCACGAACCTCAATTTCATTTCGGTTTCCATAAAAGTCAATTTCATCCCTCCTAAAATTTCAACGGTAATTGATCTCTATATTTTTGGTTATTAAAAATGTATGTAAGTGCTCCTAGGGATAATTTGGATACCTTCTATTTCGGATTTTCCATAATAAATGGAAGAAGAACACTGACGTTGAAATGAAAAGAGCGGATTGCGATTTAATTGTTAAGATTTAGCGCCATCCAAAAGTACATTTTCTGTAATGAAGCCTTTGTCTTTTTTATCGTCGTTTCCACTTCACGGTTGGTCGGTTTCAACACCCACATTCCTCTTTGTAGTAAAAACAACCTCTCTGTCTTTCTGTTAACCGCCAGTGGGTTATTTTTGGGCAGAATTAAACTCCGAGTTGCCCATTTTCGTCCCAAAGGCTTAGAATGTTCCAGATCCGTCAATTTTCATTCATTGCTGAAAGATTACTTACATAACCTTGGCCCGAATCTTAAGGACTCCTTAGTATTTACTTTGAGAGCATTAAATGTATTGACTTCTTTTTTTCTTTCGTATATTCAAAAATATTACCTAAAATTTTCTTTTGAAATATTTTAGATGTTTAAAACTAACGAGCGTGAGGGACAATTTTAGGAAATACAGTAGAAATTTGGACCTCACTTCGTGCCTTGCTAGTAAAACTTTCCGTGTGTGGCAGAGGGTGCATATACCATACTTCTCTTATCATTTCTATTTTATTGCGGAAAATAAATAAATTTTGAATATCATATTTTAAGCATCGCTTCCTTAGCTGTCCTTGCAGTTTCTTATCCGTTGGTGTAACACTGTTAAGACACAAT
Organism: Pachydiplax longipennis; assembly: GCA_036926295.1. Classification (NCBI taxonomy): domain Eukaryota; kingdom Metazoa; phylum Arthropoda; class Insecta; order Odonata; family Libellulidae; genus Pachydiplax; species Pachydiplax longipennis. Next base: position 2,556,423 of record JAVFKF010000012.1, on the reverse strand, counting down.
ACATCCTACGCCTTCTGCCTAGAACCTCATCATTTTTCAATTCACTTACCAATTTAAATTGAAATTCAATGTCCTTTCCTTAAACAATTACCACCTTAGAAATGCTTAACGAATTTTCTTAGGAAGCCTGAAAATTAACAAATGGAATTCCGCGACTTCTAATTTACGAACACAACATTTGGAGAATATAATGTATGCATAATCTAGTTTGAAGTCTGTTTCTGACGGGTTCAATAAACCAACCAACTTTTTTTAAAATACTACCCAAACATATTATTGATTGAAAAATCATTAATCATACAGTGTTAAGTCATAATGCATAGAGTTATCTTATAACAGGGCTAAGTGATGCGAAGTTTCCATGATCGAGGTTTAATTGAAAAATTAGACGAAGTAATTTACGTGGAGGGCTGTACCGTGCCCAAACAGAGTTCATAAAATTCGTAAAGAGAAGAATTCTTCGCTTCCGATGTTCTTGCATTGCGGAGTCGCAATCGATATGCACACGTGCGTGAAAACTCTTAAAGGCGAAGAGAAGGAACGATCTTTTTTCACTTTTGTGCTTCTCATTCATAATGAAGCGCATTTTAGTCAACGTATTTCTGAAGTTGAGGAAAGCGCATTTGTACGGATACGATTTTGGAAAAGTTTCGGTTTCCCCTACTGTTGCCGTTTGCACAATTTGCAGTCATTGAAGCATAAATCAGTACATAGAGCAGTAGTATTTCCGAAAGTGCTTCCATAGCTGAGATGATTTCGCTTGTGAGCACCCACCGGGAAGCGAACCCGGGACCGCTTCTTTTCCCCGGGAATTCTTCCTCTTTTTGCTCATGAAATATTGACGTCTCCGAAAATAAATGCCTAATAATTTTTAAAAAATGGGTGAATTTTTGTCAAATGTTTTCTCTTTTCATTTTATATAAAGAAAGTATGCCTTATTTACGATAGTTATGTTTCCATTTCATTTTTCCATAGACTAAACAAATTAGATCGTTTTGGTGAATGAAGATGATTTCAACCACAACAGAGGTGAAGTGACAAATAATTCCTTATGGAACTCAGTTTTTATAATAAATTCCTTTTTCAAGGCATGAGCAATATCAAGGCAATAGGAGGATCTCTAATCTACTAGGCGTTTAATCTACTCCATATCATGCATTTGTACGTAATGCGCCAAGTAACGGATTCATGTGAGAATGTAGCGAAGTATTTCAATGGCAAACGATAATTCTAAGCTTATGATATACACACTATAACACTTTAATCACTTAGTTACTTAAACCCCTTAGATTTTGACAATATCCAGAACAGTTATTTTGATCTTTCCGTAAAAGTAATTCCGGTATTCAACGAGGCGTTTTTGAAAATGCTTAAATATTCTCTCGTGTATGCACTTTCTTTCCTTCCCATGTCCCTTCGGTGCAGGCAAGAGGGAGGCATTATTTATGGCTCATAATTCCATTAGAGGGGATGAAAATTCGGATCCGTGGGACATCTCCGCTTTTCCCGATCGCTTTACTTATTGCGTATGAGTCGAGATGGATTCCATTGTAATCTTCCAATTTCGGGCGCATTAGCCGCTGAATACATCTGTTCTCTTATTCCAAAATATTGAGGGGAGAAAGTGATTTTTTTCACTCGTGTGATATTAAGCGATTGAAATTTCGAGTCAGATACGCGTCGCTTAATGTTGAAAAATCTTCTCTGAAAAACAAGAGCCGAAGGAATTTAGTGTGTTTCACCCGCTCTGAATATCTTCATAGAGGAAAAAACTAAACTGAAAGAGGGGTTTCCGTTCGAGTAAGTATTGAACTGATTCAAGAGCGGTAGTCCAAACCAAATACAATATAGCGTTCAGAGTTGAAATCCAGCTAAATTAAAACCCGGTTATGGGCATATACGTGGATAACTACCAAAAATAAGGTTCAGTTGGCGGTTCTTCTCTTCCTCACTGAGCCAGCCATTAACATCAAATGTACCTTTGTATGAAAATTGTAATCTAATTTCAGCTTTTAGTTTACAGTCTCATTCTTAGTCTTTTTAATTAAAGAATGTGAGAAATATCTATCTATATATGGTAATTATATTCATACTAACACAGTTGTCAATTTTCCCATCTATTTCACAACATGAATTTCTTTTAACCAGTATATGCACATTCCAACTCGAAGTAAGGATTTTCTAAACTTCGTTTTCCTTTTACTTATAGCTCGGTAAAACTTTTCATTTTCGAGTTTCTTGTATATCCTGGCTTTTATGTTAATGAAGAAAAACTACTTCCGTTTAAGCGCTTTGAGTAAATATTTCAAAATTTATTTCATACAGTCGTTTTACTTGAACTACTCAATCGAACGACCAGAGAGAATATGATAAGAGAGCTCAGTATATATGCAGTCACTGCATGACACATCATTGTCTTCTTTGGGTTGTTCAATTTTATTCTCACGAGAATCACTGAGCGAGGGAAAGATTCAGCTGACGGCTGGAACTGCTAATTTTCGAGCAACTGCATGTTAAGGGTCCATTCTAACGCTATACTATCGACAAATTCTTTCGAAATTCCGTAAAACTCCCTTCAAAAAATCCCTCATTCCATCTTCAACCACTTCCTTTATTTCATCGCTCTCGTGGAGGATATCTTCTTCGTGCCAATCTTCCTTTCCTCCACTAATAATTGAAGAAAGCTTCTGAAAGCGTTACTTTTCTCTGCTTGAAAGTGATGCGCATCGGTCATCAATTATAATATGTGGATGGAAGTGATGAGCTGCTCTCTCCGAAGCCCATTCTCACCCTCTCTAAATCCAAGACGTCAAAAGCACGCCCATTAAAGCAGGCATTGATCAACGCCCCACGTCCGCTGCATGCGCCATCATAAGCAAGTTTCGGCATCCTCTTGTCTATAAGTATTAAAGAAATAGTAATCCTACTTGTTTAGCTGATCGTTTATTCTTTCTGTCATTCACACGAAGTTTGGCAGATTTAATGTTAAAGTATCGGTTTAATTTAAACAGTTTAATTATGTGTAAGACGAGGGAGTTAAATGGCTGGTTTTGGTTTTTTAAGCTAAGATGAGAGACGTTACATTCTTTTTCCATAAACAGGTCTACTTTATTAGTTACTAATTGAAATGCCCTTTGATTCTCTTTCTCTTCTCTTGATCTTGGACAGAATCTAACATTTCTCATCTTAGCTTAATGATGGGTTACCGAGAACGGAAATTATGAATCTCATCAAACTTCTTATAATTTGGTGCCAAAGTCTATAATCGGCAAATAAAATATGAATTTTTGTTAAGTTTCTTTCTCATGAAACTTCTCTAAAGTTTGTTCAATTATTTGGGAGTTCATTATCTGGAAGACGTAGTACCTTTTATGCGGGAACCTTTGCAATGCTCTAAATTTGCAATTCTAATTTTCGAGTTGGAGGTGATCATACATTTATAAACCCATCCTCAAAATAATAGTACAAATAACTGCCCTTTGATTCTCAACCGGGAGTGAAAATCGATAACCTCCATGCTAATTGCAATTTACTCGTTTTTAACTTTACAAACTGATATCCAATATAGTGAATGAGACGTTATTATAATTTACTCGACGTCAGAAGTATACGTTAGGGAATTTGAGCCATGGTACATGTATGTATGTATGTATGTACATGCCCTGCCCCACACACATACTTATGATTCATACACTCTAATGCAGACTAGATATTGCGAGCGGCTCTAATATCGCGAAGCAACGAACAGATGATGCTCACATATCCCTATTACAAATAGATATAAAAATAACTTTCTAATTTCCACAGACAATACATTTATTGGTTACGACTAGTGTCGTCTACAAGTTTGTCTCTTATGGTATCGGATGGAAGTTGCGATCCATGACCGTTGTTGCATCAGATAATTGATAACTAAAAGTTGATATCTTAGCTAATGTAAACTAGTGGTAACAAATAAATTTACTGTTTGTGAAAACTGCAGTTTTTTAAAAGTTCTTTAGTATGGCTCCCTTCCGCAAAGTTGAGATTGACAACATCAGACGTACTCCTATACGATGCTAAATGTTATCAAAATCCGTTTGATAGTTTTTGCATGATTCTTTGAATGGAGAAAATGAAACGAACGCACTCGCTGATAGGGAAGAAAAGGAAGCACGGAAAGAGCTGGATGGATGTGATTCGAATGTTAATATGTAAGTAGGAGAAATACTGCTTGAGTATGTTTCGCTGATCTACAAGAAGCGATGTACCACGTTTGTAAAGAACGATCAGATGAAAAGTCTGCGTGAATGTATCAGGAAGAACGTGTACATTGTGATAGATATACATAAATCGATACTCTTTCACAAAAAGAAATGCATGAAGATCTTTCGCAGGAAAATGCACTGTTAGCGTTCATCAAAGTTCTATGGAATATTCTCTCGCCGGTGTATTGGAAAATTCGAACTCCCTAAAGCTCTCCAATGAATACTAATTGACTATTTTCAATCATTTCCATTTATTTTTCCATTTTCTATATTGTTTTTTTTTATATATCTTAATAGTATTTTTATGCATTTTTATACATTTTATACATTCCTTCATATATATTCTATATTTTCTTTATTATGGAAAGTATTAACAAAAACTTAAAACTTGTTAAAAATTAAGAGTAAAAGTTATTTTTAATATTATAAATGATGCCACGAAATACTTATAAAAACATATATCTATTTTTTATGAAATAAATCAAGATAAATGAAACAAAAGAATAAGTATAAAATGCATATAATTAAGCTATACTTTATGAAAATTACTTCATAAGTCATTTCAAAACTCGTACTTCGGAAGTTTTTCGTTGGAACGAAGTTCTCTCATTGCTCACGAGGAGTGTCAGTCAGACGAAAAATCTTGTTATATGTTTTCATACCAAACAAATCCATCGAATTGCAAGTTTTTGTGTTTGATATACCTAGAAGATGGGAATCTTTTGAAAGAAAGAAATTTAAAGCTTAGGTTGAAAATTTCCAATAGATTTAAAGATACTTTGCTCTCAAATGACGAAGTAGACAGAGGGCATATTATTTTTGCAGGTCAGAGATCGCTCACAAAATAAGGGACATGGATGTTAGGGTTATTCGATAAAAAATTCCGATGCGTCATACGAAGAGACTGGGAAAATATGTGCACAGCGACGATCCTAAGGCAACCAGCAGAGTGTACATTGCCTCAGGTATTCGCAGAATCTGGACAACGTAATATTATCTTCCCGGAGACAACGCAAAATCTGCTTCGCAGAATTTTCTACGTTTTATATATTTAGATTCTTTTATCCCATTCCCCCTAAGTCGCCCTTAAATCAGCACTGTTTTTAAATTAGTTTTGTTAAGGGATAAGTAATGTGGTGTTTGTTGAATACGAAATTTTGGAGATTGAATTCTTAATCGTTTGCAGGCTTTCTATTTCATATGATTTGAATAATTAATATATTTAATTGGCAATGCTTATGCTGCATGTTTCTTTTGCCTATTACTTGCCGTCATTATTGTAATGTAATAAATTCAATGAAATTAATTAAACTAAACTAAGGAAAGATTCAATTTGATTATGAAATAGAAAAGCAAGATTTGAAACTAAATATCAAACTTAAAGTATGAAAAAATTGGAAATGAGTTGTTTGAATTGGCTAAAATTAATCAACAAACAGCAAAAAGAGTTTAAAACACCCTCGCCTAATCTCGCTTAATGTACGTCTTTCGCACTTAACGCATAGAAAAATACAGTTTAAGACCCTCTGATGCCCACTTAAAAAGCCCACTATATCCAACCTCAATCGATAGGGAGGAAATTATTTACATCATTCTTCCCCAATTATGTAAAAATTGCTTCATTATAGAACGTAATGGACCAAAGTAACTCTCTCTATCCGAAAAGCAGGCCATTCTCAAAACATATGCAAATAATTAAAGCAAAATAAAGAAAATTCCTATTCGTTTTAGAAGTGTAAAGCGCTTGGTATGGAAATTCCTACTCTTTTGTTTTATAATGTAAAAGAAATAAAAATTCGTAATGTCCCGCTTATAATGGAGTTTTACCTGAGAAGCTATCTAATCGGATCTAACTGAATCCTTTTAATTGCATTTAGAGGAAACAACTAAAATGCAATATTGATTCTGAAATTACAATCGAAAGATTACTCAGCTAGCTCGGGCTGAAGAGAGATTATTTTCTAGTTATTCCTTTATTCAGTTTCATCAACTAGATCGGTTAACATAGTGATTTATTCGCTTTCATACATGAGGGAAACTGCATAAACGTCCTTGCTACCCGGCGACCTTGCTTCGTCACCCGATGCGACGAGAGCCCGTCCTTCCAAAATGAATGCGCGGTGTGGTTTCATGGTGGATTGTGACAAGTTGGTGCACTCCCTTCTCATGCTTTGTCGAAGACATTCGCCGGAAAATCGCTTCATTGATCTCTTCCACGTGATTCTCCTAAAAGCTAAGAATGAACTATTTAACCTTAAGTGAGATGAAATTGCAAGGGCTAAACTTGTCGTTAGCCTTTCTTAAACATTGATATCCGAATTCATTCCGAAAGTATTGATCTTTTCAGATACCACTGAGGCATGAAGGAAAGTTCCGCAACTGAATCTCTTTTATGCCAGAAGAACAATATACCAGTTAGAATGGATTTTGTACTAATGACTATGAAAATGAGCTTTGAATAATAATTAATTGTAATAAAACTGAGTATGTGAGCAGTAAATAAATGGTGACAAATCAATTTCAGTGTGGTGCATTCCGTTGGCTGGGGAACACTTACAGAAGACAAAATACATTTACATTTACATTTACATTAATACCCCGCTAACCGCCGTAAGGCGTATGGCAGGGGGTGTGAATACACCGAACTCCCTAACCAACCATCTGGTTTGCGTACCTAATACTATCTGGAAAAAGAGACCAGAAATAGCTATCTGTTCTTGCTATAATTTCGCGGAATCTTTTTGACGTCTGGTCTCGAAAACTACGCTCACTGAGAAATAATTGATAGCTTACTCATTGAGCTGGATTTTATCAATTAAGTTTGTTCTAAATAAGAGTCTTTCTAAATTAATGCACGTAAGAACTCGTTAATCATAGTTTTCGCTCGGTAACAATAAATCATAGTTAATTAGTATCGACAGCTAATTTTATGTCGCACGTGGGAATCGAACTCAGGACCACTTTCAGCGAAGTCGAACGTGCTACCCACTTGGCTATATGGGAGTCCTAGTTTTCGCTCGAATTGGTAATCCAAACCCAGCAATATTGGGCGGACGATTTTGAATAAAATATCTGTAGCCGCATTAGCCAAGCGAAGATGGTCTTTAACTAAACTTCCTCCAACGTTATGAAGAGACCAAGTAAATCTCCCTGTATATTGCACCTGTTTAGAAGTTTTGTGTGGAGCATGCTACTCTATGGTAGTAATACCAGGATACTTGGAGTACAGGACCAAAGACAGTTCTAAATTTGGTGTTACCCAAGGATGATGAAAATCAGCTGGGTTGATGGTGTCATTAATGCGGAAGTTATATGGAGAGGAGGTGTAGCTACATTCGTGTGGAAGCTACTGAAGAAAAATCATCCTGATTGGTAACCTATACAAAAGAGGAATTGATGTCGTTGCTAGAAGGAAATGCAGGGGAAGAGCGAATTACATAGGAAACAGGTTGCCGCAGTGGAAATGGAATAGTTGACACCGACAGATACCTGCGGCTGTAAACTAATCTACGGATTTTTCACCATGGAAGAAGATTTTTGCCATAAAATATGTAATAAATGATCCACTTTTTGGCAGAATGCAAGATTTCATACTTTAAAATCTAAATCTCCTTTGGATCCCGGCTTTGATAGAAGTGCACACATCCGAGAGTCAAGAAATGAATTCATAAGTTATTGCATTTGTCGTCAGTAAAAGGAAAAAGAGGCTTGAATCCTCACTAATTAAAATCCATTCAAGTATTTAGAAATGTTTATAAAGCAGTGAATTGATTTCATTTGAAATCGTAGGAAGGTTCTCTTCAGCTGAACCTAACCTTTTTCCAGGAAAGCGGTTGAAGGAAATGCGAATTAACTGGTCAGCGAGTTGTGTCATGAAAGTTCAGCTTATAAATTAAAATTATTTTTCGAACGAAATCCGTACGAATTCATTGAACCAATCCTTAAATTTATTTACTTACCACTCAAACACAAATATAGAGACTTAATGCTTTTAAAATCTGTCTATTCAGATATATTTATATTCTACATTATTGACAATCAATTTAGCTCTGTTGGAAAAGGACTATACGACTGAAGATTTTCTCATTGTATTCCAACCTTTGTATGTAGTACAAGAATATGGACTAAGAATAAAGCTCCCGAGTTTGAATAGCTGCACATCTTTGGCAGTATAATAGTAATAATGTAGTAGTATTATATATTATACTATGCTATACTATATACGCACCATACTTATATTTACGGCATGATTATATTTTTCACATCTGAGAAGACAATATATTGTCTTGTGCGAATTCAGCTAGATTTTTTATATATACTTTAGACCGCAATATTGGGGGTCATTTGTGAAGTAAAATAGGAAAACTATGATTTCAAAACTCCGCATTCTTCTAGGATTTATTCCATGTAGTTGAAACCATGACTTTTTCAATTTTTCTTTATTTTTTTGCGAAAATCTGCTATATTCAGCATATTTTGTGATTTTATGATTTTGGTGAATTTGAACATATTCTAACCTTATTGAAATGTTTCTAATATTGAACATTATGAGATGAAATGAAAGTGGTTCACTTACGGAACCCAACTTCTGCCTTTCATTATTAAAGGAGGTAATAATTATCCACACGCTTTATGCAGTTGGTCTGGGAGTGCATGGCACGTAGAGGAAAAAGGCTTTCGAGTCATAGAATCGGCGCTGCAACACGAAGCTGAAGATGACGTAATTTGCGATTCAAAAAGGTCAGCGATATGACCGATGGATCTACTACTATCTAGTACGTATCTACTATATCTACTACTATCTAGTACGTATCTACTATATCTACTACTATCTAGTACGTGGAACCTATCAAGCATCCAACCTTACGAGAACAACACGCGCAAAAATTTAGTTTTCTACACCAATAATAGGCTTAATATTAGTCTAGAGACACATGTACGCCATGAAGCTAATTATTGGGGCGTGGCAGGGGGTGCATAAGTCTTTTCCGCGAAGAAATATTTTTTAAATGATTTGCCCTTATTTTCCTCATTTTGCTGGTATCCATACGTCTTCCAATCATGTACCTTCTGACTTTATTTGGTGAATTAAGCCTTTGTATAAATCTACTATTTTGTAAGAATTCTATGCATTTTATCATTTTTTCATCATATAAAAGGCCACAGAGAGTTATTTTCTATATTTTAGTTCGGATTCAAGAGAAAGGTATTTACGATGAACATTCTCCCCGAACATAGAATTATCTCGAGTACTTCTCTTCAGAGATGACCAATCTTGAGCTCACCTATGAAATTAGTGGTTGATTGTTTTTATAAAATAAGAAAATGGGTGGAGTGAAACATTTCAGTATCGCATACTTTCTAATCTAAAAGGGCGCACCTTAATTTGCTCTTTTACAGCTTCAAAAATCTAATATTTGCGATCTAAAATCACATTGAGGAAAGTTACCGTAATCATAATGTTGAGGTGGACGTATTGGGACACGTGCCACAGCGAATGCGTTCATAATCGTATTCATATTTTTTCTTCTGTATAATTTGTAAAACTTATTTACTTTTACGTATTTACATAACTTTCCGATAAAATAGCACATCAGGCGAATTGGGAGCGAAATGTAAAGAATGTGCGTATTACTTCCGAATATTACGAGATAAAAGACGCGTGTGCCGCGATAAAAAAGCTTTCGTTGAATATTCAAATCATGAAATCCGCCTCTGTGACAAGGGGTGCCAAGACTCCATAATCGATCGCCTATGGTTCGCGACTGCTTCTGCTTCTCTTACTTAACAGCAGTACGTCTTATTTCACAAGGAGCATAACATCGGCTATTAAGTCGCAAATGAAGTCTTCTAACGTACTATCTCTGAATCCATTAATTAAATCGTTTTATCGAATCTTCTTCCTTCAAATGATCTTTTGTGTCCTAAGTATTTCAGTTCACTCATTTTTCCGACCAATTGCCGACGTATTCATTTTCGTTGTACCTTCCTTGATTCGTGAGTATATTCGGCTGGGCAGAACACTTCTTAGTGGCATACATTGGATACGTACTCGAGGTGAGACCTAACTAGCGGAGAATAAGCATCGCTCCTATTCTCTTCGCGAGTTTCTTAATAGTTCGCCCACATACGTCATGGGTACCCCATATTAAGTTATACTCCAAGATATATCTCTGATTTTATTGCTATTCAATTCTTTCCCCTGGAAACTGTAAGAATAATTATTGGCAACCGATTTTCTTCCGAAGAAGTTAACTACTGATCATTCCTCTACATTAAGATCCCACTGTCAGTCATCGAACTATTTCCAAATTCTATCTAAATCATTCGACAGGGACAATATATCGTTCCTATTCTCTATCCCAATTCTCGCATTTACTCCTTCATGCTTATTTAAGGTAATCGTTATGATGAAAAATCCAATCGTTTTTGTTTAAAATATTTCTTGGACACTATAAAAACGTACTATACCACAAAGAAAGAACTATGCATACATAATATGCAACGTACGCAATTCTTGGCTCATATATTTCCTTTATTTTCGCTTCTTTGGTTTAGACGAATTAAATAACCTCGATGGAAATTAACTTCCTTAAGATGTGTAAGATATGAGCAACTGCATATGAGCATTACTATATGTCCTCAATGGCTGGCTGCAGAAAGCGATTTCTGCCAGAAATGCGATCCCGTCGTTATCGTGTTTCTCCACCTAACCGATTTTGCGGTTTCTGGGCGGCGTTCTCGGTTCTTGGATATCACCATGTGAAAGAATTCTCCGCTAAGTTCACTTAGCCCATGCAACGTTACAAACTCTCTCTCCATGACAATGCTTTTCATTTAGGAAATGTGAAACCTTTCCTTTCATCGGAAATGATATAGAACTGTAAGTAGAAAACTGTACTATATAGAAAACGTCTCGTTGAGATATTGGATCTACGTTTTAGATGAATTAGTGTCATTATCCTTGCAGTATTTCTTTTAGCTGAAATGCAATAGAAAATGGTGGTAACTTACTTCAACAGCTAATAAAAGAAAACATTTAAACTCATTTGTCTTAACGCTCTTACCTGTCTTACGCTAAACACGCTCGAATAAATACTTTTCAGAGGGGAAAGTTAGAGTATCAAACGTATATCCGCTATTGTGTCTGAGACTTCAGTTGCTGTTTTAATGAAATCTAAAAATTCAAAATATTATTCCATCTATCAGAACGCCCGAATACCTTACGATCAATATGTGAAAGAACACATTGTAGCGCCGAATAAAGCTGTTCCATTTTATGACTACAGCTAATTCTTCAAGTTATCGGGCTTCGTTTTGAGGGAAGAATAACATCGAGGATAAATGCAATTAACTAAAACCGATTTGGGCTAGACTTTGCAATTCTATCACTCTGTTCTAGTCGTTCTAGTCTAGTTCTTAAAATTCTTGTTGGACTTAGACTACCACTCGATGTAAGCTATTTGATGATCGAGAATGTGATAATCCTTACCTTGAAATCAATAAGGCTTCTCCAGATTGTGAAATAAGTTGATCTCTCAGAGGAATGTCCCCTTAGTAGTAGTATTGTGAAAAGTGCTTCGAGAGCTGAGGTCTTTTCGCACGTGGACTCCCACCGGGAATCGAACCCGGGACCTCTTTCATTGAAGTCGAACGCGATGCCCACACGGCAATGCGGGAGCCCCTTCCCCTTAGTGATGGTTTCCATTTACTCTTGCTTTCTCACCTCAAACACACAGGTAATACTTGAAAAAACCATGATAACATAGGGAAGGGCCAATCTGCAATGCTGTTTACAGCGAAATATTTTATGTATTGCTTCTATTCTCAGAAACGGTAGGCAATATCGACCTCGAATAAATGAAATTAAACTTGTAATTCTTCGTACTGAGAATTGAATATGCAATAACTAAGAGTACGTTCATATCGCAGTACCCAATATTAAAAAAATTAGCCAACAATGAGCTGAGGTTGGGGAGAATTCCTATCCCTCAATCTCAACTGAGCAGTTGGGTGGCATATTTTGCTTAATTGCCATGTAAATTCATCTAGAAACAAGAAGAAATAAAAGTGAAATGTTCTCTCTTCTATTCCTACTCATCCTCTTACTTTAAGATGTCATAATGTGGGTATTAAATTACTCTCATTCATTTACATTGAAACTTATCGATGATATCGATCGTCAAACATACTTTTGATCTTTTCTCGTGCATGAAAGAAACAAAAATCTATTATCACCGAAGTGATATTCATCATTATGGGATACCTCAACCTCTTTCTTTCTTTTCAACTATCGTAGATGATCGTCCGTACCATGTCTTTAAGACGTTTTTTTATCTATTACTATTTATTTTAGAGTAGGATTGGTTAATGCAGATAAGTACAAACTGATAGCAATAAATGGTATATTTATCATCTTAAAAGAAACCGATCGCATCCCTTTTCTTTCTCGATCAACTAGTGTGAATAACGGGTTGGCTTAATATAAGACCCAATGTCAATACCTCCTACTATATTGCAATCTCCGTAACGGAGTATTTCCCAGAGCCCTCGAGTGCATTACTGCCCATGTCATTAACCTCGTGACGCATATCCATTTATACTACCGCCGAAATGTTAACTGGAACGAGAACCTACGCAGTTGATCCCGGAAAAATACCCTCGCAGCTATTACATCGGTCAGATTGAGGAAGGAGCAGATGAGACTGCAAAAGATCTGCGAGGAAATGGCATAAAGTATGGGAAAATGGATACTGCGCGATAAAATTTGTAGTTACCTTTATTTTCTACGAGTAAAAGTTGCTTGCATACTGCAAGCTAATTGGTAAAAATTTAACAATAAGTCCCCTTACGGGTATCATCTTCGAAGCTTATCCAGCAAAATTCTTAAAAATTGCCGCAAAACATTTCTTACGTGAGAATTTTTCATCCATCTGGCATCGAACTCACGGTCAAAGGTAACCTTTCTTCCAATGAACCTATAGAAAACTACTTCAAACGCAAACGCTGTGATTTTGAATAGTTTCGTGCATAGAGAAAGATCTTAAAACAATTTTTATTTATATTTTTTAAAATATCTGCTACTGAAAATCCCGAACTCCCATAATAAACGCATCGAAAAACTAATTCAGAGATAAATATATGGCAGTTACCAATAAGATAGAAGAATTGTATTAGAAAATAAGTCTGGATCAGGATAAAAAATCGTCGTACAAAAGTATCCCGAGATAGGCTCCTCGAAAATATATATAAATTCGTGTTATTTCGCATCATTGGTAGGTTTCCTTTAATTTACATAAAAGTAAAATAAATATTTGATTACCCCTACTCTAGGTTGACGTGTAATGGTATGGTCTGTGTTTTGTATCAATTTGTTAAGTGATATGTATCAACGGTATCTATTATATATAGCTAACTCTCCGGATATACCTATATATATATACGAGTAAAAGTTCCTTGCATACTGCAAGCTATCCGTTGAATACAGTATCATACCAAGTACTGCCTCAGTTCAAATTTAAAACTTCGCGCCAAAGACCGCCTGGCGACGAACTAAGAACCCGATCGTGAGAGAAGACAGCAAAATAATATTAGATAAGTGCCATCCTTACTTGTTCCAAAGTTTCGATTCAATATCTTATCGGGAAGGTCCCACGCCTCTGTCACCATTCCGGGTTTTATCTTTCCAGCTTATCGGGAAGGCATTTAAAAAGATTTCCGCAATGCATTTCTTATGGAAGAATTTTGCATCCACCTGGCGTCGAACTCACTGTCATTTGGCTACATCTTTTCCATGAGAAGCATAGAAGACTACCTCAACTTCAACCTCCGAAATTTTGGTTACTCTATCTTAACGATAAGTGCCTCAAAATAATTTTCAAAAATCCGCGCAATGCATTCTTATGGGAAAATTGCGATTTTTGGGAATTTCTGGCATCGAACCCATGATAGCTAGCGTCGAAGTCTGCATTATTCTGGCATCTTGAGTGTAGGGCCAGTACGTCGAAAAAATCTGACGTCGATGGCGCTTGTGGAATATGGTCAGAATTCGTATCCCCTATATATATCTATATATCTATATATCTATATATATAGGTATATCCGGAGAGTTAGCTATATATATAACGAATAAAAGTTGCTTGCATACTGCAAGCTAATTGGTAAAAATGTACTATAAGTTCCCCTTATGGGTAACATTTTCTAAGCTTATCCAGCAAAATTCTTAAAAATTGCCGCAATGCATTTCTTACGTGAGAATTTTTCATCCTTCTGGCATAGAACTCACGGTCAAAGGTAACCTTTCTTCCACTGGTTCCATAGAAGACTACTTCAAACGCAAACGCTGTGATTTTGAATAGTTTCGTGCATAGAGAAAGGTCTTAAAACAATTTTTTAAAATTAGCGGAAATGACCGCCTGGCGTCGAACACAGGACCCGTTCGTGAGAGACGATGGCATACGAATGTTAGAGAAGTGCCACTCTGACGTGTTTCAAAGTTTCAATTCGGTATCTTATCGGGAAGATCCTAAAATAAGATTCCGTTTTCCCCGTTTGAAATGCATGGTAGAATAGCAATGACACTTGCATCGAACCAAGGACCACAGGAGGAACGGCGAACCTCATGAAAGAATGCTCTCAAACGCCTCTGTCACCGTTCAAGGGCTTTATCTCTCTAGCTTATCGGGAAGGCATTTAAAAAAATCATTCAAGATTTCAGCAATGCATTTCTTACGGAAGCATTTGGAACCCACCTAGCGTCGTATTCACGGTCATTTGGAAATATTCCTTCCTTAAGTACTATGGAAGACCTACTTATCTGCAAACACCGTGATTTTGATTGCTCTAAAACATCGAGAAAGGCCTCAAAACGGATAGCAAAATATCGAGCAAAAGACCGCCTGGCGTCGAACTCAGGACCCTTCCGTGAGAGAAAATAGCAAATTAATATTAGATAAGTGCCATTCCGACTTCCTCCAAAGTTTTAATTCAATAGCTTATCGGGATGGTCCTGAAATAAGATTCCGTTTTCCCCGTTTGAAATGCATGGTAGAATCGGAATGACCCTCTCACATCGAACCAAGGACCGCTAGACGAACTGTGAAATTCATGAAAGAATGTTTTCAAACGCCTCCGTCGCCACACGGGGTTTGATCTTTCCAGCTTATCGGGAAGGCAATGAAAAAAATTTTCAAAAATTGCAGCAATGCATTTCTTATGGAAGAATTTCGGACTCACCTGGAGTCGAACTCACGGTCATTTGGCAACGTTTCTTCCATAAGAACCATAGAAGACTACCTCAGCTTCAACCTCCGAGATTTTGGTTCCTCTATCTTACCGATAAGTGCCTCAAAATAATTTTCAAAAATCCGCGCAATGCATTTTTATGGGAAAATTGCGATTTTTGGGACATTCTGGTATCGAACCCATGATAGCTAGCGTCGATGTCTGAATTATTCTGGCATCTACTGGGTGGGGCCAGTACGTCGTAATAATCTGACGTCGACGGCGCTCGTGGAACATGGTCATAATTCGTATCCCCTATAAATATCTATTATATATAGCTAACTCTCCGGATATACCTATATATATAGATATATAGATATATATAGGGGATACGAATTCTGACCATATTCCACAAGCGCCATCGACGTCAGATTTTTTCGACGTACTGGCCCTACACTCAAGATGCCAGAATAATGCAGACTTCGACGCTAGCTATCATGGGTTCGATGCCAGAAATTCCCAAAAATCGCAATTTTCCCATAAGAATGCATTGCGCGGATTTTTGAAAATTATTTTGAGGCACTTATCGTTAAGATAGAGTAACCAAAATTTCGGAGGTTGAAGTTGAGGTAGTCTTCTATGCTTCTCATGGAAAAGATGTAGCCAAATGACAGTGAGTTCGACGCCAGGTGGATGCAAAATTCTTCAATAAGAAATGCATTGCGGAAATATTTTTAAATGCCTTCCGATAAGCTGGAAAGATAAAACCCGGAATGGTGACAGAGGCGTGGGACCTTCCCGATAAGATATTGAATCGAAACTTTGGAACAAGTAAGGATGGCACTTATCTAATATTATTTTGCTGTCTTCTCTCACGATCGGGTTCTTAGTTCGTCGCCAGGCGGTCTTTGGCGCGAAGTTTTAAATTTGAACTGAGGCAGTACTTGGTATGATACTGTATTCAACGGATAGCTTGCAGTATGCAAGGAACTTTTACTCGTATATATATATAGGTATATCCGGAGAGTTAGCTATATATAATAGATACCGTTGATACATATCACTTAACAAATTGATACAAAACACAGACCATACCATTACACGTCAACCTAGAGTAGGGGTAATCAAATATTTATTTTACTTTTATGTAAATTAAAGGAAACCTACCAATGATGCGAAATAACACGAATTTATATATATTTTCGAGGAGCCTATCTCGGGATACTTTTGTACGACGATTTTTTATCCTGATCCAGACTTATTTTCTAATACAATTCTTCTATCTTATTGGTAACTGCCATATATTTATCTCTGAATTAGTTTTTCGATGCGTTTATTCGGGATTTCACAGTGATGATTGTCCTTAATAACAACAGATATTTCAGTTTAACAAAACTAACTAAAGTAGCAGATATTTTAGTAATAAATTAGTAACCAGCGCCGTGGAAAGCTACGTACCGAAATGACGGTAACTGCTATAGAGCGCAAGCACCAAAACGGGATTTCGCTCGAGATATTAATGTAAGAGTTGATGACTTGCAATCTTCACTCCATAGTAAACTTTCCTAATTCTATAGGTTTTCTTTAAATCGAATTTATAAAAAGCACAACGAATGTTATTCGAACTTAGTCCCTTTTCTTAATATATTCTAATTCAAGCTCAAATTGATAAAAGAATGATGTAAACCGTACTTTACTAAGATATCGAGTACTTGGATTTCCACATTAAAAGTAAGCAACCGGTTTCAACGCATTTCAACTAAGTTTAACACTAGAACTCCAATGCTTAAAAATATTAATTTTAGCCAATGTAAGGCCTGAAACTGTGATTATAAACAAATTGATTGTTATAATAACTTTCTTATTTGAGTGCTTAATCTGCAGTTTCAATGTGAAGCATAAGATGTCCTCTATAGAAACAGAAGCATTTGAAATATATATTGAAATATAATGGAAAGAAGATTTGAGCGGTGAAGTTAACTTTTGAAGGATGAAATGTTTGGACTCCATTTGAGAATTGAATATACTTAATATTCTACATTAATTGTCTCCTAAAAGGTGGAATTGAAAGAAAAATCAAAGAATTATTATTAATATTATTGCTTCAAATTGTTATTGGCTTCAAAAAGAGTTTTTTGTTGAATTAAAGGTAAAAGAAAATGTCAAAATGCGGAAGTGGATTTACCAATTTACATTCAGACGGAAACGTATGTTTTGACGAAAAGGTGTGAGAAAAGGCCATTATTGGGAATGATGGAAGAGACTTTCGTGTGGGAAAAATTTCTCAGAACAAAACGGGGAAATCGAGACACCGGTTGAATCGAAAGATATGATTGAATACATAAAATGAAGTCATTGAGACGATGCGACTAGTAAGGGATAGTGAAAAAGTTTTTACGGAGATGTCAATCGTGTCTTTTTTGTGGATTCATCCCCATGGCAAATGAATTCTCTTCGGAGGTCAAAGACCTTTGAATATGAGAAAAGGGAACTGAGATAAGCGAAAGAGAGAAATACTATATTTTGGAGAGAAGAAATGAATTTAGGAATCGGAAGCAACAGGAAAATGAATGAAGGGAAAAATGAATAGCCGTGAAATTCAGACAGAGGAAACTTATTGAATGAAATTGAAACGTGGGGCGGAAGAGAGAAGAAAATCTCTGTCGATGAAAACGTGGAGAATTTCGTTTAGCTCTTCTCAAGTGACGTGGACCAATGGAAAAATTTGGAGTGTTTGTGAAGGCTCAACAACTTGAAATGCATTGCGTATCGTAGATTAGCGATACACCCGGGGAAAATGTGACACTTTTCATTAACTTTCTTATCGTCCGCGTTTTTTCCAACGTTTGAATCAAATTACAAATCATAAAGTAAGAAATTTAAGAAAAGGTTTTGTAAGCAAACTATATTGCGAATTCGTGAGAGTGCTCTCTACACGGTAGTTTTTTTGAGGAAGTAGGCGTGATCTCACATGGCATGGCGCAAATTTATGCATTATAATTTTTTTAATAAATCGTTGAAATGAACGAATATTAAGTATGTACAATTCGTGATATGAAATTCAAATCACAGGAAACACAATCATTTAATTTTATAAAATCTTATTTATAAACTAGAAAAATACTGATTTTATGCGTTTGATACACAATTTTCTCTCTGTTCGAATGCGCGTTTTGTTTTTTGCCTATATTTTTCAGTGATATGTACGGTTATTTAAATTTAATAAACCATGTTCTATCTATTCTATCTCTCTTATGAGAATTCATTAAAATATCTGCAAAATTACGGTCAACTGGACATAGTTAAGTGTACATTAAAACTTGATAGCGTTGTTAAGGATAAAGTATTATTGATGTGATAATGACAAATGTAATGTAGGATGTACAGAGACATAAGCATTCACCTTTCGGTAGGGCCACTAAATTCCCTATTGAATGCTTTTTTATTTATAACTACCACCGCCCAATATATCATCTTTTGCCTTTGCTATTCTGTAGTATTACAAGACCAAAGGCTAGATGATTATATTTTGTATGAGGAAAGTAACTGACAAGGAGAGACTCTCACTTTTGTCCGGGGATTTTGATGAAACTTTTTGCAGTGGTGCAGGAAGTAGAGTAATGAAAAAAATTTAACGGCGTTTCTCTGAATGGGCCTTAGTTTCGCTGCAATAAATAATTGAAAATTGATAATCGAAGTATAGGCAACCCCGCAATACACGTCCATGCTAGCCGAGTATGCATGAAAGAATGCGATGTTTTATGGTATATTTGACATTACATTTTTCTTTTTATTCGTAAAATTCTTTCCTTGATACTTACTATTGGGCTTATTAATAATAATAAATAGTATGCTCAATTAGTTATCCCGTTAAATAACCTTCGTGAGCGATATTTTTCCATTTAAGGTAGTTAACGTCTATGCTAAGAACGAAAAAGGAGCTTGCATTCAAGTATTTTAGGATTTCATAATCATAAATATCGATTGCTTTCTAGAATTTATAATAAAAACCATTGTCTATATATTAATTAATTTATTTATCCGATTTCAGCATTTCTCGACAGAAATGCATGTAAGCCATTTTTCGGTAACCAATATCACTACTTCCTGACGAGATAGAAATTCAAGAAATACTGCATTAGATGCATAATTGTGTATTAAATATCGATAGTTTTTTGCGCAGTGTATCCTTCGTTCGATTTCAGATGACTCGAAAATACTCTTGTAATAAATGTTAAGAAAGAAAAGAAAAAAGTTCATTTTCATCATCGTTCATCGATTACAGAATTTATCTTTAGTACATACAATGAAATCAGGAATAATGGTCCTGCGAAATCGATACTAGTACCAAAAGAAAGGAAATTGAATATAGATAGTTATTTTTTGTTGCTTGTCATGTATTTTTTACCAGATATCCTGAAATCAGATAAATAAATAAATATATAAATCGTAGTGAATATTAAATAAGATTATGAAAGGCAACGCAAAATCCTAAGTAATTCGAACGCAAATTCCTTTTTCATTCATAGGATTGTAGTGAAATGCTTAAAATTTAGTAATATTTAAAGTTATTTAAGGAGTTAACAGACCTTTCTCAACTTCAAAAAATTCAAATATTCGTTTCTTTGCATGAATGTAAAGAATCAACCTTAAAAATATTCAGGCGAAGTGGTATTTTCATATTATAAAAATTAGCTGAGCTACAGCAGATTTTCTTTAGCAAAGCAGAGCACTCGATGAGCCGCCAGTGACACTCGTAAGCTTAAGGAGTCGAACATGGGTGTTATTACCTTCTCCTAAAGTCTTCTTTCCTCAAAGTAACATCGTGGTACATGTACCTATATTCATGTTGAAATAATGGTTCTCTCGTTTTATGAAAATTATAAACTTAATGAATAAATCCATGTTATTATGTTATTCTTCCTGCACAACTTTCCATTATTTTTGACAAATAAAGAAAAGTTGTGCAAGGTAGTTAAAGAAACTCTAAAAATAAATTATAAAAGAAGATGAGGTACCTGAGCTTTTTTATCTTTTGATTATATTCACCTGCCTCTTTTTCGATGGCTTAATTTTTTAATAGATAACTCTAACGTTATCTATGGAAGAATGCAGCATTTCCATTTTACCATAGGATCAGGAAGCGAACAGTTCTATTCTTGTTTTCGCACTGTATTTATCGTGAACACATGGTATTGAAAATTTCAATAATAATTTCAGTAATATGGAGAATGGATACGTTGGTGCTATTCATTGGGGATAACATAGAACATATTTTAGTTGATGTGCTATGATTGGTTTTATGCTAGTCCAATGACAGCCACATCGTTTTAATAAGTGTTATGAAGTAAATTAAGGTCAAAGTGACTGAAAACATCGACTACTGACAAAGACAAGACTAGGAGCGAGCAACATAGCCCACGGAAGATTGCATGACACCATCAAACAGGAGACTTATCCCTTATAGACAGATGTTCCGTAGAAAAGACTGAATCTATAAATGGAGTTAGTGAAAAATAATTCAATACTGATATACTTTACCTGTATATTTTACTGAAACTTTAAGATTTTCTATCTTTACACAGCATTTTATTCACTCACTTTATTCATCGCAATGAAACTTGTCGAAAATATATAAAATTAAACTAACTATCGTCCAACAAGAGCGATTTTCGATATAATTAAAATTAAGAAAAAATACGAAAATTACACTGATTTTTCAAATAACTTCATTTTTTTAGTATAAACAATTCTCAGAATATCAAATATTTGAATTTCAAAAATCGTTGTTGTAATACGAGAATTAATAAGTAATTAATAAATTTATAGTTTAAGAAATTTTTATAGTTTAACATAGTGTATGGTTAAATTCGTGTCAACCAACGAGGTGTGTATTTTCTTGTGAGGATAATTTTTCATCCATTATATTTACTTTCAGCTTAATGTTTCAAAAGGTATTTATATTTCCATACAATGCTTAATAATCATATAAATATCAGAAAAATAATATCACTAAAAATATCAGAAAAACCGTTTTCTCTTACTAGAAGAGTATTTTCTCAAAAATTAAAAAAATACCGCTAATCACTGTAAATCCGGCCTGGAAAGTAATATAATTCCTTTACGAGATTAATAATTTAGTCTACTATTTATTATTATTAATAATTCAATCAGTAGACAACAAGGAAATTATTAACGAATGAAATTGAAAAAAGGTGCAAGATATACCAGAGAACAATGCGTTATTTCCTCCAAACTCGACTAGCTCGGATGTGTATTGCAGATTTGCCTGTACTCCGATTAAATTGGATAAATAAATCAATTGATATATAGACAATGGTGTTTATTAAATAAAATTTTAGAAAGCAATCGCTATTTATGATAGTGCAATCCTAAAATTACTTGAATGCAAGCTCCTTTTACGTTCTTAGGATAGTCGTTAACTACCTTAAATACCTTAACGAGATTACAAATTGAGCATACTATTTATTATTAATAATAAGTCCAATAGTAAGTATCAAGGAAAGAATTTTACGAATGAAAAGAAAAATGTAATGTCAAATATACCATAAAACATCACATTCTTTCATGCATACTCGGCTAGCATGGACGTGTATTGCGGGGTTGCCTATACTCCGATTATCAATTTTCAATTACTTATTGCAGCGAAACTAAGGCCCATTCAGAGAAACGCCGTTACACTTTTTCATTACTCTACTTCCTGCACCACTGCAAAAAGTTTCATCAAAATCCCCGGACAAAAGTGAGTCTCTCCTTGTTAGAATACTACTCGTTAGGAACGGCTAAATACACTAAATGATCTACACTAATATGATCGCCGATTGTATGAGAAGTAGCTTCGCGTATGGCACTGTATCGAATGCCGTCCTAAAAGCTAGCAAAATGTCATCTGGCCTAAAGCCTTTGTCGGCTGCTTGCATCATATCATGACTAAATGGCTATCACAGAAGCGACCTTGAAGGAAACCATGCTGACTGCGCGTGGTTGCAATGTTTTCATATGTGCAAGAGAACTTAAGCAAGTAGTAGTTTGGTTAGTGAAGCGGACAATATCCATCTGCGTAGTACATTATTTCCCCATAAACAAGCTGATTCTTGATTTTGCGGCAGGAATTTGGACCTCGTGACCAATGACCAAATAGCTAAGTAATCCTAGGTTAATAAGTGCGAGAGAATGAGCTTGAATAAAACAAACGCGAAAATAATAACGCAAAGAGTATTATCAAAGACATCGATCCACGCGGTGGTCTGCCTAGAATATCGTAGCAGTTTTATTCGTATAAATGTAGAAAAAAATCGGAAGGTTAATCTGTTGGCCGGTAAATGCGAAGACCGTTCAGAGGAATTAGACTGTGATGATTTCATTCTATGTATAATCTAACTTCTATTAATTTCCTTTTAAAGTTTAAGGTGATTTTAAGAAAAGACGAGATTAGTAATTTGGAAGAAGGCGGAGAGTTCATATGGATCAGGCAAATTGAATAAATATTGGCAATAAAAAAATTGAAATTATTCCTCATTATAGTGCTGCACTTTTATGTAGCAAATACAACGTAATTGTATTGAGGAAATTCCACCAAGAGACTTTAGTAGTATCGATTCAACTTAATGTAGAATAGAACGTTTCATTGCAAATTTCGTCTTACAGTGAACATGGCATACACATAGCCTTCACCAAGATTTGGATTGAATTGGCTATTTTTAAATGTACCTTATACTGTCGCGATCTTAAAGAATTGATTGGAAGGAAGCTTTAATTAACTTTACTGTAGACCAATAGCGTAAAACATATATTCGTGCACTAGTATTTTTTAAAAATACTTCCATATGGAAAGCAAATAATTCCAATGCCTGCCAAAGATGAGTGAATTCTTTATCTTATCTCTTTCCGGAAGGTTCAATAATTACAAATACCGATTAAAGTTAGTTGGATTAAAAAGACACCTGGCTAGTTAAGTTAAATTTATGCAGGAACAGAGTATGTCAGCTGAAACCGTATTGTGTCTCATCCTTTTATGCAAAGATACCGGTTAATCTGCCCGAGAGCTAAGAGTAATTATATTTTATATTTATAATGATAAAATGGTTTTATTCTTCATTATTATTCAATATACTGTGTTATTAACTAAACGTTTAATGTAATTGTCCTTTACTGTTCCAATTTTTAGAAAGCTAATCGTTTGAAGTGAAAGCCATAATAAGAAGGCGGTTACTAATAATTAAAAAAAGGATCCTCCAACACATTGATATTTTTTAAATCCAATCACTAGTGTCCGAGTAAATCACGATAATATTATCTTCACGGTGAGAATGTGCTATACACGTATGCGTTAGTGAATGGGTTTGTGATCGTGTGTGGTGTTCATGAGAGAAAAACAAACTCTCCAATTACAATTATTACTAAAACAATATCTAATTCATCCATCGCAATAAAAGTTAAATATTAAGATAAAAATTGTGTAAATTGATGTAAGAATTTATCTTGTGGAACATTAACAATTTCTAAGAGTTTATTTCTGAGGAATTACTTGGTTGCATGTGACGAAAACGAATTTAACGGAAGTATATGTAAACCGAAAAGTTCTCAAAATGATCACGATATCCGAATTCGGAAAGTGTTTCGACTTAAAAATTTTATGCAAAATTAATAATATATGATGAATTCTCTTTCTGGTGATAGTACTTAAAAATTAATAAATTCAAATCTCAGAAGAAAATTAAAACCCCTGAAATGTTAACAGCATTCCTAACTGGCTGCTTGACCATACCTTAATCGTTCTAACATTAACAAATTCCTCCTGGTTCTTCTCACACTCTCTTTACCTTAACCAACACCATAACTTACTCCTGGGCGCGACACACCGTCGCTAATGGTGGTTCTCCGATGAAACAGCCGATGAGGGAGGGAAGGGGGGGATTGGGGGGGAAACCCTAATAACCCTAAGAAGTGGACCCTCCAGGCCGTTGTGACGTGCTATAGGGTTCACCTCTATGCCTAGAGGGCCCCCTGCCACAACTTCAAGGACAAGCTCCGACCTCATAGACAGAAAGAACGAGCAGGTGAGAAGTGAGTGCTTAGTTACCTCACCCCTGCAGAAGAAGGTGAAAGAAAGGCCCCTGAAATAGATGCCTGCGACTGTAGGCCTAAGAGTAGGCTAGGTTTGTAGGGAATGCCTTCCCCACGCCCCCTACAGAGCAGGTGGTTAGTACATCTATGGTGCACTTCTTAAGAAAACTACTGATAACTGTTGTCAAATTCATTGCAGCATTTGACTGTGATATGGCTGCAATAATCCATCGTTGACGTTTTAAGTTAAAAAAAGTTATTGAATGTAAATTAAATGTTAACTTGATGGTTAAATTCTCATCTTTATATAAAATGCAGAGGATATTTAAATCAAAGATCGAAATTGTCGCTTAGGCTTAAAGCAACAGTAACTGCTGTTGTAAGCACAAATCTTGAGTTAATTAGACTTGTTTGATGAAATAGAGGAACATTAGTTCATCTGAAGAGAAAAGAAACTGAGTACTTACGTGTAATTCTGGAGTTAATGATGATGGAATTTCCTGTAGGAAAAGAGAATAAATTGTTTAACTGATGGAATTCCCTTATTGTAAACAGTAATTCAATAATCACCCACATTTGTAACATTGTTATACTTTTTTTAAGAAATCACGGAATTCATACAAAAAGTTGATCTTCTTCTTAGAGACACAGTTTATGGGAAAGTCTGCTTTTGTGCGTGATTCTATGACTTACACAATTCCTTCCTTTCTGAAATTATCACATCGGAAAGTTGCCTAAAATCCCAATTAATTCTTAATAAAAACTGCAAATCTTCAAATAGAATGCCAACTGAAGTGTCGGATATTCTCCTTTAATATAACTATTGTTCGTTTTGTTATTCAATGTTTTATGTGCGACCATTATAAACTTATACTAAAATATCGCTTTCTTGTAAATGAGGAGCAAAAGTAATGTCCGTTTAATAATTACAACACGATTTCTTGCTTAGCATATGTCTCTGAAAAAAAAATCTTGAGAATGAAAATATTAGAGTATCCAGCGGATTAAGTTGGTACCCGTGAACTCCAGAAAGTGCAGCGCTAGGGATAAATTTATTTGTAAAATGCTACGAAAAAAGGCAAAGGTAACGAAGATGATCTCATACGCAGGTTAGGAATCTTTGAAAGAAAGAATACCAGAAGCTAGATTGAGCTTGACAAATTTTGAGACATCGTGTGCTATTTCGGCCGATTCAATTACGAGCAAAAAAATAAGAGAATTAGATGCTAGAGCAAGTCGTGCTTTGGATTCATATTTAAAATTTTTTGCGTTCCCCACAGAACGTTTTTGGGGGCTGCAAATGATAAATGAGCAATATTAAGTTATAACTAAAGAAATTGTTTATGTACAAACCGGAGGTGAAACTAAGATAATGATAAATGTAATATTTACTGTGTTTGTTTACCTAACTTAGAAAGAACTTGTACTTGAGAAAAGACTCGAAGGTCAGTGAAAACAGGCCATTTTAGAGGGGCTAATGTCTTAACGGTGAAGGAAAAAAGAGCCAGCTGTCCTTGGAGATGATAACGAAGTCGTTTTCCTAAAATATCAATGTACACTTCACTGTCCTTTGATTTTCATTGAATACAAACAAAGGTGAAAAGGAAAGTGCCTCCCTCGTTTCAAGAAGTACTGACTGGCAGGTGAAGCAAGAAGCGTATAAGAGAAACGGAAAGTCCTAATGATACCGAAACACTCGTCATGATAAAAAAAACATAGTTGCGAATACCCGAAAAATACGAAGTTATCTTTTCTAAGAATGTCTTTCTCAAACATATTTATATATTTAAAAATTGCTGGATTTATCCACTTCATGCATTTACATTTGAGGAGATAGTTGACTCAAAAGATCAAATTGTTTGTATCGTTTGAAACAAGCGTCTCTATCGATGTAAGTGAGAGACCAGGAGAGGATCATCAGTTAGAGCGTTAAAATCTACGCAAGTCCTGTTTTAAATCGTTGAGCTTTATGTAGATCAAAAGAATAACATTAAAATATTGATAAAATTTACCAATAATATATGAAACCAAAGACGAAAAGGTGGTGAATCTTTAAATTGCTTTCGAATTTTGATTAATATAGCAGATGCTCCTAAACACATAAAATTTCATTTCACTGCTGATTATAAAAAATTCTGGAGATGATGAAAAAATTAAACGATATTTAAAATAATTGTTGATTAAAATCCCTCCAACAATACAGTTCCTGGTTCTCGAGCAGTTAAGAAAAAAATATTACATTATGTTCCTTTATTCAACCAATCTCTTTAAGCAGCTAATTAATTACTAGGAGTATTCATCGTCTTTCATATGGTAAAGGATTAAATTATTTCAAACATTTAATAATTAATATTTTAACCTTAAAAGTGATGAATAGCCATAAATCTTCTTCTTGTAAATTGGTCGTTAAATTTAATTTAAAAGCAACTCAAAATACTAGCTGATTATTTTAAATATATTTAGAATGGGAATAGCGTCTTGTACAATTTGGTATGGTTTCGCAGTGATATTTTCCTGAGAGCCAAAAAACATTTCCATGTTAACAGTTGCTCTGTGCTAAGAATTTTGCCTAAACGAATAAATACGCGAATTTATATTTTTATTTAATACCATGATAACGGTACCACACGGTTTTTCCGCACAGAAAGGAGTACTTTTCATCTAATATAGTGAAGAGATTAGCAGTTCATATGTTTGTAATGGAAAAAAGTTTAAGAAAAGAATTCATTATTGGTCACGACTAAGCTGCTCAAAGAAAATTTTAAACTCCATATGCAATTCGAAATAATCAATTTCAAATGTGGCTTCAAATCGCACTATAAATACCATTTCTTTTTAACGGAAGAATTTAATAATGTTATATTTCCTGCTGAAAATAAGTTTCCTCAAAAAGCGTTCTTTCATGCAAAACTTTCCTTCTGAAACATGTTAATATACATTGGCTGTTACACGATAAATAACGGACCGATAATGCATTTCGTGCCAGCCGATATACCATGTTATCCCTTTTAATAAACCAATCAGTTTCAACTGGTTTAGATCCGTTAATTAACAACCAAAAATACAACCACTCAAATTCTACACTTTAGAAATAATAATGATCCATCAGAAGAAGAAATGCAAAAGAGAAAAACTCTTAACTGCTCACCATTTGTGGTTCTCCGGGTATTCTTGTTCCTGGTTACTCCTCATAAGTGCCTTTCCACGATCACATAGAAGAAACTCCCAAGAAATAGAAATGCCGAAAGGGAAGGATGTCAGAATCTGGAAAAATAGAAACGCTAAATTAATTCATTTGCGAATAGCAATGGGGTAATATTGTGTGGTATTATAATCTAGGGTATTATTGTGTTGTGCATATATAAATGCGAGCAATTGGCAAAGATAATGATTCATTTAGGATTATTGTTAAGATCATATTTAACAGTAACCTGTTCTACATCATAACTATTACAGTAAAATTATTTTTATATTTTATTCAATTTATTAATAAGCACGACATACATAAAGAAATAATGGCTATATTTCAAATTGAGGGTACACTAAACGAAATCTGTATGCACTGAAATCAATGTGAAGTATAATTATTAAATGATTTCCGGCGTTCAAATGCGCTAATTCAGTTCAGTGTAAAAACAGAAAGAACTCAAAAAGAAAAACATGCATCTCTCACTTGGGCGCAGGTACCGAGATCGATGGAGATATTCATCAGAGGAACCGCCCGGCAAGTAGGAGTTCCAGATTCAAGACCTTCCTTTCCCTTCCATTTCTTACACAACTACGAAAATCTTCTACAATGCATTACTTATCAGAGATAAAAAACGAAAATTCTAAGGAAACTATCCTTTGATCTTTACTTCCGTTTAAATTAAGTATTTAATAAAAAATGTCCCCAAAGGCAATTAAATATAGAATACTGATATAAGCCAGTTTCGAATACTAAATTCCCTCCATTTCTTCCACAACTACGAAAACCGTACACAATGCATTATTCATCAGAGATAAAAAGAACAAAAAGAAAATTCTAAGACGGCCATCTTTAAAAAAGTATCTTGATGGTTAAATTCTCATCTTTATATAAAATGCAGAGGATATCTAAATCAAAGATCGCAACTGTCGCTTAGGCTTAATGTAAAAATAACTGCTGTTGTAGGCACAAAACTTGTATTAATATCCTCTATGTAAGTTCATCTGAACAGAAAAGAAACTGAGTACTGATGACGGATCTACCTGTGGAAAAAGAGAACGAATTCTTTAATAGGTAGAGTTCCCTTCATATCCTCCCAAATCTTTTAAACATTTACCGACAATTGTTACATTGTTATACATTTTTACTTAAAAAGAAAATTCTAGGACGGCCATCTTTTGTTGAAAACTTCTGTTTAAATTACGTATTTAATAAAAAAATTCCAAATTGAAATTAAATATAGAATACTGATAGAGGCCGGTTTCGATCCGTAAATCAAGCCACAGAAATATTGGAACTGGTTTAATTAGCTAAGGAATCCAAAGTCAGCTTGAAATTCAAATGTAGATTTCCGTTACGATGTCGGTCGGAAATATTTTCGACTCATTCTAGTAAAAAAACCCCCGAAAATTGTTTTCCACCTTAATACAGCAAATACTCGAGCAGTAAAAGTGGTATCGGAAAAATTCGAAGGATTACCTTGGGCTTTCGTCAAATAACATCTCTAGAAGTTGAGAATCGTAAATTCATTTCTTTAATATAATTTGCGAGACGAGATAAAAAATAAACGTACATAGCTAAATCATCGGACGATGAATGATGGTAAGAAAATCATGAAGACGAGTCATCTCGATATCTTCTATCGACGAATAATCGGGATAGTAAATCATCTATAGTCAATCGTGAGAGTATTAAGTAACGAAAAAAAACATGTACACTAACGATTGTCACAAAAATAACAACTTAAAAACTGTAACATCAATTATTGTCTTTAAACTAAGAATTAATTCAAGCAAGGTTCATTTATGTTACTTACCGAAACTGGAGAAATTCCCGAGAAGTCCTGCGGCCATCTTGACGTCGGAAGATGTCTTTCCAACCCTTAATTTAACTATAAATAATTTAAGAGGTTCTAATTTGATAACTTACTATGTAAAACTTAAATTATGCTACACAATTACTAGATATAGAATCTACTAACCTCCAAGAAATTTGAATTCTAACGGTTTTTTTCGTAAAAATTCTTCAGCATGTCAACACCAGGCGAAGTTTCTAGATCAACTAAAGTTTAAACCTAAAAAATCAACGGATCAACGAAACGGTGAGATCTGATTGGTTGTTATTTCTCGCAATTACTTTTACTGTCACTCCTCCCACTTATCCCCCTGCCGGAGAAAATTGTAACTTATAAGTAACGATAAATTAGCATTAAATTAGAAATATATTTATTTAAACATATTATAAGTTTAATTTGTAAATTATTGGAATACATTCCGTTCCTCTAAAACCTTGTACTTAAAATCGACGTAAAATAGTTGATAGCTCCTTGTGACCTAATTATGACGTACGTCCAACTTATGGTATGAGCAACGGTACGAGAAACATAATGAATTCCAATCATTCAAATTATGAAACTATGCAATGTGATCTAAAAGAATTAATGCAATGACTACGCAATTAATAAATAAACATATGGTTAGTTGCTGTATTTTAATATCTTCCATCTCATATGAGAAACATATCAGGTAATAAAATTTAATTTTTAGCATTTACTTAAAATTTTATATTTAGAACGTAAGGAAAATCAAGCTTTAAAAGTTTTGGAAAATAAATTATATTAGCGTGCATTGATTTCATAATACGAATTTTTTGATGATACCCAGATCTGGCATGATTCCAAGTAAGACTTCTGTTTAGTTACTATGTGTTTAACGTAAGTTAAACTAAATACTTCGAATTCACTTTGAAGGTTTTATCAAGAAAATGGTAGATAAAATTTATTACATACGTTTCGTACTTCTAAGTTACACACGTGATATTTTTCTGAGTTGCGGGGATTCGTAATATAACAATAATGAGATAAGAACGGGAATAAGGATTTGAATATTTAAGCCTTTACGTCATATGGTGGTCATTAAAATTAATCAATACAATATGTATATCAAAGAGATATGAGTCGTTACATCCAAGCTATCACACCGATTATTTCCATGAATTACATTCGAGTTAAACAAAGATTGAAATATTTTTTTTTAGAAATTTTAGAACACATCTTTTATTCGAAGCTTAGAAAATTCATTAGCCTTAGTGAACATCTCATTTTCTCCAAGAATAAGTAAAAACTATATACACTCAATACTATAAAGATAAATACATTTCATTTGCGGTATTTATTTAAACCATAGAAAAAATTAAACCAGATATATTGAATAATTCAGATGCCACATGTCAAGAGACATAATATTACTTTTCTATGTAGATTATTCATTATCCTTTCTCTTACATCTGTACTTTAGTATTTAGAAAAAGGCCAATTCGAAAATAGAATGAGGCTTACAAGGCAAAATGAGGGGGGAGATTCCTTGCGTTCTTTTCTCAATGAGCTGGAAATCATCCATGTCATCATCTTATGAAATACCTCTACAAATATGCACTGAAAACAGCCTTTCGACGTTTGGTAGGGAATGTACTTATTGTACATTTCTTTTTATCAGTTTTATTCATCAGTATAATCCATTTAGATGAGAAGGAGAAATACATAATTGAAAATAGGAATGTAGAAAGAACGCAAAGAGAGAAATATAAAATGTACCGACATTACTGTCAAAGGCAAATAATAGTAAATAAAATAACGCTAAAGTATTATAATAACTATCTCACAGAAGTAATACTAAGTGTAACATACATTGGCCATAATATTTATAACTATATATTGAATTTTATGAGTTGTAGGAACGAATGAGGTTTACCACGGCAGAAGAAGAATAAGATACTTTGACTTTATATTTCTTATTGAGGTACGATTTTGGGAGTGCCAAGATAAAGTAGAACAATGAAACCATGAAAAAAATTGTTCATATAATTCGAAGAGGTAATAGATTAAAAATTACTCATATTTCAAAAATTAACTTTATCACTGCCTGATTAAGACAAATATTATTCAATAGTTAGGTATAATAGGGGATACGGGAATAAGGTAATAGTAGGGGATACATTTTTCCTATGAAATTCCATAAGATATTTACATTTGTTATGAAGATAGATTAGCATTGATTTCTATGAAATAAATACCTTTGAGTCAAACCAGTGAGAAACTGAGAATCATGAGGGTGATAATGCAAGCTAACTCATCGTGAAAATTGTATGCTTTATTAAGAATAATTAATGTAATGCTAAATGTAACTTTGTGAAATTCATGACAATATACACGGTGGAATAAAGAATACTTCAGTTATCTTTTAGTACTTAGTAATGCTCTTATTATATCCCCCCAGTTTTGTTCATGGTGGCGACAATATGAAAAGTATTGAGGTATTAGTGATGCTTGATCATTATAATAATATCAACCGAAATTACAGCAAAATTTCGTGAACCTCTCACTCTTAGCATTCTGGCTCGGTGGACGTTTAACTCAGTCTTTAAACAAATTAAGTTATAGAGGTACTCAATGCCATTAATTTAGCATTAAGGTGAAATAAATGTGGAACTAAAAGATTCCCAGAGTACCACTCATTCTTCGGAACCTTTAAAATTAGCTAAATTAGCTTATAATTATGTAAATAATGAATACCAAGCTGAAGTTAGAAAGAAGAGATCATATGGTTCACAATTTCTATGGACATACTCTGTCTATTGCCTTACATTACCCAACTTAGATTGTATGTGAAATAGACCACAATATCCGTGTATTTCCTTGTTAGAATAATCATTCTTACCTTCCAATCCTATATACTTCCGGCTTGATATGCACGAAGAACCCCGTATTCATTAATCTCACACCGGAAGTTCATCCATTCAGTTGCAATGGCATCTTAACACTACCGAGTTAAAGACTTACGCAGAATTCCCCAGATTTAGTCCAGATCCATGTGAACACCTGCCTTCATAAGAACTCCAATTTAAGTAATAATTATTCAATCGATGACTATGCTCACTGCTACACTTCGACGTGCTTTTCGAAAAATCACCGATCATGGAGCTGAAACACACCTTTATCCAAAATGCACAAAGACAACATGATATTTCACATACACTCACAGCACAAACTTAATGTGATTGATTTTTCATCAGATATCACTTTTTTAAGGCTTCTAAGACACATACCGATGGAAATACTTAAGGTTTTAAGTTCCTAGGTGTATGATCAATCTCTTCTTGAGGCAGCAGGTCTTGACGTGTTTCCGCGCTTTAAAGAGGATTATGGTCTACAAAATTTTGACAAACGAAACCTGCTCTTCACGTCATGTGGCCTTCGAACTTCTCAGTACTTTGTCTCGCTAAGTAGACTGTGTTCAAAATGGCACCGTTTACATTTTTCTGTGGGTTTCAAATTTAACAAAGGTGAAAAGGAGTTAGTGTAGACTGGATTCAGCTTTACATTCAGTGATATAATTGGAAGAAGTGTGAGTGGAAATAAAAGGATCATGGTGGCTGTAGTTCATCACATATTCCGAGTATGGAGCACATGTAATGGCGTCGGTAACTTGAACATGTCCTTCGCGAATATTAAAATCGTTTGTGCGAGAGAAGATAATAAGTCTGAAGAAGACCTCGTAGAGAAGTGAAGAAGCTTTAAAATCGGATTTCTTCGCAGCTGGACAAATAACATAAGCTGTATGGGCTTTGGAAGTGTGCTTTTAAATTTTCATGTATTCGGACGCAATAATCTGAATTAAAATTGAAAGGAACCAGAAGAATTCTCAATGGTAAGTTATTTATTGCAATATTATTGGGAAGATTAGTTGGAAGAATATCCAACGACGTGCTTATAGAGACAAGACGAATAGCGTTGGCCGTGCTGATTAGGGAATCCAAAAAGGGACTAATGATTCACTTTATTTGAAAACTTAGAATTAGTTTCATAGTTTTAATAATGAATACGCTGAGAATAACAATACAGTGTTAATGCCCAAAATGATTTCTCTGGATCATCTCGAATTGAAACATCTCGTATACGTTTTCCTGTGCTGCCCCATCATTTCTTTTTTTATTGATTCATCTTCAGTCCTTTTCCTTTCGGACTGTAAATTTATATTTTGGCGGTAGAAGTCGGTAGAAATTTTTTTATCACTAGCTTCAAAATACCTGATGAATCAGTAGTGAAAACGTGTGTAAAAGAGAGAGAAATATCGAGAGATTGCAGTAAAAACGATAAAACGGTAATAATTGATTTCAAATGCTGTATCTTTGCAATCTTTCGTGGAGTGATTAGGATTTAACAATATTTAAATCAATTTTATCGTAACTAATATTTCTATTGTAAAATAATATCGATTAAAATTTCGTAGACATTATTTCAATTATTGTCAATATTTCAACATTGTCAATATTTCATTACCTGCTATGAATCACATAGGAGATGGAAGATATTAAAATACAGCAACTAACCATATGTTTATTTATTAATTGCGTAGTCATTGCATTAATTCTTTTTAGATCACATTGCATAGTTTCATAATTTGAATGATTGGAATTCATTATGTTTCTCGTACCGTCGCTCATACCATAGGTTGAACGTAAATCATAATTACGTCACAAGGAGCTATCAACTATTTTACGCCGATTTTAAGTACTAGGTTTTAGAGGATCGAAATTTATTCCAATATTTTTTAAATTAAACTTATAATATGTTTAAATAAATATATTTCTAATTTAATAACAATTTATTATTATTTATAAGTTACAACTTTCTCCGGCAGGGGGAAAAGTGGGAGGGGTGACAGTAAATGTAACTGCGAGAAATAACAACCAATCAGATCTCACCGTTTCGTTGATCCGTTGATTTTTTAGGTTTAAACTTTAGTTGATCTAGAAACTTCGCCTGGTGTTGACATGCTGAAGAATTTTTACGAAAAAAAACCGTTAGAATTCAAATTTCTTGGAGGTTAGTAGATTCTATATCTAGTAATTGTGTAGCATAATTTAAGTTTTACATAGTAAGTTATCAAATTAGAACCTCTTAAATTATTTATAGTTAAATTAAGGGTTGGAAAGACATCTTCCGACGTCAAGATGGCCGCAGGACTTCTCGGGAATTTCTCCAGTTTCGGTAAGTAACATAAATGAATCTTGCTTAAATTAATTCTTAGTTTAAAGACAATAATTGATGTTACAGTTTTTAAGTTGTTATTTTTGTGACAATCGTTAGTGTACATGTTTTTTTTCGTTACCTAATACTCTCACGATTGACTATAGATGATTTACTATCCCGATTATTCGTCTTCATGTTTTTCTTACTATCATTCATCGTCCCATGATCCAGTTATGTATGTTTATTTTTTATCCCATCTCCGACAATTTATATTAATGAAATGAATTTACGATTCTCAACTTCTAGAGACTTTTTTGACGAAAGCCCCAGGTAATCCTTCGATTTTTTCCGATATAACTTTTACTCCTCAGATATTCGCTATATTTAGGTCCAGAATAATTTTCAGAGATATTTTTACTAGAGTGGGTCGAAAATGTAGTCCACCGCCATCTTAACGTAACGTCCACCGCCATTTCCGTTGCATTTGAATTTCAAATTTACTCAACATTCCTCAGCTACTTAAAGCAATTCCAATATTACTCTACTTTGATTAACGATTCGAATCCGGCCTGTATAAGTATTCTGTATTTAATTTCAATTTGGAACATTTTTTTATTAAATACGTAATTTAAACGGAAGTTAACATGAAAAGATGGCTGTTTTAGAATTTCTTTCTTTTTTCATTTTTATCACTGATGAATATAGTATTGTGTTCGGTTTTTGCAGTTATGAAAGAAATGGAGGGAAATGGATGGTCTTGAACCCGGAGCTATTACATACCGTGGGACTTCCTAGGGATTTCTTCAGTTATGGTAAGTAACATTAATTAATCTTATGTATATTACTTTTAGTCATCCTTCGTTTCGACTTTATAGTTAATTAGTGAGCTGTTGATTATTATTCACGTAACCATTGTTAGGTTAGGGAATATAGTTATTCGTGACGAGTGCTACTCTTATAAGGATCTGCGATTTCTACTACTACATTGCTCATCTTATATGATCATGAATACTTTTATTACTGAGCAATTAATTCCAGTTATGTCTAATTTTATCCAATTATATTTTATCCAATATATTATATACTGACGATATTTTAAACTTGAAGTCACTAGTCTCAAGTTCTAAGGACAATATCCGAAGAAAGTTTAAATTAATGCTTCTATAGCTTTCCGTGACCGGTTTAAACCTTTATTTATTGGCTGTTTAGATCCAGAATAGATTTAACTTTTATTTTTCTATTTTTAGCTTTTTCTGTCAACCGATATTTCGATGGAATTTTGTTTGAATTTTGAAGTTTAACTTTGCGATTAGTTGTTAATAAAATCGATGTCATTATTTCTGTTTCTAAAATGTGATTCCAATTCCAGCCAAACCTGTACTTTATGTTTAATTTCAATTGAGAAATCAATTTCATGGAACTTGTTCTTTTAATCGTAGTTAAGGTCGCTATAACTTACACATAATGATCAAGAAGAGTTTCGCAAATTACAATTAAAAATTCAGTTGCGCCATGAAGTGGTAAATATCATTCTAATTTCCAGTAGAACTTATAGCGCAAGTCATATTTCTGCGACATTTAGAGATTATGAGTTGTGTTTTGAACCAAATATGTAACAAATTTTGCATTTTAATTTGAACATCAAAATTCGGAACAACTCTTAGCATATTTCTTTAGTTTTCAATTATTTTTCATTCATAATATTATATATAAGACGAATCTGATTTTTTAACTTTGAATTTCTCACTTATTTAAATTCACAATAGAGTGAGTTTATTTTCAACGGATGGCTTAGACAGTTACAAGGAAGTCACTAAGAAGATTCTTAGATCTGATATTTTGAGGAAATCTATTATGAAGTTTTCTTCGAGATAATGATTTTTGGGTGATGTTCAAGGTGTAATACAATACTTAACGATTCTCTTACCAGAAATTGGGTACTGAATTTCAATAGTTGACTTAATATTTACTGTTTTTCAAACAAATCTTTTATTGATTTACTAACACATCTTTATTATTCATATTTGTTTGGATCGAGTTTCCATACTCATCTCAGTTCAGAAAAAACGATAACTATAGTACGTACTCTAAGTATTCCTCTTTTTCTTTTTGCCTTTCATGCTTGTTAATCAACTTTATAAATTACGAATAAATCTACCGTAAGGATGTCTACCTGGAATTGGATATTTTTTAATTTGGTCTTAACCAAAATCCTGCTTATTTGAATTATCATCATTGGCCAATACTTCATCTAACAAATGTACAATACGGTATCACCTAAAATTAAATTCACTATTTATTAATAAATTAATCTTCTGTTTCTATTCCAGATCCAGATTGTAGCATGCTTTCCTCCTCGGCAATTGTTTTACTTCTAAGTTTCTTCTGCTTGATACGGAAGAAGTTGAGGATTACCGGAGAACCAAAATTGGTGAGTAATTCAAAAGCAATATATAATATTTTATTTACCGATTAATACTCTCTATTCTGTTTTTACATTAAATATATCTAGTATACATTCTGTATAAAATGTATTAATATTAAATTTAGAAAATCTGAGTAGGTTATCAGTGAAAACGAAGGGTTGCATTGGTCTCTTCTGTCCCCCACAACATTCTACTTATATCAATTCGTAGGAGACGAAGCGATTAAAAGGAGAGAACGGTTAACCAGCAAATAGTTTTCTGGCAAAAGAAAATAATCCTAAATTATCTTTCGAATGAAGTTAATTAATATTTTCTAATTTCTGTCAAGAACAAGAAACGTCATTTTTGTTGAGATATTAATCTAAAAGTAATTTAGATAACGTTTAATTTTTGGTCATTAGCTCTCGATTATTTTATAATAAGCAGTGTAATGACAATCAATTTATGATGTCAATATTATAATAAGTAGCGTAATGACAATTTATGAGTTCAGTTTTCTGATGCATCAAGTGAGTATCAACTCTCGTTACTGTCGATGATGAATTTCCTTATATATTCCTATTTAAGAAACTCAAATCGTGACATCAAATGTTTCCATGAATAATTAATCCGTTACGATCTTTTTAGATTGTTCCATCAAATTTTTTAGCAGGAGAAATGTTTTGGTGTCCTTAGGATTTTCTTTTGTCTTGTTTATTTTGGACCCCTCGTAAGTCACTTTTCCTCTTATTCACTCCCTATTCGTCATAAGACACTTTCCTTTTTGCCTTTATTTACAATCAATGAAAATGAGAGGCAATGAAGTGTACACTGATATTTTTATTGACTTTGTTATCATCCAAGGACACTTGGCTCTTCCTTTCTTTCACTGTAAAGACATTAGTCCCTCTTAAATAGCCGTGTTTTCACTGACCTTCGAGTGTACATCCAAGTTCGGCTTTCTCCTAAATTACCGTAAATACTACATGTATTATTATTCTATTTTCTCCTCTAATGTGTCCATAAATATTTATTGTGTTTTAACTTAATATCGCTCATTTGTATCACTTGCAACCATGCTTAAATATACTGCAGGGAGTCTGAAAATTCATATTTAAGAGTGTGAATGTGCCGTGTTTATACTGGATGTTTTAGCGAGATTTTTCATTTCAACTAGAGTTCGAATCTTATTGACTAATGTCGGATTCGTATTTTGATATGGTGTGTCCGTTTGCTATTCGTTAAATTCGTAAACAGGAAGTTGATTATTTCGTCTCTAGCTTATTATCGTCAGCTAGTACAAACATTCAGAAATTTATAATCAGAAACTTTTAGATCAAATATTCTTTTGCGATTGTAGTCCTTTTCGTGAGTTAACAAGTTTTGGTGAAGTAGATGGTTCGGAAAACATTTCAATCGTCGACATACTGATGGCCGTCTGGCACCAATTCCTAGAAAGGACAGCTAACACACTCTGGGAACATCCCTCCGAAACTCTTATCAATTAACAGCGGATTCCAATTTATTCTCTTTCAAATAATAGTATTCTTACATTATATGTGCCATGCAAATTTCATTACGACATAAAATTAGATTGACTTAATACTTTTGTTAAGATTCTATTGTATTCTCACGCTTGTTTGACAGATGGTTAGCAATAATTGTTGATGGTTAACGAAATTCGGAGTACAATGTTTTCTTCGTAGTAATCTAACTTCACTAACTCCTCGCATTTTATGATGTAATACTCTCATTCACTAGATATTTATCGGCCTGAAGAATTAATTCAGAAGAGAATTGGGTAACTCAAAAAATCGCGCACTACAGTAGATTATTTCATGAATTGTGTCCCTGAAGAGAAGTTCTGAAGGCTTTCGTGTAGATTCTGATTATTACTTACTGATGAGAAAGTAAAAATGTATAACAATGTAACAATTGTCGGTAAATGTTTAAAAGATTTGGGAGGATATGAAGGGAACTCTACCTATTAAAGAATTCGTTCTCTTTTTCCACAGGTAGATCCGTCATCATTAACTTGAGAACTACACGTGAGTACTCAGTTTCTTTTCTGTTCAGATGAACTTACATAGAGGATATTAATACAAGTTTTGTGCCTACAACAGCAGTTATTTTTACATTAAGCCTAAGCGACAGTTGCGATCTTTGATTTAGATATCCTCTGCATTTTATATAAAGATGAGAATTTAACCATCAAGATACTTTTTTAAAGATGGCCGTCTTAGAATTTTCTTTTTGTTCTTTTTATCTCTGATGAATAATGCATTGTGTACGGTTTTCGTAGTTGTGGAAGAAATGGAGGGAATTTA
Organism: Pachydiplax longipennis; assembly: GCA_036926295.1. NCBI lineage: Eukaryota > Metazoa > Arthropoda > Insecta > Odonata > Libellulidae > Pachydiplax > Pachydiplax longipennis. The sequence continues at coordinate 2,516,917 of JAVFKF010000012.1, read as the reverse complement.
GTATTCGAAACTGGCTTATATCAGTATTCTATATTTAATTGCCTTTGGGGACATTTTTTATTAAATACTTAATTTAAACGGAAGTAAAGATCAAAGGATAGTTTCCTTAGAATTTTCGTTTTTTATCTCTGATAAGTAATGCATTGTAGAAGATTTTCGTAGTTGTGTAAGAAATGGAAGGGAAAGGAAGGTCTTGAATCTGGAACTCCTACTTGCCGGGCGGTTCCTCTGATGAATATCTCCATCGATCTCGGTACCTGCGCCCAAGTGAGAGATGCATGTTTTTCTTTTTGAGTTCTTTCTGTTTTTACACTGAACTGAATTAGCGCATTTGAACGCCGGAAATCATTTAATAATTATACTTCACATTGATTTCAGTGCATACAGATTTCGTTTAGTGTACCCTCAATTTGAAATATAGCCATTATTTCTTTATGTATGTCGTGCTTATTAATAAATTGAATAAAATATAAAAATAATTTTACTGTAATAGTTATGATGTAGAACAGGTTACTGTTAAATATGATCTTAACAATAATCCTAAATGAATCATTATCTTTGCCAATTGCTCGCATTTATATATGCACAACACAATAATACCCTAGATTATAATACCACACAATATTACCCCATTGCTATTCGCAAATGAATTAATTTAGCGTTTCTATTTTTCCAGATTCTGACATCCTTCCCTTTCGGCATTTCTATTTCTTGGGAGTTTCTTCTATGTGATCGTGGAAAGGCACTTATGAGGAGTAACCAGGAACAAGAATACCCGGAGAACCACAAATGGTGAGCAGTTAAGAGTTTTTCTCTTTTGCATTTCTTCTTCTGATGGATCATTATTATTTCTAAAGTGTAGAATTTGAGTGGTTGTATTTTTGGTTGTTAATTAACGGATCTAAACCAGTTGAAACTGATTGGTTTATTAAAAGGGATAACATGGTATATCGGCTGGCACGAAATGCATTATCGGTCCGTTATTTATCGTGTAACAGCCAATGTATATTAACATGTTTCAGAAGGAAAGTTTTGCATGAAAGAACGCTTTTTGAGGAAACTTATTTTCAGCAGGAAATATAACATTATTAAATTCTTCCGTTAAAAAGAAATGGTATTTATAGTGCGATTTGAAGCCACATTTGAAATTGATTATTTCGAATTGCATATGGAGTTTAAAATTTTCTTTGAGCAGCTTAGTCGTGACCAATAATGAATTCTTTTCTTAAACTTTTTTCCATTACAAACATATGAACTGCTAATCTCTTCACTATATTAGATGAAAAGTACTCCTTTCTGTGCGGAAAAACCGTGTGGTACCGTTATCATGGTATTAAATAAAAATATAAATTCGCGTATTTATTCGTTTAGGCAAAATTCTTAGCACAGAGCAACTGTTAACATGGAAATGTTTTTTGGCTCTCAGGAAAATATCACTGCGAAACCATACCAAATTGTACAAGACGCTATTCCCATTCTAAATATATTTAAAATAATCAGCTAGTATTTTGAGTTGCTTTTAAATTAAATTTAACGACCAATTTACAAGAAGAAGATTTATGGCTATTCATCACTTTTAAGGTTAAAATATTAATTATTAAATGTTTGAAATAATTTAATCCTTTACCATATGAAAGACGATGAATACTCCTAGTAATTAATTAGCTGCTTAAAGAGATTGGTTGAATAAAGGAACATAATGTAATATTTTTTTCTTAACTGCTCGAGAACCAGGAACTGTATTGTTGGAGGGATTTTAATCAACAATTATTTTAAATATCGTTTAATTTTTTCATCATCTCCAGAATTTTTTATAATCAGCAGTGAAATGAAATTTTATGTGTTTAGGAGCATCTGCTATATTAATCAAAATTCGAAAGCAATTTAAAGATTCACCACCTTTTCGTCTTTGGTTTCATATATTATTGGTAAATTTTATCAATATTTTAATGTTATTCTTTTGATCTACATAAAGCTCAACGATTTAAAACAGGACTTGCGTAGATTTTAACGCTCTAACTGATGATCCTCTCCTGGTCTCTCACTTACATCGATAGAGACGCTTGTTTCAAACGATACAAACAATTTGATCTTTTGAGTCAACTATCTCCTCAAATGTAAATGCATGAAGTGGATAAATCCAGCAATTTTTAAATATATAAATATGTTTGAGAAAGACATTCTTAGAAAAGATAACTTCGTATTTTTCGGGTATTCGCAACTATGTTTTTTTTATCATGACGAGTGTTTCGGTATCATTAGGACTTTCCGTTTCTCTTATACGCTTCTTGCTTCACCTGCCAGTCAGTACTTCTTGAAACGAGGGAGGCACTTTCCTTTTCACCTTTGTTTGTATTCAATGAAAATCAAAGGACAGTGAAGTGTACATTGATATTTTAGGAAAACGACTTCGTTATCATCTCCAAGGACAGCTGGCTCTTTTTTCCTTCACCGTTAAGACATTAGCCCCTCTAAAATGGCCTGTTTTCACTGACCTTCGAGTCTTTTCTCAAGTACAAGTTCTTTCTAAGTTAGGTAAACAAACACAGTAAATATTACATTTATCATTATCTTAGTTTCACCTCCGGTTTGTACATAAACAATTTCTTTAGTTATAACTTAATATTGCTCATTTATCATTTGCAGCCCCCAAAAACGTTCTGTGGGGAACGCAAAAAATTTTAAATATGAATCCAAAGCACGACTTGCTCTAGCATCTAATTCTCTTATTTTTTTGCTCGTAATTGAATCGGCCGAAATAGCACACGATGTCTCAAAATTTGTCAAGCTCAATCTAGCTTCTGGTATTCTTTCTTTCAAAGATTCCTAACCTGCGTATGAGATCATCTTCGTTACCTTTGCCTTTTTTCGTAGCATTTTACAAATAAATTTATCCCTAGCGCTGCACTTTCTGGAGTTCACGGGTACCAACTTAATCCGCTGGATACTCTAATATTTTCATTCTCAAGATTTTTTTTTCAGAGACATATGCTAAGCAAGAAATCGTGTTGTAATTATTAAACGGACATTACTTTTGCTCCTCATTTACAAGAAAGCGATATTTTAGTATAAGTTTATAATGGTCGCACATAAAACATTGAATAACAAAACGAACAATAGTTATATTAAAGGAGAATATCCGACACTTCAGTTGGCATTCTATTTGAAGATTTGCAGTTTTTATTAAGAATTAATTGGGATTTTAGGCAACTTTCCGATGTGATAATTTCAGAAAGGAAGGAATTGTGTAAGTCATAGAATCACGCACAAAAGCAGACTTTCCCATAAACTGTGTCTCTAAGAAGAAGATCAACTTTTTGTATGAATTCCGTGATTTCTTAAAAAAAGTATAACAATGTTACAAATGTGGGTGATTATTGAATTACTGTTTACAATAAGGGAATTCCATCAGTTAAACAATTTATTCTCTTTTCCTACAGGAAATTCCATCATCATTAACTCCAGAATTACACGTAAGTACTCAGTTTCTTTTCTCTTCAGATGAACTAATGTTCCTCTATTTCATCAAACAAGTCTAATTAACTCAAGATTTGTGCTTACAACAGCAGTTACTGTTGCTTTAAGCCTAAGCGACAATTTCGATCTTTGATTTAAATATCCTCTGCATTTTATATAAAGATGAGAATTTAACCATCAAGTTAACATTTAATTTACATTCAATAACTTTTTTTAACTTAAAACGTCAACGATGGATTATTGCAGCCATATCACAGTCAAATGCTGCAATGAATTTGACAACAGTTATCAGTAGTTTTCTTAAGAAGTGCACCATAGATGTACTAACCACCTGCTCTGTAGGGGGCGTGGGGAAGGCATTCCCTACAAACCTAGCCTACTCTTAGGCCTACAGTCGCAGGCATCTATTTCAGGGGCCTTTCTTTCACCTTCTTCTGCAGGGGTGAGGTAACTAAGCACTCACTTCTCACCTGCTCGTTCTTTCTGTCTATGAGGTCGGAGCTTGTCCTTGAAGTTGTGGCAGGGGGCCCTCTAGGCATAGAGGTGAACCCTATAGCACGTCACAACGGCCTGGAGGGTCCACTTCTTAGGGTTATTAGGGTTTCCCCCCCAATCCCCCCCTTCCCTCCCTCATCGGCTGTTTCATCGGAGAACCACCATTAGCGACGGTGTGTCGCGCCCAGGAGTAAGTTATGGTGTTGGTTAAGGTAAAGAGAGTGTGAGAAGAACCAGGAGGAATTTGTAAATGTTATAACGATTAAGGAAAGGTCAAGCAGCCAGTTAGGAATGCTGTTATCATTTCACAGGTTTTAATTTTCTTCTGGGTTTCGCGTTCACGAATCTTTTAAGATACAAACACATGGTAGAATTCAAACTATCAGTAATTTAAGATAATATTTTGAAAGCAGAGCACTTGAGCAAATATGGAGATTAAGAAAATTGCTAGCATTTTGCACGATATCTGAATACACCGCATTTAAATCTTACTCAGATTTTACTAACCAATCTTAAGAAAATTATCAATTTCTGTTAAGAGAAAACAGGGATTCCATTCACATACTTTACGCGAAATTCATTTAGACTTCAGTCTTTTTTTAAAATTATCATTTATTTCGAAGTATTTATGAGACTTATAAAGTAAGAGTTGCATTTGGAAATTGAATTTTATCTCCGTTGTACGCACTACATGACAGCAAACTAGAAACCCAACTTGCCCAATTAAACAAATGCAGTTCATCTTCACTGTGAATTAATTGAATTACGGTTCTTTGGTACACTAGTTTATTGATTAAGAAAATGACACGTTCTTGAGTATCCGACTCTAATGATTAGCTAACCACCATTCTATTATGGCATTTAATTTTATTCATTACTTTCCTTCACATCGGAACAGTAAAGGACAAATAAGTATTGTTTAATGATTGTAATTAATTATTAAAAATGACGGTAATTATTAAAAATGACGGTGGTTATTAAAAATGACGATGTATACCTTAACATTGTTAATAAGGGATATAACTCATCTTAACTGACCGAGAGATTTAACGGCATGTTTACATAGAAAGACGAGACGCAATATAGCAATATTTCAGTTTACATAGTCTATATTCCAATAATTGTGGGATATTTCAAGTTTAACATCACAAGATTATAATCGTTTTTTTTCCTTTACTTGAGTTATCTAGTTGGGTGAACCTTAATACTACCTAGAAATAAATTAGTCGGTGTTTTTAAATTCTGAATTTATCCCAAAACTGAAGGAAAACAAGTCACTCATCATGGACAGATAGTTCTATAAGTTTCTGGCTATATTGAAATGTATCCTTTTCGATCGTCAGCTGTCGAGCTGTCAAGCCCTCCTCCTTAGTGCTCCGAGATTTTGTGTTTATTTTTGGGGCAAAACCTCTAATTTTAGAAGTTGTTCTACTGTATTGTGTGTATAAAGTATCAAGCTATACTTCAGTGTTAATTTTGTGTGGTTCGGTGAAGTTTTTAGATTTATACGAGTGTTTGAGTGAATTGAACGTTTGGCGCGAAGACCGTTGGAGAATTTCTATCGATAGTTTAGTTTCTGTGGGCAGATAAGTATAATTTTCATCTCAGTTTGTCTTGATATAAGCTACTTATTTGTTCTTTCTTATTACTGTGTCATTTATTGTTCTTTACGCATTATTTTTGATTATTTTCTCTGTGTTACAGTTTTACAGTAGTGAGTACTCGCGAAACGTTTGTCAGCTGTTTTTTTGCCGCGCGATATCTGAGTTCTTGTTTAGATACTTTCTCAGTTCTAGGTACTCAAGGAATTTAGTGCAGTGTTCTAAGTCCTTTTGTTTATTAAATTAGTGTGATAATTTAATTAATTCGAAAGTAATTAAAGAGTTAGCTTGGTCATATTACTTCATTAGCAATCGAAGTGTGAGGTCAGTTCCTTATCTTTAAGCAGCTTGTACTAGTTAATTCTTATCTTATTAAATTATTAAATTAGGAAGTTAGTATAGGATGGCTCCCCAGAGGTCTCCCGTGGGTTCTCTCTTGAGGACCGCTGGCTACCAGGCACTTGTGTCTCGAGTCGCGATCCTTGAGAGGGAAGTTGCGGACCTCCGCTCCTTGCTCGCTGGGTCAGGTCGGGTTTCGGTTCGTGAGGTTCCCTACGTTAAGAGCCCTAAAGCTTGTCGTGCTCCGGCTTCTAGCCGAAGCACTAAACTTGGCAAGCCTAATGGCTCCTCTGCGGAGGAATCCACGCAGGTCGTTGCTTGCCCTTCTCGGAGAGCTGGTGAGTGGAAGGTGGTCGCCTGCCGTGGTGATCGTGGTGATGTGCTGAGGAAGCAGTGTGCTGGGGATGCTTCGGCTGAACCTATCCTCACCAGCAATAGGTTTGAGGTGTTGACGGACCTTGAGCTGGAGCACTCGCCCGTTGCCAAGGTGGGGGCTGGGTCGAAGGCGGGCTTGGGGGGGAGGGGAGTGTTGGTAATAGGGAGCTCCAATGTCCGGCGTGTGGTGTCTCCGTTGCGGCGAAGGGCCCGCCGGGAGGGTGTTGTGGAGCGGGTGTTCTCCAGGTGTATACCCGGAGGTACGGTGCCCCAGGTGACGAAGGAGTTAAGTGCGGCGGTAGGGGAGACGGGTTGCTCCTCACTGCATGTGGTGGCCCATATTGGCACCAATGATGCTTCGGCTCGTGGGTCCGAGGAGATCTTGGACTCATTTGAGGACCTGATTTCTGAGGTTGCACGTGTCCGGGGGTCATCTGGGGTTAGTATTGGGCTCTCCATTTGCAGTATTGTTCCCCGGATTTATCGAAGCCGTACGGTTTGGAGTAGGGTGGTTGGTCTGAACCGTCGGCTGAGGGATTTCTGTCGGGATAGAGGGGTGGGCTTTGTCGATCTGTGCCACGTCCTTGATTCGTGTAGGGTACCCCTTGACCGTTCCGGGGTTCACTATACAGCCGAGGCTGCGGAGAAGGTAGCAGGTAGGGTGTTTAGGGATGTGGGTGTTTTTTTAGGTTAGTCTGTAGCAGTAGGCAATTGAGTAATAAGATTTCGCGTATTAGATCTGACACCCACAATAACGTGATTGAAAGTTTATGCGAGCTTAGAAAGTCGATACCAGCTCATAATTTCGTTAGTAAAGAGAATTATGCCAAATCAAAATGTGATGAGAGAAGATGCCCTTCTTTAAAGAGGAACGAGAGTAATTTGAAAGTTATAGTCGTAAATTGCAGAAGTATAAGGAATAAGCAGGCCGAATTTCTTAATCTCACTAGAATCACTTGCGCGGATATTGTGATAGGAACAGAAAGTTGGTTAAGCGAAGATGTTGAATCGAGTGAGATATTTCCTCCGGATTATATTGTACATCGTAAAGATAGACTCTGTAGGATAGGCGGAGGGGTATTTATCGCTGTAAAAGCATCTTTGAAGAGTCAGCGCGTCGACATTCTAGGTAACGGTACAAGTGAAATGGTATGGATTTCGGTTTTTGGACGGAACGGAAGGAAGGTACTCATTTGTTCGTTTTATCGGCCCCCAGATAGTAACATTGAATGTTTACAGGAACTAGCTGAATCTCTTGAGATCATTCGGAAGAAAATGAGGGATCCTATCATTGTTGTAGGAGGGGATTTCAACCTTCCCCATATTAATTGGGATAATTTATCGAGTTCATATTCAGGTCGGGAGAAGAGTATATCGCAGAAATTAATAGATACTTTTACGATCCATGCTTTAGATCAACTTAACAAGAAGGTTACGAGGACGATTCGCGAAGGTCGAGGGAGTGTATTGGACTTACTAGCTACGTCTCATTCGCACCTTTTTGAGGAGATAAATATACTAGAAGGAATTTCAGACCACGATATTATTACTGCAGTAATTAAAACGGATATAGTAAAATCACTCAAGCCGCCCCGGCAGGTTTATATGTTTCGTAAGGCGAATTTTTTCGGAATTCCGGGATTATATCAACGTTAACAGGGAAGACTTTTATAATTTTATGAATAGTAATAGCGTTGAGGATAGCTGGATAGAGTTCCTTCGTATACTTAAGGAAGGCTTAGCTAGGTTCGTCCCTATTAAAACCGTGAGGGAGCGTAAGGAACCACGTTGGAAACCTAAATTGCGGGCGTTGCATAGGAGGCAAAGGTTTCTACACGCACGGATGAAGAGACTAGAGAAGATCGGAGGTGACTCTGAAATTGAGCGTCAGAAATACGCGGAGGTACGAAAATTGGTTAAGGAGGAATCGCGGAACGAGTTCCTGGAATATAGATCTAAAACCCTTTTAGAGTCTTTAGGAAGCGACCAGAAGGAGTTTTGGTCTTACGTCCGAGAATCTCGTGGAGGTCAGTCTTCAGTATCTAGTCTTGTTAATGATGAGGGACTAACAGTTAGTGATTCGGTAGGTAAAGCGAACTTACTTAATCGACATTACCAGGAAAGCTTTACTTTAGACAATGGACGTACGAACGATTTTTCTGTCAGGGTTGATTCAAAGATGGGGCCGATCGAGTTGTCAGTGGATGGAATAGGTAAGCTGTTGCGAGAGGTTGACAAGAAGAAAGCGCCCGGACCGGAAGGTATACCTTCGCTGGTTATTACTACGCTGGCGGACGAGCTTTCTCCCTATCTTGTCGTATTTTATAAGAAAACGTTGGATGAAGGCGTTGTACCAACGTCGTGGAAAAGAGCGCATATCACCCCAATTCCTAAGAAAGGGCGTTCCTCGAAACCGGAAGACTATCGTCCCATATCCTTAACGTCAACTTTTTGTAAGATAATTGAACATATTATTGCAAGTTCCATAATGCGTTTTCTAGGTGATAAGGGGGCAATTAGTGAATGTCAACACGGTTTTCGTAAGGGTAGGTCATGCGATACCCAGTTAGCCCTTTTTGTGAACGATTTAGTTAAGGCTGCTGATAACGGTATTAGCACGGATGCCATATTTTCAGATTTTAGAAAAGCTTTTGATAGAGTTTCACATGTAAAAATAATTCATAAATTGATGGCTTATGGGATTAATCAGCAAGTTATTGAGTGGATAAAATGTTTTCTAGGAAACAGATCGTAGCGAGTTGCGTTGGACGGAATTTTTTCTGATGAGGTTTACGTCACATCCGGTGTTCCGCAGGGTAGTGTATTAGGTCCTCTTCTGTTCCTAATTTATATCAACGATATGGTGGATAATGTTCGATGTAAGGTTAGGATATTTGCAGATGATACTGTTATTTATAGAGATATTACAAGCGCAGATGACATTGTTTGCTTACAGAACGATCTGAATCTTATTTCTGGTTGGTGCAGGGATTGGCAGTTAGATTTGAATGTAAAGAAGTGCGTAGCCATGAATTTTACACGTTCCGCTAATGTTTCTCGCATACCGTATAATATTTCAGGATATCCGTTGCAGTTCGTGAAGCATCATAAATATCTTGGTATTACGCTCAGTAGTAATTTTTCCTTTAAAGAGCATATTCAAAACGTAGTAGGTAAAGCGAATAGGATGCAAAGTTTAGCTAGTAGAATCCTTAGGGGTTGCTCATGGAGAGTAAAAGAAATAGCGTACTTCTCCCTAATTCGACCTCTCCTTGAGTACTGCTGCGCGATTTGGGATCCGCACGAAGTGGGATTAACTTCCAGCCTTGAGATGGTTCAACGTAGGGCAGCTAGATTTGTTAAGGGAGGTTTCAGATTTGACAGCAGTGTTTCAGCTATGATAGAATCCCTCGGTTGGGATTCGCTTAGTGATAGAAGACTTGATTACCGTAGGAAGCTTTTTCATATATTTATCACTACGGATCTCGGGGAGGAGATAGTTGATATTGTTATACCAGTCAGTAGCGTACGTGATCTTCGAGACAAAACGATGAAGCGTTAAAGGGAAATAGTTGCCAGGACAGATAGTTGTTTCTGGTCATTTTTTCCTCGAAGTATTAGAGAAGCCAACAGCAGTCAAAGGTAGATAGGTTTTCGGTGTTTCACACCCCCTGCCATGCGCCAGTGGCGGTTAGCAGGGTCCTTATGTAAATGTAAATGTATTTACGGATTAAAACTACACCATAGCCATCAGAGTACTTAATCTAAATTTTTGTTTTTGAAAGATTGCTTCCTTCCAAATTAAGTGTTAGATGGAAGAAGAGACAACATTGTCTCAATCTCGCCCCGCAATAAAGAGGTGTTATTATTATTATTATTATTATAACACTCTAAACTCTATTCGATTTCTATTCTAAATTTCACGAGAAATTAATATTCCGAGAAACAAAATATTAAATTAAGAAAGATGAAGATTATATTTTGAAATGAAAATTAAATGAGAATCTATATCATGATCATCGGTTTCCAGCGACCACTAATTTTGGTAAAATTTTACGGAAGACAAAAGATATATGGAATCTCAGCTGTAACAGATTTCTTAATGAGGTAACTATAATAGCATTTATGAATATATATATATATATATATATATATATATATCTATTATATATAGCTAACTCTCCGGATATACCTATATATATATATTTTTGAAAATTATTTTGAGGCACTTATCGTTAAGATAGAGTAACCAAAATTTCGGAGGTTGAAGTTGAGGTAGTCTTCTATGCTTCTCATGGAAAAAATGTAGCCAAATGACAGTGAGTTCGACGCCAGGTGGATGCAAAATTCTTCCATAAGAAATGCATTGCGGAAATCTTTGACGATTTTTTAAATGCCTTCCCGATAAGCTGGAAAGATAAATCCCGGAATGGTGACAGAGGCGTGGGACTTTCCCGATAAGATATTGAATCGAAACTTTGGAACAAGTAAGGATGGCACTTATCTAATATTAATATATATATATATATATATATATATATATATATATATATCTATTATATATAGCTAACTCTCCGGATATACCTATATATATATATATATATATATATATATATATATATATAGATATAGGGGATACGAATTCTGACCATGTTCCACATGCGCCGTCCACGTAAGATTTTTTCGACGTACTGGCCCTACACTCTAGACGCCAGAATAATGCAGACATCGACGCTAGATGTCATGGGTTCGATGCCAGAAGGTCCCAAAAATAGCAATTTTCCCATAAGAATGCATTGCGCGGATATTTGAAAAATTTTTTGAGGCACTTATCGGTAAGATAGAGGAACCTAAATCTCGGAGGTTAAAGTTGAGGTAGTCTTCTATAATAGGAATGGAAGAAATGTTACAAAATGACCGTGAGTTCGACTCCTGGTGGGTGCGAAATTCTTCCATAAGAAATGTATTGTTGCAATTTTTGACAATTTTTTTGAATGCCTTCCCGATAAGCTGGAAAGATAAAACCCGGAATAGTGACAAAGGCGTTTGAAAACATTCTATCACCAGGTTTGCCTTTTCTCTAGTGGTCCTTGGTTCGATGCAAGAGCGTAATTCCCATATCACCATACATTTTAAACGGGGAAAACGGAATCTTATTTTGGGACCTTCCCGATAAGATAGTGAATCGAAACTTTAGAACAAGTAAGGATGGCACTTATCTAATATTAGTTTGCTATCTTCTCTCACGGAAGGGTCCGGAGTTCGACGCTAGGCGGTCTCTTACGCGATATTTTGCAATCTCTTCTGAGTCCGTTCTCGAAGTTATAGAGCAATCAAAATCACGGTGTTTGCAGATGAGATGGTTATCTATTGTACAGCTAGTTCCAAAAAAAACTTACCACCTAAGCCGCAACCCGCATAACAGGCAGTGAGTTTCCTGCAAGCGAGCCTTAAGAAGTGAGAGAGAGAGAGAGAGGGAAAACATGGAGGTCTGCTTCTGTCCTGGCTCCGCTTGCAGAGTTGAAATGGATTTATTTGCGTTATTGATATTGCAAAGATTTACTAGTATCCTTAGTTTGGTGGCATTGGCGTAGCAGAATAGTATTATAATGATATGGATGTTGTAATGCAAGAATTGAGTTATTATAAAATGGTTAATACGAATCAGTATATATTCTAGCTTTGCTTCTCGCAAAGAGGGAACCGTAGCACACGAGGTCCCGTTATCCCGAGGATACCGAGGCAACCCCCTTCCCTTCCCTTCCTGTCATAAAATTCGAGTCTGAGACGAAAGGCACAAGCAGGAAGAAGGAAATTTTCGCAAACCCTGCCTTTGAGCCGCTCTGAGCTTATGTTTTGGACTAAGATGGGAGAATGAAAATTTCCGCGCAGTTTGAATCGGTGTCGGACCAAAAATATATATAGACCTCGAATTTGACGCCTTCGCTTGCAAAACTCTGCGGTTATAATGGGTTATATTACATAATATAATAGTAGATAATATTATACATCGTTCAAGAGAGCAGTTATTAGCCTTTAAAATTATATACATAAGGAGTCCATATCGATCACCTGTTTTATCACAGCCTGTGTGAATGCAATCTACACAAGTAAAGTAAGGCAAACTCATGGCCATATCTAGGCTATTACTTTAAATACATTTAAAAATACTATAAGTAAATATGTAGTATGAAGTCTCGAGGCATTCTCTGTGTATTTTAGATAAATTTTGTTTCATTCGATAAGCATCGAAATTAAAACTCGATCGGTAAAAAATCAGTAAATTTTATCATCTATGCAGTTGGAATATTTACTATACCGTCCAAATCAATTGAGAGAAAATGTGCAAGGATAGATTTTCCTGAACGAATAAAGATGACGGATACAAGACTACCATCTTTCACATTAATTTTGAATTCATTAATTAATTTTTTCGGTGTCATTGAAGTGTGAATCAAATAAACTTGATTTCTCCTGTGGATTCCTCTTGAAATCGTTGAAGTCACAAACCATTACGTTCTTAAACATTCTTCTCGCTATATTTATCACCTTTAAAAGTTCTAAAATACACAAAAAGATAGTGCGAATGAGGTTTGGTCATAATGCTCATTGAATGCTACTGTTAGCTATGAATGTAAACTTTTCAATTAATTTTGAATGTATACAAAACAACCTAGATTATTTATATTTCAATTGTTTATTATAACGTTTACAATTATTATAATGTAGAAAACGTTAAAAATACGCAAAATAATAGGGACTTGGTGAAATAGTTTTTCCCAGGGCCTTTTTACCTGTAATTCCAACCCTGTAATATCACATGGGGAAGCACATATGAGGCTCATGTTGAAATTTTGCTTCCCTCGGTTTATGGCTGGCCCTGCGTAACTCTCATATTTTTCGACAGAATTTTAATGATTGAGACGAATGGGTGGTGGTTTGGTATGGCTAGTCTATCGACATGTTTATCGCTTGGTGATATTGAAAATATTCCTTCGTATTTAAAATGTATTGGCTATGAGAAACTTTTTATCTCTCCACATTCCATGACAAATTTGAAAAGCAAGATACAGGAGTGATTGGAAGAAGTGAATAAAGCAATGAATTCACCAGGACTTCAAGAGGGGGACTGTTTTGATAGAGATAGGGAAGTGAGAAGCGACGGCAACAGTAATACATACACTCACATGAATTTAACAACCGAAAGTGTTAGAGGTATGTTAATTCCAGATTTTTGGATAAATAGGTAATGGCAATTCTTGCGTTCCTCGTCGACCAATTGGTTACTTTGAGTAGGAGCAACGACCTCTTTTAAAAATATAACCCACTCACTCACCTTCTCAATTTTCTCATCGAACATATATTTTTTCCGTTTATGACTGCCTCCAGAGAAACTACTCATTTATCCAATTTGAGTAATATCTTAGTCAAACATGGTTAACATTCAAATATATAGGATATAACGTCAATGGCTTATCATACTTTCAGAAATTTCCTTTTGATGCATCAGTTTATTCCCAGGATCTCCGAAATTGTATACAATAGCGATGTTCAATGTTTTATAGCAACCTCCTTTTAGTTCTATAAGAAAGTTCGAGTAGTTAACTAAGCCAGTACCTAAATCATCTTCTTATCAGCAATTTATTTTGGAAAGAGATTTCGGTCTTTTCAAACTGATAAAAATTGCTAACATTAGTATTACTATCTATGCAAGCCAATGGTTTATTCTAAATCTTACCTAACTTAAGAGATGTAATTTATCGGTAATCGGCGTATAATCTTCAAGTTTCTGCGACATTGAATATGCAGAGTGTCTACAATTCCGTATTTACGTTTCAATTCATATTTTAGTGACATTATAATAGAAACATTAGTCGATCTAGTAAGATCATCTTCAACGCTCTATCAACTTTGTATCATAGATGTTATAAGAGAAGTTAAATGATTTGGTTCTCGTAAGCGTAAGGAATAAATATTAGATGGCATTTCTCTAGTTCATTGTTCATTTCTCAAGTTATTCTTCCATGACTCCTTTTACCCATCATTCATAATTATTGATAGTGATTTTTCTATTAATTATTATACATATTATGCACCATTCAAACAATTCGGGTTATATAGCTTACTTGAGGCATTCAGAAACCGAAGCAGCGATCATTAATCATTAGTCTAACTTTCACCTAGCGCATAGTTTTGAAAATCATTTCAGTATAACATTGGAAATCGTGTTGTGGGTGTTTTCACACCCCCTGACATACGTCATACGGCAGATCGCGGGGTATTAATGTAAATATAAATAAACCAGGTGTTAACGTGTAAACCTGCAATATGCAAGTATAAAAAAACCTGGAATTTATATGCAATATGCAAATCAGTCTTAAGGTTCTGATTTGCCATACTAACTGTTGTTTCTTAACCATCTTAAACTGTATTCCTTGCAAGAAGTCCTGAAAGGTCGTCTACCTCAAAAATAGAGTTGAATATCTTCATTCCCTAAGGGAATACCCGCGGCGAAGATTACAAATCGCGGATCCACCATTTCCCACCTTACTTGTGATCGGTCGCCGCCACCATACCCTAACCTTAGATACCTGCTCAGCAGGGGTGCGGTCGGAAACCCTCATTAGCGCTTTCCTATTCGCTACCCCGGATACATACGACCATCCACAATATGCCGAAAAGGGGGTTTTCTTCTCATAGCTGAGTTCACCTTCACCCATCAGCCGTTTTATGGTTCCTTTGAGAAAATAGACAAGACCTTTCGATGGACAAAACAAAAGGAAAAGAAACAACAAAGGAATGAATAGGGGATACTCCTAGGGCCAGGGTGGAGGGAAGGAAAGACCTCCTTTCTCTATGGAAGAATTAGTGAAACCTCAGACGCGAATTTGTCAGAAACAGCCAAATCTCATCTCAAAATCATAATGCTTCATCTGATACCGTCATCACGAATGCCTGGTGGAAGTAAGAACAGAGTGGCATGTTGATGCATACATTCTGAAATACCTAATGCTCAAATTATATGCTTCTCTGTATTGCAGAATAATTCAACTGCGAAGAAATCGAGTCAAAATTTGCACCACGGGGCAAGAAAGAGATTTAGCATCATATAAAATTTGGGACAGCATAATTTTGCAAGGAACATTAACTTGATTTAATTAAAGGGATAGTTTTTCTGGGAATGGCAATGAACAATATTTTCGGAAAAGTGTTACGAGATGCTGGCGTTAATTTCGTGGTAAATTAATTTTTTATTCGATACGTGAAAAAATTTTGTAGCCCTCAGTATTTAAATTATGAGTGCTACTATTCTAATATCTATGTTATTTTCTAAAATATTAAATTAGAAATTTGAATTTTAAACAATTACCTTAGAAAATGATGATAGTACACCAATTAATATTTTACTTTCTATCATGTGATTTGATGGTATTTAAAATTTTTATATTTGATGTAATTATCTGATGTAGTTGATCGTAATTTACTTGGTTTACTTTATTGTAATATGTTTTGGGTCTAATTTTCAGAGCTCTCTACCAGGTTGACTTAAAATTATTCTTTCTCGGTGTATTCGTCCAGATAAAGTTTCTTTTCATCTTTGCTTTCCTCAGTAGGTTTCGCAGTTTTTTCATACTCCCCTTCTCGAAGGCATTTTTCTGCAATATAAATTAGTTGAAATACAGTTGATTGTGTTCTTATTCCTAATTATTCTTTATCTCCTTCCAGAGTTTTCGTTCATCTTTCTATTTGAGTCATAGTCGTGAATTTCCTCTAAATAAATTTAAATGATCGTCCTGTAGGCGTCAAGAGCATAAAAAACGTAATAATATAATCCCTTTCTAATCTTGCAATGACATAATTTTTTATTGGATAATTGAAGCATCTAAAGTAAGTTTACCCGATGCCTCCAGAAAAAGGTGAATTACGCAGAAATTTGAGGCCGAAATAAGGAGATCCGATTTTCATTCATTTTTTAATACTATGCTGCTGACATAATAGTAAAATGTAACACTAAATTTAAAGTAGATTTCGTGCTAATAAAGACAGTACAAATACGTTCAACGCGTTTCACAACGGTTTAAAAAGGCGCCGTCAGAATGCTTCTCCTTCCAAGAGCCAATAGAATGCGCGGAAAACTCTAGACTCGCTCTCATCGAGCTTCACGTCTGTTGTGCGGGTTGCGGCTTAGGTGGTAAGTTTTTTTTGGAACTAGCTGTACCAACTGAAGAAATGTTACCAAATGACCGTGCGTTCGACGCCAGGTGGGTTCGAAATGCTTCCGTAAGAAATGCATTGCTGAAATCTTGGACGACTATTTTAAATACCTTCCCGATAAGCTGGAAAGATAAAACCCGGAATGGTGACAGAGACGTTTGAGAACACTCTTTCATGATGTTCACTGTTTCTCCAGTGGTCCTTGGTTCGATGCAGTAGCGTCATTCCCATTCCACCATGCATTTTAAACGGGGAAAACGGAATCTTATTTTAGGACCTTCCCGAGAAGATATTGAAGTGAAACTTTGAAACACGTCATAGTAGCACTTATATAACATTCGTATGCCATTGTCTCTCACGAACGGGTCCTGTGTTCGACGCCAGGCGGTCTTTCGCGCGAATTTTCGAAAATTGT